>CM020217.1:9364862-9964862 GCA_009819775.1 Phoenicopterus ruber ruber
GGTGCAGAGAAGGAATGCTCGGCGCAGTGCGGAGAAGGGCTGCTTGGGTGCGGTGCGAGAAGGGCTGCTTAGTGCGGTGCAGAGAATGGCTGCTGGGTGCGGTGCAGAGAGGGATGCTCAGGCGCGGTGCGGAGAAGGCTGCTTGGGTGCGGTGCAGAGAAGGTGCTCTGGCGCGGTGCGGGAAGGGCTGCTTGAGTCGGTGCAGAGAAGGATGCTCCGGCGCGATGCAGAGAAGGGATGCTCGGGTGCGGTGCGGAGAAGGGATGGTCCGGCGCGGTGCGGAGAAGGCTGTTCGGGTGCGGTGCAGAGAGGGCTGTCGGGTGCGGTGCAGAGAAGGGCTGCTTGGTGCGGGCAAGAGGGCTTGCTCGGGCGCTGCGGCAAAGCGCTTCCTCCGGCGTGTGGCAAAGGGCTGCTCTCGTGCGGTGCAGAGATATGCGGTCCGGCGCCGTGGCGGAAGGCTGCTTGGTGGTGCGGTGCGCGTAGGGATGCTCCGCGCGGTGCAGAGAAGGATGTTCGGTGTGCGGCGCGCGAAGTCTCTCGGGTGTGGTGCGGAGAAGGGATGCTCCGCGCGGTGCAAGAGAAGGATGCTCGTGCGGTGCAGAGAAGGGCTGCTCGGTTCGGTCAGAGAGGCTCCTCCAGGGCGTGCAGAAAGGCTGCTCGGTGCGCTCGCGCAAAGGGCTCCTCCATGCGGTGGGTGTGCGCTAAGGGCTGCTCGGGTGCGTTGCGAGAGGATGCTCTGGCGCGGTGCGAGAAGGCTGCTTGGGTGCGGTGTGAGAGAAGGATGCTCCGGCGCGGTGCGGAGAGGCTGCTTGAGTGCGGTGCGCAGAAGGGATGCTCCGCGCGGTGCAGAGAAGGATGCTCGGGTGCGGTGCGGAGAAGGGATGCTCCGGCGCGGTGCGGAGAAGGGCTGCTCGGGTGCGGTGCGGCCAAGGGATGCTCCGGTGCGGTGCAGAGAAGGGCCTGCTCGGGTGCGCTGCGCGCAAAGGGCTCCCTCCAGGGCGGTGTGGCGAAGGGCTGCTCGGGTGCGGGTGCAGAGAAGGGATGCTCCGGCTCCGTGCGGAGAAGGGCTGCTTGGGTGCGGTGGCGCAGAAGGGATGCTTGGGTACGGTGCAGAGAAGGGCTGCTCCAGGGCGGTGCGGAGAAGGGCTGCTCCGGCACGGCACTGGGAAGGGCTGCTCGGGGGCAGTGCTGTGCGGGGCTCTTGCGGCGCGGTGCTGGTAGGTAGAGCTGCTGCTGGGGCGGCGCGGTGAAGTGCTCCTGCTGGACAACGTGGTCAAGGGCTCCTCCGCCGCGCGCGATGAAGGGCTCCTCCAGCCTAGTGCAAAGAAGGGCTCCTCCAGCACGGCGCGGCGAAGGGCTCCTCCGGGGTGGCGCGGCGAAGGGCTCCTGCAGGGCAACACAATGAAGGGCTGCTCCGGCCGGTGCGGAGAATGGCTGCTCGGGTGTGCGGTGCGGAGAACGGCTCCTCCAGGGCGGTGTGGCGAAGGGCTGCTCGGGTGCGGTGCGGAGAAGGGATGCTCCGGCGCTGGTGCGGAGAAAGGGGCTGCTTGGGTGCGGTGGAGAGAAGGGATGCTCCGGCGCGGTGCGGAGAGGCTGCTTGAGTGCGGTGCGCAGAAGGGATGCTCCGGCGCGGGTGCAGAGAAGGGATGCTCGGGTGCGGTGCGGAAGAAGGGATGCTCCGGCGCGGTGCGGAGAAGGGATGCTCGGGTGCGGTGCAGAGAAGGGATGCTCGGGTGCGGTGCAGAGAAGGGCTGCTTAGGTGCGGTGCAGAGAAGGGCTCCTCCAGGGCGGTGCAGAAAAGGGCTGCTTGGGTGTGCTGCGGCAAAGGGCTCCTCCAGGGCGGTGTGGCGAAGGGCTGCTCGGGTGCGGTGCAGAGAAGGAATGCTCCGGCGCGGTGCGGAGAAGGGCTGCTTGGGTGCGGTGCAGAGAAGGGCTGCTCCGCTGCGGAGCAGAGAGGGCTGCTTGGGGTGCGGTGCAGAGAAGGGCTGCTCGGAGTGCGGTGCAGAGAAGGGCTCCTCGGGGCGGTGTGGGCGAAGGGCTGCTCGGGGTGCGGTTGCAGAGAAGGGATGCTCCGGCGCGGTGGCAGAGAAGGGCTGCTTGGGTGCGGTGCGTGCAGCAGAAGGGATGCTCGGGTGTGGTGCGGAGAAGGGCTGCTTGGGTGCGGTGCGCAGAAGGGATGCTCCGGCGCGGTGCAGAGAAGGGATGCTCGGGTGCGGCGCGGCGAAGGGATGCTCGGGTGTGGTGCGGAGAAGGGCTGCTTGGGTGCGGTGCAGAGAAGGGCTGCTCGTGTGGCGGTGCAGAGAAGGGCTGGCTCGGGTGCGATGCGGCGAAGGGATGCTCTGGCGCGATGCGGCGAAGGATGCTCTGGCGCAGAGCGGAGAAGGGCTGCTCCGGGGCTGTGCGGAGGAAGGGCTGCTGCGGGTGGCGATGCGGCGAAGGGATGCTCCGGCGCGGTGGGGAGAAGGGTTGCTCGGGTGCGCTGCGGCAAAGGGCTCCTCCAGGGCGGTGTGGAGAAGGGCTGCTCGGGTGCGGTGCAGAGAAGGAATGCTCCGGCGCGGTGCGGAGAAGGGCTGCTTGGGTGCGGTGCAGAGAAGGGCTGCTTAGGTGCGGTGCAGAGAATGGCTGCTTGGGTGCGGTGCAGAGAAGGGATGCTCCGGCGCGGTGCAGAGAAGGGCTGCTTGGGTGCGGTGCAGAGAAGGGATGCTCTGGCGCGGTGCGGAGAAGGCTGCTTGAGTGCGGTGCAGAGAAGGGATGCTCCGGCGCGATGCAGAGAAGGGATGCTCGGGTGCGGTGCGGAGAACGGATGGTCCGTCGCGGTGCGGAGAAGGGCTGTTCGGGTGCGGTGCAGAGAAGGGCTGCTCGGGTGCGCTGCGGCAAAGGGCTCCTCCAGGGCGGTGTGGCGAAGGGCCTGCTCGGGTGCGGTGCAGAGAAGGGATGCTCCGGCGCCGTGCGGAGAAGGGCTGCTTTGGGTGCGGTGCGCAGAGGGATGCTCCGGCGCGGTGCAGAGAAGGGATGCTCGGGTGCGGCGCGGCGAAGGGATGCTCGGGTGTGGTGCGGAGAAGGGATGCTTGGGTGCGGTGCAGAGAAGGGCTGCTCGGGTGTGGTGCAGAGAAGGGCTGCTCGGGTGCAGTGCAGAGAAGGGCTCCTCCAGGGCGGTGCAGAAAAGGGCTGCTCGGGTTGCGCTGCGGCAAAGGGCTCCTCCAGGCGGTGTGGCGACGGGCTGCTCGGGTGCGGTGCAGAGAAGGGATGCTCCGGCGCGGTGCGGAGAAGGGCTGCTTGGGTGCGGTGGAGAGAAGGGATGCTCCGGCGCGGTGCGGAGAAGGGCTGCTCCGGGGCGGTGCGCAGAAGGGATGCTCCGGCGCGGTGCAGAGAAGGGATGCTCGGGTGCGGTGCGGAGAAGGGATGCTCCGGCGCGGTGCGGAGAAGGGCTGCTCGGGTGCTGTGCAGAGAAGGGCTGCTCCGCTGCGGAGCAGAGAGGGCTGCTCGGGTGCGGTGCGGAGAAGGGCTGCTCGGGTGCGGTGCAGAGAAGGGCTCCTCGGGGGCGGAGCAGAGAGGGCTGCTCAGGTGCGCTGCGGCAAAGGGCTCCTCCAGGGCGGTGTGGCGAAGGGCTGCTCGGGTGCGGTGCAGAGAAGGGATGCTCCGGCGCGGTGCGGACAAGGGCTGCTTGAGTGCGGTGCAGAGAAGGGATGCTCCGGCGCGATGCAGAGAAGGGCTGCTCCAGGGCGGTGCGGAGAAGGGCTGCTCCGGCGCGGTGCGGAGAAGGGCTGTTCGGGTGCGGTGCAGAGAAGGGCTGCTCGGGTGCGGTGCAGAGAAGGGCTGCTTGGGTGCGGAGCAGAGAGGGCTGCTCGGGTGCGCTGCGGCAAAGGGCTCCTCCAGGGCGGTGTGGCGAAGGGCTGCTCGGGTGCGGTGCAGAGAAGGGATGCTCCGGCGCCGTGCGGAGAAGGGCTGCTTGGGTGCGGTGCGCAGAAGGGATGCTCCGGCGCGGTGCAGAGAAGGGAATGCTCGGGTGCGGCGCGGCGAAGGGATGCTCGGGTGTGGTGCGGAGAAGGGCTGCTTGGGTGCGGTGCAGAGAAGGGCTGCTCGGGTGCGGTGCAGAGAAGGGCTGCTCGGGTGCGGTGCAGAGAAGGGCTGCTCGGGTGCGATGCGGCGAAGGGATGCTCCGGCGCGGTGCAGAGAAGGGCTGCTCGGGTGCGCTGCGGCAAAGGGCTCCTCCAGGGCGGTGTGCCGAAGGGCTGCTCGGGTGCGGTGCAGAGAAGGGATGCTCCGGCGCCGTGCGGAGAAGGGCTGCTTGGGTGCGGTGCGCAGAGGGATGCTTGGGTACGGTGCAGAGAAGGGCTGCTCCAGGGCGGTGCGGAGAAGGGCTGCTCCGGCACGGCACTGGGAAGGGCTGCTCGGGGGCAGTGCCGTGCGGGGCTCTTGCGGCGCGGTGCTGGTTAGAGCTGCTCTGGGGCGGCGCGGTGAAGGGCTCCTGCGGGACAACGTGGTCAAGGGCTCCTCCGCCGCGGCGCGATGAAGGGCTCCTCCAGCATAGTGCAAAGAAGGGCTCCTCCAGCACGGCGCGGCGAAGGGCTCCTCCGGGGTGGCGCAGCGAAGGGCTCCTGCAGGGCAACACAATGAAGGGCTGCTCCGGCGCGGTGCGGAGAAGGGCTGCTCGGGTGCGGTGCGGAGAAGGGCTCCTCCAGGGCGGTGTGGCGAAGGGCTGCTTGGGTGCGGTGCGCAAGAAGGGATGCTCCGGCGCAGTGCGGAGAAGGGCTGCTCTGGCGCGATACGGAGAATGCATGCTCTGGCGCAGAGCGAAAAAGGGCTGCTCCGGCGCGGTGCAGAGAAGGGCTGCTCGGGTGCGGTGCAGAGAAGGGATGCTCCGGCGCCGTGCGGAGAAGGGCTGCTTGGGTGCGGTGCGCAGAAGGGATGCTCCGGCGCGGTGCAGAGAAGGGATGCTCGGGTGCGGCGCGGGGAAGGGCTGCTTGGGTGCGGTGCAGAGAAGGGCTGCTCGGGTGCGGTGCAGAGATGGGCTGCTCGGGTGCGGTGCAGAGAAGGTTGCTCTGGCGCGATGCGGAGAATGGATGCTCTGGCGCGGAGCGGAGAAGGGCTGCTCGGGTGCGCTGCGGCAAAGGGCTCCTCCAGGGCGGTGCAGAGAAGGGATGCTCAGGTGCGGTGCGGAGAAGGGCTGCTTGAGTGCGGTGCGCAGAAGGGATGCTCCGGCGCGGTGCAGAGAAGGGATGCTCGGGTGCGGTGCGGAGAAGGGATGCTCCGGCGCGGTGCGGAGAAGGGCTGCTCGGGTGCGGTGCAGAGAAGGGCTGCTCCGCTGCGAAGCAGGAGAGGGCTGCTCGGGTGCGGTGCAGAGAAGGGCTGCTCGGGTGCGGTGCAGAGAAGGCTGCTCGGGTGCGGTGCAGAGAAGGGCTGCTCGGGTGCGGAGCAGAGAGGGCTGCTCGGGTGCGGTGCAGAGAAGGGCTGCTCGGGTGCGGTGCAGAGAAGGGCTCCTCGGGGGCGGAGCAGAGAGGGCTGCTCGGGTGCGGCTGCGGCAAGGGCTCCTCCAGGGCGGTGTGGCGAAGGGCTGCTCGGGTGCGGTGCAGAGAAGGATGCTCCGGCGTGGTGCGGAGAAGGGATGCTTGGGTGCGGTGCGCAGAAGGGATGCTCCGGCGCGGTGCAGAGAAGGGATGCTCGGGTGCGGCGCGGCGAAAGGGATGCTCGGGTGTGGTGCGGAGAAGGGCTGCTTGGGTGCGGTGCAGAGAAGGGCTGCTCGGGTGCGGTGCAGAGAAGGGCTGCTCGGGTGCGGTGCGGAGAAGGGCTGCTCGGGTGCGATGCGGCGAAGGGATGCTCCGGCGCGGTGCAGAGAAGGGCTGCTCGGGTGCGCTGCGGCAAAGGGCTCCTCCAGTGCGGTGTGGCGAAGGGCTGCTCGGGTGCGGTGCAGAGAAGGGATGCTCCGGCGCCGTGCGGAGAAGGGCTGCTTGGGTGCGGTGCGCAGAAGGGATGCTTGGGTACGGTGCAGAGAAGGGCTGCTCCAGGGCGGTGCGGAGAAGGGCTGCTCCGGCACGGCACTGGGAAGGGCTGCTCGGGGGCAGTGCCGTGCGGGGCTCTTGCGGCGCGGTGCTGTGTAGAGCTGCTCTGGGGCGGCGCGGTGAAGGGCTCCTGCGGGACAACGTGGTCAAGGGCTCCTCCGCCGCGGCGCGATGAAGGGCTCCTCCAGCATAGTGCAAAGAAGGGCTCCTCCAGCACGGCGCGGCGAAGGGCTCCTCCGGGGTGGCGCGGCGAAGGGCTCCTGCAGGGCAACACAATGAAGGGCTGCTCCGGCGCGGTGCGGAGAAGGGCTGCTCGGGTGCGGTGCGGAGAAGGGCTCCTCCAGGGCGGTGTGGCGAAGGGCTGCTTGGGTGCGGTGCGCAGAAGGGATGCTCCGGCGCAGTGCGGAGAAGGGCTGCTCTGGCGCGATACGGAGAATGCATGCTCTGGCGCAGAGCGGAGAAGGGCTGCTCCGGGGCGGTGCGGAGAAGGGCTGCTCGGGTGCGATGCGGCGAAGGGATGCTCCGGCGCGGTGCGGAGAAGGGCTGCTCGGGTGCGCTGCGGCAAAAGGGCTCCTCCAGGGCGGTGTGCCGAAGGGCTGCTCGGGTGCGGTGCAGAGAAGGGATGCTCCGGCGCAGTGCGGAGAAGGGCTGCTTGGGTGCGGTGCGGAGAAGTGCTGCTTGGGTACGGTGCAGAGAAGGGCTGCTCCAGGGCGGTGCGGAGAAGGGCTGCTCCGGCGCGGTGCAGAGAAGGGCTGCTCGGGTGCGGTGCAGAGAAGGGATGCTCCGGCGCGGTGCAGAGAAGGGCTGCTCGGGTGCGGTGCAGAGAAGGGCTGCTCCGGCGTGGCGCAGGGAAGGGCTGCTTAGGTGCGGCTCAGAGAATGGCTGCTTGGGTGCGGCGCAGAGAAGGGATGCTCCAGCGCGGTGCGGAGAAGGGATGCTTGGGTGCGGTGCGCAGAAGGGATGCTCTGGCGCGGTGCAGAGAAGGGATGCTCGGGTGCGGTGCGGAGAAGGGATGCTCCGGCGCGGTGCGGAGAAGGGCTGCTCGGGTGCGGTGCAGAGAAGGGCTGCTCGGGTGCGGTGCAGAGAAGGGCTGCTCGGGTGCGGAGCAGAGAGGGCTGCTCAGGTGCGGTGCAGAGAAGGGCTGCTCGGGTGCAGCGCGGAGACGGGCTGCTCGGGGCGGTGCGGCAAAGGGCTGCTCCGGGGCGGTGTGGCGAAGGGCTGCTCGCGTGCGGTGCAGAGAAGGGATGCTTGGGTGCGGCGCAGAGAAGGGCTGCTTGGGTACGGTGCAGAGAAGGGCTGCTCCAGGGCGGTGCGGAGAAGGGCTTCTCCAGGGCGGTGCAGAGAAGGGATGCTTGGGTGCGGCGCAGAGAAGGGCTGCTTGGGTACAGTGCAGAGAAGGGCTGCTCCAGGGCGGTGCGGAGAAGGGCTGCTCCGGCACGGCACTGGGAAGGGCTGCTCGGGGGCAGTGCCGTGAGGGGCTCTTGCGGCGCGGTGCTGTGTAGAGCTGCTCTGGGGCGGCGCGGTGAAGGGCTCCTGCGGGACAACGTGGTCAAGGGCTCCTCCGCCGCGGCGCGATGAAGGGCTCCTCCAGCACAGTGCAAGGAAGGGCTCCTCCAGCACGGCGCAGCAAAGGGCTGCTCTGGGGAGGCGTGGTGAAGGGCTGCTCCGGGGCGGTGTGGTCAAGGGCTCCTCCGGAGCGGTGCGGTCAAGGGCTCCTCCGCCGCAGCGCGATGAAGGGCTCCTCCAGCATAGTGCAAAGAAGGGCTCCTCCAGCACGGCGCGGCGAAGGGCTCCTCCGGGGTGGCGCGGCGAAGGGCTCCTGCAGGGCAACACAATGAAGGGCTGCTCCGGCGCGGTGCAGAGAAGGGTGCTCCGGGGTGGTGCGGAGAAGGGCTGCTCGGGTGTGCTGCGCCAAAGGGATGCTCGGGTGTGGTGCGGAGAAGGGCTGCTCGGGTGTGGCGCGGCGAAGGGATGCTCGGGTGCGGTGCAGAGAAGGGCTGCTCCGGTGCAGCGCAGAGAAGGGCTGCTCGGGTGCGGTGCGGAGAAGGGCTGCTCGGGTGCGGTGCAGAGAAGGGCTGCTCCAGGGCGGTGCGGAGAAGGGCTGCTCCAGCGCGGTGCCGAGAAGGGATGCTCGGGTGTGGTGCAGAGAAGGGCTGCTCCGGCGCGGCGCAGAGAAGGGCTGCTTGGGTGCGGCGCAGAAAAGGGATGCTTGGGTGCGGTGCAGACAAGGAATGCTCGGGTGCGGTGCGGAGAAGGGCTGCTCGGGGGCGGTGCGGAGAAGGGCTCCTCGGGGGCGGTGCCGAGAAGGGATGCTCCGGCGCGGTGCCGAGAAGGGATGCTCGGGTGCGGTGCAGAGAAGGGCTGCCCGGCGCGGCGCAGAGAAGGGCTGCTTGGGTGCGGCGCAGAAAAGGGATGCTTGGGTGCGGTGCAGAGAAGGAATGCTCGGGTGCGGTGCAGAGAAGAGCTGCTTGGGTGCGGTTCAGGGAAGGGCTGCTCGAGTGCGGTGTGGCGAAGGGCTGCTCCGGGACGCTGCGGTGAAGGGCTGCTCCAGGGACGGTGCGGAGAAGTGCTGCTCGGTGTGCGCAGCGGCGAAGGGCTGCTCCAGCGCGCTGCGGCGCGACCAAGGGCTGCTTCGCGGCAGTGCGGTGAAGGGCCACTCCGGGGTGGTTAGGCGAAGGGCTGCTGCGGGGACGGTGCGGCCAAGGGCTGCTGCGGTGCACTATGGCAAAGGGCTGCTCGGGTGCGCTGCAGCAGAGGGCTATGCCGGTACGGTGCGGTGAAGGGCTGCTCGGGGCGCGCTGCGGTGAAGGGCTGCTCCAGGTGCGGTGCGACGAAGGGCTGCTCTGGGACGGTGCTGCCCCGGCACCACGTGGTGATGGAATTCTCTGGGGTGGCATGATGAAGTGCTCCTCAGAGGTGGCGCTGTGAAGGGCTCCTCCAGGGCACTGTGAAGAAGGGCTCCTCTGAGGCTGGGTGACAAAGGGCTGCTCTGGTGCAGTGCGACAAAGGGCTGCTCTGGCGCAGCGTGAGGAAGGGCTCCCATAGACCAACTTGATGAAAACCTGCAAGAAAATCTAAGCAACACAATTAAAAGCTCCTGCAGAGCAGTGCAATCATATGCTCTTCTGTTGCAGCACCACGAAAGGGCTCCTCCACGCTGGCGCCACGAAAGGGCTCCAACAAGACCTGAGCAGGGTGATGAACAGATCCTCCAAAGCAGCACAACGATGGGCTCCTCCATCGCGGCTCAATGAAGGGCTGCAAGAAAACCTGGGCGGCGCAATGAAGAGCGCCTCTGGGATGGCGTCACGAAGGGCTCCAAGAAGACCTGGGCAAGGCGATGAAGAGCTCATCTGGGGCAGCACAACGATGGGCTCCTCTGGGGCGGCACGATAAAGGGCTCCTTTGGCCCGGCGTGGCGCTGTGGAGCAATACAGAAGACTGTATAGTCTTCTATAGTCTAGCCTTCTATAGTCTACAGCTCCAACTGTAGGTAGACTGTATGCAGGCAAAACGTGTCTTTTCTGTGTAGTCATAGACTAGAGACCGCCAAGGCAGGGCTTTTTGGTCTGCTTAGACAGCGTACACCGGCTGTACAGAGAACAGAAAACAACAGAAGGGTGAGGTGGGGCAGCACCTTGCCGTCACCGTACAGGCTAGAAAATGGCTGTATGGAGAACGCATGTGGAGAGCACCACACACCGCTTTCCCGTCGGGACACAGAACGTATTCTGGTTACAAAGCAGAGAAGGGCCAGGGGAGGCAGGGCTTCTCCACCCACCTGCACGTGAAGTCTAGGGACACTGCGGGGGAAAGGGGGGTCTCTCTGTACATCAGGCCCACTCTGCCTGTAGAAGCATACAAACAGGGGAGGTGAGGCTTTTCTCTTTGAAGAGCAAAGACTTGGTGCACACAGGTAGTACGGGGGGGCTCTTCTGCCTGTATGTGGAATATAGGTAGTACGGGGGGGCTCTTCTGTCTGTATGTGGAATATAGGCTGTCTATAGACCAGCGAGACAACTCCAGACTTAGAAAAAATATACTGCTCATCTGCACAACAGACCCAGAGAGGCAGGGGAAGGTGGGGTGCTCCTGCCTGTACACAGGCGACGCACTCTTTGTAGAGCACAGGCAGAAGGGTGAGGCAAGGCAAGACTTCTCTCTTGGTTCGTAGATTACATCCTGATGGGCTAGGCTAAGCAGGGCAGGCCTTCTCCTTTGCGTGCAGGGAGCTTCTACCCCAGTCACCTCCTGCCTTCCTTTCCTCCCATCCCCTACCTCGCTCCCAGGCATCCACGTGGACACCAATGCCATCAAGCACCAGCCAGCGGGAAGAGCCTGGGGCCCTGGCAGTATTCTCCTCAGGAAGGCGCAAATAGGAGCAAACGCATCTTGCTGCTTAACACCATCGGGCTGGTAGCACAGTCAGGGCTTCGGCGCCTAGGACACAGCCTTCCTCGAGGAACAAGGACTGCTGGCTCAGGGACAGGGCGTCCTTGACCAGGCAGGCAAGAGAGCCTCTGCTAGCACTGCGGACAGGACTATATGCTTCAGGCAGAGAGCGCCACATACAGCCAAGGGAAAGCACGTTTCCCCATGACAGCACTCTCCAGACCAATTAGGTGTGATTGTGAGGGTCCATAACAAATAACTGCAAACCTTGCTACTGGCCTCCCCAACGGGAACAAATGTTTCGCGCTTGCTTTGCCCCTAATGCAAGGTGCTAACACAAGCACCAGATCTGACACTGTACTTGCCAAGCAGAAAGGGGAATCCCTCCACTCTACCAACTGAATTAACCTTGGGAAGGCAGAGAGGAAGGAATCAAGATTACCCTTCAGGAATGCAAGAAACTTCGGAGACAATATGCTGATCTAAGAAAAGAGATGAATTTTCATGAAATGCATCGAGTGGAAGGTATTTTTGTCTTGGTACTTTCCCACTTTTGAGCAAATAGTAATGCTTTTCAAAGCAAAGGATATTCTAGAATAATCTCAGGTGCTGCTAAACTTTTTTTTGTGGCTGGGTGCAAACAGACCTGGCAGGCAGGCAGGTGGCGTCAGGTACGAACCTTCATGTGTATTCAGGCAAGCACAACGAAAAACGGCAACAGAGAGGGAACTGTGAGAAAGGAGCAAAATGTCCCCATTTCTTGTGGCTGGGTGCAAACGGACCTGGCAGGCAGGCAGACAGCAGGCGTCAGGCACCAGTACTTGGATGATGCGCATATAGAAAAAGCTAGAAGGAACAACAGGCTACCCCTGGCTTTCAGTCAGGAAAAGGAATCAAAGCCTGGGCTTTGAAGGGCGAGGTGGCAGCAGCAGGGGCAGAGTGTGAACACGAGCTACTGCTACACTAGCTCCTGAAATCGGGACTAGGGGTCAGCTAAGCGAGGCATTCGTTTCCACCAACTTTTGCTCCCGTTCCACTTTTCACCTTCAGAACACTCTCTCTTTCCAACTCGGGTTTCTTACCTGAAGCTGCAAAGTCACCTAAGAACTGGTCCCAGCGCTAGATAGCAAGGAGACGACTTGGTGACCAGTCTGCTCTCGCCTCCTCATCTTACTTTCAAGCTCGTCAGAAGATGCTGCAAGAGACAAGCCATGTTACCACAGTCCCTCCCAGAAGAAAAATAAAGCAGAGAGATTCATTTCTGGGCTGCCAAAGACCAGAATCCAGCAAATTCTGCAAACGGGTACTTAGAAGGAAAGCCATGAGCAAGCCAGTGTGCTTTACACTAGACCCTACAAGACTTTCACATGCGTGAGGGCGGGGGGGGCCTCTCTGGAAGCGAGTCACCTCCTCCCCCCGCAAGCAGCAGGGATGGAAGAGCAACAGGCACCCACACCACAAGCAAAGACACAGTTGTGTCGCCGCTCTGAAAAGATGACTCCACACCGCCTTTTCAGGCAAGCACCACAAGGCTGGGCAATGCCAGAATTAAGCCTGCTCAGGCAGCTCCTGCTTGCCTTGGGGCTGATTTATGTTCCATTCTCCCCATGTCCAGCGCAGGAAGACTGGAGCTCCCTGAGCACAAAGACCCACGATGCTTTCTGCCCCCGCACTCCCCCCAGGGTAGATCAGTGCATGGGCCAGGCTTCATTTATTCCACACAACCAATTCTGCCTGAAGAACGGGGTTTGAATATGTTTACATGGATGAACCTTCTTACATGCCCCTTGTTTCAATACTAAAACAACTCTGCTAGTTTCCAAATACCGAGGCAGGGGTGCGTATTGACCTCTTTGGAGGTGGAAACAGGCAGCACCCGAGGCCCCCAGTCTCCGACTCCAGTGCTCAGCCGCTGAACTGCTGGCACCTCACGCCTCAAACACCCACCCGGACGCCCGTGTTCCGCCCCCTGGAGCACACCTGGTGCCTGGTGCAGCGCCGGGTCCTCACGGCCGGGTCGGGCACAGCCTCCCGACCTCCACGCAGGCTGCCCGCCGCCTGCCCCCCGCCGGAAAGCGGCTTTCTCCCCTCGCCAACACCTGGGGACGAGGCGTCCGCTCCCCCGGCCGGCCCCCTCCTCCTCAGGGCAGCGCCGCTCCGGCCCGCCGGCCGCTCCGCGCGCAGCGCCTCGCGCCGGCGGCCGTTGCCTTCAGCGCCCCCGCGCGCAGCGCCTCGCGCCGGCGGCCGTTGCCTTCAGCGCTCCCGCGCGCAGCGCCTCGCGCCGGCGGCCGTTGCCTTCAGCGCCCCCGCGCGCAGCGCCTCGCGCCGGCGGCCGTTGCCTTCAGCGCCCCCCGCGCGCAGCGCCTCGCGCCGGCCCTTACCGCCCGAAGCTTCCCGAAGCCGCGCGTGCACCCGCCGCCCAGGGCACGGCACGGCACGGCACGGCACGGCACGGCACGGCACGGCACGGGAGGCAGCCCCGGCAGAAGGAGGGGGCGCCGACAGCCCCGGCCAGAGGCCAGAGCAGCCCGGCACAGCTGCCCGCCAGGCAGCGCCCGCCTGCAGCTCCGGCAGGAGCAGCGAGAGGGCAGAGAAAGCGGCGCCCAAGGCAGAGCCCGCCCCAGGGACCGGCCCCGGGGGCAAAGCCTGGCAGGGACGGGCAGGGAGGGCCAGCCCAGCGCAGGCAAGCCCTGCCCAGCCCCGCCGGCCCCTCGCCTCAGCCCCGGGCCCGGCCAAACCCCACCTCAAGCCAAGCCTGGGGCAAGCCCTAGCCCCGCGCTACAGACCTGTTCCGGCCCCTCCCGGGGACGGCTCGCCGAGGCGGCTCTGCCCTGACACAGCCCGGCTCCAGCCAGGCCCTGAGCTCGGCCTCCAGGCCGGCTCTCCTGAGATGGGACCGGCCAAGCCTGGCTGGGCCCTGCCTCGCCACTGCGAGGGCAGCTTCCCCCGAGGGGGCTCCGCCACAGCAGCAGGGGAGCTCCGCAGCCCTAGCTGCCCGCAGGGAGGCCCTGGCCTCCCCCCAGCAGGGCAGGCAGAGGCACCCCTGGGGACCACCTCAGCCCCTCGCTCCTGCAGCAGAGCGACGCCCCATTGGCCGGTGGCCTCGACGCCGCTGGGCGCGGACAATGGCGAGCGCCATGGCACCCCTTGCTAGGCAACAGGGCCAGCAGCCCCAGCTGGGCTCTGGGCCCCCTGCCCACCGCGGACCTTTGGCAGCCCCGGGCCAGGCCAGGACCAGCCGAGCCGCCCGGTACTGCCCGTCCCGATGCAGCCCTGACACGGGGGGAGCAGGAGGGCTCAGGGCCACAGGGAGGGCTGACACTGTGCACAGCTCAGTGCAGGAGTGGCGAGGCCCAGGCAATACTGGGTTTGGTTCCTCCTCGGCTCGTTTCCCCAAGAGGAGCCTGTTCACAACAACAAGATGGGCACATGAGACGGTCAAAAAACATGGCATGGGTGTTGTAGAGGGCGCCACATCCACAAAGTCCTGCTCGCCATTGACCGGCAGCCACAAAGAGGACAGTGGCACCTTTGCTCCACTACAGAGACAGAGGGGATTTGGCCAAGCCCTGTGACACTCTTCCATGTCACAATCAACAACAATCAACATGAACTGTTGACTCCTGGGAGCAAAAACATAAAGGAATACACTTGCAATAAACTTGGTAGAACTCCATAGTTGAGTGCATGGAAATCTCTTACTCCCTTGCTGTCCAGACACTACTTTGCTTTAGCACAGGCAAAACACCTCTTGCGGGAGCCACAAAGACAGTGTCTCCTTGATGCATTGTGTAATAGACATATTAATAACCCATTACGGTGTTAGAGGGAAAAAAACCCCATCTTCAGAAGCCATCTCTTAATCTCTAAAACACCCCACGTATATAAATTCTGGTCTTCCTTGAGCTCTTTGAGATCTGCTGATTACAAGCGCAACACACAAGTTAAGGATTTCACCTTTCTAACAACAGGTCTCGGTCATCCAGCCCTGACACAGGGAAAATACTACTCAGGAATGCCACTGATGTGCGGGTTTCGCTTCAGCTTCTTGTGGATCTGGGTCTTCAGAGTTTCAACAGCTCTGGAAAGTTGCCACATTCTGGTACGGCCCAGGTTTTGATCGCTCACACCACAGGCACGTCCTTTGGCAAGGCCGAGCGCACAAGAGCCCTGAGGAAAACCCGAGGGCAAGCCCCGGCTGTCCAAGGGATTGCCGCGCACAGCACGGCCTTTCCGCAGGCCTGAATTCAACGTGTGACGTTACTACAGACACAGGGAAGCGTGGCCAGAAGGGCTTCTGCCAAACTGGGAAAGGCTGTACAACACAGTGGAAATCACGGGTGTGCTTTCCTTTTGAGGGGGCGACCCTCACTTCTGTTGAATCTTGCTAAAATCGAGGCTATTGTACCTGGAAGAGCAGGGTGGGGCTGGTTAACACTTCCAGCCTCCCGAGAGACGCAGGCAGGTCTGGCTCCCTGGCGGAGGGGGTTAGGGCATCCGCATCCCAGCCGGAAGACACGAATAAGAAAAGACACACCAAAAGCTGCAGGAACCATGGAAGCAAATGCTCCTGCGTAACGCAGTTGCACTGGTTTCTGGAAAGGAAAGAGCGTCTGTGGACCAGGACGTGCACCAGCCCCACAGGCTCCACGCAGTTCAACCGTGTCCCCAGAGCAACATGGTTTGTCCCGGCAGGAGGGTGAAGAATTGATAATTAAGAGGGAGGAGGAGCACAGAAAAATCAAATTGAACTGAAAATTCAGTAAGTCCATTTAAAAATTAAATCACATTAACTCATGAGAGAAATTTCAATTCTCACAAAAATACTCAAAGAAATAAAGTATCCAAGAGTTCATGTGTATTCAGGCAATCTGTCCTGGTTCCGGCTGGGATAGGGTTAATTTTCACCAGAAGCTGGCTGAGGTCTATTCTATACCATGTGACAGTCACGCTCACTATAATAGAGGGGGACTGAGTGAGGGGGGCATTGCTGCTCTGGAGTGGGCTGGGTGTTGGGCTCTAGGCGGGGAGTCGGAGGGTGACCTGCACTGGGAAGCACCGCTATGTACACTCTGTTGTTGGTATTGTTGGGGTTTCTTCTTTGTTTTCTTTTCCTTTGTTGTCCAGTTAAACTGTTGTTGTTGTTAACCCATGAGTTTTGCCTTTCTTTTTCCTGATTCTCTCCCCCATCCCACTGGGGGGGGGGGGGGGGGGGGGGTGGCCACATGGTGCTCAGCTTCCAGCTGGGGCTAAACCACAACAGTCCTTTTTGGCATCCAACGTGGGGCACAACAACAGCACTTTTGCATTAAGCATGCTCTAGCTGTAGTACTTATTAAGTGACAAGTTCCTGTACGGGTCATAAAGTTTGTTGGCCACACTGTTTATCTCTCTATTTTTGGCAACATGTTAATAGAAACAATGGTTATGTGCTTTGCCCTGTGCTGGGGGAACTATCTGGTGGAGAAGATGAGGGAATACATCTCCCTCTCCCTACCCAGGACTGATGTGGATAGGTTTATTACGCAGGCTCCTGAGGTCCTTGCTCACCCTTATGGGAGCTGCTTCGTACTACTAATTAATGCTGTTGGCATATTACGGGGTTTGTGGAATCTGGTCTCGTTCTGGTGGAAGAGAAGACAACTTTTGGGTGAGGTGATATTGAAGCGTGACCTGAGGCGGCCGGTCCCAGGGTGGCAGGGTGTGTGGAAGGACTTGGGCAGGTTCCTCGGGCGGTTATCACCTCCCGTAGCCTGGGACTTTACACCTGAACAGGCAAGCAACCCTGGCGAACTGACGCGCCACCTGACAGAAGGGTGCCTTGCCTATCCCAATGAGAACCAGCAGCTTTTAGCGCTGTACTGGGCCCTGGCTTGTGCCTATCGAGCCACAGTTCAGCACTCTCAGAGGACTCTGGTTGAGGCAGGGACCCAAACTGCACCTGAGGACACCATGGGTGAGACAGGGACCCAAACTACACTAATTGCCCCAGTAGTTACAGAAACAATGGACAAGGTGAACAATGGGTCCATATCCTCGATTAGTAAGGGAGGAGGAAGAAGAGTAAAGGTTTGATCACAAAGCTGGTCCTTCGACAAAGCCATTGGAGGAAGGAGTGAGAGAATTCCAACAGGAAGCAGAAACTACCCGGTCCCTGACCTCATCAGAACTTTGAGACATGCGGAAGGATTACAGCCGCCAGCCAGGCGAGCGGATTGCTCCGATGCTGGGATAGCGGGGCCAACAGCTGGGATCCCTTGCTAGAAACCGGGGAACGGAGAGAGGAATTGGAAAAGAGGCAGCAATTTGCAGTCTCTGGAGACGGCTCCTCTCAAGTGTGAGGGCAAGATACCCATTCAAGGAAGATCTTGTGAACTCCCCAGGAAAGTGGACCACTGCAGATGAAGGCATCCAGTACCTGAGAGAATTAGCGGTACTGGAAGTCATCTACAGGGATCTAGACAATGATGAGGTCTCCAAAGATCCAGAGGATGTCCTGTGCACACAGGCTATGTGGCGGAAGGTGATTCAGAGTGCCCCAGCACCATATTCTAACAGCTCGGCAGCGAGGTACTGCCCGGATATTGATGCACCAGCTGTGGGGAGAGTGTCGTCTTGGCTCCAAACCTTTGAAGAAAATCTCTGTACCTCCTCATCCCTACGGGCCAGTGCCTTGGCTTCAGGGGTGCCCCAAGAAATCAGTCCTCTCCTGCCTCGGTCAGAGGGAAAGGGAGCCCCAGGCGCACGCCGCGTGGAGCACTCTGGTTCTTCCTTCGTGACCAGAGTTGCTGTAGAGACACACAAAGGCAATCAGCAATTTTCCAAACAGAGAAGAACTGAAATCACCTCCCTTGATCCTGGTGAGGGGCCTTCTGGTCTGGCGCTGCAAGGGTCAGACAGAGAATACTCTGACGAGGAACAGGAATAGAGGGTCCCCGCCTTCGGCCAGGAGGAGGAAAGGGATGACCGTGCATACTGGACTGTGTGGGTTCGATGGCCTGGCACATCAGACCCACAGAAGTATAGGGCTTTGGTAGACATTGGTGCACAGTGTACTCTGGTGCCATCAGAACATAGGGGCATGGAACCCATCTGGATCTCTGGAGGGACAGGGGGATGCCAAGAATTGTCTGTATTGGAGGCTGAGGTGAGCTTAACAGGGGACAAGTGGGAAAAGCTTCTGGAGAACGCATATTCCAAATTACAGTTTCATTGTAAGCCCTCTCTATCAAGTGACCTGAAAGAAGAACTATTTCACATGGGGCCCTGAGCAATGACAACCCTTTGAACAAATTAAACAGGAGATAGTTCATGCAGTAGCCCTTGGGCCAGTCCGGGCAGGGAAAGACGTAAAAAATGTGCTCTACATCCCAGCTGGGCAGAACGGCCCTACCTGGAGCCTATGGCAGAGAGCACCAGGGGAGACTCAAGGTCGACCCCTGGGATTTTGGAGCCGGGGATATAGAGGACCTGAGGCCCACTATACTCCAACTGAAAAAGAGATCTTGGCAGCATATGAAGGGGTTCGAGCTGCTTCAGAGGTGATTGGCACTGAAGCCCAGCTCCTCCTGGCACCCCAACTGCCAGTGCTGGGCTGGATGTTCAAAGGGAGAGTCCCCTCTACACATCATGCAACTGATGCCACATGGAGTAAGCGGGTCACACTGATCACACAGCAGGCTCGAATAGGAAACCCCAGTTGCCCAGGAATCTTAGAAGTGATCACGGACTGGCCAGAAGGCAAAGATTTTGGAATGTCGGCAGAGGAAGAGGTGACACGTGCTGAAGAGGCCCCACTGTATAATGAAATACCAGAAAATGAGAAGGAATACGCCCTGTTCACTGATGGGTCCTGTCGTAGTGTGGGAAAGCATCGAAGGTGGAAAGCTGCCCTGTGGAGTCCTACACGACGGGTCGCAGAAGCCACTGAAGGACAAGGGGAATCGAGTCAGTTTGCAGAGGTGAAAGCCATCCAGCTGGCTTTAGATATTGCCGAACGAGAAAAGTGGCCAGTGCTCTACCTCTATACCGACTCCTGGATGGTGGCAAATGCCCTGTGGGGGTGGTTACAGCAATGGAAGCAGAGCAACTGGCAGCGCAGAGGCAAACCCATCTGGGCTGCCAAATTGTGGCAAGATATTGCTGCCTGGCTAGAGAAGCTGGTTATAAAAGTACGTCACATAGATGCCCACGTACGCAAGAGTCGGGCCACTGAGGAACATCAAAACAACCAGCAGGTGGATCAGGCTGCTAGGATCTAAGTGGTGCAGGTGGATCTGGACTGGCAACATAAAGGTGAATTATTCCTAGCTCGGTGGGCCCAAGACACCTCAGGCCATCAGGGAAGAGATGTGACATATAGATGGGCTCGTGACCGAGGGGTGGACTTGACCATGGACACTATCGCACAGGTTATCCATGAGTGTGAAACATGCGCTGCAATCCAGCAAGCCAAGCGGTCACAGCCTCTCTGGTATGGAGGATGATGGCTGAAATATAAATATGGGGAGGGTTGGCAGATTGATTCTATCACCCTCCCACAGACCCGCCAAGGCAAGTGCCATGTGCTTACAATGGTGGAAGCAACCACCGGATGGCTGGAAACGTATTCCGTGCCCCATGCCACCACCCAGAACGCTATCTTGGGCCTTGAGGAGCAAGTTTTATGGCAATGTGGCACCCCAGAAAGGATTGAGTCAGACAATGGGACTCATTTCCGAAACAACCTCATAGACACCTGGGCCAAAGAGCATGGCATTGAGTGGGTGTATCACATCCCCTATCATGCACCAGCCTCTGGGAAAATCGAACGGTACAATGAACTACTAAAAACTACACTGAGAGCAATGGGTGGTGGGACCTTCAAACATTGGGATACACATTTAGCAAAAGCCACCTGGTTAGTTAACACTAGAGGATCTACCAATCGAGCTGGCCCTGCCCAATCAAAACCTTTACGTAGTGTAGAAGGGGATAAAGTTCCTGTAGTGCACATGAAGAATATGTTAGGGAAGCCAGTCTGGGATACTCCTGCCTCAGGCAAAGGCAAACCCATCCGTGGAGTTGCTTTTGCTCAAGGACCTGGGTGCACTTGGTGGGTGATGCGAAAGGATGGGCAAGTCCAATGTGTACCTTGGGGGGATTTGATTTTGGGTGAGAATAGCCAATGAATCAAATTGTATGATGTTAATTGCTATATAACCCTGTCACTGTATGTCATCTCTACCTCAGTTGCTATATGCCAGATCAATCTTATTATAGCAAGAATTACCCAAATTAATAAAGAATGAACTATTGATAAAACAGAGCAAAGTGCAGCGGTAATGGAAGCAGAACTGGCTTTAGCAACTGGCGCCCATCAACTTCCTCAAGAGATTGACATCTTCAACCCACAGACCGTGGACATGATACACCAGCCGAGCCCGATACCACAACTTCAAGCTCCAGATGCAACATGCAACAATCCAACACAACACACCATCCTCCCACTGCGTCCAGTGTCACCTGTCACACTGCACCAAGACTCAGCCCTGTTTCGCCGACCCAGCGAACTCCACGTCATCTCCCCTGCCCCAAGAGACTATTAGGACAGATGGAGTCCAAAGTCATGAACTCAATAGACACTTTAAAGGGATAGTCCATAGACTAAGGGAATGATGTCTGTCTGTGTGTGTGTATATATATATATATATAAAACAGGAAAAGTGGTGGTGATTAATTGGAAAGTGTAGGAACTGAGCATGACGTAGATGGTATAGAATAAGGGGTGGATAATGTGCTGGTTCTGGCTGGGATAGGGTTAATTTTCACCAGAAGCTGGCTGGGGTCTATTCTATACCATGTGAAAGTCACACTCACTGTATAGAAGGGGACTGAGCGAGGGGGGCATTGCTGCTCTGGAGTGGGCTGGGCTGGGCTGGGCGTTGGGCTCCAGGCGGGGAGGAGGGGAGTGACCTGCACTGGGAAGCACTGCTAAGTATCTCTGTTGTTGGTATTGTTGGGGTTTCTTCTTTGTTTGTTTTCTTTTCCTTTGTTGTCTGGTTAAACTATTGTTGTTGTTAACCCATGAGTTTTGCCTTTCTTTGTCCCGATTCTCTCCCCCATCCCGGGGTGGGGGGGTGGGAGGGGATAGGGGGGGTGGCTGTGTGGTGCTCAGCTTCTGGCTGGGGCTAAACCACAACGAAAAATGACAACAAAGAGGGAACTGTGAGAAAGGAGCAAAATGTCCCCATTTTGGTGGCTGGGTGCTACACTAGCTCCTGAAATCGGGACTAGGGGTCAGCTAAGCGAGGCATTCGTTTCCACCAACTTTTGCTCCCGTTCCACTTTTCACCTTCAGAACACTCTCTCTTTCCAACTCGGGTTTCTTACCTGAAGCTGCAAAGTCACCTAAGAACTGGTCCCAGCGCTAGATAGCAAGGAGACGACTTGGTGCACACCTGGTGCCTGGTGCAGCGCCGGGTCCTCACGGCCGGGTCGGGCACAGCCTCCCGACCTCCACGCAGGCTGCCCGCCGCCTGCCCCCCGCCGGAAAGCGGCTTTCTCCCCTCGCCAACACCTGGGGACGAGGCGTCCGCTCCCCCGGCCGGCCCCCACCTCCTCAGGGCAGCGCCGCTCCGGCCCGCCGGCCGCTCCGCGCGCAGCGCCTCGCGCCGGCGGCCGTTGCCTTCAGCGCCCCCGCGCGCAGCGCCTCGCGCCGGCGGCCGTTGCCTTCAGCGCCCCCGCGCGCAGCGCCTCGCGCCGGCGGCCGTTGCCTTCAGCGCTCCCGCGCGCAGCGCCTCGCGCCGGCGGCCGTTGCCTTCAGCGCCCCCGCGCGCAGCGCCTCGCGCCGGCCCTTACCGCCCGAAGCTTCCCGAAGCCGCGCGTGCACCCGCCGCCCAGGGCACGGCACGGCACGGCACGGCACGGCACGGCACGGCACGGGAGGCAGCCCCGGCAGAAGGAGGGGGCGCCGACAGCCCCGGCCAGAGGCCAGAGCAGCCCGGCACAGCTGCCCGCCAGGCAGCGCCCGCCTGCAGCTCCGGCAGGAGCAGCGAGAGGGCAGAGAAAGCGGCGCCCAAGGCAGAGCCCGCCCCAGGGACCGGCCCCGGGGGCAAAGCCTGGCAGGGACGGGCAGGGAGGGCCAGCCCAGCGCAGGCAAGCCCTGCCCAGCCCTGCCCAGCCCCGCCCAGCCCCGCCGGCCCCTCGCCTCAGCCCCGGGCCCGGCCGAACCCCACCTCAAGCCAAGCCTGGGGCAAGCCCCAGCCCCGTGCTACAGACCTATTTTAACTAAAGAGTTAAATTCCAATTCCCACTCGAAGAAATAAATTATCCATGAGTTCATGTGTATTCAGGCAATCAGAATGAAAAATGACAACAAAGAGGGGACTGTGCCACAGGAGCAACGAATCAGTTTCCTTCTCTGTGTAATGCCTTGTCAAGGGCAGGTACCTGGATGTTGCCTCCAGAAAGCCTCCACACCTTCTCACCTGATGTTCCCATAAACAGGCTAACAGAGGTTAGTCTCCATCACATAACTGATGGTTGATGGAAAACCGCTCCTAGAGTCATGCCTGGGCTTGGGACGCCTGTTAATTCTCATCTTAATCAGTGTCTGTTTCTGAGGATCACCCTTCAAGAAAGATACATACCAATCAGAAAGCACCCAGAGACTGTGACTAAGAAGGATCAGAGTTTAGGAAACATGGTCTCGTAGGATTAACCATAGGGTGAACCGACTTCTTGTTTAACATCAGGAAAAGGCAGAAGAGAGCTGTGTAAGGGCCTTTAAATCTGTGAAAGGATGCTGCAAATAAAAAGGGAATTGACTTCTCCCTGTGCTCCGTGTTGAGGGCAAGGAGGAACGGGCTTTAAATGAAGCAAAGGAAATGCAGTTGAGGTGTTATGGAAAGAGAATTCAGAGGCAGTTTAGAAGATCTATGGTATCATGAGTTAAAAGGAGGAGGAAGTGCGGTTTGCGCCTCATAATGCAAGAGCAGAGAGCTTATACATCTTAGCCCTGTCTTATGAAAACAGATGGATACCCTCTAAGGTGACAGCTGAAGAAAAGCATTTATTCACTTCATTTACAGTACAGCGTTTCAAAATACTTTTTTTTGGGGGGTGGGGAGGGGCGCTAAAGATTTCACCAGTCTATTTCTTCAGAGCTAACAAGCATATATTACAGGGTAATTTGATGCAGAGACTTCACGGTGAAGTGTTATATTCTGCCTTTGGGAGGCAATTGGCATAGATGGTCAGAATGCACCTTTTATTATTTCGCGAATATATTTACAGAATAAACTATAGCCAGAGTGAGCCTAATCATAGGACTATCTCTAGACTCAGCCCACTAAGCTGTGGTGTATTCCCAACTCACTGAAAAAAAAATATTGGGTAACTTGACATTTGAGGGTCTGCTGAGTGTCTGAGTAGTCTCATCTGTACCTCAAACAGAGTAGTTTTGATCAATATTCCAATATCCTGGAGTTACAAGTTCATGCTTCCAGAAGAATAAAAATATATCCTGCTGTTAAGGAAAGAATACAAGAACAGGAAAATACACTTAAACAGAGGTAACTTCAATCTACCAGCATAAAGCAGCTTGATTACGGCTTTGACTTTCCCAGTGTGCTGCTTTGGTCATAGATCATTTTTTCAGTCTTGACGTATCAGTAATAAAAATTGATCTATCATGCAAAACCAAGAATTACTTTGACATTTGCTTTTGTGATTACATATCTGACTGGGAGCCGCTGGTGATAAAAAGCTATTTCTATTTTCAAAGTAAAGGCTAGTGGCTCCTGCGAGCAGCTTAAATAGCCATTCACAAAATAATGCTATGACACAGAATGCTTCGGGTTGAGACAGTGTACAGACACTGTAAAAAACACCAACTAGATTCTTTCTGTATGAAATAGATTTAGCAAACAGTAAGCCACTGGCCAACAGAAGCTGACGTTCTCCATATTCGGAACAGTTGCCCATCGTGAATGTTCGTATTTTCGGTATCTACAATTTTTGAGAGAAGCTTCTGACACACAACTGGCAAAAGATGATCCTGCATCCACAAGCAGCCCAATGCCAGTTTGCAGCAATGGCCACTTTATTTTAAGCAGAGAACATTTTGCCACTCGGCTGAAAAGCTTAAGTGTATTTGGATGTCTTATTTTCAACCATGATTGGGCAGATGTTCACAGGGGAGCCAGAGCCACGCAACAATGCTTCCCCTGCTGAATTTCTGAATTGCGTCCAAAAAAGTGCCAAATTCACACAGCTCCCGTCATCTGTCCTGAAACATACTAAAACTTTTTAACTTTCTTTCTTGAAAGCTCAGGAAAGTTGTGAACACGCTGAAGGCAAGATCTTCCAGCAAAGTCTTCAGAAATCACAGAGACACAGTTACAAGTTTTTCCCACAGTATGTTACAAGTTTAATTGTGCAAAAATACAGTCATCAAGACTTCAGCTTTGTTGTGAACTGAACACAATTCCAGTGATGTACATGTATGGAAAGAGATACTACTGTAATTAGAGCAAATACACCATAATTGTTGTTGAGACAACCAGTGGTTCAATACACTGAGATACTGTTGTCAAGTGATTTAGACAACGTTTAACTACTGTACATCAAGAGAATCAAAGAAATGACACCTAAAAGGAAAGCTCGTAGCAGACTAATGAAGTTTAAGACTGCACTAACTCAAAAGAACATTAAAAAATGGTTTAGACAGATTCCGCAGTGATGGCCAAGAATGTCTGCGATACTGCAGATGTGAAGTGTAACTCCTCTTCATTCAACACAGTATATATTGTGTTTCAGCAAAACAAAAGACTTTCCTAATGCCAATATTTCTTTCAAGCACAGGAAGATGAAGCATTAACAACCTTTAAAATTGTATTTCAAACTATGAGACACCAATGGTGTTGCAAAAGAAACAGATGAGAAAATAAAATCAAAAAACTTCCAGAGCTCAGTCCTCTGGCTCCACCACTGAATAAAACAAAAAAATCCCACCAAAATAATACATATGGAAAAGAAAAGCATTGCTGAACATGCTCGTCCCCATTAAAATCTTCCTGTAGTGCCTACACCACTGAGGAAAAAACAGTTTTCAAAGCAATTCCTCTTCTTGCACATTCAAGTTTTAACACAACCAGATCAGACATTCGTAATGTTGTTCCGTGCAGCTACTTTTTGGTCTTAACAAATCTATGTGCTTCTTGCAAAAGCGTTTCAACATCTTCGTTATCCTTGTCTTCTGAACTTGGTTCCCAGTCAGAGTCTTCATCAGTAGGTTCGCACTCCTCTTCCTCATCATCTATAAAGCTGTCATTAAGGTCATATTCATTTGGTTCATCATCATTGTCACCATCTTTCTCCACAGTCCTTTTTCCTGTAGGGACAAGAATGTCATATATTCATGAATCATAAATACAGAGATAAAGAGACCTTCCAGAGACCATCTCCTTAGTCTCTCTCCTCAAGAGGAGAAAGAATCAACTAAAGCACTTGACCCAATGCTGACGATTTTGGGTTTGATTTTCAAGACTCATGAATAGCTGTACCATCTCTCTCTGACCCCTACTGCAGCACTTACAGTCTGGTCACTTAGAAAGTTTTCCTTACTGGCTTTTCTTCCAGCACTTGGAAAACAGTATCAGGCCTTTTCTGATAATGTCTTCCAATACCGGAAGAAAACAGGATCAGATAGTGTCTTCTGATAACTCTCCTTTCCTTAAGGAGTGGCGCACACAATTTTCCTAGTTGTCCTCCTGCTACTTCTGTACCTAAACAATACATCTATCTTGTCATTTAGCCTCTAGCTATTGCTAGATGGCTATTTTGACCCTAGATTTTCTGCCTTCATCCATCCATACTTACTTAGGGCTATTTTATACTCTTACTCTTTGGAATCTGACATGGTTTTTAATTCCCATTCACTTCTTTCCTGAGCTTCAGGCGAGAGAAGGGAATCTGCTAGATCACGTGCCTCCTACGTTCTCAACCTGGATCCATGCTGGATAACCTGTGTTCAGAAAGGAAGCACAGACTAAGGAAACAACAGACACTGAACACTTCTTTCCTGAGCTGGGTGCAGCCTACCTGTTTCCCAGTTCACTTTATTCTGTCGCGCTGCTTTCTAATCTGCTGTCCATCCACCATCTTCACAACTTACATTTTGTGATCAAATTGTCGTCTGCCTTCATAGTATTTCACAATACTATGTACTGGCAGGAATCAAAGACTAAGAAACCTCTATTGACAAGAAACAGATGCTGTTCGCAGCATGTTCCTCAACTTTTTTAGACAGCTTGTTTTCCAGTATTCTTTTAATTGCTTAAATATGTTGGCACATTTAAACCAAGTCCCAGAGGCAGGATAATTCTGCTATTTGAAGAAACCTTATCCATCTGACTTGGTGGTGTCTGTACAAAGCTGCTGCCATGGCAGCATTGCCTTCTCCTTTTATTTATCAGCAGCTGTGAACCTTCAACAAGTTTATTTCCGCTGCTTCCTGATTTTGGCAGATGTGTGTAACGCTTGCTCTACAAGCCTACGCTATCTCCCTTTTTCTTGCATGTCCACAATTCCTAACTAGCCACAGTCTGTTAATATTCCAATCATGTGTTATTCTGCTCTTAAGTCATACCTCTAAGTAAAACCATGTTCATTCCTCTTCTTCCCAGCCTCCAATGTTTGCATTCTTATCTCACCTACAGATAACCTGTCAATGATCTCGTACAATTTATCTGTTGAGCAATTCTTGTCATCATCTTTCATATGACTCTATAAACATAGGTTTTTTTCCTCAGCTACAGACTCCAGTCCAAGTCATCAACATTTATATTAACCATAAGCATTTGTTAGCAACCTCTTGCAACCTCAGGTCAGAGCCCCAGCCACTCAAGCTATGCATGTGGTGAACAACGGAGAACACCAGTACCTTATGCAGTCAGATCACATCCTCCATCAGTTACATTTTTCTACTACTTCCAGAACTATCTTATGGTCTGATTAACATTTTATACTCTATAGCAACTCTCACACAAGGTTTTCAAAAGCATTTACAGCATTAGTCAAGTTTCTCAGAGACATACAATTTTATGGGTGAATTGTGCTACAGAGGCACTGAATGACCTCCTAGAATAATGTCAGCCACGTGTGACACAGCCAATAACATAACTGAGAATCATCCTACGGCTGGCAATCTATATTCTTTGAAGGACCGACTGTGCACCACCTAGCAGAAAATCCTGAACATGCCAACTGCCAATTTGAGCTGTAATCCACTATTATGCTTGCTACTTTAATGTTTATCAGACTTCAGAAGAAATTAATCACATCCATGTTTACCCGCATCAGCAGAATTTCTTGTAAGAATCACAGACTGTGGTCCTGCAGAATGAATTATGGCTTAGAGGGGAGAGGCCAAAACAAAGATGCTCAATACAAAAAAGAACAAAATCCCTCTTCTCAGACTAAGCTTACAAGAATAATAAGCTCAAGATCTGCTTAGCAAAGAAAAGTTGTTCACTTTCACAGCACTGTGGGTGGTATTTACAACAGAAGTAGGAATTCTGGCAAAATAGTGATTACTTCTATATTTTTCCTACAAGTGTAGGAGGAGCATACGATGTTTTTCCTCCCTGTACATCAATGCTTTTAGATTTCAGCAGTGAATGATGCACTTCCTTCCCTGTCTTCTCACTCCACCTCTTCTGCCACAGTTTAATTCAGCCCCACAGCCCCTAAAGCTGCTCATCAAGCACAATTCTGCCTTTTCCTTAGTTCTATATTTATCAAGATGACCTTGAAGCTTTCTCTGGAAGTATCTGCTCCGTGTGGGGAGAAAAAGCTTGCTGACCACCCCTTTCAAAGAGTTGTATTTGGAAGTGAGCTGATCAGCTTGCTACAAAGAAGCGTGTAGGAGAATCCTGCATAGTCCATAGCCACAGCAGGTCATTCATCTAGTAGCAACAATGTAGTGAGGTCATTCAGTAGTGACAATTTAATGACAGCATAACTCCAACCTTTTTTTTTTTTTTTGCTTCCTTACAACCATTTCCCCAGTAACTAGCCTTAGATTATTTCTCAGAATATAGACTACATTCTCTACAGGCAATCTGCAATCCCTCTGGTAGCAATTAGACTAAAAATGTTAAACTAAACATG
This sequence comes from Phoenicopterus ruber ruber, assembly GCA_009819775.1. Classification (NCBI taxonomy): domain Eukaryota; kingdom Metazoa; phylum Chordata; class Aves; order Phoenicopteriformes; family Phoenicopteridae; genus Phoenicopterus; species Phoenicopterus ruber. Next base: position 9,392,408 of record CM020217.1, read on the forward strand.
TCAAATGTCATGTAGATGGTACCCTTCTTTTCTTGGCTACTGGAGTTTAAATACACTTGTACTGAAATTAATCCTGCTGTGCTTAACAGTGCAGTTGGGCCAAACAGCATGAAATAAAGGTTAATGGAGCCCCGACTGCCTGCATGGCCTTGCATGGCTCGGTACGGCTGCCTCAGACGTGAACTTGCTGAGCCCAACCTTTTACAAGCTTTGCCCTCAAGAGAGTTAAGCAAGCCAGTCAACAAGACATCAAAAAAACCCCACAAACCAGCAAATATGAACAACACTAATTAAAGAATTCCCTTCTTTCCCCTGTGCACAGAATATCATCTTCCCTGGTTCTTACACAGTAAGAGGAGGTGAATTTGACACATTGAATTTCACTTCCATGTTAAAGTTTTACACGCTTCCAAGAGAAGCACTTTTCCATCTGTAGTCACACTTGGCTGACCACGTGCTGTGAGCTGTACACACGGGATCTACCATTCGGGTGAGGAAGGTGTTCTTATGAAAGGCACAGCTACAATTTAAAACCTTCAAGATTTAGATTGAGTAAAAAGGACTTTAGGTATGCACACAGTCCAGCTTGCTTCATTATAAAATCTTAACCCCTCGCTGCTCTTGCAGTGCTGCTAACAATTCTCACCACGCTGTAGTACACTTTCGACGAAGGAGCAGTGACCAAGATGGGGCTGGTACTTGCATCATGGGACGTGGCAAAACAGACAGGTAACAAATAAACCACAAAACACGCTACTGCACAGATACAACCATATCAATCATTCAGTGATAGCAAAAGCGCATGCATACAGGATAAGGAAATGGGATGGGCAAGAAATTTCTCAGTGGAAAATATAAAAGCAACCTCTTGCATCCACCCACAACAGAAATGGAGGCCAAAACACTTTGCCTAGAAAACTAACTACACCTATTTGCACGTTTATTTATTTTCTTTAGAAGGCAGATCTATTTTGAGGATTTCTTTAAGAAATGCCCAGCCACACCTTGGTGGCCTCAAGGAAGACAAGCCAGTTCCCACTTCCACTTGAGATGCAGCAGTTCCACATCCTCTTGCCTTATTCAGGCCAGTGGAAGTGAAGACTGCGTACCATCAGACTTTCAGACTGCTCTTTAAAGCTCACTTTTACATTATTTTAGAAAGAACAGCAAGCTTCACAGGTGGAAGCTGAGACACAAAAGAAGCCTGGAAACAGACCTAAAGGGTATTTAAAACTGGAGTCTATGCACCCGCAACATGTAAGTTAACATTGTTGGCAGCAGCAAAGCAAGCTAGGTGCGCCACTGGTAAACGGAGGAGATATTCATACAGAGTATTACAATTTACATTATCAAGAGAGACTAGAGCTTGCCTGTGCTACTACATAATGCAGTACTGATGACTAGAAACTAAAGTAAGAAGGATACATATGTAGTTTACAGTGAAAGCTGCCCCCAGCTCAGAGGCATTAACCTTCTTGTACACTTTAGTCCTAACAAGCCAGTATCTTACCTAAAACATCCATAACTATAAAAAAGCTCATCAGCACATGCACAGATACCACTTGAAAGTTATTTAAAGGTCAATGCAATGCAGAAGGTATCTCTCAATGTTTCAAGAGCAATCAATCTTTATGGGGCAACCTTAACTAGTTGTGGATGAAATATTGGATTCCTTTCATCCTATTATGACCCCTGTGTAAGGAAGAAAGAATCGATTTAGCCATGTGTCTCTCCTCAAAACATTTGTTTGTTTTCTTGTTTGCTTCCAGGGAAGTACAGGTACGCTCACCCAGGAAGCCTGGCACAAATTCAATTTCAGAACTATTACTTGTAAAAAAGCAAGCAGAGTTTTACTAAAATAACAACTCCTTTCTCCTCAGGTAAGTATCATCAAGCACCTCCAGCACTATCAAATGCCCCAAAACCCAAGCAGATCAGCTGTGTCCCATGCTGATGTGCCCGTTCATAACATTAGAACATACTCACCATTCTTTGAAGTTCGTTGTCGGGTTTCTCTTTTAGTTACTAAATAAAAGAAAGTTATTAGTCAGGAGAGAGTACAACCTAGCAGAAGGGTTATTCATAGAGATTGCTACAATAAAAGACTGACCTATTAAAATAAATGCTGCAATAACTGTGCTGTATTTACAAGCATAAAAACTATTCCCCTGCCCCAAAAAAAACCTTTTTTGTATTGAATGATTCCTGAGAGAATAACCAGATGAACTGTTCTTACAATTATGAACCATTCCATCTATAGAAAAATGTCATCAAGACTGGCATTTTCATTTTTAAGTAGAAAACTGGAGTATTTCAAAGCATTTAAATATTTTACAACCTTGTTTCCATAAATGCAATTTCTCCTTAATAATGTCATAATCCTTATTCTTTAAAGTAAAATACATTATCATTACATTTCCATAACTGGTTTATAGCTATGGTTTATTGCATTGGGCTTTCAAGTGGAAAAAAATCTCCAAGTCCAATAATCAAGAAAAAGCACAAAAAATGCTAAGTATCTCTTTGGATTCTTGAAGACCAGACAAAATGTAAACAGTACATTCCAACAAGTCTAGTTACTGGAATATAAAAGACTAGGAAATTTTAAAACTGAATCTGAGTTTCTATTCTAATTATATTCCCTCCAAGCCTCAAGCAAACATACACACAAAAATTTGTTCTCTCAGTAAATGACTGGTCCAAAAAAAAAATTTAAAGTAAAATAAAAAAGATGACAGACATGCTTGCAGTGTTTGTTTTAGAGCATCACAAGACTTTAAAATTGTATGTTACCTGAGTATTTCCTATCAAAAGAAAAATAAGAATAAAAAGTAAGTATGAAATCTTAAGATATAAATCTATACAGTTCAAACATAAAATATTGCTGCGTACACATTTTGCTATGGGGACAGGAGAAAAGCTATAGAAATGATTTACTGCAGTATCCATTTGAAATATAGAAAAATACTTCAGTAACACCTAAATATATTCCCTGTTTTCATTGTAATACTCTGGCTCTGAATGGGGGAAGTAGAATACAAAGATCCAGTAATATCACACTATACTATGTTTAATTTTCAGTAAAACCTATTAAACTCATGAAAATAGCCACTTGCCACACAGCATTTTTGTCAATACGCAAGATACAAAGCCTACAAACTACGTCAATTGTGTCTGACCTAGCCCATCTCACTTCAGTTGAAAAACATTTGAAAAAGCGAGTGCAGGTTTGCAGTGGCCAAGCAACCTTCCTTATCACAGACACAGGCAAGACCTCAAGCTTAAGAGCAGCAAGGGTGCAGGGCAATACAGAGTAAGCTGCAAATGCAGTGCTGTTCACTTACAGTAGCTGAAAGCATTTTAGTCTAAATTTTTGGTATCCATTACTGTGTTTTGGGGTCGTCCCCCCACTTTGAGCTATTATTGAACAACTTGGCTCACCTGGAGGTGCACTGTGCTTGTATTCTAGCTTGTGCTGTGGATTCTTCCTGTAAAGAAGAAAACAGTAAAAGCTTCATTTCCCACCTTGTTCCACACTTAACAAGCCTAGAACTCCTTGGTATTTTATGGATAATTTTCATTTATTTTTAAAATAAAATTCTGTGACCAGTGCCTTTCTGCAGTCTCTCAGCTTACAGAATGTAGGGTGGAAAAAAAAAAAATCAGGTTTCAGCATTTAAAAAAAAAATAGATGGCTGATCAAAACCAAGAGATAAGATAGGATAGTTTCCAAAGCTGTATGATAAGATGCATTTGTTCAGCATAATAAGAACTGATCCAATTATTTACTCTCACTAAAAGTGAAACCAGAACGTAACTTCTGGTGCATTAAGTACAATGCATATGCAGTGCATCACAGGTCTGAGACATCCAGGCATAGCTTCCATATTCTGCAACATAAGGCTACAAATTAAATAGTTTGGGAAAGTTAAAGAATTTGGCAAGAACTGTTTGTCTCGAAAGACCACAGGGAGAGGCCACAGAAGGATTCTTCAGAGAGATTACTCATTTCTGCAGTACGCTGCTGCAATCCAGCAAGTTCCATTTACAAGTGTGTGTATCTTCTATTAAAAAATAGCGAATCATAGAATTGTTTAGGTTGGAAGCAATGAAAGAAAAATTTAAAGTCAACTTATTCTTGGATCTGCAATACATGTTCCCCTCACATTCAGGCTGTGATCCAGGTCATTAACACACTCATTAACTCCCCCCGTCCAAAACAGTGATCCAATGCTGCTCTAATGTTTTAACTTGGTCCAACTTACATTGTGCTAATCTCTTGTGTTAGTGTATTAGAAGCTTTTCTCAGAGCTGCATGATAAAATACTTTCAACTGTATTTGTTTTTTTGCAGAAAATTTAAAAAAATTCTAACTTTGGAAGAAAACCAGTTCGGTTGTCCTAATTTTTGCTTCTGAAAATAAGCAACAATTAAAGTCCACTGTTTGGGAATGACATACCACGTGACACTGCTTGAAACTTGAGATGAATTTCTGCAACTGCAGAAGTTTTTGTATATTTTACAAAATACCCTTGCTGTGAAGACTGCCTTGTAAAACTAGTTCCTTATTTATGTGTTCTTATTCTTCAAAAACAAAATATAGTTACTCTTCAGTAGAACAATCTTATTCATGTCAAATAACTTGTGACAAACTCGCACACTTCAAGTTGATTTACAATTCTATAGCTACTGCTATCCCAAAATACATGACGTGTGCATTAGAAGTGATAGTTATCTGAATAAAAAAAAAGGAAGTACAGCTTCCTATTAAATACACTGTACTGAAACAAAAAGAATTGCCTGTTTCAGTGTTTTACTACTATCGTCAGCATCAGACCATTTGACTCCAACTCAAGGCACGGCATTTAGATCATTCAGTTATGCTCCCTTCACATCTTAGCCAACAGATAAAGACAACAAAAATAACACAAACCCCCTTCAAATTACATCTGTTGCTTTGTTGAAAGAATTATCATTGCTTCACGGGTGCCTCCTTTCCTCGGCCCCCAAAGAATGAAACACAGATTAAAAAATGATCAACTAATACAGCACAGTGGTTGTCTTATCTGGAAGGAGAGACAGTTTCGGTTTTGGATAAAGCATCCGCTGTACTTCTGAAAAGTATGTTGGCAATTTCATTACCACTATAAACCCAGATTTCTCATCCTGAGATGAGAAATTCATCTCACAGATGTTTTTCAGAAGAGAAACACTTTTCCTGCATTAGCTGGATATAGCTACCCTCATTTTGTTACTCTTCATAGAGAACACGCTCTTTAGGATCGCCACACTTTCCAGGAGAGAGGGGAGAAAATGTTCCTGCTCAGGCAAACCTTTATTAACAGCAGCTGTTAGTTTCAATATGCCCCCACAGAAGTGCTATTGCCTCAAAATATATCCTTTTGTCCATTGTGTCAATTACACAGCAGTCATTAAGCTCTGCTAAATAAAAGCGTAAAATTTAGACATTGAGAAACAAATGGAATAAAAATCTTTTGAAGAAAATCAACAGTGCTTAAAAGAAACTGTAGTCAGCCATAAACTGGATTTTATGGCTGTTACTCAAATTATGCTTTCTAACAAATCAAATACTGATTAAAATAGAGGTTTTGTACAAAATCTCAACAAATACTTTATCAAAATTTAAACTAAAAGTTACATATCAAGAACAACATGTAACAATAAATTATTGTTTATATAAAAGAACATTTTACTACATGTTGACAAGTGAAAAAGTGTTGATCTCTACGTCATTGAATAGGTTCCAAAAGTCAAGTTTTCATATTCGCCAGCTGAAATCACGAACAAGTATTTTGCACAGACTTCGGTGCTTTAAAGGTAACAGTCTGTCCACAGTAAATTTCAGAAGGCTCCAGTCAAGATTTAACATCAAGAATTAGTCATTCTTGATGTTCTATCGTCATTTTGCAACTCTAGGGGAGAACATTCTTAACCTGTAAAACAGGGAAAGTCATTTTGTACAGCGTTTCTTACCTATAACAAGCCGTTCCATACGGACATTCAGGCCGGTTATCATTATTATCCTGAGTTACGATCTCCATTTCATGATAGTCATCATCATTAGGGTGACTGAACTGCTGAAAGTGAATGGGATTCTTCCTGCAAAAGACAAATATGTAGATGGAACTGACTGCTCCATTTAAACACAAGAAGTGGAGATAACAAAGGTGTTATGAATCAGTGACAACTAATTTTTCTGTTGTTACGTAAAGAGGAGCTTTTAATGTTTAACTTTATGCAGAATCTAAGACGTACTTTCAGGATAACAAAAAGAAAAGTTTTGTCTCAGCACATGCTGCTAGAGAGGTTAAAACAGGAATTTTCCTATTTGCCATCAGCTTTAAGTTTCAGACCTCCAACATGTACACAATCTACTGACGTAGCCATACAGCATGAATATTACTCAGAGGCTGACTTGCTCAGTTATGACCCTCTCTGGAGCTATCGAAGTGCTACAGAAACTACTAGCAAAGTCTGAGCTCAAGTTGGAAGGGCCAATGTATGGCAGCCAAACAACTGCAGTATTAAAGACTCCTCGCACCCTCGGGTGATCGCATATTAGCTTCAGGCATTATGTCTCAACTATTATTTCTGTTCTGTATGTGAGTTACTACTCACTTGAATACTTCAAATGCCAGCATATTATTCCAAATGGAGCAGTCTACTGGACGTTACATTGATTATGCTGTCAAGTTTGCCTTGGCTACCATGACATTTTATTTGAAATACCAAACCACAACGATGACATGAAGTTGCACCATAAGACACAACAACTCTGTATGTAGTTGAGTCACACCAATGTTAGTGATGAGAGCACATTGCTAGTATCTATGAGTTTTTGCTCTACAACACTTACACAGTTGAATCCAAGGTGGGCAAGCAGTGAATACAAATATTTGCATCATTGAAAGAACATTTCTACTGCTTCTAGGCAATAGGTTTGCATACACACCATACAAGACAAGGCAGCTATGAACAACACCACTTAGAAAAGAGTTTGTTTTATAAAACTTCAGTAAGTGATGTTAAAAAGAACACGGAAAAACAGGTTGCAAACTTCAGGAGGAATTCATGCGACAGATCAAAACATACTACAAAAATTATGTCAAAGCGAACATACTGGTACCAAAAGCAAATCTACTTTTTCCCTATGACTTCTTTTAGAGACACTTTTTTCCAAGCATAATATTTAAAAGCAAGAAATGTGAGATATTTTAATAAATGATTTTCCAAAAGACATCCACGAAATACTTCAGTGATTTACCACGCTAATTCCCAGAGTACATAATCTTCAATGTGTTTGTGCAAATTATAAAAGTGAACTGCTTGCCTCAAGCAAGAGGAATGACAACTTTAAACTACAGAGTAATTACTGCTTTAATTTACTCTTGTTACAGCTGCATTTAGAAACACAAAGCCAGAAACATCTATGTAGCTAGCTCCATAAGAGCTTCCTCAGTGTATCACAGCCATTCTTTCCTTTAAATTCACAACTACCTCTTAGGAACTTTATAGAGAACAGTCAATGTTAATTTCAGCTTTTCAACTACCACCAAAAGAAAAAAAAAAGGCCTCTGTTACAGCTTTTGCAAAATGATTACTTAAGCTCTGTGAGCTTTACTAGCCATTCAGGCCTCCTTTTAGGCATTCAAACAAGATTAGATATTTAGTATTAATACTTTAAGTCTCCATTTGACTGGTATCTTTCACTCGGGAAACTCAACAAGCAAGCTGCAGATAAACTCTGCAGTGAGCTACTTATCAAAGACCCAGTGTCCCTTGATCTATTTACATAAGTGACAGACTTCTTGTCCTGGTCTTCTCTGTTAATTTCTGCAAACTAGGGTACGTAAATGCTGTTTCACTAGAAATCTTTGCAAGGTTACATTTACGAGTTGTTTACTCTACCACAAGTTCTCAGGAATCGTCACTTACACCAAATTCAGCTGGCTGCCTACTTCTTTTCCCATTTAAAAATACATGGGATGAAACCAAGTCATTTTAGAGGCTACTTGCTTTGTTTTCTAAATGCATAGGGCTAACTTATTGGCAATATTAGCAAGAATTTTGAGTCATTTGAGACACAATTCATCTTCTCAAAGGGATACAGAAGCAACTAATGTTCTGTGAAATCATTTTTATATTTATTCCTACAATAAGATACATGTAGCATCGTAGTCACCAAGGAAAGAAGGCCTAGTAGCTGTCGTTGAGCCAACCTATTGTATTTTAGGAGACATCCATCTCCTTTCAAAAATTTACTTTGAAACCTACTTGAACCTACCAAACAGCCCTTATTGGGGGGGGAGGGAGGAAAAAAAAAAAAAAGAAAAAGAAAGCAGTATGGGAAGAAGGAGGAAGAGAAACGAAAGAAGTGTCCTGATGTACAATCCCTATCACAAGGCTTCGGGATTCTTTGGGCCAGTGGATGATGCTTCTCAAATTATACATTACCCATGAAGCATCTTAAACACGTCCTACTTCAGATGCTCAGGACTAGTAGAAACATCCTATTTTTATCTTACCTTTACCTGGATAATTTGTACTTATTCCACTTCTATGTGTTGTGCAGTGATATCCAGCAAAATAAATAGAAGTAGAGAAGCGCGTAGCTTATATTACGCAAACATTTTCCGTTCTTGCAAAAATCTAAAGCGTCTTCCTTTTATTAAGAGTTTGGTTTGTTTGAGGGGGTTTTTTAACTTTTTTTTTTTTTTAGACACAAGAGATATGATTTGTAAGAGCACAACATCTATTATGCCATAAGTTACACTCCAAAGTTATTTAGTTTCACAACAAAACCTCACTGCACAGAAATGTTATTCATTTGATCAAAACAAAATCATTAAGCTTTACTTGCACAAAAATTAACAAATGAAAAGCCTATTTTAAGAATAAAGTTTTACAAGAGAGTTGTCTTCTCATAACATACACAGCTAGTGCAACTTTGCTTTCACAGAAGCTCTGAATTTATGTACTCATACTTCATGATACAGAAAATTATGCAAATAAACATTATGCAAATAAAACATGTAAAGTTCTTCAGAATCAATGCAGTCATCTCAGGCACAAAGTTGAGTATTGCTCAGCGAAATGTTTAAGACATTTTTCTGTCTGTGCAGCTACCAAAAGCAACTTAAAAGCTTTTTCTAAAGCAAGTTTAATCGATTAGGTCAGAATCCCTAGCTCTTCATAATCCCATGCAGAAGACCCCTGCCATCTCAAGGGCTTATTTTCTCAGCTACTGAAGAAATTGGTAATGAAGATTTAATGAATTACCAGCGCTAGTTATAAAGCCACAGAATTCAAGCCTGAAGTTACGCCACAACTGCATGTAAGATGTTTGTAAGTTCTAAATTGTAAGTCTTATTAGAAGACAGGACTCAAAAGAAAGACAGATGCAGGTCTTCAGCTGCCAGATTTACAAGTTTAAGATGAAAGGAAAAATATTTATTTTCATAAACAAAGAGCAAAGTATTTAGAAGAATGCACATACAAATCCAAAGGTTGGTTGCTCGTGCCCTGCTTTGACAGCTATGGGAAAGATTTACACACACCTAGTCAGCAGAGCAGTGTATCGCAGGCTAGCAAAAGGATAGAATTGCAGACAAAAACTGTGGGTTACGGTTTTAGAGATGAGAGTTCAGGTCTACTGCACCCTTTCTATGCAGCCCTTGAGAAGCGGTGTGGGGTTTGGATTTATTTTTAATTCCCTATTCTTTCTAACTTCAGAAAAACAAGCAGCAGACAAGAAAATGAACACAAGACAGTATTCAAAGAGTAAGTTTCTTGACAACAGATACAGTCAGATATAGCATACACAGAGCACTTTGCCTCCTGGTGGTAACAGCAGTTTCTTCAGTCTGGTAAAGCTTCAGGCTACCTCAGAAACAGAATCTGACGCTGAAGGATGATGACAAGAATCATCCCTGGAGCAAGAGGTATGCATGAAGCTTGATTCTTTCAAAAGCAGTGTTTTCAAATTCATACATGAAGAAACTGAATTACAGGTTACAAAATTATTTCCTAAATGTTTAAGATACGTGTTAGAGAAATCTAATAAAATCAATAGAACTAACATTTAATCTTTTCAATTTGTGCTATTTTACTAGGCTTCTACCAAAGGTGCCTAAGTCATACCCAGAAGACAAGTACCTCTTAATAGGAGTTTACAAAATAAAGACTAGAACTCTGAAGAGCATTTAGTTATTGTATAAATGACATTTTATGAATAAGAAACCTCACCTAGAAAAAAAACTTTAAAGGAAACGTTACAGTTACCAAAGCAGTACTCATTTAAGAGGTTGACTCCTACAGCACATCTTGTTAGAAGACACCTTTCATAAGGTTAAAGTAATGAAGGAAAGGAAAACCAACTACCCATTGTACTCAAAAGAGCACTCAAAGCAGCTCCTCTTCCTTAGCAACTCTAAAAAAACTAGTTTTTGCTCAAGGAAAACACTACACAATGAAAAACCGAATATGCTATCAATGTGTTCCTTCAAAGCACCCATTCACACCACACTTACGTGCATGTTCTGTTCAAAATATGGGTAACCGCAATGACTTGCTCTACTCTAACATAGCTATCCCATCGATGCAGAAAGACTACTTGGTGGTCTTGGGTTAAAAGCAAATACCAAGACAGACTACAAAGCATATTTCTTTTGCTGCAAACAAGCAGGTTTAGTCTCGTGACATTTCCTGAAGATCAAAGCAGATGTTTTTGATACTTCATCTTTACAAATTTCTCCAACAAAGTAAGATTTTGTTATGTGTTATTTCAGAGCATTCTTTTTTTCTTATAAAGCAATACTTTCCAAAAGTATTGCTGCCAAACCTTTTAGAATAAAGACCCAAGAAGAAATGTACACATGCAGACTCCTATTCCATATTACTTGTAACTAAAATTTGCCTTCCTAAACATTAGGAACCTTTCAGCATATCAGAGCATTAAATCAGCTTAACCCCTATACAGGGGAAAACTTGTCTGAGCAAAATTAAAAGTGGCTGGAGCAAACTAGAGGCTGCGTTTGTACTACTGGATAAGCTTTATTATCTAATAAAACATGTTTTCATCATATTCATTAAGGGCAAAAACTGAGATATGTGAAAGAAAGCTACATGAAAACTGGAAGTCTGATGTGTTCATTAACACAACAGCTTTACGCTTTTGATTTACAGAGTTATCTGCAGCATTAGGCACACCAAACATATACAAGAACCCATTTAGTTGTGCTTGCTTATTTTCTAAACAACCTCACTGTTTTTCCCATTGCTCAAGCCCCTTGGAGGGGAATAAAAATAATAATTAATTATTTTTTTTTTAAATTAAATAAACAAAAATCACAGGACCCACTGTTTCCTGGCTTAGCCTTATCTTTTGTGCTTACAGTGTACAAGGATTTACCTAGAGCTCAAAACCTTCTCCTAAATGCAGTTCTGGGGTCATTGGTCATTTGCTCGATTTGTATCTTCCCCTCGATATATCAACACATGGCACTCCAGATTTTTTCTGGGCAGAAAGAACTAGCAGGAGACCAGGCACTCAGCACCGATGATTTGGAACTTCGCCAGAACGTTTTTATCCCACAGAAGATTCGTACAACAGATCTTTCACTGTGAATTGAGAGGATATGAGCGAGAGAAAAAGGAAAAAAAATGCTCTTCACTTGTATGACCAAAGACACTGACCAGATAAGGGTTAACACAGAGTTTGTAAGTATGCTTTGTTCTGTTCCTAGGGAGGGAGTGGAAGCTCATGAAAAAAAGCAGACTGGCCACGTCACAATAAAAGTAATTCTTGATTATTTAAGGAATGACAGATAATAAGTATTTTAAATATTAAGATCACAAAACATGCAATTATTTCAGTAAGTACAATCATCTTTCACAAAAGTTTCATCTGCTAATAAGACAAGCTTTCAGGGTCTACGTTGGGCATTTCAACCACTGACATCTCTTCTCCTTGCTGGTACATGTACTGTACACACAGGTTTTTTATTTCTTTTCTTTTTAAAATGGACCTTTGTTTCTTGTTTCCTACAACACTTCATCTTTTAACTTGCTGAAGTACTTCATCCCTTGTTTGGATTATATTAGCAGTTAGCAAGACATCCTGGCTCCTCCTTTTATGATTTTAAAATTCTTGTTATGCCATTTGTTTTTCATCAGTCCCTTCTTTACCAAAAGATTTTTTTCAAATCAAAGCTTGTAACGACTTTACTGTTTTCTCTTCCATAGCCAATACATTACTTCTTAATAATAAGCTATCTTAAGCTAGTTTTAATTTTGCTTTACCTGTAACAGCCTGTTCCATACATGCAAGGTGTCCTCTTATGCTTGATCTGTTTGGAGCTTTCTGAAGCATCTGCACTTCTGGTTGAATCAGAAATCTCAGTCTCGCAATCCAGATTTGCATCAGGCTCAAGAATCCCTTCCCGGGCACCAAAATATTGGGAAGTCCTGCCCCAGTGAGCTTGTTGGCTTGTAGAACCAGCAATCTGCTCTTTGTTTTCTGTTTCCTCAATTCTACTTGTTTTACTGGAGATCTGACCTATTCTTTTAGACCATTTACTATGCAGCTGCCTATCATTTTTTTCCAGAGAACTTCCAGGGTTTTTTGTTCCAGTCTTGCCATTTCCTTCCATGTTTCTCATGGTACTCTCAAGAGGAAATCCAGATGTATTCTGTGGAACAAGGTTACATTTTGAAGGACCTGAAAATTTACACTCTTCAGAATTAAAAGCTTTAAGGTCAAACTGCCTCATCTCATCATTCTGGTTTTCAAAATCAGAGAATCACAGAACAGCCCAGGTTGGAAGAGACCTCAAGAGATCATCTGGGTCCGGCCTTTAAAATCTTCTACTCCCCTTTCCAAACTCAAGTTAGCTGTAAATACAGCTGCTGAATGAAAGGCTCAAGTTAAGAACACAGACACACACTTTAAAGGAAAACTTATCCTAGAGCTCCCGTCCTCAGTCTCAGTTCCCTCACAACACAGTCAGGCTCCTCTCTCACCACCTCAGTTTGTGAATAGTCCAAGGACTTCAGCTTAAATTAACTTTCAAAAGTACTGCTCCTGAAAAATGAATGGGGGTTATACATGTGAAGACATAGTAGACTCTAGACGAACATACATTCCTATACAAGAATCAATTTTAATCCCTTAGGTACCAAGGTATATGGGGGGGAGAGAGACAGAGAGAGATTTACCTATATATGGGAGATATATGGGAATTCAGGATATACACCTTGAGCTTAATCCCACTCTAATACATCTTAAATGCTTCAGCTCACGACTCTAAATCATAAAACAGTTTGTCAGTAGATACCATCATGCAACGATTTCACTTTTGACAAATACTGCATTTTATATTTTGGAACATACGTACGCTTAAAGTAAGAGATGCGTACTTTAGAAAAAGAATGAGATACATAACCAAGACAGGAACATTGTCCCGACAACCGAGACATTGGACCTGGAAGCATACCTATATTGAAGGCTGAACTACTTTGATACACTACAGAACTATTCAAAGGTCTCTGCTCTCTACAGCTTATTATCTAGGTTCCTCCCCCAGTAAATTTATACTTGGTTTACATGGATGTGTTTGGCAGAGCTTGAAAATCAGCTGGTGGTTTCCTATTTGATTTTGTTTCTTTCAATGCAAGTCTCAAAATGTTAACCAAAACCAGAGACAATTACATTTGAGCAACAATGCGATTAAGAAAGGGCAAAGTCAGTATTAATATCAAATGATCCTGACAGCAGCATATTTAGTAAGTCAAATCGGAGACAAAGATGACTCTTTTATCAAGACTCCCAAAATAAGGCTCAGCAAACAAGTGCAGCTTAGGAAATAAGCCTTCACTTGCAAAAGGAGGACTAAATTAACTCTAATTTGCCACTCCCACTTGTGACTTCTCTACTACATACTTCAATCCATTGCCTATATTGCATATAATGAGACTAAACACTTTCATATTTATTATGATGACTAGTTAAAAAACAGGTTGCAATCAAGGAAAACCAGAGACAACAGTGCTATTGGCACTGGTTGTAACACGTATATGACCTCACTGCCATCTGGCGGCTGCTGGCGCTTAGAAGAATTAGGATTCTTTTTACTTCCTACGCTACAGCAGATTTTCTTAATCGCCTTAAACACGACAGCAGGAGAATGATTTTGGTTTTGATATCAAAATTCCAATCTTTTAGAGCTCTCTACGATTATTACTTTTGCTTGCTCTAACCCATTATTTTTTCTGCAAAGTTCTGAAGGCAATTTCTCACACTGTGCTTGAGATAAAAATGACTTATGAAATGATTAGGAGAAAATAAGTAAGGCTTCACAGTTACAAATTGCAAAATGAAGCAATTCATTATGTAGTGACTCACCTTATAATTTGACAAAGAGAAAATAGCACTGCAGCTGGTATTAGTGTACCTAGCCAACAAAGCTCACCACTCAGAACACTTTTTCAGATCAAAAGATGCCACTATGTTATATCAAAACTACCCTCAAAGGTATGCTCTCCATCAGTAGATCATTTCAATTACTCTTAAGATTTAATTAAAAAACAAACCCAATAATAGTATTTTAAGTATTTTATCAGATCCTATAACAGATCCAAGCAATTCTAATGCTAGAGATTAGAAACGCCTCCCCAGGCTGTTCACTTAAAGGAAAAGTTGGTGAAAGCCTCGGTTTGCTCTCACCAGAATATGTTTTGTTTGTCTTTGACAATGACCCTTCTTCTTTTCATTACTAGCAGGGTGCTATCAGTAAGTATTTAACCGCCTACAAACAAAGCTGTACTTTGAGGACACACAGACACATTGACCAGCTGGACTGAAGTGTCTGTTCACTCGTTGCCACAGACCGTTTTGGATTTCAGATTACTTTTTTTTCCTTTCCTTTTTTTGACTCAGATTTTGAGATAGTGGCACAAGCACACTCCCTGCTGTCTGTCTTCAAAATGTACCAGTTGCTAAGCCACGTACCTTAATTTTCTGACCATAAAACTTCACCAACTAGAATGGCACTAGTTTGGGCAAAGTCCAGTGTTGCATTACCTCAGTGTCATAACCATTACCTATCCCTAAGGGGTTCTCAGGAAAAGAAACCACACACCAAGCCACTCCTAGGACCAGTACTTTGGCCCATGTCTTCCAGCCTCTTGCTGTAAAGCTGAAAGTCTAGTATTTCTGTGGAACATTCAGGGCCTAAGTCTCAGATCCCGAGAAGGAAATGCAGAAAACTAAGTCTCTGAAGGCTTCCAGAGTCCTTGCTATAGAGCTGTCCACTGGACTGGCATTTCAAAACAACAAATCACAAGCAGAACACATAGTTATGTTGTAGACCCGACCTTCAACATGACATTGCCAACTACATTCTCACTTTTTGAAATACCACGGTTCTGCCCTGAGCCAAAAATTACCTGAGATGAAGGGACAGGGATGGAAAGACAGCTCCTTTTCCCTTGATCTTGCTCTTCACCTTCAAAATCCTCTATAGTTTCTTCGGAAGCTGATCTTTTTTTCTGCTGCACATGTACTTCCGATTTTAATGACTCCATATTATTTTCTCCCCTTCCTTTGCCTTTTTTCATTCTACCACCTTAAAAGAAAAATAAAAGGGTACTTTTGGAATGCAATCTTTACAGTGAAATCCTGATCACATTAGAAATCTAAATGTACATTGAAGCAGAACACTAGGGAAAAAGCATGAGAAGTAGCAGCAGTTGTGCACGTGCTGTTTCAACAATGCATTTTTCACTTCCCACTTATAGGAGTAAACAGTATGTTTTAGAATGAAACGGATGTTTGAGGGCAAAATTTGGAGGAAAACAATAAATATGTGACAAAGGATATTCTGAACTGACTGTATCAGTATGACTGACAATTTCAGTTACACAATAGGAGCTGATCAAGTAAACCAAATGTCCAAGGACAACTTCTACCACAGACCTTTTGTGTAAGTATCACTTCAGAGTACCAGTTTATACACATGAACATCAATTAATTAGGACATGGCATTGCCTACTCAACCACGTCACAGTTGATTACTTCATCAGCCAGTAACTGACAGAAAGACTGCGAGCATTGTGCCTCTCTTTGGAAAGCTTCACATCCCAGAAAACGGAAAGTTCTCTGTACTGAAGCAGTATTTTCTGGAGCTACAGCTGGGAGACAGCTAGGGCCATTGTCCTGGTTTTGATATAGCTCCATCTGCTGCAAAACGCATTCAGAAGGAAGATACTTGATGCCATTTTGCAAGACTTCAAAAACTCTCCCCCTTCAAAAAATACTGACGTGCCAGAATCATTTGTATGGTGCGAGGAATTTTTCCAAATTGTAATGTTTGACTTCAAAACCACAAATCAGTATTCCCTTTCCAGTAGGAAGACAGAAGAAAAATAAAAGAGCAGCCTTTTAGTTTTACTCTCTACCTTTCTGCCTTCCCATCCAACACCCCACTAAAAAGATGCAAACCATTTCACAATTTTAAGGAAACATTTCAGATTTGCAGAAGAGACTGGTTGTTTTATTAAAGCAGCCCATTCTAAGCTGGCATCATCGTCTCACGTAACAAATTTTTAAACAGCTCCAATAGCGTTTGTACGTATCCGTAACTCCCTGAAGGTCAGGCCTTCAACAGCACACAGATACCCCCTGCCCACACAGCTCCAAATCTCAACGCTTATGTGATGAAAATGTTCAGTCTTTGAAACAAACATTATATACACATATATAACAAACGTTATAGTACTTGTAGAGAAAAAACAAACAAACAAAAAACCCACCCCCAGAAAAAAACCAAAACAAACCAAACCATAAGAAAACTAGTGCAGGATTCAGCCAGCGAAAGTCCTCTGGTACCTGCAATTTTTACATCCGAGGGAATAAGCCAGCAGGGAATAGTCTAGATTGGGGGGGCGGGGGGGGGAGGGAAGTAAAGTTTCTTTTGCTTCTTATAATTTTCTCAAAATTAGCTTTTGAGGAAAGGAATAGGCAAGGGCAGCCGATGGCATAGGACAGAGGTGTTTAAAGCCACAATTGCCCAGGTGAATCCATCCAGACACCTGCATTCACTGCAGGAGATAAGCAGCAATTGGTCAGACACTACAGGAAATAATTCTGCAGGCCTGCTCAGGCATCAATAGCCAAATTTTTCCATTACACCATCTCAGCAGAAATAGTAGGTGGAAAGAGAGGCATTAAAAAATAGCTGTCGGACACAGAGGAGCAGAAACGCACACACCAGCCACAGTTCATGCGCTTACACTGACTAACAAAGGAAACTCAGGGGTTAGCACCTAAACCACCTCACACCTCACCACAGAAGGGCAGGCAGGGTGGGGCACGCTGTGTTCAGCAGAGAGAAAAAATAGAAACGCTGGGGGAGCATTGTTAATGTACGTAGTCATTTTCCTTCTCTTTTCGTATTTCTTTAGTCTTCCAGTTCCATCGATAAAAGTCATCAGAGCAATAAATGCCTTGCAATAAGTTTGTCAGAGAATGTCTAATGGCAGTTTTAGAAGTCTTTACAAGCTCCCAGGACCAAAGCCGGACACGCAGAAAAGTTTTCTTGGGATTGTGCCAATGCAGCACCCTTATGTCTCCCGTTGATAGCGACTAGACACAGTATTCTGCTGCTGTTACCACTGATACACTGGAGAAGTTTATCGTACATTCAGCAATTTCCTTTTGTGGGAAGGACGAGAGGGAATGCAATGCTATTTTAGCCTCATGCTGGTAAGAGGCTACCATACTGTGATGAACTGCTCCTCCTAGGAAGAAACTTTGGACTAAATGATCAAGTCTGATTCAGTCACAATTAAAAATAAACTAACACACACACTTATCGCCCAAAAAACTCCACCTTTAAAACCTGCAAAATTAGAAGAATCTCAATTTAGAAGGGCCATCGGTGACTTAAATGTGGAGAAGGCTTGGAATTAAAGGTACAGAAACTACCTAGAATTTACATACTGAACATAACAAGCGAGTTTATAGGAAAGGGCTCCAGACCATCAGATGTTCAGCTGTCCAGAGAGACTACATTACCTGGCATAAAAACCCAACACAAACCAGAAAAAAAATCAACTGATCAGAAAGAGCTCTGTCACACCCATAGGACTGATGACAAAGGAGACAACAGAAGTCAGTCTCTGTCAGCTGCCAGGCATGGAGCACGGAGAGAAAAGTAACAAATTAACACTTTCTACCACCACCATTATAGTTTAAGAAAACGATATCACAGCACATAAATGTATATTGGTATGCAAACGTACTACACTGCAAACCTACCTCCTTTCATTACAGGCTCAGAAATCCTCTGAACCAGGAGATCGCTTTCCAGCATCCAAGATGGAAGCACTCTCTTCCTTTGAATAGATTTTGACTGTTCACTTTCATTATCATCAGAAAGAGGAACCTGAAACAATATTTACTGTTTAGTACCTTTTTCCAGTTACAAAAGAGGAGGAAAAAAACTAGATCACAAGTTGGTACACAGTTATGTCCTTCAAATGCAGCCTGGGTAACTACCTGCTTTTTGGATGGTGCCCATTGCCTGAATTTTTTTTTTTTTTTTTTTACAGTTCCTACTCATTCAGAAAAAACATCACCTGTAGAAACCTTCATGTAGTAACAACTCTCCTTAGACCTTTGGAATAAATATCTGAAAGGCTACAGACTAAAAGTTTCATAGAAGAGCTTTACCGGCATCTTGCTATAGAGTTTCCACACAGAGATAAGATAAAGAGCAGGTTTAACAAACAAATGCTTATTTGTCAAAAAAACAGAGAAGTCTTGCCAGTATTATTTCAATTCCTTTCTCCAGAAAGGAATCACACTCTAAATCTTATCAGCAAAGGCTGACATTTCATTGGTCGTACGTAGTTATTATCTGCTGTACAATGATGTTGATCAATGCATGCCTTTTAGTACTATGTTGCTGGATATACAACAGAAGATCTAAGAAAAATCCCACTGGCTCCATACGCTATTTATCATACTGTCTAAGAGCCATTTTACTTGGCAACAGTTAAAAAAAAGCAAAAGACACTTGCTTCGAAAACTCTATTTTGCTAGACAGGATGCTGGCTGCCGGGGAAGAACTGGAGGGTTATTTATCTCTGTGTTCATATGGATTTTGACAACACAACTGCATCACAGCTGTACGATTCAAATGGAATAGGCTGCTAATACGCTATAAACAGACACTACTTATAGCCAGCAGAAGGCAACTACAGCCCAACTACATGCTCTCCAGATATAAGTTTCAGAGGCCTTTAGGCTGGTTGGAAGAACAAGTGTTCATTCCCCCAGGTCTTCACAGGTACTTACAGCATAGTCACTGATATGGACCAGAGACCAGAACTGGACTTTATTCCATAGTACTGAATTCAGCTACCATATTGTTAGTTCAAAATATTTCTGTAGTAATAGCAATTTTTGTATATTCCAGAGAACAAATTACTGCAGCATAATTACCATAAACACACAATAGAAATGTATCTACACACTTGTATAGCACACAATCCCAATCAATAAAACAGCAGCTATTTTGAGTACACAACTTTGATTGTCGTCATTTATTTCTCGGGGGGGGGGGGGGGGGGGGGGGACACGGGACGGGACGGGGGACGGGACGACATTTAGCAAACACAACACCTTTTTCATTTTCAACACATGCTTACAAATATTAAACTTAATTAAAAAATTAAGCACCCACCAAATGTCCAGAAGTAGCATCGTTTGTTCTCATTTTTGCAGCTCCCTGTATCTCAGAGTTGGAACTTGTTGGTTCTATTAAAGATGGACTACAAGACATCTCAACAGGATCAACAGTTGGTGCTTCTGCTGCATCAGCCTCCCGATTTTTTTCTGACAAAGCAAAATCATTTTTAGCCAGTCAAACTCATCACAAAAATAAACGTGTACTTTTTACTCAAACGCAGAAGTTGGTCTGAATGTTTGCCATTAACACACTTCTAAACTGAATGTAACATACTCCTACATCAAGTTACAGAGGAAATAAACATACCTTCCTTTCTACCTTCCACTGAAAGTATTTTGAACCAAAGACTTTCCAATCACTGCTGACCGCTACAGTACTGTGGTTTGGGTTTTTAGTACGTAATTTATAATAGTCAATGCCATGACAAAACTTTGAGAAAGCTGAAATTACTGCTTAAAATTTGCTTTACCATAAATCAGTGCTACTTCCCAAAATTTGATTCTATACTAAAAGTTAGTTAACAACATTAAGATACACTCTCAGGACCAGGTGCCCAGTGAATCCAGCGCTTCTTGGCAAGTTCTCACCACAGGCTACGGAGTCTGCAGCTCTGAGGTGACACCACGTACTCAGGTGCTGGTTTTAAAAGCCTCAGTTCAAAGCCAGCACATCTAAAATGCTTTCCAGCCTGAAAGTACACTGAAACTGCAACTGTTTTTCCTTCAACACTTTGCCCTTCCACTAGTCGATTCACGAGCACAAAGGATTCGGGGGGGGGGGGGGTGTCTAATTACCGCTTTATTCAGCGCACAGCACCACTCGGGACTCACCGTTGTCCCTTCCGCAGGCTTTTGCGTTACAGGGAAGGCACAAACCGACCAGCTGAATTGTTCATTGCCTCACGAAGAGAAACACAAGAGGCCCAGCTCTGCGCCCCCCCCCCCCCCCCAAACAGGCCCCTCCAGGTGCTTGGAGAGTTTCGGTTCCGCACCGGCTCCCCCCGGGACTCCCTCTAAACACAGCGGATCAAGACACAAACCAGCGCGACCTCGGAGGGGGTGCCCGCAGCACACCGGTGGCGGGGAGCGGCCTGCAGCGGCGCTGGGAGCTGCAGCCTTCCCCTCACGGGAGGCCGGGGGCCGAGGCCGCAGCCGGGCCCCTCGGAGCGGGCGGCCGCGCCAGCACGCAGCGGGTGGCGTCGTTAACTCGGGGCCCGCGGCTCTGCTTCTTAGGGGCGGCCCGGCCTCACCTCGGGGGCCGGGGGGGGTGGGAGGGGTGGGGGGGCTGGGATGCGGCCGCCGCCGCGGGGACGGGGCGAAGCCCGGCAGGAGCCGCCGCTGCCGCGGGGACGGGGCGAAGCCCGAGGGCCGCTGGCGCGCGGACGCCGGGTGATGACGTAGAGTCGCTGCGTCACTCGCCCCCGGAGCGCCGAGGCAGCGCCGCCTCTGCGGGCCCGAAAAGCGAAAGATTCGCCTTAAAAACCCCCGACACCCCCCCACGCCGTGGCGTGACGCAGCGGCCAGAACGCAGGGACATGCCGGCAGGCGCAGAACCGGCCCCGGGAACTGCTGGCCGCGGCCGCCCGGAGACGCGGCGGCCGCGGTGACTGGGACGCCCTCCCCGCCCCGAGGCCGCGGGGATGGAGGGGGAGCGCTGTGCCGCCGGGGGACCCGCGCTCCTCCCTGCCGGCCGGGAGAGGGAGGGGGGAGGAAGAGGAGGAGGCCCGGCCGACTTCGTGGCTGTCCTCCCTCCGGAGGTCAGCTCTCGGATTTTCAGCGACCTGGACGTTGAGAGCTTGTGTCACGCAGCCGTGACGTGCAAGGGCTGGCACCGCGTCATCGAGAGCAACGAGCGCTTATGGAGACACCACTGCTTGAGCGTGAGGGCTGTCTGCCAGCGGGAGATCGACTGCGATCGAGGAAACGGATATTCCTGGAAGGTAAATTTAACGTCAGTGACGTAATGTCGGCAGCGTCGAGGCTTCTGGGATTGGTAGTAGAAACATGCAAAGAAATGGCATCAGCACCTCTCATGTGTCCCAGGCTAATGGGAGAACCGCTGTGATCACAGCGTGGCTCAGTAGTGCACCCCAACAGCTGGACATCTGGTTAAATACACAGAGAGGTGAAAGCACGGCTGTCCCGTTTCCTACCCAGGACCACACTTGGCCGGCCCGGCACACCCCGTTTAGTCCTCACGCTGCCCCGTGCAGCCTCAGCACTGATGTTCATCATATCAAAGCCTGCACAGCCCTAACATGGAAGAAAGCCCACATCCCAGTAGACAGGGCCGGGGGGAGAAGACAACGTAGCCCCACTAGGCAGTGTGGGCTCTCTGGTTGTATTTTATGGGAATAGTTCTGCTGGTGAGGAATGACTTCCCAGAAATTCATCCTGGGTAGCTGTGCCTCAGTACGCCTTGAGCGGCATGCATCCAGGAGAAGAAAAAACAAGGGTAGAGAAAAGGAAACATGCAGGAGCTCCGAGAAGCTGTTTTGAAACCCCCCCCCACACCCACTCCCAGTTACAGCTGCTCTGAGGAGTTAGAAACTGAACATGCTGGAAGATCTATCGCTGTTGAGTCCAGCCTGCAAGCTGAGGTAGATGAGGAAACGAGTGGTTTCACACTTACTACTCTGGACCACCCAGAAGGTGACCCCCACCTCATTTTAGCTGGTGTGTTTGAGAGCAGGGGCGTGGTGGAGGGGTGAAAAGAGAGAAGCAGCAGCAAAAAACCCACCAGTTCTGGACTCTCACATTTCAGTGGAGTTGTTTCAGTATGAGGCAAAGCCATGAGCAGGTAGTGGTTGCCCTTTGAATGTACAGATCTTACTACTCTTGCACAGGAATTTCCAGAACTCCCTGCACTGATTCTCTATTTTATCTGGAGGGGATTTGAAGTAGAAGCAACAAACAGACCCAAGTCAGTATTTTCTTGCACTAAAAGGTTGGCTGAAGAGAAGAATCCAGCCAGCCTGCATTAAGAGCCCAAACAAGAGTTAAAGGTCACAAAAAACCTAAATAGGAAGAGAAAGTGAAAGGCACTTCTAAGGAGAAAGATGAATTCCTGATTTAGGGTTTTCATCTTGACCCTCAAAGAATTGAGGCAAGAAGCGATTCTCCACCCAACTTAGAACAGAGAGGTTGGAAGCAGACCAAGGTCTGCTTCTTGGCAGCAGTGCACCTTCCTGGGCTTAGCGTCTAGATATGCAAAGACACATCCCAAATCCTTTCTCTAGCATTACTCTTCCAGTTGCAAACCTCACTTGTATTGAATGCAACTTAAATCAGTTCATTTCCAAGATTTGAGCTGTCTGTTTTTCCATCAGATCACATTACTGAGAAACTACTGGAAAAGCAAAGTGAAGCAAGAATGGCTGAGCGGAAAATACAGCAACATTCCTTCACAAAACAGCTTGCCAGAGAAAAGCATGTATCCGATGGATGTCGACACATGGGGAGAAATCCTGGAAGCAGAACTTGAGAGATGATAAACCAGGTTTTTTGCAACTCAAGAACCTTCTATCAACAACTCACAGACTGCCAAACTGTAAATATTTTGCCGTTCAAAGTCAGCTGTGTTTGCAAACATATGATGAAAGTTTCTCAAAAAAAAGTTATGTCTTTTATTTGCACTTTATCTGCTTCATTTTCTGTAAAATTCTAAATAAGACTAAATATTCAGTTGTAATTTTATATTTGTAAATTTAATGTTCTGCTGTATTGTCAAAAGATGTTGATTGTACTTTCAATTTGCACTTTTTATTTTGGAAGAGATGACTTTTAAAAAAAAAAAAAAGTGTGTTTGACTTGAAGTGTATCACATCAGCAGCACAACATGAGAGCCCACAAAGGAAGGCTGGGGAAGGGACAAATCCAGACATTGGAAAGAAAAGCAGACAAGGCAGCCACCTCGGGATCAGCTGAACATCCCCAGTGCCCATCTCAAGGGACAGAGCCCTCACAGGGATTTTTTCTGAACGGGCAGTGCTGCATTTTCACTGCCTGGCTGTGGGATTTCTGGACTGGGACTCACAGATCCAGGCACCAGGCAGGACTGAAGCAGCCACTAACTAACAGCCTCTCTGCTATTAGCTATGCATTTTAGTCATTTACATGATAAGGAGTAGAGCAAAATTTACTACTTTAAACAAAATAACTCAGATAACCTCGCAAGATAACACAACTTCATGTATTTTTGTAGTCAGGCTAAAACACATTCAGAAACTTAGTTTTTTCCTACATGATGATCTCCCATCAAACAGTCCCTGCTTTACCAGCACCAATTTTTGGCACTTTTAAAAACGGCTGCTAGTAAAAGAGAAGATGCCTGTCACGTTACTCAACATAAAAGTGACCACAGAATTAATTTATTACAATTCTGTTTGAATATCACCTTTCCCTACCTACTTTGCACTAAAGAGTAACATAAGTGGGAGAACGCTGGGAAGGGGTCCCTGTTGCTTGAGGTATTCCTACAAAATTCGGTCACCAATCTGGGACCAATTTTCTATAGGAAGACTTCTAACATGCTTATGAAACTTAGTTCATATGAAGTGATTTCAAATCGACTGCTGCGGACTTTGGCAGAGGACCTTCTGGAAACATAAGGACAGAAGTGTCCTGGCATAAACATGAGGTTCAATGGCACTAGATCAGGCTCCTGTTAGATACAGAGTTTACTTAAATGAAGTCCAGCCCTTACCTTTAACGGGGGGGGGGGGGGGGGGGGCGCCCAAAACACTAGATGGAGCAGTCGAGCAGTTTTGCTCTGAAAATACAGAGCGTGGTCCTCTGGGCTAAGATCCAGTAGCGGTTTTTGGTTGATGGTGGTTAAAGAAACCACTAGTTTAAACTTGCTTCCAACTTACACGTTTTATTTTCTCACAGTTATTTAACCATTGCAGAATGTCTGGTGAAAATATCTAGTATTTTTTACTCCCCTTTATTGCAAGTCTCTGGGCTTGCAGGCTGTTGTACGTGCCCATATCTACAGGCCAAAGAGGAAACAGAACAGCCAGGTGAAACTGGTAGTTCTAAAATGCTTCCAAGAACAGTATGTTACCCGATTCCTTTTCTAGTTCGGAGCATTCAACAGATTTCATCAAAACTGATCCACTTCCCTCAGCCTCCTACATTTTCCCCATTAGAACAGGTTTTCAGTTCATAAGCACCAGTACCTTTTTTCTAAATCACGAGTAGCGTATCTAATTGAGACAGCTTTCTCATCAACAACACTGTGTGAAATGATGCAATGACTGGATAATGTTTCTTATATATTTTTTGTAATTTATTCCTTATAGGTAAGTGTTTGTCCCAGGATCAGGACCCCATTGCACCAGGTTTTATAAAGATGTGTAGCCTCCCTCTTTACCGCCGAGAGAGTTGACGCTGTTCTTGTGGGATGACTACTACCTTAGCCAAAACTGATGCAGTACGCAAAATTCACTGAAGCTTCCGTTATCACCCTGCTGCCAAACATGGCTGAAGTGTAACTCAGAGTAAAGAGCATTGCTAAGTATAGTGGGTGTAGCACAAAGCTCAATGAATTGCAAACACTGCTTCCTTTATTATTAGCTATTCTGCTCTAAGATTATATCTAATTAGCTCAAATTAAAAAAAACCACACACCCAAGCACAACAGTTTTTCCACTGAAGGTGCTGCATCACTCCCTGCTCACAGTATCTTTTACCCTGACTTTAAGAGAGCTAGAAGTGAAAAAAAGTGCATATAAATTAATAATGAAGAAAATAGTGCTAGCAGTACATTCTTACCACCTCACAAGTGCCAAATTTATGAATCATAAGACAGGAAAAGCACACAATAATGGATCTAGTCCCTCACCCTTCTCTTCACCCAGCCTCCTCCTGTCACCTCCAGACTCTGTAACTCCCAGACATTTATCCCCTCTTTCTGCTCCTTTCCTGCCCCTCACCTGTCATTTCTCATATATTTGTCTCAGGATACAATTTTTAAATAGAATAATTATAGAATCATAGAATTGTTTTGGTTGGAAGAGACCTCCAAGATCATAGAGTCCAACCGTTAACCTATCACTGGCAAGTCCACCACTAAACCATGTCCCTAAGTGCCACATCTACACGTCTTTTAAATACCTCCAGGGATGTTGACTCCACCACTTCCCTGGGCAGCCTGTTCCAGTATTATTCTGGTACAAATCCTGACACAGAGTTGTTTCACTGTGCACTTAGGTGTAGCTGTTCCCCATTCTTGTACGAGCGTAGGAATCTCCAGTATCTATCATGTCTCTACCTCTGTCCAGATCAGGTGGCAGTGCCTCTTTAAACACACAAGGAATTAAACACTCAGCTATGCCATTAGACAAGGCCTGGATCTTTAAACCTGGAGTAGCAGTGGTGTTTCTCATGAAAAATCTATTACTGAAAGAAAAAAACAAGTATTTAAGTACAAGTTCTCATGAAAACAAAGCTTGCTTCCCCTCCCCACCCTGAGCCCCTCCTTTAAGGGTTTTAATTCCCCCTGGAGATTTCATTACATCAATTCTGGTCTTCTGTTCTACCCTTCTCCACCCCTGCACCACCTACTCAGCCTCTTAGCTCCGCTACAGGCTGGATGTGCTCTCTTCCCTTTAAAGACACCCCCAGCAGTGTCCACCACTCCAAACAGTGTCACTTCCTACACCAGCTGGTTTGGGCTCCTCTCTTTCCCCTCCTACCTGCAAGCAAAAAACACTGAAATGCCAGCGACAGGAAGACTGTACTGGTGGCTAAATTAGCGCTAATGTGTAGGTATCCTTTCCCAGAGAGCATCCTCGGCAGCTAAAGCCACACGTGTAAAATCCACCTACAACTCCGGGACACGCACCAGCTAGCCTCACACCTAGGTAGCTAGTGAAATCATTTTTCCACTCCAGTGCCCAGCTCTCTTACCCGTAAGTTTTTGAGGAAGTGGAAAGTTCTACTTTAGCAAACTCCAGTGACCTTCCCACCGCATTAACATGCCATTTCTACCCTCCTACTCGGAAGGTGTTAGCTGCAGAAAGATGCCCAAGGCACCCATTGCCCAGGCGTCCCGTTAGCCACATGTCCTTCCTGCCTGCCCAGCTTTCCTAAGACAGGCCTTTCGAAAGAGCACATGAAGCTTGTGTGGTGCAGAGAAATAGGATGCCCTCTGCCCACACACCCCAACTATGCAACACGAGCTCAAACCAGCCAGGCTTCTGGGATGAAAAAAAAAGAAGTTTCCCTGCCGCACAAAATGTCCCAAGCTGCTGCACACAGATGAACATCAAAATGCTCAGCACTGAAGCTCAACCTGAGGTCCCCTGAGGTCAGTATTTTATTTCTACATTTCCAAAACCACTTGCGGTGTTTGAACCTTTCTTGAGACTACTCAGTATTGCAGTGCTCCGTTTCTGAAGGGAGGAGCTGACAGTGTAGCTTTATTTCATCATGGTGCAGTGCAGGATGTGGCTTTGGGCCATTGCCATTAAGAGTCTGACTAAATGAAAAAGAAAGCACGAGATGTTTAATCACCACAGGCTTTTCTTCATTAGACCTCTCAAATTTCAAAGCTAATTTTGTCAAGAGAAGTGTTTCTCCTGTTAGGCAGGCACTAACGTTTCATGTCTCTATCCTGTTCATCTCTAGAAGGTCCCAAGTGTCAGAGTTATCCCAACTGAAAACAGAACAGTTGGGCTCAGGACTGGGATCAGCTGCTTCAGCCCACCAGAGCCAACAGAAAGGTGATAAAGGCATACGGATGGGGGAATTTGGGTGGTGGTGGTGGTGGTATTTTTTTTTATTTTCTCTCCATATGAACTTGGGTAGAGGCATATCAGATTCCCAAGAGCATCCCGACACTTTGCGGTTGTTTTTCAACATATTGCTTGTTCAGAAAAGTCTGACCCCAAAACCATAGAAGAAATCACCTGCTACATTTAACACCGACAGTCAGCAGCAGCTTCTGACCAGCACAACAATGCTAAGAATTGGGGGTTGGTAGTGGGTTTTTTTTTTTTCATGCCTCAGTGCTAAGGGCTAGACCCACTTCTACTATTCTGGTAAACCAAAAAAACCCAAGCTACAACTGTGGGTAGACAGGGGAAGAAGGAGAGAGGTGATGGACAGCAAACTCCGAGGTCCCGGGGGACCTACTAAGATAAAACTTGAGAGGACAATTGTATGTACCAGCACAGTTACCTGCAGCCCCCCCCAACTCCTCAGAATCGTCCTGTCCAACACTGCCACCCATGTCCAGCAACCGGGGATTTACAAAGCCGGGGGGGGATAAAAACCAGCCTGCTAGAGCATGCAAATGAGGTACAATATTAGGGGTTTTTTTATCCACATTTAAAAATATTGTTAGAATGGCATGTGTTGGTTTTAATGCATGGTCCTTAAAAATCTTAACAGGCAAAGGAGCTGCTGCTTGCCAATGCAGGAGTGTCGACTGCACCGGCTGTTTTGTTGCTGAGATGCCAGACGCTTGAAGCTCTACACAAAGACTTCTCCAGGTGCCACAGGACACCATTGGCCATGAGATAATGGATTAGCCATAGCACTAAATATTGCTTTTAAACATCTCGGTGATCTCAGAACACTAGACAGAAAAGACCCCAAGAAGCTACCAGCTATCTATTGGAGGATTCAGTTTGAAGACTGAATTGAAGGTATAGGTTGAACAAGCTGGGAACAGAGGGAAAACTTCAAACAAACCAACCAGCTACCTTAAGCCTTTAATCTTAACAGGGGAAAAAAGAAAAGTTGAGAAAGGCAATTTTTTTTTTTCAGCAGTATCTTACAGCTAATAAATGAAATATGACAATACCCCATAAGAACTTTACACATCTGTTCAATTGAGCAAATATTTTCAATAGCTTCCACTATTTTTCCGTCACAAAGCTAAAGAACAAGAGTACTGTACAAATTGAGCTAGGAGATCCTAATACCTAGGTTTTGCAAGATACAGTATATAGCCATTTGACAGTATGGCCAATAACAGAAACAGGCCTCAAGTTTCATCTAGTGTGGCTGGCCAAACTAATCCACTTTTCTAATGCACCTTTATTTTTGAACATCACTAGCCCGTAGACAATTTTATCACTAAATTAGGCTGCTCTTTAAAGTCGTTCTAACATGCAACTCTTATCAACACATGTACTTAGAGAAAATAATGCTGGGGGCTCCTCAAATTCTTAAATAGGGAGACTATAACAGCACTCAATACCCATAAAGTAACCAAACATTTATACACAGCATGTAGGTATGAGGAGATGAGAAGAAGTTTTTGCCGTTCTAGAGGGGTGACTGAAGACCACATGGCATGTTGTAGCACATCTAAAATGCCACTAGGCGTTTATGTTTATGTATCCGAGTTCCACTCTATGATGCCTAAAAAGCAGAGCCACAAGCTGCCTTTTTAGATTAGGAAGTTTAGGTCAAAATAGCTTCAAGAAAGAAAAGGGGGGGTGGGGGGGTGGGGGGAGAGAAAGGGGAAATTGAAGATGTAACTTGGGAAAAAAAGCCTTCCTTTAAGTAATATTTTTTAATTTTTTTTTTTACATTAAACTAACGATCCCCAGTTCCTCCTCTCCCTTGATGACTCTAGTTTATTATTATGCAAGATTTTGGTGAAAGACATACTGAAGGCAAATTTTTAAAAATTACTAACGCAATTTCCCTCCCTTTCAACTGCTAGAAACAAAAAACATTAGTTTCATCAGCATTTTCCTTGGATTCCTTTCCTCCCTCCTTCTCAGTCACCTTTTAGTGGGATGGAGAAAGAGAGGGAAACGTGTTGCCATCTTAAAAAAAGGCAGAGTCTATTCAGGGAAGGTGAAGAGCTTTACTATACCCCATTACATTTACAATGGAAGTCCGATGAAGTATGAAAAGCAGCATTTTCCTCAGCATTCATACGCAGTTTTACTTCAACTAAACTGAAAGGAAAAAAAAATTAAGCAAACTACAAGAACAAGAAACAAAGCGTGGAAACCCACAGTTCTAGTTCTAAATGCAAAGCAGGAAGTCCTATGTTCTACTCCCAGAAGAAAAAATACTGATTTTGAAGCCAAATGAGAATCTCTATTTCAAGAAGTCTCACAAGTAACAACAAAACCACCACCTTGTTTTCAGTCAGAGATTTTTCAAGCGTGTTTTTTGTTTGCTTGGCTTGCAGATCACCAACCTGCCATTTTAAGAGGTAAAGCAGTTCCTAAAATACCTTCAAAAGGTGATGAAGTAACCACATTCAAATTATTCTTCATGCATCAGATTCAGACTTCAATTATATCATCATCCCACACAACAAAAACAACTCACAGATACAGATGGTGGCTCCCTTCCACATTCATTTTGCAGATCAGCCAGGACCAAGTCTCATTCTCATACTGAAGCTACTTCCACGGAGCTGGCAAAAGACACTCTCCTCTTTCAGGCTCCAATCCAGTGACTGCTGAAGCCAGGTGGGAGCACTGCAAAGGCTCCATAGTGCAACGAGGCTCCTTTGAGCAGCTGAGCCACATGCAGTGGGCAGGCAAAGTCATCTGGAAAGGCACCAGCACTTCACCAGTCAGGACACCAATCCCGCCTCCACCATTTGCTTTTTAAGTTGTCTTTGTGCTCCTTAGCGTCACACAAGTAACACAGAAAGATATGAGAGAGATACTCAGGAACCCTGCTCCTGCGTAGCAGAGAAAGGGTTAGAAAGCAAGCGAAAGACCCCTTACTCACTGTCAACATTGGTCACAAGAAGCAGGACTGAGATTTCCATCCCATGTCCTGATGTTGAAGGGCAAACATCTGACACTTTGTACACTGAGAACTGCTCATCTTACAGGCTAAATAAAATAACTATGCAATTACTTAATTGTGTGATCTGG
Organism: Phoenicopterus ruber ruber; assembly: GCA_009819775.1. NCBI lineage: Eukaryota > Metazoa > Chordata > Aves > Phoenicopteriformes > Phoenicopteridae > Phoenicopterus > Phoenicopterus ruber. The sequence goes on from CM020217.1 coordinate 9,423,044, forward strand.
AAGCAATCCTTCAAACCGGAGGCTGTGCAAACAGCCTTGCATTTTATTTTATCCTAGCTTTTGAAAAGAACCTCTTGCATATTGTGGCATATAAATAACACATAAGAGCACATATATTCCACTTTTATTTACTTTAGGACAAACTCAACGTAATATATTTACCTAAAAATTATTCAAGTAGGTAGGCTGAAGAACTTGGCACTATTCTTTGCATAGCATATACAGTTTTCTCAGGCTGCCAAAGCTATCAAACCCAAAAACTCCTCCAAGAAAGGCGGCTGGTGAGAAAAAGAGAGCACACATTCCCCCTCTTAGCCAGCAGGAAACCCAAATGGGAGACAGAAATTTGAAGTCCATCTTTAAGTCTTCTACTGCAAACAGAAGTTCACACTGAGCACAGTAAAATCTCTACGCATCAATGAGAAGATCACAGTTCATAAGTGAAAACGTGCACTTTTCAAAACACAAACTGAAGGCACCCACAGAAATACCGACTACCAACAACCAGCAAAGGACTGCTATCTACTCATTTTGCTTTTTAAAGTTCGTCCTATAGTCTGAGTGTTTTAAAAGGTACAAACTGAAAAAATCCAACAAAAAAACACCTTCCCCCCAAAAAAACCCCACCCTTCTAAAATGTTTCTGGCCCTCACCAAAAATGTTTTTTAAGGAACATTTTCAGGATTCTTAGTTTTGGTGCTACCCAAGCCTAAACTCAGAACAAATAGAGGCACATTACAAACAATAAAAAGCACTCATCCAGAGTCCTGTGAAGCAACTTGTTTAAACTTAAAATAACTTCTGAGTATTTGAGAACAAATTAGGAAAAAAAAAAAAAAAAAGAAATAATTGGTGTTTAACATTTGTAATAAAATTAACTCTAAGACAAAGACAGAAGCAGTATTACTGCACTGAAGAATTATCTGCAATATTGCAGGAACAAATGCAAATAAAAACTTTGTCTAAAAGAGAGATTTGACAGTACACATTAGATCATACCTCAGAGGCCTTAACTAGTTTTTTCCTCTTTCTGAACAAACTTTGATTAAAGATTCCTCAATATTCTATTGAGGAATCTTTAATTGAGTTCTATTACTAAAACCACATTTTCAGTAGACCTTTAACACTTTTCTGTTAACTATTCTTTCAAATAAAAAGCAAAGATAGCAAACTGCAAAGAACAGCACCAAAATAACTACATTTAGCAACAAAATAATACTAATCTTACCCTTCAGAAGAAAGCTGCAGCACAGGGAAAGTAAACAGCTCTTGGAAACCACTGCTAGAGACACATTAAGACAGAACTACCTCCACATGCGGTAGGATCATAAGAAGAAGTAACAGCTGTGGCTGAAAGCTTGTTGGGCAGTTGCAGTCCTCATGGATGTTATTTTTTCAGGGTATGTTTGCTTTGTCCTGTTTTCTTTTAAACCATAGAAGAAGGCGCTCCATGTCTACATTGGTGGTTTTATGGGTGCATGGTTAATAAACGTTCCTGAAAACCTGACTAGTAAGCACACAGTCAGTGTTCCAGGGGAGGGAAAACTGCTCAGTGTAAGATGTGGCAAGTCAAACACAATCCTAAGAGGATCTTTATAGTAGATTACATCATACAAGTCTTACAGTAATTGAAGATTATAAATATAGTCCTTATCCACAATGGTTTATTTTGCTGTCCTTTAGTCTATGAAAAAAGAGTAGTTCATGTTATTAGTAAAAAAGGAACTGATGTTGATGTAGTAATTGCTGCGGGCATAGAAGTGTGATTTAAATAGTTAGAGAGTGAAAACAGATGGAGGAAGCATGGCACATGAAGGTCTGCTCTTCTATTTTTCCTCTTTCAATTAGTACTTCCTTATACTAGGCCTACTCTCTCTTTTCTTGTGCTAGTATTCAGGATACATGCCTCTTCCCTTCCATGCCTTCTGAGTAACTAGGCTGGCCACATAATCTATGATAGACTTGTAGTTGCTTTTTAATACTGAATTAATTGCCTTGGACAAGATCTATTTAGTATCTCTAGAAATTGTAGTGATGTAAAACTAACCTTTTTTTCTCATATAGAATCATAGAATGGTTTGGGTTGGAAGAGGCCTTAAAGATCATCTAGTTCCAACCCCCCCCTGCCATGGGCAGGGACACCTTCTACTAGACTGGGTTGCTCAAAGCCCCATCCAACCTGGCCTTGAACACTGCCAGGGATGGGGCATCCACAACTTCTCTGGACAACCTGTGCCAGTGTCTCACCACTCTCACGGTGAAGAATTTCTTCCTTCTATCTAATCTAATTTTACCCTCTGTCAGTTTAAGCCGTTGTCTATCACTACATGCCCTTGTAAAAAGGCCCTCTCCAGCTTTCTTGTAGGCCCCCTTTAGGTACTGGAAGGCTGCTAGAAGGTCTCCCTGGAGCCTTCTCTTCTCCAGGCTAAACAAGTACAACTCTCAGCCTTTCTTCACAGGAGAGGTGCTCCAGCCCTCTGATCATCTTCATGGCCCTCTTCTGGACTCGCTCCAACAAGTCCATGTCCTTCTTGTGTTGGAGGCCCCAGAGCTGGACGCAGCACTCCAGGTGGGGTCTCACCAGAGCAGAGCAGAAGAGGAGAATCACCTCCCTTGACCTGCTGGTCATGATTCTTTTGATGCATCCCAGGATATGGTTGGCTTTCTGGGCTGCGAGCGCACATTGCTGGGTCACGTTGAGCTTCTCATCAACCAACACCCCCAAGTTCTTCTCCTCAGGGCTGCTGTCAATCCATTCTCTGCCCAACCTGCATTTCTGCTTGGGATTGCCCCAACCCATGTGCAGGACCTTGCACTTGGCCTTGTTGAACTTCATGAGGTTCACACAGGCCCACCTCTCAAGTCTGTTCAGGTCCCTCTGGATGGCATCCCTTCTTTCCAGTGTGTCCACCGCACCACTCAGCTTGGGGTCATCAGCAAACTTGCTGAGGTTGCACTCCATCCCACTGTCCGTGTCACCGACAAAGATGTTAAACAGCGCCGGTCCCAATACCGGCCTCTGAGGAACGCCACTCGTCACTGGTCTCCACTTGCACATCGAGACATTGACCGCTACTCTTTGAGTGCGACCATCCAGCCAATTCCTTATCCACTGAGTGGTCCATCTGTCAAATCCATGTCTCTCCAATTTAGAGACAAGGATGTCGTGTGGGACAGCGTCAAATGCTTTGCACAAGTCCAGGTAGATGACGTCAGTTGCTCTTCCCTTATCCACCAACCGTGTAACCCCAGCTTAGAAGGCCACCAAATTTGTCAGGCACAATTTGCCCTTAGTGAAGCCACGTTGGCTGCCACCAATCACCTCCTTATTTTCCATGTGCCTTAGCATAGTTTCCAGGAGGATCTGCTTCATGATCTTGCTGGGCACAGAGGTGAGACTGACTGGCCTGTAGTTCCTCAGGTCTTTCTCTTTTCCCTTTTTAAAAATGAGGGTTATGTTTCCCCTTTTCCAGTCAGTGGGAACTTCACTGGACTGCCACAACTTCTCAAATATGATGGAGAATGGCTTAGCAGCCAGTTCCCTCAAGACCTGTGGATACATCTCATCAGGTCACATGGACTCGTGCACCTTCAGGTTCCTTAGGTGGTCTCAAACCTGATCTCCTACAGTGGGCGGTTCTTCATTCTCCCTGCCCCTGCTCTTGCCTTCTGCAACTTGGGCGGTGTGGCTAGAGCACTTGCTGGTGAAGACTGAGGCAAAAAAGTCATTGAGTACCTCAGTCTTCTCCATATCCTGGGTAGCCAGGTCTCCCGTTTCCTTCCAGAGAGGCCCCACATTTTCCCTAGTCTTCCTTTTATCATTGACGTACTTCTAGAAGCTTTTCTTGTTGCCCTTGATGTCCCTGGCCAGATTTAATTCTATCAGGGCTTTAGCTTTCCTAACCTGATCCTTGGCTGCTCGGACAATTTCTCTGTATTCCTCCCGGGTTACCTGTCCTTGCTTCCAGCCTCTGTAGGCTTCCTTTTTGTGCTTGAGTTTGTCCAGGAGCTTCTTGTTCATCCACACAGGCCTCCTGGAGTTTTTGCCTGACTTCCTTTTTGTTGGGATGCATTGCTCCTGGGCTTGGAGGAGGTGATCCTTGAATATTAACCAGCTTTCTTGGGCCCCTCTTCCCTCCAGGGCTTTATCCCATGGTACTCTACCGAGCAGATCCCTGAAGAGGCCAAAGTCTGCTCTCCTGAAGTCCAGGGTAGTGAGCTTGCTGTGCGCCCTCCTGGCTGCCCTGAGGATCTTGAACTCCACCATTTCATGGTCACTGCAGCCAAGGCCGCCCTTGAGCTTCACATTCCCCACCAGTCCCTCCTTGTTGGTGAGAACAAGGTCCAGCATAGCACCTCTTCTTATTGGCTCCTCTATCACTTGGAGAAGGAAATTATCATCAACACATTCCAGGAACCTCCTGGATTGCTTATGCCTTGCTGTTTTGTCCTTCCAACAGATATCGGGGTGGTTGAAGTCCCCCATGAGGACCATGGCTTGTGAATGCAAGGCTGCTTCTATCTGTCTATAGAGGGCCTCATCCACTTGGTCTTCCTGGTCAGGTGGCCTGTAGCAGACCCCCGCTATAATGTCACCTGTCCCTGCCCTCCCTTTAATCCTGACTCCTAAGCTCTCAGTCTGCTCCTCATCCAACCCCAGGCGGAGCTCCACACGCTCCAGCTGGTCATTGACAAAGAGGGCAACACCCCCTCCTCATCTCCCCTGCCGGTCCTTCCTAAAGAGCCTGCATCCTTCCATTCCAACACTCCAGTCATAGGTGCCATCCCACCACAACTCCATGATGCCAGTAAGATCATAGCCCTGCACATATGCGCATGTCTCTAACTCCTTTTGTTTATTCCCCATGCTACATGCATTTGCATAGAGGCATTTAAGTTGCCCCCCCCGCCCAATGAAGCTGACTTACTGGCTGGAGCGGCTGGAATTCCTTTGTGCTGCTCTGCAGGTGCTCTCCTGCTGACCTGTGATCCTTCTCCAGGCTCTGGGCATCTATTGCTGGCACTGGCATCAAACTGGTAGGAGTAGGATATACAGACATCTATTACAGCAGTCCTCGCCACCTTGTCTCAACTCCAGTAGCTCTCTCCTTCGCGACTTTCCTGACTCAGTTCAAGGGCTGTGACAATTGTCATCATCGCATGCACAGTTCCTAAGGTCAGACTGCCGGTGGCATTCAGGTACCTACTTTGATTTTCAAAAGCACTGCCATGAGTTAGGAAAGCAAATGCCTTTGAAAACTAGCCCCATAATAACCCTGGTCCCCAATTCATCCCTTGTGAAGAGCTTATCACAGAGAAAGGTCTGTGAAATGTATTGTTTTTCTTGTCAGGCCTTGCCTGAAAATGAACTAGAGCACATTCACTCTGGAATGTAGAGCTAATTATTGATGTCAAGAAATGTGTGAGAACCTGACTAAAAGGAATAGCAGTTTGGAGTCACTCCCAGTATCAGTCTTAGGCAAATGAAAGCATTTATAGCAGGAAATGTAGGTAGGGTGGCATTAGACATACAGTTCCAATGTTCCCGTTTTCACCAAGAAGCAGAGACACCTACAAACTCTTGTGATCTATCTTCAAAAGAACCACCTCTGAGGTTAGAGCCCCTATTGATACAGTCTGGTACAAACATCAGAGCTCTTCCACAAATACACTGACTAGCATCATCTACCAGAGAAAATACAGTTCATAGGTGGGCAGCTGTACCCTTGACTGGGCACAGGGAAAAATGACAAGGTCACAGACTGCTAAAACTTTTTAGTTTTATTAAAAATTGGCAGTTGCATCCCTCCTTTGCTAAGCTGGGCAAGTTTCTGTTTGGTTGTGTGGTGTTTTTTTTCTGTTTTCTTGTGCCATAGGGTATATTTTTGGGTTAGTGAGCTCTGAAAGCAAAAATAAGCAGCAACCACAAAGCAATTATCAAGAAAGCAGGTTGAGAAAACAGGGTATCTTTCTGCCATGAGTCTTCCTTCCTCAGAATAACAGACCAGGCTTCAGTGATCCTGTCAGCTTGCATGAGATACAGGAAATGCCTGCCAGAAGCCAGTTTCCTCTGGATGTCTTAAATGGACATGACAATGCAGTGTCTACCAGCCTGCTGCCCCTGCACAGCCGTGTTTTCTTTGTGATAAGCAATACTAAGGCAAAAGATCTTCAGGCTCATTAGCTCAGATACAGGTATAATTAAGCAGAATTGAAGAGAAGCTTCAGCTCCAGATTTATTTTTAGACTGAAGAGATCTGAATAAGAATTCTTAAGGACAAGGTACCTTATTAGATCTATGAAGAGAGTTTTAAAAGTTTTGAAGTTTACTTGCACTCAGAAACATCAGTCTGTATCAGGAACAGTCTACATGCAGAGTCTGACATTAACTTGACTTTGAACTCCTGCTTCAAGTTTAAGACTTAGAAGTTTGATACGTACAGTCAGACAAAAACAGAAGGATTGATTAGGTAAACTGACCCTGTTGAATAATAATGTTTATTTCAGTTAGAGAAAGTATAAGGTTTATCTTATATTACTAAGGCATAGAACCAAGGACTGAGTATGTTGCTGGAGGTTAAAGAAGAAAAACCTAAACAAAACCACTTCCATTGAAGTAGTTCAAGTAAGTAACCTACGGATCCTTTCCCTTCTCCTGTAAGATTCTTAATTGAAATACAGATCAAATCAGCAGTACATGACACCCTAGCAACTGCTTTGGAGACCTAAATGAAGGGAAATGGTCCTGGAGCAGATTCTTGTGGAGAAATCTAGCAAAGGTTGAAATTAGGTGATAAAGAAGTTGAACCGAGATTGCTTCATGTTTGAAATACTGTGGGAAGAGACTTTTCCTCATACTGCTGTCATTGAATTGTACTTGCTTTCCGCATTGTGTTTCCATAGTTGTCTGCATTCTCCCCTTCCTTAACACTGAAGGATTATAAAGGAGTGGATCAGGTTTCCAAGTGAGTTGAATTCTTTCCTTAAATCTATAGCATTACTTGTATAGGTGAACAAGCAGTAAAAAGATCTGGTAAAGAAGAAAGTGTAAATTTTGTCTTGGGAAGACTGAAATATCTGAAGATACCGAAACACAGCACAGGCTGAATAGTAGGTGACTAGTTGAGTTCTTCACTTACAGTCAGTGACATGACTCTGTCCCCTGTTAATGGTGAAATTCTCAGTATCAGCTGTGGCAGCAGGGAAAGGTATAAGGTACAAACTTCCCAAGGCAGACTGATTACTCTAAGCAGCACACACTAATATGGCATGTTCTATGCTATAATTTAGTAAAATATTACCATAACACAAGTGAAAAAATAGATAGTTTGATACTGCCCACTATAGAATTGAAAGTTATTGCCTGCCCTCACCCCCAACCCACAAGGCTTAAGACACCTTTCTGGATGATATTGCTTTCTCGCAGTGAAATGCTAAAACGCCTGTTTTGTTTTGAGTAACTAATTTCAGTTGTCTGTTTTCTTGCTGGCAGATCCTCTTCATTTTCCAGTCCTAGCCACTGCCTGAATTGCTTTGATCCACTCTGTACGCTCTGTGGATGAGGCTGCTTGCAAGTAATAGTGGATTTCATTTGCTGTGATGATTTCAAAGAGGATGTTGTCAACATCATACTTCTTGGCTACAAGAGAAGAAATAAGGAAGTCAGCTCTGAGAGAATAAAATCTCGTATCCACAGTGTTTCTTCCTTTACACACTGTAAGGGGATTTCCTTCCTTTCTACAGCTGTGCCTGATCAGGCCTTCACAAACAGATTTCAAGATTGAGTCCATGAGAGAGGTCTCTCTCTTGGAGAAACAACCCCTGAATTCTGCGCGTTTCACTTCCAGGAGTCTCTGGTTAATTGATCTCCAATCATGGAAGGACCTGCAATCCTCCAGACAGGTCACATTCCCAAACCCTCCCATGCCTTGTCAGCTACAAAACCAAGACGTTTAAGTTCATATCACATCCAGAATCTCTGGTTCTTTTCATATCTGCCAGCATAGCCTACACAGATGCTGAGATGCCAACAGACTTTCTTGCTGGGTACAATAGCCTGCCTCTCCCGTGGAGAGGAGAATGCATAGAATGAGTGTTTCTTGTTCCTTGCAGCAACGCTTAAGCATTGCTGTTCCCCAAACTTCTAGTTTTGGGAGGGAACGGAATGCGAACAGTAATAATCTGTTGGCATAACCATTTCTAACATAAAGCTTCCATCCCAAATTCACCAACTAAAAAGAACAAACTCAGCTTACTTTGTCTAAGGCCAGTTATCCTAACATAGGGATGGTGTCATCCTTTTGACAAGTCTTCTCTAAACAACTGACAAAACACAAGATTCCCTGTTGCTACCTTTACCACAGCATCCTTCTCCAGTAATTAAGACAGCAACAGAGAGCCTAGTTACTAGAATTGTTACTGAATCATTGCACATAGATTGCTTTTGAGTGAAAACCACTTGTGATTTCAGGCAGATTGAAAGAATATACCAAAAACTTATTACACAGCTCATTCAATATGGTTACTTACAGTCTGGCATATCTTCCACTGCTGTCACCACGCAGCCTCTCAAGTGAATTGCTCCTAGTGGTTCTTCTCCCTGGTGAGGACATGAAATCAAAATGAAATACAACACTTCTGAAACTGTTCACATGTTAACAGCTGGCTACAACTCCAGAACAGAAACAAAAACATCTGCTGACTTAGTATGTCACCTGGGAAACCAGGGGATCCTCAGTCTGTGTGTGACATGGAAGGTGGGGGGTGTGGTAAGGGGAAGACCTGCAAATAAATAGGAAATCTCTTTGGGGATTTGGAATTCAGGATCTGTGGAGTATTTAGCATGTCCTGAACAAGAAGAATATAAGCTTTGTGCCAACTATAACTTTTCCTTTGATGTCACAGTGAATGGAAAAAAAAAAAAAGATTAGTTAGAAAAAGAGTAGATCTTAGAAATATTCTTATCAGGCAGCAGGAGCAGCTATACCCTTATTTACAGTTTGGCCTCATGTTCACTTCAGGACCATGATAGTCAAAGAATGGGTGAAGATGCATTTTTGTTGGCATAAGCCTGAAAGAAGCAGTACCTATAAGCTGACACACCTCATCCCTTTGTGAGGGGAAGCCAGGAGCAGGAAAGGCAAATTGGGAATAGGGAGGTCAAAAACTTTTCAGTGTTGATTCTCCAGCATGTCTAGGCTGCCTCTGCCAAGGGGGACGGGCACAGCATAAAGCACCTGTAACCCACAACACGACGACACTGCTCCTGCAGCTATGCAGGACGAAATAAAACCTGTGGGCTGAATCTGCCTGAATGCCAGCTTTTGTGGGGCAGGTTTTGTCAGTGGCAATGCCCCTTCCTTTCTTAGGGCAGGGTTTGGCCTGTTAGAATTACACAAGAAATGGAACACCATGTTTCAGCCTGACACCTCATTTATAAACTGCGAATACCTCAATTATAAACTGCAAAATGACTGTATTGTGTTCATTTGAGCTTATGACCTAGTTCATTTTAATCAAGTGAGAGCACACATCAATTCTAATTCATCACAGATAAGAGGTGAGAGCACAGTTCAGTGCTGCCTGTTCCCAGGTCTGGGTGGCACTCGCCACCCTGACTTGGCAACCCCAGAAACCATCCTTCCCTCTGCTTTTCCAGAGGGTGGCCAGGCAGTGCGATCACAAACAGCCCCACTGTCCTGCTTGGTCTTCCTCATCACACACTCCCATGCAAATACTCCATTCAGATATTTCTACAGGAAGGCAGCTTGAAAACAAACAGGGAAATAAACCAAAGTTGAGCAAATGTCTCTTACTCCAGCAGGATCATAGTAGTGAAGATATGCAGGGTCGTCTCTTAAAACAAACTTTCTCACTTTCCAGTTCTTCCTCCGATGTCCCTAGGAAAATTCAAAAACAGGAATGTCATGAACTGCTTTGCCTGCAAGTGCTTCAGTCAGCTTACCCACACATGAGAGAACAGGCAAATACAACAGGGAAAAAGATGAATATTTTGGACAGGAAATAGTCACTGGAGTAGGACTTGAATCTGGGCTTTCTGCATCCCACTGTTTTGCACAATAACTGGGCTATCACACTGGTTTCTCTTTTCATTTTTTGCACAAAGTAGAACAGCTTCAACATGGGAGATTCCCCTAAACACATCTCATAGTCTGGTAGCTATGCTATTCACATGAGGTCTGTTGAGAATTGGGCTTAAATGCTTGCCAGAAAACATGGCTGCGAAGTGTCTTGCGGGAAGGTACCTTGAACTATTGGCAAGAATGAGCTGAAGGTTCTTCTCTCCCTGCAAAGACAACAACAACAACAAAAAAAGCTTATCTGGCTCAAGCATCCTGGGGAGGGTTCATGGCTGAGAAGCTCAAGCAGAAATAACACCACCTTCCGATATGGATGTAGATGCCTCTCTGCTTTCAGCAGATCTAGATTTTCCCCACCCATCATTTCAGTCTTGGAAACAGGCATTCTCAGCAGAAGCAGTGACGCTTCCAAGCAGTGATCAACAACTCACTGAGGGTGACCAAATCCAGATGAACACTAGTGGAAGACTGTCATGAATCACTTCCCCTCGGCTTTTCAAAATATTAGTTTCTTAATTAACTACTCTGTTTGCAAGGAAGCTCTTACTAACTAGGCAGAGGTGAATGCAACAGGGTAAAAGTTAGCAGGAAAGACGTATGTAATTTCTTCCATTGCTTTTGAGTAATCTGATTGAGCAAGAGAAATACAAGTGAGCACCACCAAAAAGTTCTTAGGTTCCCAAGGGATATTTTAGCAGTGGAAGCTCAGACTTGATATTAGGAAACATTTCTTTACAGAGAGAGTGGTCAAACACTGGAACAGGCTTCCTAGAGAGGTGGTCGATGCCCGATGTCTGTCAGTGTTTAAAAGGCATTTGGACAATGCCCTTAATAATGTGCTTTAACCTTTGGTCAGCCCTGAAGCAGTCAGGCAGTTGGACTAGATAATCGTTGTAGGTCCCTTCCAACTGAACTATTCTATTCATTGAAGAATCCTGGTCTTGCCTTCAGTTCACTAATATCTGTTTGCAATGGCCTCAGAAAGCAAGGATTTTCCCATGACGTTTACTGTATTGCTTAAAGTTTTGCTGGAGAGGAAGGTATACAGTTATCTTCCATCTTACAGATGGGACAGGATCAAGCGTTAGTGACTGAAAGGACTCCTTTGCTCAGGTATGCTGAAAAAGCCTGTGAAAACTGGCAACTGAATCCAGTTGTGTGTCCAAAGGGACACTGGCTTAGCAGCCTTTTTACTTGAGTTCTGTTCTGCATTGTACCAATGACTTGTCACATCTGCTTTAGCACTCTTTCCTAATTAAAACTATAAACTGTCTTATTTTGTAATAAGAGCAATAAACCTTGCAATGCTGGGCAAAAGCCCTGCTACCATGCTACAGTAAGCGTTCTTTGTGCAAAGGCAAGAGGAACAGAGACGAAACCTGTCAAGCGTGGAGATGGCATAAACTAGTTTCTCTCTTCTCTAAAGCTTTTAGGTGTAAAAGAGTAATCTTGTATCTATGCAACATCATCCCAGTGACAGGATGGAACACATGCAGTACTGACCTGTTTCAGCAAACATCCTTGTTTGACTATTATGCCTCTGAATTCTTCTTTCAGGACCACATCATCATCACTAGAATTTCCCTCGCAGAAAAACCCACTGTCTGGCTGCATGACCACAAGAGAAAATTCAGAAGTTACACAGCTGCTGCATGTTTATGTGCATGTACAAATCTGGCTTCTCTTTGGCTTCCCTCCACCCTGTTTTTTGCCACCCCAAAAAATCAATCCTTTTACTGAAAAAATCTCCCAGTGAAGTTGAGGAGCTCTCCAAGTCACCATGGAAGTGTTTCAGTGTGAGGTAGGACTACACCAATGAGTCTCAGGGCATCTGAAGAGAGCTGAAGCATCTGTGTGTATGTCAGTGCCTCCATTCTCCATGATTCTTGGTGTCACATTTCTTCCACAATGGACAGGCTGCCTCAATTCCATGATGTCACAGGTTTTTAAATGCACAGATAGCAGTTCATATGAAGCAATGCCACCACAGCCAATACACTCCAGACTGGCCATCCCTGCACCCAACAGACCCTTCCTCCATCCATCACAACCATCTAGAACTTGGGAAGAAGAAATGCTCCATCTAGGCTGTCTTCTCCAATGACAAGAACTGGCCCTAGTTTTTTTAAATTTGCAATTTTCTATAGCTGTGATGTTGTGACGTGTTCACTGAGCATAGGCTGTCTCAGGATTCATGCATCACATCCATTCCACACCAGATAAACTGTGATGCTACTTACTGAAACCTTACACTGTTCAAATGATGTAAATGTAGGTAACCATTCATATGGCTTAGAATAAACATCTGGGCCGCCTGCTTGTATGATAGCAAGTCAGACATTGACCTGCTGTGACCTCCTCACACCACACTGGTGTTGAATCAAACTAGAAACAAGTTGAAAGCAAGCGGAGTGCACATGGACTGCTAGGAGAAGTGTCCCAGGTAGCCAGGAACTGTGATGGCCACAAGGCTGCCTTCACCAGCAGTGTCTCTGCTTCCATTGCTGCACAGGGAAAGTCTCCCTACCAGGGACACATTCTAGGAAAACAAATGAAGTAATGGGAGATGAATTTTGCTGAAGTCGAATGATTCTATGTGGTAAATATACACAGAATTGTAATATTTAAGCATTTGACTTGACAGAAGGCATACTTTTTTGTTAGCATAAGTTCATAAGCCAAATATCTTTAAAACAGTATTTGACTGTGATTGTGATATTGCAAGTTCTTCAAAGCAATCTACAGAATACGAAGCAATAAATTGAAAAGGTTGGGTAAGCTACCCAGGACAGGTGTTATTGGGGGATATTAAAAACTTTTGCTTCTCCGCTCACAGGGAAGCTCTGTGTGTGTGTGTGCGCACGCACACGCGCTGAGTCAGATTTGATGGCTCTGCACAAAAATGGGTTTGTAGCTTGTGCCACTCTGAGAAGCCCCATGATAATGAATTACTGTCTTCCCTTCCACTGAATCATCAGGGGAACCGATGGCTAAATTCTGGTCGCTGGTGAAATTATCAGGAACAAAGTCTAAGTTAAAAAGAACCCAGCTTGATCTCAGCACTCAGTTCACACTTAGAAGAGTGCCAGAAAAAAAATGTCCTGCTTACAAATATTAAAGCGAGCCAGTTCATTCTGAGTATCATGCAGAGAAAGACAATTAACATGGATCTCTCCATTTCTCTACAATCTTTCCTCCGGGACTTAAGAAACCTGAGAAAAGCAGAGCATCAGTAAGTCTGAGACAATAAAAAAACCAGAATACAACACTCACAAAGTAATAGTAGGCATCGCTGAGATCTAAGAAGGGTGTGTCTGACAGGCCCTCGGCAGCAGCCTTGGATGTATCCCCTGCAGGCTGTAGGTAGCCTTCACTCAAGAGGGAAGAGGCAAGCATGAGACCTTCTTTGCGATTTCGGATGGAGTTGCTAGACACCAGCCAGTCAATCACAGAGGTGCCTGGTTACAAAGGAACAAACAACATCAGCCACAAACCAAGACAGACACGAAGCTGCCTAAAAATACGAAGGCAACAAGCCTACTCCATCTATCCATCAATCTCCTGAAAGACGTTCTTAGTGACAATGCAGAGAGCTAATCTAGAAAGGTGCCTGGGTCATCCAGTGAGGTACAGCTGATCCGACTGATGGCAGAGGCCAGTACAACTCTTGAACACTGTACCTGAAGGAGAAGAGAGCTGGGAGGGGATGCAGGGCTGAGCTGGGAAGCCTCAGGGACAGGGACTGGGGAAGTACAGCCAAGGACAGCCAAGCCTGGAGAAGGCATTCTTCCAGGCTGCTATGTTACTGACACAGTGCTGTCGAAACAGGGTGACTTTTGACTCTAGCACCCACAGATTTGACTTGGAGCAGGACAGGAATTACAATCTGACACAGTTTGTTGATGAAAAATTCAGAAAGGAATAATTTTTCTGGAGTTAAGTGTTTCATGCAACTTTCTACAAAGATCTACTTCAATCTTTCTGGCACTGGTTAAATTTCTTCCTCCTCTCTTGCTTACCATGGCCATAACTGAACATTTTTTCAAGCTTCATCCTTTGAGCAACTCTTGTGTTGGTCAAGAAAACATCTGCCAGGTTTTCTTCTCAAACTTCTCTGTGCTCTACAGAGCTTAGAGCTGTTTTATCTATCTTTAGCCTCTCGGCCCTGTGCTCCCTTTATTGTATGGAAAAGAGGGACAAATGCTCCTTACCTGTAAAGCAGTGATTGAACACCTTTTTATCTTTTTCCAGCTTCAACTCCTTTATTCCCTTTTCAGGATCTTTCATTGAGAGGTACAAAGCACTGTGCATAAAAAGAGCCACAGAAATTGTTATCAAATAAAAAGCTTTAGCCAGTTCATATAATAATATAATTGTCATTCACGGGGTCATCATGTTTTCGCTGGCATATTGATCTCCGCAGAGCTATAGCATGGCTTAGTTTAATCTCCTGAAAAATTTATGTTGCAAAGCCTGGAGGCCTCACTACATCACTGTGACAGCTGCAGGAGCAGAGAGGGGAGCGCATGAATGGCTCACCACATCCCCGTATTTTGAGAATGGAACACCTTGTGGTGACTGTAGTGTGAAGAGAGGAACACCCACTGCTGAGGCACCTTCACAGGGCCCCACAGCCTCGGTCCCAATAGGGGAGCTCACTGCTTTGCTATGTTCCCCCAAAGGTCCTTGGCTGAGCAGAAAACCTGTCACTGTGACATCTCCAAAGCCCGCATGCTCTCAGAGGTCCTAAGTAACCTCAGTGACTCCTGGTCTGACTTCCTTCTTCCCACTTGCTTTTCACTTGCTCAGAACTCTAATTCCTTGGAGCTCTAGAATGACAAGAAGGATGAATATTAAATGTCACAGGCTATGTCCTTTGGCCTGTTAGTCAGGGTGATGCTCTGCTGAAGCCTGTGAAGTCAGATTTAGTTGGATCTTGGCCCTGTGCAGTTTTACTGTCCTCTAAGGAACACTGTAGGTTCATTTGTATCTTGGTATTTACTGCTCAGAGGCAAAAAATAAGTTGTCCTTAATTTTTTAAAGTACTGACAAAGAGATGGCTTCCTCTGTGTGCCCTTTATCAATTCTTCTCCCTTTGCCAGTTTCAAGTTCTCTGGCAGGCTCCTCTCTCCTCTCACTATCCAAAAACTAGGCTAACATCAGAATTTCTGTAGAAAGAAAACAAAAGATTTTAAATATTTTTGCAATAAATTATATATTGCATAAAAATGCCCCTCCTGGAAGAAGCACACTTTGGCTGGGGTCTCCTTTTGCACTGCAGTGTGCTCAGAAATCTCCTTATCAGCAAAATCCTTTGATAAACAAGCATATTTTGGTAAAAGATGATGTATTAAAAATGATCTTCCCAGTTCTGATCGCTAGCTCATTTCTGCCACATTATCCACTCTGAAAATGTTAATCATGCAGAAAGGACTCTGAGGAAAACTAGAGAGGTAGCATGGACAGACATGCTCATAGCTCTTCCAGGCTGAGGTTACATATCTGGCACACCATCTGTAGACGGAAGTAAATGAGGGAGCAGAGCTATGAGAACAAACCTCAGGTTGATTGTTTCAGGCAGTCTGATAGACTTTCTCGTGGATTTTCTGGCAAACCTTTGGCCTCCATCTATGCAATGAATTGCTTTCTTGATATCCCGTACCCAGGCATCTCTCTCCTCCAGGTAGGCAGCTTGAAAAAAGTGGTCCTGCTGCTTGGTCGCAGTAAGCTTGAAGACAAACTGGAATGATAAATGAAGTTTTTTTAAAAGTTACTTTGGTGTGGCCAGTTGGGCATGATTAACTTAGTACCACCACGATTTACAGCCTACCCTAAGGGACTGTGGAAAGTGCCTTAGAGCCACAGTTAAACTAAAAAAAAAACTCTGAAGAAAATCATGAACAGGCAGTGCAGGTGACTGACTCCTTTTGTTATTTCCCTGTGAGCAATTCTGACATTGTCAGTGCAGCCAAGGCAAGTGGCACTGATATAGCTGCTGATTTTAATTTTTGCTGAGAAGTTCAACACAGCTGAAAGGCTGAAGTGCCCAGCCCCTGCAGGCTTACAGTGGGTGTAAATTCGTCTTAATGCTTATAGAGATGTGGTCAGCCTGAAGGAGGAAAAAAACCCCGCACCATGTTGCTCAGCTACTGATTCACAAGGGGAGAAAAGGTCACAGTCACATTGGAGAGTAGCTGAATACATCTGCAGCCTAGCAAACCTTTAAGGGCTTGGTAAGGACATGATACATCCAACCCTTGGCTACACCTTATGATCACTACCTATCTAAACACACTAGCAACAATGGAAAGCCTGTGTTTCCCAAAAATGAGAAAAGATCTTTTAAAGGCAGTTCTAAGCAGAAAAAAATAACACCAACCTGAAAAAAACCCACAAAGTTCACACTATTTGATCTCGTTTTCATCCAGTCATCTTTTGGGTGGAAAATCCAGATCTTATTACTCAGTCAAGAGGGTTTCCACTTCCTCTAAAATATAGTTCCCCATAAGTGGAACTGTCATTTGTTCTGTGGTTGTATTAGAATAAACGCAACAGGTTCTCACTCAGCAGGCATCTACAATTGACAGGCTAATCAACAAGCAAACAGCATGGCTTTATGAGGGCAAGTAAAGTAGAGACTATGGTCAAAGAGCAGAGCACAGTGAATCTACAGCAACGAAATCAAAACACTGAATGAGTCTACTGAAGCTCATGTTTGTAAATGGCACATTTCTAAACATCCCTAATACGCATCTTCCAGATTGTTGCCAACGGGAAAAATTCTGACACCTTGAAATTGTGCAGAAGTCCCGCTGACTTTCATGGAAGACAGATTTCAAACTTACAAAGCAGCGGGTCCTCAAAAATGCACTTCAGAGAGAAAAGTAACCATTTCTTATCTGACACTGTTCATATTTCCAGCAACATCCACCTTTTCTATTATGCACTAAAGAGCTACATCCTGAAAATCTATGTACAGTGCATGTGAAAAGCAAACAGACAGATCTCTCCAAATCTCAATATCCAAGAGCCATGCTAACACACCAGATTAACAGAATGAAATATCAAAGCATTAAAGTAAGCTTTTACCAAAGGAAAAATCAGCATTCTCAAAGTCAAAGAGCTGAGAAGCAACATACAGTGAAATGCTAAAGCAGAGTTTTCATTTCCAGTACACAGAGGAGACTGGGAAAGCTCTTTCTCTTAACTTTAGCTTTTAGAAAGCTAGGGCACTAAGCTAGACATCCAGGTTTCCTCTGAAATCGGTGAAGAGATTCGGTCTCCAATCCTAGAAGTGACCAAGTCTCTGATGATGAGTATCTGTTTGCGCTTTTGAGAAAATTAGAGCATTTGACTGAACTAAACACCAACATACTAGATGGTTTAAGTTAGGACAGATGAATCTGACTATGAGCAACCATACATGATAATGCTATCCACAGGAAAGCCATGGCAAAACCAGAGAAAGCACAAGTATAGCAGAATTAACATCTGTCCTGGTTTAGGCTGGGACGGAGCTAGTTTTGTCTCCAGCAGCTACCGTGTTTTGGATTTAGTGTGGGAAGAATGGTGATAGTACACTGATGTTGTTGGTTGCTGCTAAACAATTAAGGACATTTTGCAGTTTCCCAGGTTTTGCTAATGTGCAGGGACAAAAACTTGGGAGAGCTATAGCCAGAATAGTTGATCCAAACTGGCCAAAGAGAGTATTCCATACCATAGATGTCATGCCCAGTATAAGTAAGGGTCGGCCGGTGGGCCACTTCCCTTAAGCTTCCCTTCTGGTCGCTTTTTGTTCCCTATTTTACCTTTTTTTTTGTTTGTTCAGGCTTTTTCGTTCATTTGGCTGTTCATTCCCTCACCTGCTCTCTCTGGAACTTGGTGTTCTGTGATAGCTGGGGGGGAATATCCCTGCTCCCTGACTGCTGCTCGGGACAGGCTGTATTGGTTGTCGGGTGGTGAGAAATTGTGCATCATTTGTTTTATATATTATTATCCATTATTATTATTATTATTATTATTATTATATTTTCCCTTTGCTGTCCTGCTGAACTGCTTTTATCTCAACCTGTGAGTTTTCCTTTCTCTCCGATTCTCCTCCCCACCCCACTGGGGAGGGGGGTGGTGAGTGAGTGGCTGCGTGGTATTCAGTTACCATCTGGGGTTAAACCACGACACCATCACATTAAGCAATGATCAAACTTCAGATCAAGAACAGCGAACAGTGGTGAATGCATTTTGAAATAAAATCTCAAAATATGCAGTTGCAGCCTCTTCTGAGCAGGCTATATCTCTGTTTAACAAATCCAAGACTGCTTCCATTCCCCTCAGCACCTGCTTTTTGCAACTGATTTAGTAAACAAAGTGTGTTGGTGATGTGCCCTGAGGTTTCAAGCTAGGCCCCGATGCAGATACACAAGCCAATTCAAAAAGCTGAAATCTAACCAGATGAATATAAGTCTGCTCAAGGCTTAGTAGTCCCTACTCCAAACAGGGCCCAAGTGAGTGAGACTGGACTTAAAACTGACCTAATGAGAATTATCCCACTTTTCACCATACAGAACTCCTGTCCTAAAAATTTACTTTCATTTCTAGCCATATGAAGTAAATGTACACAAACCACTAAGAACCAGAATAATTCCCGTAAGAGGAAGAACTGTATGGTTTTGGCACGTAACCAATGAGAAGGCAGGATGGAATGCAGAGGCTTTGGATTCAGAAGTACAGTAAAGCTCTAAAATGTAAGATACAAAAATCAAGATACTACATTTTCAAGGCATACATGTAGAAATTTAGGTTTAATCATATTGGGCAGTAACTACTTGTAAGAACAATCCCAGTTGCTCATATGAATGAGCATATTGCAGTTTTGACTCTTTGAACAGTGCAAATTTTAAGAGAAAATACATCTCCACGGCTGTTGGTCTATGGACTTGCAGAACGATCTCACCAACTCAATAAGGAGGATCTGCTCCAACACCTGCTGAAGTCATTTGGATTGCTTTCACTGACTTCAGCAACCTCTGCATCAGATCTTACTTATGAAAAGGTGTTTTGGGTGCCTCAACCCCCAGGTCTGAGATACTTCCTTTTTTTTTCTATTCTCCCTCAGAAAAGGCCCTAGCAACTAAAATGAAACAAAATGTAAAACTCACTATGTAAACTCATAACGTAAAATGAAGCATATTGTAAAACTCATTGCAGTCAAAGGAACAATCCTCAAAGACTTCATCACCCTTTGATACAGATGCAATTCATCTTCTGAAAACTGGTACATTCTCAAGCAACCCTTTGGGCAAGTGAGGATCTCTCTCACTCTGCCTTCAGCAGACATCGGATACTTCAGACCTCTCTGCCTGTTTTGTAGAATGCACATATGCTGGTCAATTATCTTTTCATTATTGTTAAATGTGTTACTGTTACTGACATTTCCAAGCAGCTACTGTAGACCAATACCGATGTCAGTGCCTCTGTGGGAGTTCAAAACGAAACAAAACCAAACCAAACCCATGAAACTGTTTGGAAAGGAACGCTTTGTGAGAAAAACTTGATTTCTACCATTATAATTTAGGATCTGTGATACTCTTGAACGTAGTACCCTTCTCCCCATGCATTATACCTCATGTATAGAGCAAGGAGTGCTGTGCTGAGGCTTGTTAATTAGATAATGTAGGCACGTGGTTTCAAATCAGCAGAATTAGAACCAAATGTGTGCAGATATACTTACTTTCTGTTCCTTTATTTAGTTATTTAATGTTCCTGCCCCGTGCTCTAGTCCCTAGGCATAATTATGCTTCACCTTCATTATTCGTGGTTTGCAAAAGATGTAAAGCTAAGTGTTGTAACAAAGAGCTCCCAGCCAGCGCCCAGGCCACGCACTGACACACAGCCACGCTGGCTGAAGCAGAAGGTCAGATCCGAAGCTGCAGGAGTTAAACAGTAAGGTTTGCCCAGCCATGCCCAAGGGTGGCTCAGGCAGGAGCTGTTAGCAATAAGGAAGACTAAATTTGCTTCACCAGCAGTCAATCTCAAACCCTTCTGAATCAGTTGGACAATTGCCCTTGCTAGCTCAGGGATCAAAAAACCTATGATGAGGATGGGGTGGGAATACACCATCATGCAATTCTCCTTCCAGGCACGATAGTACAGTCTCCTTCTGTGGACAACTCCCAGTACCTAGAGAGAGCTAGGAAGAGCAGGTAGCTCTTGATGATCCTGCTCTGAGTGGGATTTCCAAGGTAATGGCCCTCTAAAACGTTTTGTTCCCAGGAGAATCCGCCATCTACAGCTTCTTTGACTCAGCACGGGATTAACAGCCATCTTTATTCTCTGCCCCATCCTTTTATTTGTACTGCCTCAAAGAGAGCTTTTAAGTTAAGAGCCCCTTTTTCTTAACAGATTGTAAGTCTAAAAAGGCTCCATAAGCATCAGCTATTTTTTTTTCATAGAAATATGGGGTCTGCACAAAAAAGAAAAAAAAAGAAAAGAAAAGAAGGAATGAAGTAGAAGAAATAAAAGAAGAAAGGAAGGAAAAAGGAAAGCTAGCAGGTACAAACCTGACACCAGGGACCCTGACTTCACTCACCACAAACCCTAAGGGCAGGTATAATTCTCCTCCCTTTACTCACATGAGAAAGTGAAGCTTGCTCTCTCATCCACTCTCTTACACTTACTTTCTGTTCTTCTAATGCTCTCAGAAACGTCTATCTTTAGTCAGGCGTCCTTGCAGTAAATTTCTTTAAACCGTAATTTGATAATCTTCCAGATTCTGGGGGACCTCTTTGTCAGAGGAATTCCTGGGGGTATAATGCCTATTTCATGAAATAGAGAGTTGTTGAAATAACACATGACTGACTAAAGAGATGATTCTTTGCTCGTACTAGAAATCCTGTTTTACCAACAACTATTTTTCAGGAACCCTATAACAAAATATGTAGGCTTGTACATTCATCTTCCTGTATCTTATTTTCTGTCAAGTAAGACTCTGAATTTGTGAACATAGTGATCTGTGTGTTTCACTGGGAATTGGGACCTCAGTCTGTGCACTTGCTACACTCGACCTTAGAGATCCCAAATGTGTAGGCAACATTTGAAATACTTTCTCTAAATCAGTTTTGGGTTTTGCTCCCTCTCTCTGAGTGTAGATGTGACTCCTAGTCACTTGCAAAAGCTCTAAAAGTAACAATGCAATGTGCGACTAATACAGATTGCATGAATGTGAACTGTGTGGGGTTGGGTAGTTACCAAATGGTAATGAAAAGGTTTGGAATTACAGCATTACTCGGGCATTTGTGTCACATAATTTATCTCCTTCCTGTCTGAGCAAGCCAGTTGTTGCTCTTTGACAATAAATAAATGCTTCCACTGCTCATGAAATAGTTTACCACATCTTTATTCTGTGGCAGCTAGATTTATATTTAATACAGGAGTTGCGCCATTCAGCTGCTAAGTGTCCTCACAACAATATAATTTAGCTCTGCTCTCTAACAGACTCAGCGTTTAAAAAAAAAATAAAACCACCACACTTTCTGAATTGCTCCTCTTGAAGTATCCTGAATTTTCCCTGAGCAGCCACACCTTTCAAACACTACACAAGTTCAAGCCTGCTTGTGACCTTCTAAGACAAGTGAGAGTCACCAGTAGGATAAGTGTAAGGAATTTGTAACCACCAGCCTTGTGCCCCTTCAGTGCCTCCAGGAGTATAAGTATACTGTCCATCATTGTTACAAAAAAAAGTACTTACCATTCTTTTCCCAAAATCTTGGCATGGGCTGTTAATAGAGCTTCCTTTTAGTGGGATCATCCCTTTGGGGCTGTTGTCAGCCTTCCGCTTGTAGAATTCAATTCCATCTTCTAAGAGGACAACCCACATCGGCTTCCAGGTATTAAACATGCTGCCCTGCATGAATAAATCACTGTGTATATTATGTTCAATAAATCACTCTTCACATGATATCCACTGAAGATATGACCTAGGGAGTGTCTGACTGACACTAAAATAACTATAGTTAGTGTCTGAAGGGGAACATACCATGACCGCACCCATCTTACTATGCTGTTAAAAAACGTTGTTATTCTCACCACCATTAATTTCCCCTTGTAGTCACCCCAGCCATGAGTTTTTCCAAAATTGCATTGCCTGCCGCAGCAGGTGTTTCTTCTCAGTATCAGTTAGTCCCAACCACTGTCTTCAAGATGATATAGTGGCAATATTATGAATAATCCTCCAAATTTCTGGATGTGAACTGGCACATTAGGACTGTCTCATTAACTTGGGCGTCCTGTGCTGTATTTAGGACTTGATGCTACAACAGTCAGTCGTTGAGGCTTGGCTGTCTGATAAGAAAGCACATATCTCAGAGGATTTCTAGACATGTAAGAACAAATTATAAGAGTAATGAATAGTTTCAGGGCCTGAGGCTGCAGATCTCCAACTGCTGTGGTGAGGAATTGAGGTGCTTCATTTCATCTTTTAAAGCTTTTACTTCCTATTCCTGAAACACAGCTGTTAGATGCGAGAAAGAGAGAGATAAAGACAGGGCTGGATCCTACATAGAGTGAAACACACGTCAAAACTCTCAAGGACTCAGAGAGGAATGACCTGTTTCTCTGTGTTGAGCACGATCAGCCACCAGAATTACTAAGACTGGCGCACTCTAACTAGATGACCTCTCCAGTCCTGCCTGCCACCAGCTTCAAAAAGCGGTCACAAGTGACTTACTGCTCAGCCAAATGAACATTTAGGCATGCTGAATACCAACAGTTCCTCTGAAGAGTTACCAAAGCACAACCAACATTTGTGGACCCCAAATCAGAGTCCATCCTTCAAAAATACTAGTTTCCCTTGCTCTTTCTGTTACAAGGAGAGACCTAAATTTATCCTCCTCCAACTCCATCCACAGCATCCCCGTCCTCCTCAGACCATTGTGGCTGAGCAGTGCTAAAGCTGCAGACAGAAGCAAGGCAGCCACCATTTCGCTGTGCAAATGGCTTGTTTTGATTTGTTAAACCTGAGAGCTGGGCAGAGTCAATTACATTTGCATTTTGTATTTCTCCAGAAGTGAATGGAACAGAAACACGCTGAGTCTTTTATTTTTGTTCCCCAAACGAACCCTTTGTCTGTCACATCCTTTTTTGCTGCCTTACCTTCCAAGAAAGGCCTTTTGCACTCTGCATCAGACCTTATGGTCAATTACAGGGTGGGGAGGGAAAACTGTCAGCCGAGATCTTACTAAGAGCAGGACCTGCTCCCAGCCTCTGCAGCCCTCAATGGAAGCAGAAGGTGCCCCACAAATGAATGCTGCCTTCAAAAGGAAAGTCACTGCCCTGGGGGTTCTCTGGAAACCCAGCTAAACAGACTACTAAAAAGAGTCTCATCTGGGTACCACATATGGGTTGACTGCTGTTTTCTTTTGTTTTTTGTTTTTTTTTTTAATAAGCCATAAGAATTTACCATTTTTTGAGAGCCCAGATTGACCCACTGGTTGATTTTCTGCTAAAAAACTCAATTAAGATGATGAGCCAAAACAAGAACTGTTGCAATTTCCTTTTGCTTGTGGGTTTACCATAGGTTAGAATACTTCTGCTCATAAACAGCCAAGTCCAGTACTTACTGAAGACTGCACTCTGACATGCTCTGCCAATGGAAGCCACTGCGGAGCAGTGTTAGACTGATAGTCTCAGATCCACACCATCAGCAAACCCAAACATGGTCACATTGTTTTTGCCTAGAACATCTCATGAAAGACAAGCAAGCAGGATGCTGGATTTGATTTTCCTGAACTAAAAATCAAATCGTCACACCTACTCCAAAGACCGCAGATACAGATGAGTGTTCCTTGAATTGCTCTCTGAAATCATTAGCCACTTTAAAAACACACCCAACTTCCCTTTCATAGAACTTCTTTTTTTAAGATCTGCAGCACAAGATTAGAAATTAGCTGTTTCTTATGCTCAGAAGTTGACACGAGGCCCCCAAATATACAAACAGAGGTTTAGGCTGACCTAAATCAACACTGAAGTCTGAACCCACATTTAATGGAAGTCACATTGTCCCAGCTAAAGTACTGACCCCCAAGCACAGCACTGTTTCTCAGCCTGATGTAAATATCGAGAGGAGAAAGTCAGTGACAAAACGGCCTTCACTCTCTGCAAAGAGAGCTGTGGCTACATGGATGACTCCTTTGGGAGGTCAAATCCTTGGTTTCACTTTACAAGCATAAAGGAGAGGAGGAGAGTACATAATTAGCAGGTATGGTTAATCAGGAGCATGCTCGTCCTAGCTGGAAACTCTGGTTGTGGAATTCACAGCAGCCTCACTGATATATCTAACAGCTGGTACCAGTCTGATCTGTATCTTCTGCTCCTTTTGGCCCTCCTGCCGTTCCTCTAGCATACTGCTGCTCTTCACCACCAGCATAAGCTCACTTTTGCAAGGACAGAGCCACGTACTAGGCTGGCTGTTCTAGGAAACGGGCACAATTTCCACTTCCTGTTGCCCCTGTAACAGCACCCAGCGGCAACTTTAGTAGTACCTGCACAGAGAGACTTTTGGGGACTCAGCACTCACACGAATGTGACTAGCACATCTGTATGCATCTTTTCCCCAGCATACCCAGCCAGGCATTGGGATTGTCCCAGTGTCTAAGTTTCTAGCCATTCCCCTGTCACGGAGGAATATAGGTCACGACCCACTTGCTCTACGTATCAGGCCATTAGAACTAGAGATCTGCAATCTGCACAGCATGAATTCGGCTCTCTCCTTCCTCATGACAGCATCACTGCAGCTTTGCAATTACTTTATGAACTTGCTTCCTTTGAGTGTCAGTGGAAATAAGACTGTGGAGTGGCCTCTTCACAACACTGGTTCCAGACTAGAGATCCCTCCACCAGCTGTTCTGATGACTGAAACTCTTGTTTTGATGAGCGGAAACACCACAGGAGAGAGCTCCTCTCTTGCTCCAGGACCGACACTGTTTAGTTAGGCTGCTTTAAGCCAGACTGATCTCACTACAGATTTAAATAAAAGTCAAGGCCTTATCCTATGGGCTCTACCACAAAAGACTCCAGAGCAGAGGTTGTTGTGGGGCAGCGACTGCCCTCCCAAAAAAGGGAAGTGCCCACGGCGCCACACACTGTCTCTAGGGCAAGGTGGTCTGACCTCTTTAATCTCACTGTGCTTCCTTGACGTTTATTCAGCGATTAAGTGCAATCGAGTAGGCCGTGGCCATTTCAAGCTGTTACCTGTTTTGCCAAGCTTCTTTGCCCAACTAAGGGCATTAGGTTACTTAATAAAAATACAAATCTTCTGATCCAAAGGTACACCTGAGATACGTGCAAAATGCCTTATGTAGGATTCTGACAAGATGTAACTGCTAGCAAGTACCTCTAAAATCACTTACACCACATTGTTTTACTGCTCAAGGAATTCTGTTCATTTGCCTTGTCTTTTTGGAAAAAAATAATCCTTTTTCTAATAACTGAAACCGAAGTATGTTTCCCTACACCTCCCCAACCTGTTCAGAGTTAGCTTCCTCCTCCACTCGGTCCAAAACTGCCCACTTACCTTCTTAACCAAGTAACCCTCCCTTATGCGCATTGGTTCTCGCTCCATGTCTCAGGCAATCTTGCTCTCAGGTCTATCAATGCTGGCAGTTAAGCTCCTCTGGCAGCGAAGTCTGTGGGCTGGCGTTTTTACAGTACAGCTGTGTCACTTTCACAAGTTCCTCTGCCTGCTAATCACATGAAAACAAGCCCATTTCCTCTTACAGAGTGAGAGATAGGGAAACGCAGAAGCACGTGTGTATTTATAGTTTGCCTCCGACAGAACAGGCAAACAGCCTGACAAAACGCTCAACTGTATCAAACATGCCCACAGCCTTGATGACAGAGTCTTGGGAAATTAAATAAGCATTTTAGTGCCCAATCCCAAGAAATAAGGCCCACTCTGCATATACATGAACTCTAGCAAAACAACAAACAGGGTGGCATACTGTGTTGCTGCTTGGTGCATGCCAAAAGGATCTCAGAGACAGGTTTCCAACTCACCGGTTCTGTCACTTCATCCAGTCTTTGAAGTCTGACTCCTAGTGGGTGAGCACATGGGGTTTGGCAGCGAGCTGGAGGGCCCTTGCTTGGTTAATGACGATGCGCCCTCTGCTGATACAAGAAATTTGTTTATCAGACTTGATCAGGTTTGGGAGCTTGATGCCGAGGCCTCCCAAAGAGGTTAGCTGTCAAATAGGCACAAATGGATTAGACCAGCGCATTACATAAAGCACCGCAGAATGACACTCTACAATCATCTTTTACTTGCGGCACAGCTCATTTGGCTATATTTGGTAAAAGGTAAGGCAAAACCATAGTTTTTCCAAAAAGTTGATATATACCACAGTCACAACCCCCTCTTCCCCAGACAGAAGGAAGGGTGGTGGTATATGGGAGGCAATAAGGAGGCTGCTGCGTTGCCAAGAGCAAATTACTCTTCCATGCACAAGACTCCAAATCACTTTTCAGCTGAGCCCCACTCAGATAAGGGCTGAACCTAGGGTTACTCCATCTGTCACCTCTGCCACTTGTAAAGATCCTGAAACAGGGACTTCTTCCACAGACAGAAATTCCCGCTCTCCATTGACTCTCTGTTTGTCTCAGCCTTTACTCAGAAGCATACAGAAGTCAAGGTCTGTGATAGAGGATCAGAAGGTTGGAAGAGCCCTCAGCGGCTTTCTCTAGCCATTCCTCACTGCTGCCTATTTAGTGGTTCTCCCACAGATGAGACTCCACTCCTTCCTTGGTTATCTGTATTAGTGCTTCACTGTCCCAATTGCTGAATGTTTCTCCTCACTGTCTGAATTGAAATTTTCCTTCCCAGACTTTTCTCAAACTAGCTGCTGTTAAATGATCCTCCAGTCCCATCTTCAGGCAGAGCACCTGTGTGTACCAGCAATCCCAGGCTATATGCTTTGTGGTGCATTCTGCCCAAAGGATACCTTTTTGTGATGCTTTTATGTATTATTAGGTTGTTCAGGTTTTGTTTCTACAACCTACAGAGTCTCAGTACATTGTTCCTTTGCTCGTGTAAATCATGCTATTGTGAGGATCTGATTGCGACTGAAGGCCCTAGTTGCTGACCAAGCCAATCATCCATTTGTCAGTTTGCAAATCAAAGATTCAATATATGCTTTCCAGTTCTCTGGCTGTCAAGTGTACTTGACATCAGCCAACAGATTCTAAAATTATTACAGAGACAGAAACTCATATATAGCCAATAAAAGCTTCATGCTCTTTGGAAATTGAGCTAAAAGTAAAAATTTATCACTAAGAAGTGATCAAAAAGCTTTGTGTCACATTTACAGTAAAGAATCTGCCTACCAGTCCCAGGGCCTGGAATGAATTGAAGATGCATTCCAGAGTGGAGACGATCTAACTGAGTTTCTGAGTTATATTTCTGTGAAGGCTCCTTTCATTTCCCATAAGCCTCTAAATGAGGCCTGATGGACTCGGGAGCTTGTAGACTCCTCTGTATAATGTTGTCCTGGTTTCAGCCAGGCTGGAGCTAATTTTCTTCCCAGTAGCTACTGTGTTTTGGAATTTAGTATGGGATTTGGTATGTGAAGAACATTGATAATACACTGATATTGTTAGTTGTTGCTAAGAGATCAAGGACTTTTTTCAGCTTCACAGGTTTTGCTAATGTGAAAGTGGCAAAAAGCTGGGAGGGGTATAGCAGTACGTTGACCCAAAACTGGCCAGAAGAGTATTCCATAGCATAGACGTCATGCACAGTGTATAGGTGAGGGTCAGCTGGTGGGCTCGGCACCTTTCGTTCGTTCATTCATTCGTGCTTTTGTTCATTCGGCTGTTCGTTCCCTCCCTCACTCTCCTCTGGAACTTGCAGTTCTGAGATCACTGCTGGGGAAATCGCTGTTCTGAGATCGATGCTCGGATTCTTCCAAGATTGCTCTCTGTTTCGCTCTGTGATCACTACTCAGTGATCTGAGTAGCGACCTGGCTGTATCGGTCATCAGGTCATCGAGCGGTGAGAAAGTGTGCATCGTTCATTTTATATATTCTATTATCATTATATTATTATTATTAATATTTAATTGTTATCTTTTTCTTTGCTATCCTGGTGAACTGTCTTTGTCTCAGCCCACGAGTTTCCCTTTCTTTCTGATTCTCCTCCCCACCCCACTGGGGAGGAGGGGGAAGTGAGCAAGCAGCTGCACTGTGTTTCGTTGCCAAGTGGGGCTAAACCACAACAATGTCTTTTGTAGGTCAGTAATTCTTTTGCTTTAAGAAGGTGAATTATTTCCTTCTCTTCCCTTTTATTCCAGTGGTTCCATCATTGGGAAAAGATACAATTTTTTGTTTTCTCTGACCAGATAACCCAAAAATACAGGTCAGAGACAACAACAACTCAATAAATTAAATACCTTTCTCTGCATTACTAGAAGCCAAATAATTCCTTTATTAGCTGCCTTGAGGCCATAATGCTACAGAGTCTGGGGCAAGCATTAGATGCCAAGAACTGGCTCACAGTTAGCTCTTCCTTCTGTCTCTACCTTGCTGCCCCTCAGGCCTGAGGAAAGGAAACCTCTTCCCCAGCTGGAAGGGCTTATGGAGGACAAAGAGAAAAGAATCTGCCAGCATTTTCCTCCCTGCAGGCAGCCTTTCCACAGGTGTTTCCTGCTCACCTGCTCCCTGCTGGTTCAGTGTTGTGCTGAGTCAGGATGACAGGGCCCTGCACAATAAATTGATGATATGAGATGTCCAGGGACAGATCCTCTTCAATAGAAGATCTCTATAACCTTATACTAAAAAGTGGTTTAATGTGAACAGAAAAGGATGCTGACTCCACAATTTCACAAAAGCTCAGTTTCTCATTTACCTGCAGGAAAAGCCCTTGGAGGTGTGAAATGCAATTCTAGACACAGTGGCACCAAGCCAACGACTCCAGAATTTACCATTAGCTACTTAAGCAACTCGGTGTCAAAGCATAAAACTACTTCCATCCAATATTAGCTGGAAGCAACTACTTTTTTAACACTTCTTTCTCTATATCGTTTCTATTTCACCTTCAAAGCTCAGCTATTCCTTTTGCCCTTCTACCCTATGTGTCTGGAACAATCCTTTCCTTTTAACACTGAGGCTTGGTTTCATTATCACACATCACCACAGGGGAATCAGCACTTCATCTTTCCCCAGGCAGAAACGTGCTGATCAGCTAAATCATTCATGTGAAGCAAATGGTCCTTAACCATCCTTAACAGTGGCCATGGCAGGTGTGAGGGACAGCCTGGACTGCTGATGCATGTCTTCTTTGTGCAGCCATTCCTAAAGAGTAGCACCGGGCATAAGAGAGAGAAAGAGCTGTATTTCTTCTAGCTCTCCACAGAGGGGAGGATAGAGCTTTGTCTGGTAGAAAGTAACCTGCTATAACTTACCCTGTTCTCCTCCCCATCTCTGTCCAAAGTAGGTAAAGGTGCGTGATGCTGGATTAGCAACATTTGTCACCATAGCACAATCTGCAACAGAGCTGAATACCTTAGTTCGGTTTACTGGCGAGTGATCTGTTCTTGTACGGGAGATCTTGCTGCTGTATTTCCTCAGAAAATTCTGGTTTTTTCTGCTACTTCAGGGTCCACTCCTGCAAGCATTAAAAAAAAAGTGATCAACTACATTTATCTGAGCAAGGGATCTAACTGAGAGACTGATGGGCGTTACACTGAAAATTGGAACCACATCTTTGCAAATAAATGGTCAGCTGCAAGGAAGACAGGCAGTTTCTCAGCTTGTTACATCAGCTTCACTGCTGTCTCTACTAGCCCTTGCATAGCTGTTCTTCAAACACGTTTGCTCATTGTAAATGCCATAAGCCCACTCCATCTGTAACAGAGCATGTGAGTTCTCCAATAAATAAGCCATCTCTCCAGCAAATCAAGCTGCATTTCCAGGGGAAATTAAATCAAATGCTACATGTTCAAAATGATTGTCTACACGGGAAATAATATATACAAGTAGTTTGCAAAGGTGATAAGACTCAGTCTGGCTTATAGTTCAGTAAAACCCTTTCTCACTTCTGCGCAGAGGCAGAGGTCTTAAAAGAATTACAGTATTAAATTGAGAGCTGGCAGATGCAAGTCTCAGCACAATTCACTCCATACAGCATCACACATAAGGCTTTTTAGTGAAGGAGAGACTGTGGCTCTTTCTCAAAAAGAAACCCCAAACCAGAATATTTCCAAATTCAGCACTGTGTTAAGAAAGTAACCAAAGAGAGGCAAGCATGAGAAGACTATTACAGGTATTGTCCACATTACCTTGGAATCTAAATGCTGTGGGCTGGCCATCATAAATGAAACATCTTGTTCTGACCTCAAGGCACATTTTATATATTTAATTATTGTGGAGTTATGCAGCAGGATTAGTGCATTAACTCTAAGGGGGAAGGCCTGCATAAATGGTAATACTGAAAAGCTTATGCAGCTGACATATTTTCATGCATAGAGAGATCATATTGAGTGGATGCAGTCCAGAGACCAAATGGATTTCTCCAGAATGTTTTCTAGACAAATTGGACCAGCACAAAGCATAAGCCATGGCTTGTCTGCATACTAGCTCTGACTTTTCACTGAATGCATCCAACCTCACCTGTGACATACTCACCTCTCCCCTACAGTATTTCCCGATCAGTGATACATGCAGGCGATGTAGCCGCAGCAGGGAAGGCCTAGGCACAAGAGGGAGGTCTTGGAGGATGAAGCTGCACTGTGAGAAGACTTCCTAGTTCTGGGAAGAAAAAGAGATGAGAATAGCGGAGCATGCTGGCTGCAGCTCACTTGAGGGAGCTCACCACTCCCTTCAAAAGCATTAAGGGGTTCACCAGGGCACAGGAGAGTGCTGCAGTGTTCCTGCCCCAAGGGAAGGAAAGGGAGTTAGCTTAATGTACCTTGCTGACTCCAGACAACAGGCTGGGAAGCCTCAGATGCCTGGGGAACAAAAGGCAGATTTGAAGGACTGAGAAAACAAAAAAAAAGCAGTTTTGCACTTTACAAAGGCATTAAAGATTCCAACCCTCATCCCTCAAATGTAGGTGTAGAGAATGGAGGAACAGATGTAAATTTATCTCTTTGTTCCTGGAAGTAAATTACTGCTGTGGCTTAGCAAAAATGGGACCTTTTCCTAAGTCTATGATGATCTATTTACCTTTGAATCTTGTAAAGGTCAGCACATTTGCTCCGTGCTCCTGGCAAAACCACTGCCTCCTTCTTCCTGCAGGTATTCTGCTCCCTACAGAATATCAAGCAATCAGTATCAGGTAACCATGCAGCAACCTGGGGGCTGGGACCCATAAAAGTCCCCACGGGGACTGGAAGGGCACAGATTTACTCTAGCCACGGCCCATGCCACCACCCTCAGTGAGTGAGCAACCCATAGCATCAGGCACCTCCATGGGGATGGGTTGAGGTCAAGCCAGGCAGTCAGCCTGCAGGTCACAATCAACAGCACCCATGGCTGGATATATCTGTAGCAGAGCTGGAGACCAGCACTGCTAAGCATAACTCAGGAAGGGACTGAAGGCTGAGCTGAAATAGGGCCCATGGGCAGAGGGTGGGTGGAGGCCCCAGGTGAGGCTGGTCAGGGCCATTAAGGTGGGCAGCAACAAACTAACTTCCCAGAAAGACTTAGCAAAGGCAACGCTCCCCCTGATCTACACTGATAAAGGGCATCTGGTAGGATCAGATAAGTAAATGCACTAACGGCATATGAAGTTATCAGATGATAAAAAGAAAGGCAATATCTACATTTAAAATGCTTCTTCATAATGTTCTACTCTCACCACATTTCACTTTCACATAGTAAAACGTTACTCAGCCTATGCATGCATGATCTATAATATGATGCTTTGTTAGTTCTCCCTCATGTTTGCTGCTTTTTGCCCTGGTGGTCTGGAATAAAGTCACAGCCTGAGCTGTGTCC
Organism: Phoenicopterus ruber ruber; assembly: GCA_009819775.1. Classification (NCBI taxonomy): domain Eukaryota; kingdom Metazoa; phylum Chordata; class Aves; order Phoenicopteriformes; family Phoenicopteridae; genus Phoenicopterus; species Phoenicopterus ruber. The sequence continues at coordinate 9,455,125 of CM020217.1, forward strand.
AGAGAAAGATGATCATTCAGGCGGAAATAATAAGGGAAAAAAACCTTGTTATAGATCTGACCTCTATGTACTTGGGAAACTAATTGCAATCAATATCTTCAGCTATACGCAATTTACTACAACATGATATGTCTGGCCCGTGAGGTGAGTAAAACTGATCCCTGGCAATGGCCATTATTCTTCACACCACTTCAAGCGATACTATCAGATTCCCCATGTGTGAGGCCTCTGTGATTTCATACTGAATTACATTTAAACTTACAGAAGTGTGAATTGCCGGAATCAAAACTTTCAACAAGCCACAAAGTGCAGCAGTTTCAGTAGAATATAACAAAAAATGAGAATTCTCTTGCAATGACCAAAAAAGATAGGGAGAAATGCACATGTGGTCTTCTTTTGTGGAGCCACTGTTATGAGATACGTGTCTACATACAGCAGCTGCTTCCTCTTCTGAAGCCCGTACATACCACTTGATCGTCTGAGAACTTCCAAGATATTTTCAAGACCATTCATTGTTGACCTAGACGAGGGTCGGAGGGATTCATTTTACCTACTTTTGGCGTCTGCTTTTGAGGACCTTTAAAATCAGCAAAGATCTTTGTAACAAATGGAGTTCGGTGTATGATTTGTGATCAAAAGTTGGCCCCCACTATGGGATGCATAGCTCCTGCAACTTACTACTTTGTTAGATGCAACTACTCTTTGATTAGGTGCCCTGTAGTGATATGAGTCTGGCGCGACCTCAACAAGCCCAAAAGATTATTCTCATACATTAATGTTGATAATGCCACTACCTCATCATACATAAGGAATTGTTGTGTGGTTGGTTTGTTTGTTTGTTTTTTAACGGCATTTGTTTCACTCTTGACTGTTCAGTGGGAGAAGCAATGACTGCACTGTGTAACAACTTCCCTATAGGGGAGTCCCTGCTGTCAGTGACTGTTATTGAAGGTAGGATGTTACTTGCAAAACTCATCACATATGCAGTTCTGAGATGCAGGGATCATGCCCTGCCCTTATCTTTGTGGAAACCTTGCTGGCCGGACACATTATGAAGCCTGTTCTTAGCTTATACATCAAGGCAAGTAAAGTAGGATTTCTTTGGCAGAGGTTAAGTCTTCAGCAGAATGTATTTTGCTTAATGTTCACAATAAAATTAATTCACTAATTAACTTGCATGCACAAAGAAATGCAGTGGGTAATGTATTATCTTCCATTTTACTTAGCAGTACTACATTTTACCACCACGTGCATATCCCATCTTTAGAAAAACAAAGAAAAGGTCAGGTCCAGTGCAACATGTAGGTGAACTAGCTGTGAAATTCCCCTAATAAAATCATGAACTCTGCCATAATGTCCAATCAAACAGAAAAATATTTGTGGCCCAAGTTCTGTATCAGCCATAAAAATACTGCAGTTTAACAGTAAACAAGAACAAATGCAAGCAATGGAAAGGATGCACAAACCTTCTACTCCTGGGTTAAAAGCAATCTCTGTTAGACGGGAATGAGACCTGGGGACGTTGCATTATGGTGCAACATCCAGTTTCAAAGATCTTTCTCCGTGAAGAAATAGTACCAGCCATAGGTAAAGAGTAGCATTAGACCTAAAGAAATGAGATTTTGATCTGATACTGCAATTACAGTGATTGGTTTTTTCTATTAAAATAAGATTGCGATAAGGTGATCAAAAGTAACAGATATCCCAGCAGGAAACCTGAACCAAATATTGATGTTGACAGCTGACTTCAGGGCGCAAGAAACTGACCCTCAGTCTAGGCGTGGTGGCTCGCAAAAACCTTTCGCTGTACAGGGCGAGGAGGCACAAACCCACGCCTTTGCTCTTGGCCCCCCCTCCCTCTCAGGCAGCGCTGGCTCCTGCGTGCCGCTACGCAGATGCTTCGGCCCGCCCCAGAGGGCTCGATCAGCCCGCGGGAGCCGGCTCCCCGCGGTGAGGGGACCAGCAGGGGGATTTGGAGGGGGGTCCCCTCTGACGAGACCCGCGGCGCGCTGCCCGCCGCGGAGGAGCCCCGCGGGGCGCGCGCTGCCCGCGCCGCTGTCCGCGCCCGTGGTGCTGAACGGCGGCGGCGCCCGCCGGGGCCGGCCGGTCCGGTCCCCCGTGCTCCCTCCGGGGCGAATGGCGGGATTAAGGCTGCAGTAATCGGGGCCGGATTAACTCCCTGGAAACCAGCTGCAATCTGAGCAGCTGCAAATGTCCCCCAACCCGGGAGATGGGGTGGGGTGTGTGCGTGGGCATCCGCTGCCCAGATGCCGCACCGCGATTAGGGGGAGGGGAAAAAAACAAATATATCATTCGCTGCTTTTGGGAAGGGCTGGGCTGGCGGGATCTGGCAGCCCCTCCTCTTCCTCCTCCTCCTCTTCCTCTCCCTCGCAGCCTCGGTTCTCTCCCAGCCAGCCGCCTTCGCGGAGGGGCGAGACGAGCGCAGAGCCCGCAGCCCCCTGGCGACAAGCGATGGGCGACATCCCGGCCTCGTGAAAATCAGCGTCTCCCTCAAAATCCAGCCCAACCGGGGCGGTGTATTTCAAGGTGGACGGGCAGCGCTTCGGCCAGAACCGCACCATCAAGCTGCTGACCGGGGCCAAGTACAAGATCGAGGTGGCCCTCCGGCCCGGCACCGTCCAGGCCACGTAAGTGCAGCCCCCCGCTCGGGGCGGCTCCCCGACCTCCCTTCCCCGCCGCTTTATTTTTAGAGGTTTAATATTTTTTCCTGGCAGGCTGACAGCACAGGGTTTCCGTGATTTCTCTTCCCCGCCTTTGCTTTGGTGGCTCCGTTTCTAGGTCCCTGGCCAGCTGTTCCCTGGGCTTTGCGCGGCTGGCTCGGGAGAGAGGCCTCATTTCAGAGTCGCTTCCTTCCCTCTCCCTCCCCATGCCCCAGAGCTCTTTCAAGCCCAGCTTCTTTTCTCCCTCCTTCCCCGCGGTTTGCCCTGGAGGCAGAGGGAAGAGGCCCCTCCAGCTGCATGGCAGGGATGTACTGTGCTGAAGCCTTGCTGCACACTGCAAAGCAGAGACCGGGACCAGGGAAGATGCTGGGGAACTGGCTCTGGGTGGAGGGGCAGCCCTGGAGAAGGGATTCACTAACCATCCCAGCTACGGGAGATCAGACCCCCCACACACCCCTTTCCTTTCTACACATTCCCTGGGTGACTGCAGAGCCCTGGCATTTTTCAGAAGCCCCAATGAGTCAGCAGCACCTGCAGGTCTGCTAAAATCCCTGAAGCATCCCCCAGCACAGAGCTGCCAGCCCACATGCTGGCTCCAAGCTGCTAGGGAAGGGGACCTGCGGGGCTGCTGAAAGGCTGGATCCTGTCTCTTTGCGGACAATGGGCATCGGGGGCGTCAATGTCCCACTGGAAGAGAAATCGAGGGATGCACAGGTGGCCTCTTACACAGGGATCTACGACACAGAAGGGGTGCCCCATACCAAGAGCGGGGAGAGACAGCCCATCCAGGTCAACATGCAGGTATGTGGTCCTCCAGGCCTGGCATGGGAAGACAAGGGAGGGCAGCAGGGGGTTGACTTCCAGAGAGGGAGTTGTGGAGGTGAAATATTCCAGGACAAAGTCTGATCACAGCTGCTGCCCTCCTCTGGTCAGAGCACAGCTGGAAAACTCAGCCCTTTTCCCAAGGGGAAGCCAAGAGAGCAGCAAGGGCCAAGAAGTAGTAGGGGGATTTCTAGAGACCCACATAGCCCTTTGGGGTGCTGCAGGAGAAAGAAATGGGAGATGAAACCCCTTGCCTCTTCTGCAGGGTGTATTACTGACTTTGGGCAACTCTCACCAAAGTCCCTGGCTAGGAATCCAAAGCCTTCAGCATACAGGCACCCCCCTTTTGCTGCCAGTGCTGCCAGGGTTTTTGGAGCAGAGCGTGCCCAAGTGCAAGGGGTGGCTGCTCTCCCCTTCCGTCTGTCATCTGCAGGATGTCTGAGGGAAGCTGAAAGCATGTGTGAGACACACACACCCCTCAAGGGCTGTCCTCTCCCTTTCTTTTCCACATATGCTTCCATTATCTCATTATCTGTGCACCCACAAATCTAAGTTCGTACTCAAGTGGCTCCTCACCCCAACCTCAAAACAGAAGCTCCAGGGCCAGAATTGGTATATGCCATGGCCCAAATGTGAGATGACAAAAGCTCAAGCCCATAAGGCAGTAGAGCTGACAGAAGACAGGAAGAGCAGCAGGTAGACTCCCACAGCACTCTCTTTGGGCAGTGTGCTCGGGGTGCAGAGGGAGATTTGTTTGTTCTGGCTTTGGTTTGGTTGTTTGGGGTTTTTCCCCCTCCTGACTACAGCTGTGAGGAATTCTGCTGTCTATTCTATGCTTCCTGTACCAAAAAGGGGAAGTGGGGCAGTAAGCCATCTTCATCTGAAGCTCTCTTAAGGGTCTGTTTCAACTTATACAAGATTAGGACCTTGCTAAGCCCACCAGATTTCAGCTTTTTCTCACATTTCCTCACTGCACTCAAGATTTCATCTTGATCTTTATCTTCGCTATTTTTTTATGGAATCATCATTTAGCATGGCAATCCCTACTGAGTAAGAACTGTAACATCTCCATTTGGAGTTTCTAATAATTACAGCATGTGTAACAATTTGGAGACCCACATCACATTAAGCTACCACTTCATAATCTTAGGTTAATAAGACTACTCTGAAGTATTTGTCCAAATTAATCACTTTTCTATACAGTCACTCCTTTTAACACCCAGGAAAACCACACACCAGTATGAGTTCTCAACCAACAGAACAGGGCTGCTAGACGCCACTGCTGAGTATCGCAGTGTTATTTCACAATGTCCTTAATACCAGGAGGTGGAAAGGGCAGTGCTCCCAGAAAATCAGATGCTTTGACTAAGGCATCCCTATTTTGATAGCCACCTTTACCCTTAAGTGTAGCACTGATGTGAACTCTGAAAATCTGGAAGTTTAATTTTCTTATGGAGAAAACAAAGTCAAATCACTAAGTAATTCCAAAAAATCCAAGGAGGGTCTGATTTTTAGACACAAGCTCTGAGATGGTTTGTTACAGCATCAAACAAGTAGCCACAACATTTGTCCAAACAGTTGCTTTTACAAATCAAATCCTGGGATATTAACCATGAAGCTAATAAGATTTTCAGGCGTTAAGCAGGTCCTCAACCCGTTTTAGGATTTGATCTTGATAGATAGGTTCTTCAGTACAGACTTAGATGTCCGCAATTGATACTTTTAAGTATAAATATAGGCAACTCAACAGGGATTTACAGGTTTAACTCATCATTAACTGTTTAGCTAGACAGAGCCATAACAGAGGTAGGGAACCAGCCTCAGATACCCCAGTCTGAAAACTGGTTCTAATACCTACTTCCTGAATCTTCAAAACTGGGCGTAGTGCATACAGCTTTAAATTTTCCTCTTTCCTTCAACTATGAGGAACTTCTGCCTCCACTTCCTTTTCCACAACGCAGGATCCTGATGCATCCTAGGGAGATAAGGACATTATTTAAGGCATAAAATCTGAACTCACATTAGAAATAGATTGTGAGGTCAGTCCTGCAGTTAAAAACTGGTCTGATACTGCCAATCTAATGCCTGAAAGACTGAAGGTCCATAAAGGTCGATAAGAATTTATTTCCCCTCTGCTTTAAAACTTTAAACAAATAATTCTTTGTGTCCCTACTTTAACTGGCTAGTAGACATCTGACCTGTTACAGCCATCGTTTATACATCTAAAACAATAATTCTGTTTCTGAATTCCAGAATCTGAGGATGCGTTTGTTACCTGAATACTCAGTTATGCGCACTATCCAGAAACTACTAAACCATCTAGCAAATAGTGTAAACTAAGTTAGAAACCTCTCTTTGAGTCTCATTTTTTTCTTTGTCAGACTAGACTAAGACTGAGTAAAGCAGCTAGATCTCTATTCCCAGTAATAAATAGCCATCAAATCATCCTAGCATGCAAATTCAGAGCGAGTGATTAAATAACTATTCACACCTATAGCACTGGATGACAAGAGAATAGCAGACGGGAAATAGGCTTCTAAGCCTGACCTACAAAGAGTAGGGCCATCCCTCCTCCCTGGCGAGCAGCCAAGGAATTCAAGAGAGCTCTGAGGATGCAGAATGCTCATTATGCCACAGAGCTTCTGCATCTGTTAAGTACTGGGCTGGGGGGGGGAGGCACATGGTAGTAGAAAGCTCTGCAATTAATTCTTTCCTTCTCCTGGAAATCCACAGCAGTCAAACTACTCAGGGTAGCTCAGCAAACTGGGTCATTGGAGGAAGAGAGAATTTGTTTTCTTCCTCTATCTTGTGAAATTCAGATCCTCCATACATTAATGAAATGAAATGCTGCTCTTGTATCATATCACCTTCTACAAATGCTATTAGAAATGCCTTTTCTTCCTCAGTTTCCAGACTGAGGGTGGCTGATGCTCCTCTCTGGGAATTTCTGTGTGGATTGTGCACAGTAATATCCAATGTGAACCTTTACTATCTTGTATTGTGAGTGTATCAGGATTATCAAAGATGATTAATTAAAAAAGAAATCCTTAATTAAGATTTTAGTTGCTGGGAGAGAGAAAATAGCCTGTACATCTGATTCTCTCTTTGTCAAAGGAAGCAGCAGAAATATTTCAGCTGCCTTTAAGGTAACTCTTGGAACTGGAGCCAAATTAAAACCTTCCACTAACAGCACACAGCAACTCCTGCTGTCGTCAAGGGTAAATTTAAAGTTACCACAGTGGGCTGGGGGAAGGTTTAAAAGCATAAGTGCCATTACAGCGCAGCAGCTTACAAACCACATCTTTGGATTAACAAAAAAACCATGTCCTTCTGAGAGAGAAACTAGATACAGAAGGCTCTGATTGCAACTCAGGAAGAGCCACTGCGTAAAAGGGCTTTCACACTGACTTTGCAAGTGTGATTACAATAGGCAGATGATCAAAGGTCAGCTCCCAGGCACATGATGGGAATGGAAAACAGTCAAATGAAGAAGCTGTCATTAGAGTGAGTGATGGAAATATTTAAAAGGAAAAAATGTTAAAGAACAGTGCTGTTCAGTAGCGCTGAATCCACTATCTAGTATCTTCTAACAACATAACACAATCAACAAAGCCATACTACTGGGACCAACAGCAACCCACACTTCAGATTCACTGCAAGGTCTCAAGGCACAGGAACTCAAACTTTACATCACCAGTATAATTGAAATCATAATTCTATCCTTGAAAGCCTCACTCATAAGGTTTTTCTGATGTTGTAAGGGGTCTAGCAGTGGCTTAAGAAAGAGATTTTATTCTGCAGAACTTACTATAGCCATAGTCTCAGTCACTTCAAAGTTGCAAGCAGAGTCAGACAAATTGCAGTCAATGTCCACTACTCCTTCACTGTATTAGACACTTCTCTGCTAAACATGCCGATTATCTCTTCCTAGCTTCTGTTATTCATATCTAAGTTTGAAAAGCTGCACTATCACAGTACAACTAGCAATTACAGAAATGCACAAAGAACTTCTTTTGCTTAAGTTTCATGTAAAATGCAGAACAGAATCCCAGGGAAGGAGAAAGTGGTCTAATAGCAGCATGTCTCAGTCAAGACACTGCAAACACAAGGCTACAAAATACAGGGACGTTAAAGATTTCAGATTCAGCAAAAGACGGAATCTTCCCAATCCTGACTGCAGCCTTAGGTATGGTATAAAGGTGAAGTGATGGCCTGTATCACTACAGATCACTGCCACATGATCTAAAGTATATACAAGCCACTCTGAGATCATCAGGCCAACTACTCCTGTGTCATCTTAAGAAGGATTATAGCTTTGATTCTTGCTGTTAGTAACATTTATCCATATGGGAACTTGAACATTTTACTCCCTTGCCTTTCCTATATATAAGTGCAAGAGGACAGTACATGGAGAATCTGATCCTTCATGTTTTATGTATGCCTAAGCATAAAAGACTTTATTACTGTTAGAGGAGGCTTTACAGATCTTTAATTTATTGACTGAGGAACAATAACCCTGTTTTACATTCCACAGTTTCCTAAGAGTGTTGTTTCATTTAGAGAGAGAAACCAACACAATAATCAGCTCACTAACATGATATCCCTTTCCTCACAGTTTAACGACATTGGCGTTTTGAAACAGTCTGGCAAGTCAAATTCTACAACTACCACAAACGGGATCATTGCCAATGGGGAAACAGTTTTGGCAGTATTGAGTACGAATGCAACCAAACGAACGCGCAGTCTTATGTGGATCAATAAAGAGACCTTCCACTGAAGAGATGCGAAACCAATACTGCTGGACAATCTCCCTAAAGAAAAATCTACCTTTTTAAACCAGCAAGAAGCCTTAAAAAAAGGCATACTGTAACGTTGCTTTGTTCCGTAAGGTTCTAAAACTATGTTGTATATACAGGTGGTGCCACTAAAATCTTTGCCTGTTACTGTATTTTAAGTTACCATGGCACCTGCAACATTATCTGTCACCCTGAGATACTGTAAAGTTAACGATAAAGAATATTTGATAGCTGGGTAGAAAGTCATACCATCATAATACTGTCATAAGTATCTGGATTATGCCCACTAAACAGTTCCACTAGACGTAACAACTTTTGTGAAGTGTTTTGCTCTATGGCTTAGAATTGGATGCAACATCACATCGGTGATTACTGTATTTATATTTGTGTTTGCTCCTAAATTGGGTGTCTCCTTCAAGCATTTTGTCGTACGTGTCATCCCAGTGGACAGCAAAAGGTGCAAATTATGGATATTGTAGGTTTAGCTAAATGGCAGCTACTGCACTGTTGACATTGTGCTTTCGTATCAGGGGATTTGGAAACTCATTCTCCCTTTTGTTGAGTGCTGTAAGATATTCTGTGAACAGTTTGCTAATTTACCAAATCTCACAAAGTAGGATTTTTTGTTGTTAAGTTTCCCAGTCTCTGAAATAGCTTTAGGAAACGGTATAAAACGTGCTAACCTGAATGAAGGAAAAGCAATAAATCAGTTGCGGTTCAAAGACATGTAACATGGCTATCTATCTTAAGATCATTAGTATCTTGAAAGATATGCACCTACTTTTAGTTCTTAGAGTTCTGATAGTAATCTCCATTTTTGTTTCAATGACACCTTGCTCAAATCAGTGAAATCCTACAAATCAACTTTTTCAAGCCTGACCACTGCATAATACCAAAATCGACAGGATTTCTGACCAACACACACTCAGTAGTGTGAAGAGAGTACAGATCCCAGTGCATGTTTATACATGCATTGCACTCTTTCAAGTAACAATAAGCATGTAAGCATTTGCATGGTTATGACTAAAGGTGCTACATAAACACTAGATCAGTGTTTAACACATACGGACAACAAAAACCAAACATATCTTTTCTTTCATAAATAAAGCAGGAAACAACTACACTGTCCCATCCCCAACTTGGGCTGAAGCAAGCTGTCAGTTCTTGCATATCTGTTACTCCCTTTGTGAATAATTTGTAAATTGTATATGTAAATGGTAACCATGACTTTTGATCTTTGTAATAAAGGACTTAAACAATTTCTTCTCTAGTATGACCATCTAAATGAGTTCAAAATACTGTATCAAAAAAAGCACTGGTTTTTAAAAGTCAGACAGCAGAGGGTATATCAGTGCTTTCTGAGAACGCAGAGTACCTCATATTCTTTACCCAAAGCTACTGTTTCTAGGAATATAGATCCAATGTGCTAGAATGCAGATAGTTAATGTGGTAACACTCAATAGAGCTTATTGATAAAATTCAACAGCATTTTGTTGCACTAACATAGTCCGGAACGTAGAGATTTAGGACAGAAGTGAAATACCAACAAAGAAATATTTTCTTCCATTGAATTATTAATCAAAATGCTTGACTGTGTGCAGATTTCTACAGACAAAAGAACCTGACAGCAGCACTGATGTAATACACCACTGGAACAGTGAGCTAGCCAGCTACATCTCTACTCTGAGGCAATATTACACAGGCAAATTTCACTGCAATGAAATTCTAGAAATAATCTTCTGTGTTAACATCTTTCCTACATTTTTCCTAAACTACAGAAAGAATTCTTCAAAATGAAAAAAAAAAGAGCAAATTCAAATGAAAACTGTACTTCAGACAGAAGTGTTATGCCAGCACTTTAGCAGAAATTTCCAGATAACAGGCTTCAATGATACCAATTTCTAGCTGTCAATCAATTCTATCTCTGCATTGCTAGAAATTTTATTCTGCAACAATTGGCATACTTTGGGTTTTTTTGTTTGCACATATGGACTGGAAGCACATCAGCAAGAAATATGTATGATAAATCAACAGAGAAACTTCTGTCCTAGTAAAATTAAAATGCGTAAGACAGGCCTCTGAGTTCAGCTTCTATGAAATCCTTGGCACACAATGTCCTAGCTCTCCAGTATTTAAGAAATGTTACAATGAATAAATCCAGCCTATCCTGGCATAGGAGGGCTGCCATTCTCAGCTAGCTGGAAGAACACCTTTAACCCAAGGTAAATACTCATGTTCATATGAATGCCAAACAGGGCAGCAATTTTCTCATGTCCTAGCAAGCCCTGTAGCAATTCAGTTAAAATTCAGTTCAGAGGGTGGTCAAGAAAGAGCCTGCCGATGGAGTGTGTTCCTTTTAAAAGGAAGGAGAGAACAGCCAGACCAACTGTTCTTGCAGGCTCCATATCCTGAGACTGAACATTGCTGCCCAGGACTGCAGCACCCCTTTTACAGACAGTGGCAGTGGTAAAAAGGATGAGGAGTGGTTAACAGTTTATTTTGGGGAAGGTGTAAGTGGCATTTATCAGCTATTATATCCTTCTCCCCTAGATGAGGTTTAAGCAGAGAGAAATGCGGCTTGACACCTTTGTATTATTCCTGCCTAAGTAGAAGATTATTCACATGGTGTTTGTTGAGTATCTGTACCACCATGGATGCCAGCGCTGATACTCTGCATATGTAAAGCAAAACAGTCCCATCAACTTCCCCTTGCTCAACAAGTGCTTTGCTAACACAGCAAACATTTGCTTCTAGTAAAGGAGACCCAAGACTTTAGCAGTTCTCAGAAAGTAATGTTTTGAATTTCTTTCATCCAGGACAACTCTGGTAAATACTCATAAAGCTTGAGTCACTAAAAACTGTTGCTGTAACAGTTTGATGCATTACTCAGTCAGCAGCATTTAATCTCCAGACAAGTTTGTTCTTTACACACCTTTTTCTAATTAGTATTCCATTTTGGGGCAGAATTCCAAAATTCAGAACAAGACACAATACACTAAGCTTAAATATGTATTTTTTTAATCCATTACAATGTCAGAAAATGCTGACAATGCATCAGTCCAGCTGAAAACAAAGCACTCATATCTGAAGGTTTTATACATGAGAGACTTCAAGATTTTTTTCTCATGAAGTGTCCAGCTTTTGTTTTCATAAGAAAGATTGAAACAAATATACCTAATCTTTCAGAGTCACTTTTTCTCACCTTATATTTAAGTAGCAGTTAGCACTTTCAGACTGCTGAGTAAAAGGATCCAAGAGCAAGTTATTAGTCATGATATTACAGTTGCAATCCTGCATAGGGCTTGCATTAGATCATTAGCATTTGCACAAGGCTTTGTGTTTAGCGCAGCTACTACAGGCTTTGGTATCTCCTACCTTCTGACTGTATATGAAAACGATAAAATACTACTACCACAAGTTAGGGAAGTTTCACTGGCTTCAGCTGAGGCGCTCTCAATTCTTTTGCAGATGCAGAGTGATCCTTAGTGATTCCAGACTAGCAGAGTATCAGAACACCTTGTTTATTACAATCTTCCTATAAAAGATGTGAATGGAACTTCTGAACAATGAAGCTGTAAGTTTTGTAATACAAGGCTTTTATGTGCCAGCAGAAGTTGGTTTCCATCTGGTTAAGAGCTCCTGCCTCACTTGCTATGTAAAATTTTGACGTGTTCTATGTTGAACAGTTCTATTCTTCTAGAGTTTCCGTGTAAAGCTTTGATTAAATAAGGACATGGTGCGTTGTAAATGCTAACCTCTTTTTGAGATCTGAAACAAGTGCTGTGCCTTTCAGAATTCAAAGCATTGAGCATTGCCTTAATAGCCGTGTCAACCCTGAAGCACAAAGCAGCAGTATAATGAGTCTTACAACATTCATGTTTTCCCTCAGCTCTACACAAAGCTCACAAGCGATGATTGGAAAGTCCCCTTAGTGCAGCTAATCCAGATCTTTGGCAAGGAGAGACAGGCACGCTGCCCACAGGCCTTCCCTGCTGCATGCTTGGCAGCTTTCACCAGCATTCCTTGGACTGCGTCCTTTTCCCCTCTCCCCGAGACCAGCATTTAAGGCTTCAAATCCCTGTAAGTCCTGGCTTTCAGCCTTAGGAAGACAAGGCTGCATCAACTGAGTAAGAGCCAAAAGTCCTCTCTGCATCATTTCCTCTGTCCCTACCTCAAAATTGTTTATTATTTCTCTTATTAGTTGACGCAACTTAGTTCTGTGCACTCAAGAAGGATAATCCCATGGCTGATCTTATACATTACATATAACCTTCTCTGCCTCTTCCTGCAGAAGAATTCACAGGGATTCCAACTGTATCCCAACTATAAATAAAAAGAAAATGACCAGCTACCAAAAAAATAAAGAAGTGAAGCTGGACTACAAAAGCACTGCTGATGCTCAGTGGTGGAGATCCTGCAGCGTCTGCCATTACAGTGCTGGAGAACTTGGACAACTACATAGATGGTTTCCACGGTGCTCTAACACTCACTGAGCTTCTCTGTATAATAAGATATACACAAGTGAAGAATCGTAAGCTTTTGTGAGTCCTCCTACTGCAATCATCGGAGTTTGTAATCTTTTGCACCACTCAGGCATGAGTACGTAGATACAAACAGACCTCCATCAGAGACAAGGCTTAAAAGCAATGACAGCTTTACCATCAATGTTGATGCCAAAATCTAAATCAAAAAATACATCTGCATTGACCAAGTGTAAGGCTCTGATATTGTTTTTCCTCATTTGGACAAACTTGAGTCTTAATCCTGCCATATACAAGTGCTTCATATGCTATTCCTAAGGCTTTTGTTTCCCTCCCCCAGAGAACAGACACTCCTACTCCCTTTATTCCAATAGCAAGGAACAGCCTGGTCTCCCATCCGGTAACTTCTGCAGCCTTCGAACAATCCTGGGAGAAGCAATAATAAACTATCAGTTGCTGCTGATGAAGGCAGCACAGGGAATAACCATATGACTGTGTTGGAGGTAAGATGGACCTTCTGCCCATTCTCAGCATGGTAACTGCAAGGATAGGTGCCATCCTGCTTTATGGGAGTGACTGCGACGATGTCTACAGTAGTATCTACATTAAGCTGCAGCGTGTGTGCTACAGGGACCAAATGTTCTCAGAAGCTTGAACTGAATCATTATGATTTAATGTAAACCCGAGGGCCTTGTCTGCAGAGAAGTGGCAGTAGCATGAATAATATCACAACATATACTATTTTCTGACTATGATGGCACTCTTCCGCTCAGTCTAAGTTGCTATGCCAACAGATTCACCTAAGGTACTTCCACATTTCAGACTTATTGTGGAGAACAAGCCCTGGCCAATTCTATGTATAGAATATATAGTCTGAAGTTGGTGCTTTTTTGTTTGATTGATTTTAATCAACTGTATTTGTTTTTACTTCTAGCTTCAGAGACATCTTTGCCTAAATAACTACACTAAAGGCAAGCTGAGCAAATGCAAGAAATACCACCGTGTGAAAATACAACTGCAGTCATCCCTGTTCTGTACGGGAACTATGTGACTGCACTGCAAAGATTTAAAGGCATTAAAACAAAAAAATGGCTTGATGCGTCTTTCAGTTCTCTTGGAGACTGAGCAGTGTTCAAGAGGCTTGCAACATTTGTCTATCAGAACAAGGCACTAAGTCATATATGTGCTGATCATCTTATTTTCAAAGCACAATGCTTACACTGAACTTGACTACCCTTGAAGTGGATGGTTAAGAAACCAAGAAAAGGTGCCAAATACACTCCTGGTACAAAGTTCCACCAAAACGTATAGAGTTAACATGCGGGACAAATTTCCCCCAATATGCTAAAATGTGGATTAACTGTCCTTGCTTAAAACAGAACTGTAAGAACTTAGACATAACCATTTTAATACAAATTAATATAACTCAGTGAGGAAATACTTCCAGGGAGGTTGTTTGTTTTAAATAGTGAAAAGATTTCCTCTACAGATCATTTGCCCTATCTTAGAAAAATCTTTCTTTTTCTAGGGATCAAGAGCTAACATTTTGTACTTGCATACAGGTACAGAATCACTTACATAATGAGCTTACAGCAAGCTGAAAAATTTCTTGCAGGTTTTTTGTTTTGTGTTTTTAAAATAAAACCAGCTATCAATTCTTACTTCCTTCTGCTTCAGCCCTGCAATGCCAGCAACAGCAGCCCTCAAGTACAAATAAGCAAGCAAAGAAGGAATGCTGCCACATACTAGCTCCAGGACTGAGATATGATCCAAACAGCACAGGAAAGGGCATTATTAGCCACCTCATCAGTCCTCCTATAGCCTTTATTCTTGGAGAACCATGACTAGGACAGGTAAGTACACATTTTTTTCCATGCACTCCCTTCTACAAATCCACGAGCGATCATGCCTTATCTGAGACACCAGCTTCTGTCCAGATATCTAAAGGGAAACAGTGGAGGGGCATGAGCTTGGTGTCACGGTACTATAGAAACAGCAAGAGAGACAGGAGAATATCAGAGCATATTCAAAGACACTGAGCTTTTGACCCACAGGAAGCAGGGGAAACAGTCACTAGGAGTCTTCATATGAAAATGTAACAATACCAGAGAACCCTCCAAAAATTCTTTTGGTAGTCTCCATCTCAGTCACCTCTAATACTCCTTTCAGGTTCTGCTAGAAAGACTGCTCCTAACCTCAAAAATCTCCTACAGAACTTCCTATGTTTTTTGTTGGTAAGTAGCTTTAAGCTTCTCTCACTCAGCAGCAGCGTCAGTAACTTTCCACAGATTTCATACCAATCTCAAAACTTTTCAGATCTCACTAGAGCATTCTCCAAGCAGTCAGTAGTTGCTAGTGATACAGTCATAGCTTACCTACCATCTCCTAATGTCCCATCTCATCTTTCATGCGTAATGGAGAGACAGAAAAGGCTTTCTCTTCTCTCGCCATTTGCTGTTCAATCTATTACTCACTTGCTTGAAGGTTCTGCAGTAAGTAGCTATTTACGGAACTTGTAAGGTCTCCATCATTCAATAAATTTTAATGTAATAATCTAAGGGCTTGAGGGAAGCAGCACTATATTCCATATGGGATGGGCAAGGAAGCCCTTACACAGAGGGCATACCAACTGAGTACATCAACACCCTGTGGAGCAGCACCCCTCAGAGATACTAGGAAGTACTCAAAGCAGAAGTTGGCACAGCTTGGACAGGTAGGGTCATTGCTCTGATTTTGTGCCACTTTCTACTCTGGTTCAAGTAGCACCACTGCAGTCTTTGAGCTGCCTTCCTGTGAGGCACAGCTACAACAAAAAGAACAAGTGGCTAAGGAAATCAGAGAGCACTTGTTAGTTCCCAGGTCAGTGTACATGCCCTTCCTGAACCCAAATTCAACACCAGGATAAAATCTGGATGTGCAGCAGCCCCTTCCCCCAACTGCTGCATCCTATTTTCCCACATAAATGAAACCTTGGTGAACAGTCCAGGTGTAAATCAAGACTGAGGGACTTGCTATATTCTTATAGGGAGGCCTGGATAGAACACAGCGTTAACCTGCATCACACCATGGCTAGGCTAGCCTCTTAACTGTCGCACCCATCTTCAATCAAAATCCTAAAATGTAGACATTAACCATGTTGCCATCACAGCCTTCTTAGCTGCTATGTCACCACTGATCTCTAGAGAGCAGACTATGAAGAGGATGACCTTATATTGGGAGAAAAGGCACAGATTCTCCCTGGTTAGCACACACTACCTGCTTTTACTTCTCTGGCTGCAAAGAAAACAAATCTAAACTGTTTAGCAATCCACCTTGGGACAAGTACTTCATACAAGCTACACTTGGCTGTGAAAAAATCAAGAAACTGGAATCCTAAAATCCAAAGTGATTATTTCTGCAGAAGGCATCAATTTTACGTCGTTCTCCTACAGAAAGGAAGTGTTTTCTCTGTCAAGACAGTGTAAAGTAGCCCAGGAAAACTCAGGGACAAATTTCACTGTCGTTATTCCCATTTGCTTGTTCTAAAGACTGTATTCATTTTCTTTTTATTTTTCAGATTCTTCATTTCTGCATGCTACAAATCTTGATGTAAGCTAATAATTTGTGTGGACAAACAATGCAATTACTTAACTAGCCACTTAGTTTTCTCTTTTACAGTACATCTGCTAAACAACCAGTTCTAACTTTCTGGAGAGAAAGATGACAAGAACTCACATACTCATATATACATTCACACCTTCTGGGCTTTTATTAAAAAAGTCATAGAAATGAAAGATTAAATGAGGTGATGGTCCTCAGGATGCTGTGAAAAGTAGGCTGGCTTTATCGTATGAGTTATGAGTTACCTGCTGTGTAGCCCCTTTGACGCAGAATTCCTGGAGGAGGACAAGGCTTTAGTGCAATCTCCATCAGGTAATCCAAACCAGTACTTTAAAGTACTGCAAAATACAAGAACATTTCTCTGCAATACTGTTTCATCGATGGTCTACAATTTTTCAAACAAGACTTCATTTAAAGTGAGCAGGTACAAATTATTAGTCATTACAGTCAAGAATAAATGCCCTCTGGCAAGTTTTCTCCCCTGTATTTTTATCATTATTTCAATTCCCACAGCTCCAGTAAAAGAAAATTAACTGGTGAGGATCCAGGGATTTGAAGCAATGTTCTTCCAGCTCACAGTTGTTTCACAGAAATCACTATTATGTGAATACTGAAAACATAGCAAAATCTTTACTTTATTTTTGTTCTTGGTAGTATATCCCAATGAACCGTAGAACTCATGGAGTCTAATTTCCTATCTGTCTCCTGGGGATTCTGGTGTTTTAATATTACGGTTCAACTCGTATTTCAGCCCCTCTGTCATTATGGACGCTAATTTCAACCACTCTGCTCTGTTCATATATGTGATTTCATAAAACTCGAAGCAACTCAGTACGGACCTCAGCCTCTCTTTTGATTTTCATGAAAAATATTTAACGTTGGGGGTGGAGGGGTGCAGAGGAGGAAGAGGAGCAAGACAAAATGTGCTCATCACAAGCTTCAATTTCTTAAGAAACCAGACTAGAATTGCCAGAGGGGAAAAAAAAAAACCAGCAATCAAAAATACTCCAGGCAATCACTAGATGGGGAAATACTCCAGGCAATCACTAGATGGGGCTACTAAGAGGAAATATGTACCATGAAGAACTTTAAAAACCTAGGAGCCATCTGTAAGCTGTAAGCCACATGAAACAGACTCCCCATCCCATTCGTGCCTGTGTAAGGCCACTTCTCCTCCCACGCAAACACACTACAACCTTGCAGAACCTATGCAAGTACTTATATGCAAAAGGAACTCCCCTTCACTATTACTGTGTTTCTTTTAATTCAAATTGGCACCTGAAGAGCAGCAGCTACTGAGTGCTCTGTGATCCAGTAATCAAGAGAGAGGTCCAGGGCTCACACAGTACCTCACTAATAGGGTGCTTCTGCCAGCATCCCTCATTACCCTGACTTTAGCCTTCATTGCGTGCAGCCTCATGAGAAGTTGCTGCTTTCCCACAAGTTCACGAGCTTGCATTTCTTGACACACAATCATAAGGACTATTCGTCCAAGCTATAGCACCTTCACAGTTCTTATAAATGAGGATTACTTCTCTAATGGAGCAACTATTCCCCCACTTCAAAGGTAACTCCAAACTGTATCAAAACGAGCAGGTTACCATAATTCGAAACCAAATCTCACTTCACAGTACATCGCGCAAACAATGTGCCAAATGACATGCTCGTAACCAAAGTTATCCATGGGCGTGTGCTGCAAGCTGAAAACCCAGCGATACTGAACAAAGACCATAGTGCATTTTGCCAGTTTAACGGAAAACCTAATCTCACCACAGTGTTCTGCAGCGGGGTAGCACACTCTGTGCTGTCCTCCTACCTGGCAATGAATCTGAGTTGGTAAATTTAAAACTCCACTGTAATGCTAAAGATCTGTCTCTCCCCACCCCCTCTGAAGTGCTTCATTCTCAGGGGAATAACATTAGCATTTATGGAAGTAAATGCCTCAGGGTTTTGCTAATGTGCTAATGAGCTACAGCCTTCCACCTTCAGATCACAAGCATGAATCCTATTCATCTCAAAGGTAAAAATACCATTTCTAGCAGAAATTTGATATCGAGATGAGTCCTAGTTCCAGCTCCTCCATCACAAATTCATCTCTATGCTTCCTGTGCAGTTGTATTTTCCAAGTAAGACAGGTCTTTGAGCTCAGCAGAGCCTTTTACTAAGGACCCCCAATTGCAGCAAGATCCAAAATCATTTTGATACAGATCTTCAGGATATGCAGAACAGATTATTACACTTAGGAAAGGTTAAAATAAAATGAATTTTTAAAAAAAGTAATGTAAGTTCTATGAACTGGATTTCACAGAAGTGCCCAAAACACTGAGATTTTTCAGCAAGAGCTACAGAAAGCAAAATCTGTACAAATATCAGCTGCTTTAGCCCCTTTAACACTACAGATTCCACTGTGCCCACATTATATTATTTAAACTATCCATTTTGCTTACACAGCAAACGGCTACAACTGATACACATTTTTAGAAAGAAGTCATAAAAAAATCTGCAGAACTTGCTTTGGGAAAAATAACAGGGAAGAGGGTTTTGAATTCCAGCATCTTTAAACCTCTACAGGGCTTGTGCCCCTTTTTCCTGTTAATTCAAAATCACAGCATTATGCCCTAACGTTGCTTTCAGTCACTGCAGAGGTTCCTCTCTTCCACAGGAGGGAGCTTTTCTCTTGCAAGATGACTGAATCTCTTTCGCAGTTCTCATTTTGGAAACGTGTAGGAGCTCTAAACAGTTCTGGAGGGCCCCACGCCTGACAGCTTCAACGCAGGATTAGCAAAGAAGATTCAGAAAATGAAGAAAAAAAACCCCCCAGAAAACCAAAGATCAAGCATTTATAAGCTAAACCATTCCTGGACCCTCATGTTGTATCACACTATTACTCCTCCCCACCCCCTAATGCAATTACTTATATAGCAGAAAAACCTGAGAATGTCAATCCAACACCATTTATGTCCAGACATATCTGACATATATAACTTCACTCATGTAACTGAAGGCATCAGCTATCCAGACAGTACTAGGAGAGGAACAATAAACAGTAATTCAAAGAACATAACATCTTGAGAAGAAATCTGGCCTAACAGCTGAAAGAACGAACTGAATACAAATTTGAAAAAATTATTTTGAAGGACACAAATGAAAGCAATCCTCTCTGCACAACCATTTATTAATCCAGCAAGTGACAATCAGTTTTTACAACGATTAACCTGGATGGCTGCTTTTTCCAGAAAAACAGCTCACTTCCATCGTTCAAAATTCTGAGCCACACTTTTTCTGGAGCCCCGAGCTGCAGTTTCTATCAAGGTAGCACTATCATCACGTTTCACAGCTGCTACTTCCACTACTGTTTCCTTAGCAAAAAATCACAAAATGCAGAGGTGACAAGCCAAGTGGGAGCGATGCTTAAGCTGTGCTGTTCTCACCATCTAATAGCTAGAGAATTTCATATTCCCTGCTGTCTAAGTTCTAGTCCAATGGGTACGTCTCCTCCTGATGTATAGCTAATTCCCATCGTCAACAGTTGGAATAACACATGCACACAAAGGGGACAATGAGCCCTTGAGGCCTGTTGGAGTAGTAATTTCAAAAATCAGGGTAAACATATTTTGCATGTAATAGGTAATAAGCCTATTTTTTAGGCACCAGTTTCTGTGTTTGAGAATGAATTATGGGTTTGTACACTCAGAGCACTAGAGATATCCTAACTCACCTAGTTTCCAGCTGTGTACATTTTCAAGAAACGGTCCTGCCATGAATAACTGCTATATATACAGACTATACACACGATCTAATGACAGATCAAAGCTCTGTGGAGCAAAATGGGGTAGAAAGGATTAGGAGAAACACATCTTCTGCTCCAAAGGTCTTACAATCTTGATTTATGACTAGCCACATACAAAATAGCACGTGCTGCTCAGAACTCTTTCCTCCTATTAAAGTCATAACTTAAAAAAAATATTACAAGTCTTCCCTGTCTTCAATACTTGCTATTACTTCAAAGCCAACTATGGCATAAGCATGCAGGCTGTGTTTTGGCTTACACATAATCAACACTAGTAAAGATAGATTCAGCTGCAGGCCGTGGTCAGCTAAACAGAAGCCTAAATGTTAAGTCAGAAAAGCCAGCTCTGCTGTGATAACTTAGTGGTGTTCAATTTTCTTTAATCAAAGCCCTATCTAACATTTTAGGAAAAAAAAAATACATGCAAACAATCTGCAGACCATGTCAGATCACCCTCTATGCTCAGGGTCATTTTTC
This sequence comes from Phoenicopterus ruber ruber, assembly GCA_009819775.1. Classification (NCBI taxonomy): domain Eukaryota; kingdom Metazoa; phylum Chordata; class Aves; order Phoenicopteriformes; family Phoenicopteridae; genus Phoenicopterus; species Phoenicopterus ruber. The sequence continues at coordinate 9,475,772 of CM020217.1, forward strand.
AGAACAAAACTTTTCCTGTTCACAGGTAATCAACTCTGCAAAATTATCATGCTATATGGTAAATGTAAATCGCTAACAAAATATTAATAATAAACAAAACAGGCTAGACAGTGTAGTTTGAGAAAAACCGCAAGTCCCAATACAAGCAAAGGCAACCAAAGAGTCTTGTTTGTATAACACTTAATAAGTCCCAGAGGGAAAAGGGACAGCTGTGTAAAGCTGCCTTGGTTGTCCCTTTTTTTTTTCATCATAATTACATCTGTTACTGATGCTTCATAAAATGAAATGTCCAGAGAGTCTCCTGAAAGTTCAGGGTGAATACTGATAAAGCTGAAACATAGAAAGCAGATAAAAAAAGCATCCTCAATGATACATTTTGGAAGGCAGCCAAAATCATCTTCGAAGGTTAAATCTCCTTAGGTCAAGTAAAATCTTTACTGAGGAACACTGCATTTTCAGCACTCATTGACTTCAGTACAAGGACTTAAAGTGAACTTGACATCAAGTTTCCCAGCAGAACTTGTAGCTTACAAAGACAGCATGTCAATATTTACACTCATTCCATGACTCCTGTTCTATTTCTTTAAGTACATTTTTTTTTGCTACATTTGAAAAGAAATCATAGACTTTTTAAAGATCCTGAGAAGAATTACTCTCTCACAACTTGAAAATGCAACTGAGAAACGCAAAACACCAGAGTAGATTTTACTCCAAGCTAAAAAGGCAAAGGACAGAGTACAAGGTAGGTAATTAGAACTCAGGTCTGGAAAACAATAATTACTTGTTTAACTCCAGTTCCAATAATCACTCTTATAAAACTGATCCAAAATGATTTAACCAAAGCTAGATACCTAGATATATAGCTTGAACTTCAGAATTGCTAAGCATCTATATGCTTTACTTCACTTGAAAGAAAAAGGGACACTAGAAGATCTAAGAATCAGAAAAATCTCAGACAATTCTAAAAAGGGAACAATTATCCCTTGTTTTTAAAGCATTTCCCAATATTAAAGATCTTTCAAAAATGAGTTACTTTTCAAATAAGGTTTAGAAAAACACATGCCAACTAAAACTTTACCAAAAACTTTTCATTTTCAAGCATACTTAGCAGAAATTAAATATTTACATACAAAATGTTAACTGGAAGTTTGGGATGCTTAATTTATTGATCTAGTAGCTGGAAATTCTTTAACAGAAAGTTTTCTGCAGCAAACTGTTTTGGTCTAAAGAGCTATTTCTCCATAAGAAGTATTTCATGACTAAGATTGTATACAACTAAATTATAGACTACTTACTTCTGTATCAAGCCTGTAAAATTACTATGGCTCATAGACATAAGACTGATAAACATCAAATATGATTTTTTTTTCCCCTTCTAAGTATTGCTTTCTAACAAGATGAAGGGTTAAAATAATCATTTGGTTCTCTAAGGTTCTCTTGGCCTCAACCCTTTCTCATATTCCAAATGAGCAAAAATAAATGGTAGGGTATGATCCTTACTAAGCTACATATCTACTTAACCCTGAACATTAATAAGTACCAGATCTTTTATCCCAATATGGTTCCTCTTTGTGCTACTCTTGCATAGGAGGCATACCACAATTTTAACTAAAGAAAAGAGGATGTGACTGGAGAGTTCAACTGCAGTCTCCAGAGGACATGGTTTAACTCCTGCCTGGCAAAACAAGCACAAGAAGTGAGCACAGAAAAACACAACAGTTATCAGGGCTTTTCTGCTTCAATTAGACTGCTATTTGAGTGTGAAACTTGAACTTTGACAACTACAGTGCCTCCAGCTTAGAAGCGACGTCAATACATTGATTTGGATGCTCACTTTTATGGAACATGAAACACTCACATGATGCTTGGACATCATTACAACGTGTATGAAGCTTTACAGAAGGCACTGAATCCTTTCAAAAGTTCTACAATCCAGAATGGCTTTATTAAGGTATTTGACCTGCCTGGTAAAAGAGAGCATTTAGAATATTCTATGTGATGCGCTGCCATTTCTGAGTAATTTGCATCTGTGAAATATCAATGGAGACAAAGTGTTCTTACTTTCTATACTTTGAATACGACAATTAAATAAGAGCAGGAGCCTGCAAAAGTGCCTGCAATGAAGCAGAAGTGTAAGTAACTAAAGATTAAAATTCTCCACAAAAATACCTGATATTTAAGAAAAATTATTTAGAAAGCATATGGGCATCTTCACTGAGATTTGAAACATATTGATCACATTGAAGCAGAGGAACCAAAATTGATCCCTTTTTGGTAGTTTAGCTCTTCCCTGATACACATGAGTATTGGAATTATTCCAAATTGCTTTTAATCATGTCTATAATGGGAAATCATATTACAACAAAAATAGATCAGCAAAAGTAATTGACAGTAGAAAAAAGGGCTAAGTCCAGTTGTGACAAAAGGTTTCAGACCCCATCAGGTTCACTGGGATTTGAGAGCACACAAACCATACTGAGCCAGGCCAGAACTCTATTATTTCTCCAATCCTAACACTGTTCTGTGAACTTCTGCCCATATATTTGCAACACACCAGAAAGCCAGCGCAATCATCTCCGGAAATACCACTTGTCTCAACTTTTCAGGAACTGAAAACTTGGGAAAAAAAAATCTGTCCATAGTACTAGAAATAAAGTAGTTTGGTTTCCTGTGCACTAATATTCCATATTTGGTTGACTGGTCTTTAAAAAGTCGAGACCTCCAGTTGAAGCTTTTTATACAAGTGGGACAACAAGGTGTTGGTCCTCTATGGATTTTTGGTGTTTAACAAAAATCAGGTTTATAGATTTTTGTATTATCCTTACGGGACGGAATATATTTCTCCTCTGCTCTCTGGCCTGTTTTCACAAAGGGAACTTCATGTTTTGGAGAATTTTGCTTGTCAAATGCAGCTGATCATCACTGCACACACCTTGTTTCTTAAAGCTAGCTAAAAAAGGCTTCTCAAAACATCAGTGGCAGTAATACTCCTTCCCTTGGCCGTGTGCTTTGGTTTTTTTTTTTTTAAGCTCAAATAGTTACTGGCATTCACACCAGCACAGATGCATCTATCTACAAGATTTTAAAACAAAAAGGGGTGTGTGGGTGTGGATGTCTAATCCAGAACAGTTATAGCCATAATATAAGCTTCACTGTAGCTCACTGCCAGCATACCTTAACCCTCATGCTGGAGGACCACATTTACCTTTGTATCCATTCCCTGGAAGAGTAACAGGAACTCAAGTGTTCCAGCAACAGCATTCTTTTCATGAGCGTGCCAGAAATTTAATGTGCACAGTTCTTCTAGAGGCTACCAGATCACTCAGTCTGGCTAATAGATGAAAACCTTGCACAGTACTAACACCACATATGGAGAGCTGCAGACTCCAGTTTTCCTACATCTATGTTCTTTTTTAAACAGTACTCAGAACACGCACAAGATGTTTTATTAGAGCTGCAGTCAAGGACACATCAGCTATAACGAAACGGTAAAATTTAACTGCTGCCAACAACAGTCTGCTTTGGTCTACAGTCAGTTTGAGCTTCTGCCCAACATCCACTTGCTATCAGGCTCCCATAGAGTGACACTAAGCTGCTTCGTCAAGAGTCTTAAAGTTTATTTTGCTTTTACTGCAACTCTTCACTATGCAGTTGCGCAGTAGTAAACATGACCTTAACATCGAGTGGAAGTTGGCAACAACTTGATTGCAAATGTAATCTACAACAGCCACAGAAGTTAACCAAGCCAAAGCAGAGTTACAGCTCTTAAAAACTCAGACTATAAATGGCCATACAAGATCACATTTCACGCTGCAGTTTGCTAGTGTGATTAACTGTAGTGCTGTGTTACACCTGCAAATCATTTATCTTTTTGCAAATACTGCAGAAGTAATGTTGATCTCCCAGTACCTGACTGTCTTCAAATCAGGTAACAGTACAGGACAAGTAATAAATCAGTGGTACCGCCGAAACATCCATGGTTAAACAAGTGTGCAAGTCTCCATGGGATCAGGACCTTGGATGGAGAAGTGATGATCTAAAGTGCACTGGAAAATAAAATGGCACCATAATTTTAAAGGCTCAAAATGAAGGCCTGGTTAATGTAGCAGATTAAAAGTAAAAGCCTTCATCAAGTTTTTAGGATAAATGTTTTAAAAGCTGAGTCTGTAAAGTTTTGTAGTTATAAAACACATTCTATTGCAATGTTTTATAAGACAGAGGGAGCAGCCGAAAAAGGAATACATCTGAGATTTATTCACAAATAGGCTACAGAAATAGCTAGCTACTACCCTTGCTGCTGTTAAAAAGAAAGCTGAGGTAAAAAGATGAGGCTTCTCTGAAAGTAATTGTCTAGGTAGAGATAAAAAGAAGATAAATCTGAAATTAAAGAGATACAGTAAGTTGATTGTAACAGAGCTCCTGAAGTGAACATTCTGATAAAATACGTGGGCCACTTTTCAGAGGTCAGCATATGAGAAGAGACATCGAATTTCCATCCTTTTAGCTTTTCCTTTCTCAGAACAGCACTTCAGTATAGGCAGTAGATATACTTGGCTCAGGAATATGCTGCTAAAGTCACAAAACCACTTCAAAATTAATACAGGTTAGATCATTTCCTCACTTAAACTGGCTTAACTCCCAACCCAATACCTGTTTTTCAACAATTTCAACTACAGCATAGTCAGGCCCTAAACAAGTAGCTTCAGCAGCAGCTTTGTAATCAGCTTAATTTGGAGCTGTCTCTCCCCAGACTTATCCCAATCACACATTCCTGACCCTTCTCAGTGCCTCGCTAGCGCTCATGCAATCATGTGGTCCGCCAGATGAGAAGGATGATTTGGTGTACACTGATTTTTGGGGAGGTTATTTTTCAGTCACATTAGCTCCCCGATTCCACCACGCTCCCAGCCACAGGAATACAAATAGTGGCACAACGGAGAGGTCAAGAAGGCGTAGCAGGGACTAGCTGTGCCTCGACCAAATGTGAAACTGCACTTTCATACAGAAGTTCAGGCCTTGGCTCCCTACAGTATGTGCAACCCTCTCAGCAAAGCACACTGACTTGAGCCCTCAGTTACTATGGTGATGAGCATGGAATAAATGTTTATATATAATTAGATAAATTCTCCTTCAAGAAAGCAGTTGTCCTTCTCACAGGCAGCTACTCGTATTTTTTTAACTAAACAGATGTAAAAAAAGTACTAGAATTTTAAAGCTTAACAAACACTACTATTCTTTAGTAAGTTAATGATAATTTAAACCTATGGCAAGAATTAAAAAAAGCACATGAAAAATTAGTCAATGAGAATCCCATCTCTTCTGAAAACTAAACTGCTAGACTCCCTAGAGATGAAGTTAATGCTTGGTTTTATACATTTTAGGTTTTTTCTTAAGAAAAATAGGAATGATTAATAAAACTCGATCTCATTGTTTAACAAAACTTAAGAAATACTTATTTGAATAAAAAATGAATGTATGAGTCCTTTTCTTTTGTGCAATCACTAAGTCACCCCTACTCATAAAATATAAGCAGTATTTCCTAATTCTAAGCTTACTATAAAAGCAGTAAGCTGATACAAAAAGTTAACTTAGTTAAAATGCTTAGTTCGTAAACTCATAATCAGTAGCTTAGTTCCTTTTTCAAAAGATTACCAATCTGTAATTACAGTAGAACCATCTGCCAAGATGAATATTCTGCTTAGGGTTTGGGGAACCCTTTGCCACAACATTTACATATAACTCGGCCTTTTTTTTGATTAAGAAAACTCAATCCTAAAAAGTGATCACTAGTCATATTCCTTAACATCTAAAATTGCTTTAAGGAATACTAAATTCAGGGTAGACAAGATGATTTCCTAGGATCAATGACTATAAAAACTAGTGACAAAACTTAACCAAACACTGAATTCCTCCCCGACAAAAAACAATAATTGGCAAAATGCGGCAGAAACATTGCCAGCTGATGAGCTGCCTCATTCTTTCCACTATGATGCCATCTGTTGCCAGCTCTTCCCTGTCCACGTGCACTACACTCCCTCCAACTCTCAGCCTGACCCAGATCCAGCCCTGGTCCCAAGTCTGATAATGAAATTGAGCTTTACTCACCCGATGTGTGTCAATAACTACACTGTGGTTGGAGCTGGTGCTTTGGTGATAACTACACGTGTATTCACTCCCCACTCAATTGTTGGAGTAATTAACTTTAGAAAAACTTTGACTACATAAAATGTTTAAGCTAAGAGGGATAATGTTTTAAGAACTGAGTCAGGAAGCAGCCACATGCAGGTTCATGCAAGCAGATCATATGGGGGAAACTTCCAGTAAGAAGGGCAAAACCAACAGTGTATACTCTTCCTGCAGCACAGCAGGAGCCAATGTACACACCTGGCATCTATCTGCCCACTATAACCTAGTGGTAAAGAAGAGCAAGATCTTAATCCTAATAAAATAACTGAATAACATTTAGTTATCCTTTACATTTAGACTGTCAATTCCTCCAAGGCAAAGACTTTCTTCTGTGCCTTGCACACATTGTTGATACACAAGATATAATAGGAAGATGTACAGCTGCTCATGAAGAAGCGGAGTGTAATTTTGACTTGCTCTAAGAATAGGCCAAACGCCTTCCTCCAGTTCGCATGCAAATTTATTACTGAAGACAATGCAGGTATTTGAGGGAAGAAACTCAGCTTAGAATCTGAATATCTCTTCAGGGACCATCCAATCAAAACCAGATCTTCTCTAACACTAAGGTTTACAGCTTCAGCATCTTCTATCAAAGGATTTTAAGTGACAAACATTTACATATTTATAGAAGTGATCTTTGTTTCAACTGAGTATTTAGCTACAGCTGCAGGGAGCTGCGCGTTATTGCAAAAGGCAATAACTAGATAATTAGGTCAAACCAAATCTCCTTTATCCTTAAAAACCGTGTGTTACTATTAATTCACAACACATTCATTTACATTTACAAGATAATCCATAACAAGGGACCAGACATCCCTAAACACTGACACTAAAGCTATCAGTTGTGCTGAGAGTCCGGCAAATTGCTTATTGTACAGCTAAGCAATCTCAAAGTTGATTTCCTTATTAACACCTTTAATATTTTGAGTTGTTTTCAAACTTTATGGTACACAGTCTTATAGATCCTGTTTTCATTTAAACATGAAACAGTAAAGAGTTTAGCTGAGTATCTTTACTTAAAAAAATGGATTCACCATGAATTTAGACTGTAGTATTGAAGCAAAGAAAATACGCAGCTTGTAAGATTTTTCTCCCTTTAATACCTGAAATTTTATTAGTGAGCTACTCCGTCTCTTATGAAGATTTTTGCAGATAAAAAAATTCACCTAACACTGTTGATAATACGCTTTGAAACTTTTATAAGTCAAGAAGAATCCTTTTTTTTTTTAATTTTTCCTCTACAAAAAAGCATTTAGGCTGGACATGTCAAACAATGTTGGATTTACTATATATTGTACATATTTGAATATCATGTACTTTTTTGTGAGTAATTATGGATTATACTATGTAAATATCAATGCACATATAAATACACTACGTATTTGTGTAAGAATTTCCGAATCCTCCATCTAGTAGTGCTATAGACTTTCAAAGATGACATTTCAAAAGAGGCCTTAAAATTTACATGCCCACTGAGATACCTAGTGTGTGAGGTCACATAACAAATGAGTAACAAATTTGGCGTTAAAAATCCTCTATTTAAACTCAGTGGTGTGAACAGGGTATTAGTGGAGGTGTTCCCAGAGTGACATCCAGAAAATCATGTACACTCGAAAACTTGTCTTAGACTTTACAGTTAACACTTACCCACCTCACAGATGTTAAAGTGATTGATTTTAATAGCTGTAGCAAAGAATCACTGTGGTCCCAATCAAGGTTTGGCATCCCCAACTCTATAGGAAACAGTACTTAAGTGCTTAGTAATCCCATAAACCAGAACAGAAATAACAGGGTGTAAGATAAACATTATGCAGCTAAGAATGTCTGGACCTGTTCTGTGGTCTTCATCACCGTAGCAGCAGGCAGGAGCACATTACTACAGATTAGGACACATTTGACTAAGGTGTGGTTCCTGAACAGGACCACACACCACATGGGGACATTAAGGATGCTGGAAAGCCTCTATGCTAGCTCTAAGGGAGTGGGCAACAGGGGCTGCCCACAGCAATAGCCTTTCATTGGTCTGCTCGGGGATTCAGCACGCTTCCAGCTCAACCTCATAGCTCAGTGGAACCAGACAATGCCTGGGAAACTACTTTAATCTCTTAACTGGAACTTATTGGCAGAGTTAGCCCCAACCCAGACTCTCTCAAAATATAATTATCCCCAAACTGTCATGAGATACACAAGAGAAGACTCAAGGCTGGCTACTCATGAATGGAGAGCTTGAGCAAACACTTAAACAGGCTACTATGATGACAAGAACCGAGTATTTTAAGCTTCCATTATGTTCTATAGCATACATCTACAGATGTATGCTTTCAGTCAGAACAAACACCCACATATTCAGAACAAGATAAATGTACACGTTCACTAGGAAATTAACCATTTGACCAGTAAAATGGGCCCTGAATGTTACTAAAATACCATTAAACTAAAGGACTCACCATTGGGGAGGTGAGTTCTCCCTTAACGATTATACAAACCAGATACTTAATTGAACACTGTACAAACAAGATGTATTCCCAAATCTGGAGTTACAGTAGTGCAAGTTTGTTAGGGTTTTTTTTCTTTTTAATTCTTATACACATTTCACTCCACATTAACATGAATTAAAACATGGCATAGTCCCCGGTTAAGTTCTATTTTACTTCAGTTAAACAACTCCTAAGTATCTAGCGCTTTATCCACAGATCCCAAGCGCTTTAGAAGATTCCAACTCCGACTCCTTCAGTGATGGATGTTTTTCATCTTAGTACCACCAGCTTTACTGGTCTTAGACATTCTCTCCTCTTTCCTAGCACCTTCAGGGGCCTTGATCAGGTAGCAGCATTTCCTCTTTAAAAAGTCCATTTGCAGGGTCACTCAGACTTTGCAGGAACTGGGAAGCTCTGAAAGCAACACAGCGCAGATCTGGGGAAGTTTTTTGTTTTGTTTTATTTTTAAAATACTGCTTACTCCACCCAACCATTTCAAAGGCTCTGACCTCCCAAGGTTTGCAACAAACAGTTTTAGGCTATATCCAAAGGCTTCTGAGTGTCGACAACCAAGTTATACTGAAAATTATTTCCCTGGAGAATTCCTCTAAAATACACTCTTTATTGCACTCAGAACAGCAGTGCTTAAAAAACCCCCCTAACGGTCCACACAAGAAAGGCTGCAGGTTTTTCAACATGAAAGGTAGATCTCCATTTATGCGTCTGAGAAAAAGAAGCCTCCATACACGTTGGACAAATTCTCTCACCGTACCAGATGTGGGTACCCCTGGCACGCTATCGATCAAGACTGTCCTGGTCAGCAGATGGAGAAAGGGGTTCACTCCCAAGAGGATTACATACATGCTCCTCATTCTCCCCAACTGCAGTCCTCCTCTTTTGCTCCCACCCCAAGCTAAATCCAGTAGTAACTGCCACTGTATTTGATCTACAGAAGACTGGATATGTGTTCCCTGCTATCAAGGCATTAATTAGTCCCTTTCATCCCAGGGTATGATTACAGGATGCAGGCACAGGGAATGAAAGCTCTCAGTTGCTTGCTAGTGAGGTCCTGCTCAAAGTACTGCTAGAGCTAGAAAGTTCACATCCAGTAGGGCAAGATAGTATTGATGACCTGTATTTATTCTTTGCTGTGTATGCCAAAATCAGCGAGTAGCACACTGCCTCACCATGCCATGAGGGGTGTTTCTCAGAATAGTTTCTATTTGCAAGAGGGCCAGAACATAAACATTTCCCAGACATGTCCTACACTTTTAGCTCTGCTGGTTAGCAACAGGAAGGTAGCAAAATACTCCTGTGAGCACAAGTCAGCCAGAAAATTGCAAATTACGTTGACCAAAAAGCCACTACAGTGTTGTTTATTCTAGTCCAAAATTGGTGTGAGCTATAACAGGAAAAAGACACTGACTGCAACTACACTAAGAAAGTTTGTCAGAATGGCAGTATTGTCTCATCCACAGGGTGCTGTTACCTTGGGAATAGCGGGTCCAGCAGAACTGTATACACGTCAGTAAATCTTCGTCCAGTTTTGACCCATGCAGTTGTAGCACTACTCAGAGGCAACACGCTTATTAAAACACCAAACAAGTTTCCATTTTTTTTTAATACCAAGATTTACATGCATTACAGAGCTCTCACAGCATTATGAAGTACAATTGCGTACTTCACCTACCTGTGCATTAACTCTCCATTGCAATTTTACCAGCTACCCCTAAGTCTGCCGAAAGGGTCATGTAACAATTTCAGCTGAATGGGAAAAGACATAAAGTTGATGTTCTTTACAGAATAATACGTTTTTTTTTTCAACACAAATAGTATCATCTCATAGTATTATCCTGGTAATGAATAATCTGCACTATTCTTTTTTGTGTGATACTATTCTTTTAAACCTCCGTTCAGTTATTTATGCATAAACACATGCACCCAAGCCACAAAATGTTCTGTTGTGTTCTCCACCAGCTGAAAAGCATTAGAATCACGACTGGTCTTATTCCTCCTGCCACAGACAAGGCTTACAGGAGTAGGTTTTTTGAAACTAGGTTTCACATTAAGGACAGCCTGGAGTATCTCTTGTTGTATGACATATGCTGCTCAAACTAGGGGCAGCACATTTGAGGAGATTATCATCCAGTGGTAAAATTGTTTGGGCTGTAGTAAAATTCCAATGGTGGTGCTTTATAGTACAAAACCTGAAGATTTTTTCAGTGTGCAAAGCAGGCTGCAAAATAAAACGCACAATTTCCACAGAGCAGAATTCTTCCCTATTGACAGAGGGGAGAAAAATAGTACTGTATGACTAAGTCACCTAAAATTTCATGGTATTTACTTAGGAACTTCACTTTCATTATGCATACCTTTTGTCTGCAGGGAGACAGAAGTAGTGGGGCAAAGTCTGATATGAAAGTATGAGCAAACGTCTTTATTCTGACCTTTGAAATCTCCTCTGGAAACTCTGCAGGTCCTTCCAGAAAAGGAAAATCTCTTTTTTTTTCCTTGTAGGAAATTTCTTGTGGGTGAGCTCAGCAACAGCATGATTGATCACAAGCTAATTTAAAATCCACTGAAGTTATAAATCCATTCCACACCAGAAAGTGGATGGTACTTTGCCAAAAAGGTAGGAGGCAGAAGTATCATGACTTACAGCATACCACCGTAACAAGCTGCACCCCATCCCTAGCAAATGCCCCTTTTAATTAGGCAGTCTTTTGCAACATGAAGGCCCAAAGACTTAAATCACACAAGATCTTCAGATTAACACAGATTAACAGCAAGTCCAGCCAAGTTATAATTCCTATAAGGGATTCTTTAACCTCTGTGCAAAGCAAGAGCTCTCAGCAGCTGTAACAACGCCGCACAAAAAAAAAAGTTGCAGTCTTTTAATTACTCTTTCTGTAAGGAAGAGGAGGATACTAGGAAGCAAAATCTTTTTATGATTCCTTAGGTGACCATACTATGCTAAAAGTGCAAAGACCAAGCATTCAGTGGCAGAATCTATCCCTTCCGGCATCGGGATGAAGGGATAAAACCTAGGATGTCCAAACACTTTGGATTCAGGACCAGAACCTGCTTTATGGGAACAAAACACAGAATCCCCATCCAGCAGCATGAGGGTAACTTCACTTTTCTACTGAAAGCAGCAGAACAGGACTGAAACTTCACCCACCACCTAAGAGCTGAGGTGATTTTCTAGTCCAGTGCTGCAGATTCAGAGTATCTGAAGACTACCATAGTCAGAAAAAGGCAGTATCCAACGAGGATCCAAACACTGACAGACAGGCACAGATGACAGACTAGGTGCTTGGCACCTCGAGAAAAGAGCATCACCAAAACCAGTTTCACCATGTCTGAAGTAGTAAAACACCTGTCACGGCTATAAAAATACGGGTAGTATTCTGTATTAGCACCAAATTAGTTCCTTGGGAGTTCTTAGATGCAATTCTGAATTTCCATGGCAAAAAAATCACATCCTGTGGCAAACAGACCTAGTTTGGATATGGGGTTATACTCCCTCCTATCTCTCAAATTGAAACTACAAACCATACAGCCCTTAATATACACTCCCAAGAAAGTCTCTGCATGGAACAGAGGTACAGAGTGGAGAGTCACACACACGGCGCTTACCTCAGTGTGGTCTCATCTCCTCAGCTGAGGGGTCCTTGAGCACTTACATGAATACATGCGATCGTGCCGCATCACGTTTTCCTTGAAAGCTCTAACAAGCTATTTAATTTTTCACACAGATGATGGCACTGTAAATGAAAACAAACTACATGAGCACTGAGATCATGGCAGTCAAAGCTATGAAAAAATGCACAGCTAAGATAGATGCAATTTACCATATCATACCACAGATAGCATTTGTTAATGCAATTATTATTCTCTTCCATGACAACAAAAAGGGCTAATAGACACAGAACTTGACACTACATTCATTAAACTCCTCACAACACACAGCGATATGCTAAAAGGTACTCCACACGACAACATCTATTTTGATTAGTTTTGAAAGATTCAGTTTACTTACTGGTATTCAAAATTTGTCCTCAACTCAAACGGTTAGGGGATCACCAATCAAGCAATTCCCCAGTTTTCTCTCTGCCACAAGAAAAAGAAAGAACAAATTAAGACCTTTTGGCATTGTTTCAGTTCAGACTCTGTTGTTTCACTATTAAATTATCGGTCTAGTTTGCTGCCTGAGTCATCCATCACCTTCAGAATTTGTACTGGCCCGAACCTGAACCAGTCAGCCAACACATGACCAGTGATAAAACAGGTACCACTTTAAAATAATTCAAGTGATTGTTTCCACAAGATTGAAGTTACATACATTAATAGCTCATTAATATCCTGTGCAGGCCAATCTCTGCTGCCTAATCAGTTACTGCAGAGAGATAAGAACTTCACAAGTCAGACCGATATATGTATATCCCTTGCAGAGTTAAACAGTAGCAATAACCCTTTACAGTGGTGGTAGACAAGCACATCAGTGAAAAAAAATCAAGCACCGTACCCATGCTTGCAGCACTTACCTCTAGCTGTTGCAAGGTCTTTGAGCAGTCAGCCCACAGCTCTTATCAGAGTTCCCCAGAACACGTCTTCAGAAAAAGGCAGCCAATTATACCAAACTCAACTACAGCTGGATGCCATCAAGAAATCTTATCAGCTGCTAGGCAAATAAGATCACTACATGAAATTATTATGCCAACAGCAGAGTCGCAAGAAAAATGTAACCTTTTTGTCTCAATCTTGCCTGCAAATTGTTTCCATATATTTGTTCTGCAGAAAGCTATCTGATACAGTTATATGATTACAGGCACCGGGTCAAAGATACAGAAAGCATTTTTATCCCCAGTTTATCCTAGCCAGAACTGGCAGTAAGTCTAGGAAATCAGAAGACCACTCTTTATAACCCAGTTAAGGGGAAAAAAAAAAGTTTCATACAGTGATTTTCAACCTGTGGTTTCAAGTCCTTAGGAGCTGTTAATTACCACAAAGAGCTGAAAAGGGTATTCAAAGAAATAATCCTACTATCAGGACATTTAATTCACACCACCTTTGGCAGCAAGATCCATAGATCAGAAGCATTCACAAACACCGTTTCAGTAAATGCACATATGATAAAGGCAACAGTCTTAAGGAGAGTCTCATTCTTCATTCTCTAGGTAAAGAGCAGTGTTCCCCTGCACCTCAACCCTTTCATTTGACCATTTTTTTCAGCCATGCCTTACTGGATCTGAAAAGTGTCATCTCCCTCTCCTCTCAAATCTTGGCAATTTACACATGCTCTCACAAATGTGCAAGAAAATAAGGGAAGACACCCTTTGATTTCTTTCATCTGAAAAGACAGATGTAGGTGTAAGAGAGATACAATGAGAGGCAGTTTATCTTTCCAACCATTTGTCAGTTCTAGTCAGTACCGTATCTTTAGATTTGCTTATTATTATACCTGTTATTACAAATGAAACAAGATGAATAAATACGGCACATCAGTTTTACAGACATGAGAGGTCAGGACCTGCACTGATAGTGCAATTCAAACATGCTGAGAAAGGACAGTTTTCATTTCTATCTAAAAAGGTTTCCTCTTTTGCTGATAAAATACAGCTTCCCCCACCCACTGTAGCTGAGAGCACTTTCCCTCAAAGCCAGTTCATAAAAGGTGGCTTTCCTTTTTTCCTTCTAGAGCACTACAGAAGAGTAAGAGTTCATTTTTATAAAACACTACTGGAACCCGTAAGAACACACATATGCTTAAAAATCAGGTATTTTCAAGCTTTACTGCACTGTCTCAAGAGTTTACCTGCTTTGCTGGGAAAAGCTGCTTACAGCCTGCTAAGGGTCAGGGCAGAAGATTATTTAATTAGGTGGCAGCCCTCACCCTGGGTTAACAGAGAGGGGAATGCTCCATACAAATTGCATCCAGCTACATTTGTAAGAGATGTTTATATGAAGACCAGCACAAGGCAAGACAAAGAAGGATATGCTCAAAGGATCAAAGATACATGCTATATTAAAAAAAAAAAAAAAAATCAAAACTTAGAGACAGATAAGACACCATAAATAGCACTTTAAAAGCACCACACTATGAAAAGAACTGCAGCTGGAGTTCAGACACATAAGCAGGAGCACAGAAATTACTTTCCAGACATTAGGTCAAGCACTATGCAAGCCACATCATTATTGTTAATAACACTGAAGAACCCAAACAGGTACAGAGTTTACATAGCTGTTTATTTACCTGTAGCTAAACCAGCTTCCAATTACAAGGAGATAATATTTATCCTAGTTTGAATGGTTGCAATTACGCTGCAGAGGAGCTTTACTAAAACCAGAAACTCACAAAATACAGCATTGTCTGGAACTTACTCTAAAAAAACCCCACTCAAATATCAGTATTTGCAAAAATACTATTCAGAAATACAGATAATACAATGCAAAGTGTTAAATGCAAGTCATGTTTTTCTACAGACTCTTATCTGCACACTAACAAATGCCATCTTGCATTTTTAACTTCTTTTAGTAGTCAGATATAAAAGTAACTTTGACACATTCACACAACAGAAAAAGGAATTAAGGATTAATTAGTGCATCTTTGTACTGCATCTAGTAGTTCAAAACTGCAAGCAGTGACATAACTGCATTACAAGATGAAAATTATATTTTCGTAAGTTCTTGGCTGTCCCTACTTGGAACCTAAAAAGTAACAATTAAGGTATTGTATTCCTCATTTCTGTTTATTTCATTCCCATTATATTATGCAATAGAAATTCTAGCCATATGCAACTTCATTTAGCACTCCAGAATTGCATCTGCTAGATAAGGCTGCAGGGACAGAGATGCAAGCAGCAAGACTGTTTTACAACAGAATTTCTTTTTCTTTTGGAGATCTTAAGTCACTATTTTTTTGGCTAGAGTCCAGTCGGTTTTAATACTAGTTTTCAATGAAATATAGGAATGTTTTATTCTTAGACATCCTAGCAACTTTATTTTTTTTTTTTCCTCGAAAAAAAGAAGAGTTGTTCTAGCCACCTGTATCTGTTAATAAGAAAAGGCAGGAAATTCTTGCCCTGGATCAGACCATTTTACCATGTATAACCTCTCACTGTGGTCAGGCCCAGGTCTAGGTCTACCAGCAAGGTCTTTTTTGCTGATTTGCTATTAACTCAAAGCTTACAGTTATGCATTAGTGTTTGTTTTGATTTCTGCTGGTGCAAATTACCTTTTGTTCGCCACCACTTAGTTTCACTCATCACCATGTTCTTCATTTGCTTATTTTTGCTAGATTTTTCTGTGCAGTCTCCCTAATCCACTCTTCATTCTTCCTGGTCAAGCTCACCGCTTTCTGCAGATATGAAGGCATGCTGAATATCAGTTTCCAAACAGAACCTTCATCAGTGATTAACCATGTCTAAGAACTGCACATGTATTGCCATGCTTTGCTTCAATCTTTTAGATGAGAATTTCTAATCTGTTCTTGAACTTCACAGCCACCCTTTATTAATCTAGTTTCCTGAGCAGGCTTCCATATAGGAGATTCCCCATTCCAGTTAGCATTGCCACATCAGCATTTGATTGCAAGATTCCAGGTTTCTCCAGGAACTCTTAAGGTAACCTTTGCCAGCGCGAGACCAGCTTGGACTCCCACAAACAGGGCAAAAGTGATGAGGCAGTTCCTTTTCCAGAAGGAGCTGAAGGGAGAGGAAATTACCATTTTAGACTAGAAAGCTCATGCTCAGCTATGGTCCTAAAAAATTAACCTGGTTTTAAAGTAATAATCCAGTCTTCCCTTCCCCCATAAATTAGGTTGCCACTCACCTTGAACTTGGCAGGATTAATTTGCATTTCCCTGGCAAAGTGTCTAGCTATTGTGAGCCAAAGAGCAAATGCCTGAAAAACAACATCAACATGGTACTGAATCTTCTCTTTGGCAGTATTAACACAACAATATTTTATATGTAATTATTATTTTCACATCATCACTTCATTTGTCACAGTGTTATGTGCTGTGTCATGGTGCTCCAAAATAAACACATTCAGCAGAGCAAGCACAGAAAGAAGGGCAAAACCAGCAAAGGGAATGTGAAATCAACCCATCTCTACTCACTATTTTACTTTACCCTTCAGAGTTTTTTTAAAGGTGTTATCTGGCCTACTTAAAACTTTACAATATATAGAGATCACTCCCTGAGGGTCAGCCTTACTTATGCAAGCAGTTGCATTGCCCTAAATCTTGCCTCAAACAGGTTAATAAGACTACATCTTTCATCTCAGCTTGCATTCAACTGTATCAGTCATTTTCTTTTGTGAACTATCCAGGGTACAAAGCATTAACTACCAGCATGTAACCACAAATATACATGTACACACTTTATTTTCTCATCACAGCAAAATTCCTTTAGTTTTGTATAATTAATTATTAACACAATACTCTAAAATCTGTTAAGTACTGAGCACCTTCCAGCCTAGATAGCCTCTTGCAATATAACATTAAAAACCTGAGGAAAATAACAGCCAGAACATGAGGAGAACAGGCACCAGAGTCACACTTCCAAAGGCCCACCTGGGCTGAGCTTTCTCTCTGCCTGGATTTTTTGTTTCTTTTGCAGAGAGCAGAAGTAACACAAGGAAGGAAGCTAGAGTAGCAAGGGCTCCAGCAGCACAGCTTATAAAGTAGCTGAGAGAGACCAGCCTAAGCAGACTGTGTGTAGAAAAACAAGGACAACCAGCAGCTCTGACAGACCCTGGAACACCTGAGGGAACCCTTCCCCAGACAGAGGCCTAAGGGAGCACACACAGGCCTATCCTGTGGTAACACTCAACACCCAAGACCTTGCAAAAGGGACATCCTGGCAGCACGGCAGCCCCTCAGCCAACGCTCCCACAGTCCCAACCTTCACAAAGCCTTCTCCCGGCTCTTAGGGAACCCAGCAGAGCTGCCGCTCCTGCCTACCTACACCCGCACATCCCCTCCCACCCTCACCCCGCCGCCATTTTGTACTCCCCTCCTCTCCCTTCCCTCCCCCGCCTCGCTGGCTGACGTCACGGCCGCGCCCCGCCCCCCGCGAGGGCGGTGCTCGGCGCGGTGGGTGCCCGGATGTGGGAGGCTCTGCTCCCGCTGCGAGCGTTAGCGCCGCTCGCGCCCCCCCTCCCTCGCTCCCTGCGCGCCGTTGCGGGTCAGCGCGAGCCACTGCCGCAGTGAGGGGAGCCGGAGCCGGCGGCAGCGGCGGGCCCAGGGCACGGCGGCGGCGAGGCCGAACACGCACAGCGAGGCCGGGACTCGGTAGATTCAGCTGCGGGGGAGACGCCTGACGCCCACCCGCCGCCATGGTGAGGACCCTCCCTCGCTTCCCCTCCCCGCTGAGCCCCCCGCTCCCGCCCCGCTGGAATATTCCAGACCGGGCCGGGCCGCGGGGGTGGGGGGCGAGGCAACGGCCCCGCGGCCCGGCCTGGCCGCCGCTCCGCCTCGCTGCTGCTGCCCTGCCTCTGACCCGTCTCCTCCGCCTCCCGACCCGTCCACGTCCTCCCGCGGGCGAGCGCCTCGCCGGGCTTCCCCCTCCCTCTGGGCCGCCGCTGTGGCCGCCCCGCGCCTCTCCCCGGGGGCAGGCACGTCCCCCCGCTTCCCCTCTGCCGCCCACGGCCGCCGCCTCGCCCCCGTGCGCCCCCGTGCCTCCCCGCCTACTCTCGCCGCCGCCCCCCCCGCCTCGGCAGCGCTCATCGGGCTCAGCCCGTCCCTTTCTCCTCCCCGGCACCCCCTCACCTCACTCCCACCCCAAACGCGCTCCACCCCCCCCGTTCCCCTTAGTCCAGGGGTTCGCGTTCCCCGGCCTGCGCTTCATCTGTTTTCCAGATGTATCAGCAGCGCCCTAAGCAAGCCCGGCATTTTGGTAGCGATGTCTTGTGGGGGTTGTTTTGCAATCTCAATAGGGTTCCCCCCCCGCCCCCGCCCTTGGTGCAGCAGCGTTTTTCTGTTCATGTGCAGACCGGAAAGCTATAATGCACGTAGCCCATGGCAGGGAGACGGGCTAGATAATGTATACTTTAATTGGTCCGAGTTCAGAAAGCTGGCACTTCAAATATGATAGGCATGTGGGTTTTGAGACTGCAGGAAGAAGGTATGCGGTATGTCCAGGTGTGTGTGTTTGAGTTGCTCTGTTTTTTAAATCATGACGATTTAAATTTCCCTTTTACTGCTGTAAAATTAACCCAGAGATACAGTATGGAGTCCTGTAGTATTTTACGTCGACACTAGGGGTGTCTCCTGCTTTTAACCACTGCCAAGAAATCAACGCCCTTTTTTAATAAACATTTATTTTAGCCTAAATTATCCAGTACCTTGGTTGCAGGAAGAGTCTGGCAATATTTTGGTTTTACAACTGGAGAAATCTAAGTGGTTTAAACTCTTTCATTCTTAACCCTTTAAGAGCAAGGCCAGCTGTTTATCACATTTCACATTAGACCTCACAGAGCCTGGGAGCCAAAAATGGATTTCTTCTTGTTTTTAAGCAGCGGATTGCAGTCTGTCTTTTAAAAAATAAAGTTGTAGCAGAAACTAATGCACCATGCTCAAGCTGTCTTTGCGTGTACACTTTAACGTCTGTTAGATGTGCATTTGGAGAAATATTTTGAAATGTATAAAGGTTTGGTTTCAGTTGGGGTCTAAAACAATGTATTTACTGAATGGTTCACACAAGGTATTAATGAAATTGAGACTTGAAAAAAGTTATGATTAGAAATTACGCCATGGTTGCAACACTCCTAATTGGTGTGAATATATAGATGAACAGCGATCATCTTCCACACAACAGTTGTGCTCGTACTGTCAGTAGTTGGATCTTCTGTGAAAATTTTGTTCTCAAAGACTTGCCTGATGAGACATGCTAACATGCATAAAAGGAAAGAAAATGTTACTTAACCATGATGCTCGTGTGTTAGTGACCTATAATGAACCTAACTTTCATGTATGATTAACTTAGATTATTTTTTTTCCTGCATTCTGTTGTAACTAAAGCTGTCCTAGCATCCTTTGATGGTATAATCATGTTGATTATTACTTAGTGGCTTCTTGAACAGTATTTGTGTATGATCAATTGCAATGTGTAAATGCAGAAGCTGAGAAAAAAGGAGTGCTGGATATTATCTCTACCAGTAAGGGTATTCATTTGCTCACATAAGCAGTAACACCACCAGGAGAGTTTTCACTGTAGCTGTATCAGTACACTGGTTCTGGTAACACCTGATCTTAGGTGCCTTGTAGGCTGAAAATCAAGCTAAAACTAAACGGCTGATAAACATTTAAAAACCCTATTTCATTTAAGTTGCCATTCTTTTTACTGTCATTACTCTGTGGATGTTTTCACTGAAAGAGTTCACTTTTAATGAAGGAGTAGACCTTGTTTCAACCTTTACTTTGTTAGAATAGAGCAATTCTTTTTCATGGTTTGGAGTAACATTTCTTTTGTGCTCTTACAGGACCAGAGAGCTGATAGTTATAGTGAAGAAAGAGGTGAACATATTGTTGTGTTCATAGTAGGTAGCTTAAGATAAAACATAAACATCTAGTGAGTCAAAGAATGTAGTTCTGGGTGTTTTGGTATAGCCAGTTCTAAAATAATCTATCGGGCAGAGAGCATAAGATGATGAGTCCATTACATAATGCTAGAAGTAATGTTGATATGCTATTTCTGTCGGAGTTGACTTAGAAAATACTACTCATAGGAAGAACTTACTAGGAAAAGGTAAATAGCACAGACAGATGCTATTAATCTTGATTTTGGCTAGATAAATTCTGGATTTTTTGAGGATGGTCTGTATTCTGGTTCATATCCAGCTCTTGAGCTTTATAGTTGTAGGACAGAAGACACGGAATTCCACGGGAGTCACCCAAACCATGTTACGTAGTGCACCCATCTTCTTAGCTAGCCTCTATTCAGTTGTTTGGACTCACTTTACTTGTGTAGTGGTGCTTCTTGTGCATTTTTTCCAGCTGAAGCTGATCTAACAGTGTTTCTAAATTACCGAAGCCAAGAATCACCAAAACATTTTTTGCAATAAAACAACAAAACCCCAGAAGACCATCGTGAGTCATTGTTTACTATTTAGCAGGGAGGGTATTAAATAAGTTGGTTCTTAGCTGTAGAAAAAACTAGTTATTCCATTACCAAATCATAATTTCACTGCTATCATTACAAACATCTGAGTAGTCAGTTCAGTTTTGTAACAGGTGGCAGGAACTGAGAGGCACTCGCATGGTCTGTCTTATGTCTTACAGCCTATTGGTGGTCTTCTGCCACAGGTGGAATAACCGGTCTAGGATTCAAACTGTGAAGCTCACGTGTAGGTCTTAAGCAGTATTTGGTAGGCTTATTTAAGCCAGCTTGTTTAATAGAAGATTTTATTTTGGAAGTAATTTTCAGAGGCATAGTTTAGAGGCCAATTTCAATATGCAAGTTTACTTTCTATCTACAAAAGGAGGCAGATCCTGTTGATGGAGGGAGGAAAGAGACTTTTTAAAAAGTAATTATATTTTTTCTCTATTTCTGAGGTAGAAGTAGAATTCTGTCTTTATATGGTTAAACTATTAATTTAACAATAGGGGGGAATGAAAATTGAGTAGTTTAAGGGAAAATGGCTTGTGGTGGGCATGCCTCAGGAACTTCAGAATATTCATCTTCTAAGGCATCTGACTTAGCACTAAAAGGGAAGCTTTAAGGGAGTGAGATAAATGACATCTAAATTGGGTTTTTTATTCATCTCTTAAAGGAGATGGGACTATCTTCTGTTGATCAGTGCCAGAGAAGGAGGCTTCAGTAATTCTACTATTTGTGGGGAAACAAATGAGGCAGAAATGCACATTTTAGTGCCAAACCATTTCTTGGTATGCTTTTGCCTCCTCGTTTCCCTCATTTTTGTATGTCAGAAAGGCATACAAAAAGTTGTTAAGGTGTAGCCAGGCTACTATAAGAAAATTATTTATCAGTTTTGATTGACACAATACATACTTTCAAGAAGAAATGAATCTAGCAATGAAGATCTCACAGCTTTCCTATAGCTGGGTGTTGAATCAGTGCTTAGCTGGCAGTGTTGCAGAAGGAATAGCTTTTGTTAATTGTAGGTATGCTTAATAGTATTCTCCAACTGTAATTCATAAATTACACTTGCATAAGATTTTTCAGCATTGCTTTGATTTTCCTGCTAGTAAAAGAATTGTTTTGCTTTCCCTCACCTTTTTTACTGCCTGTGTTTAGCTGA
This sequence comes from Phoenicopterus ruber ruber, assembly GCA_009819775.1. Lineage (NCBI taxonomy): Eukaryota > Metazoa > Chordata > Aves > Phoenicopteriformes > Phoenicopteridae > Phoenicopterus > Phoenicopterus ruber. Next base: position 9,497,701 of record CM020217.1, read on the forward strand.
GTTTTGTTAAAATTGTATCCTCTCCTAAAATGTTGTAAGTCTGTATGGTAGTTGAGCATGAAACTGTTAAGACTTTGGTTTAGTTTTATGAAATGGTGACCAAAAATTGTGTTCATAGGAAAAACTTTTTTGTAATTTGAGCTTATATATGACTTCTTGAAATCCATTCGCTCTTGATTTCCTTGCCCCTCCTCTTTCTTCCCGAGCCTGTTCTCCCTGCTGTGGGTAGTATCGTTTGTGGACTTCTAATCGGGAGAAAAATTACACTGCACTGTTCTTTGTTGATTAGCAGCCAATTCATTTAGTGACACGTTTCCCTATTTTCCATCCTTTCCTTCTTCTGGCTTATATGTTTTTCTCTTTTCCTAAGCTTGTTTATTCCTGTGTGTTCCCTACAGAAAGACCACAGGGGTGAAGGGGGCTGGCTGTTCCCATGCTTCCTGTATGCTAGTTCTTTGCCAGAATCATCAGCAGAAAAGGGAAGGTGCTACTGTGTGATGTCCTTGTCACGATCAAACTCCCCTGCTTCTGGAGGAGCGAGGACTGCAAGGATGGGGGAGTAAAGATTGAAGTAATGGGGAAGAAATGATGAGAGGCATGGATCTACGTCAAAAGTGCTTACGCGTAAAGGTTACGCAGTTGGAACCTTCTGAGCAGGATATTGTAAGAAAATAAGTATCTTGTTGCATGCCCCTGTTAATTAAAACAGAAAAAAAAATTTGAACTCCTGGAAACTCTGAGAATTTTATTGGCTGGCTTGATTATATAAATTACTTAAACATATTCTTTCTTTCTCAAAGACCATAAGAGCTTATCTTACTGTGCTGTTGTGAAGCTGGTGAATGTTGTCCTTGTTCTACAAATGAAGAAGATTGAGGTCATGCGGGGTAATAACTTATCCAAGGCCCTTTTTATTGTTCAGAAGTTAACATTAGTATGTAATGTTGGAAATGGATAATGTGTTTGTAGCTCTGAAAATAAATAAGAAGCCTAAATCAAATTAACTGCTATGAATTTTGAGGTCTTGGGGCTGATGAATTACTGGAGTTAGAATGCAGCCACTAGAAAACTTGCTGTACTCTGTCCATTTGGCTTAAGGCATGTGATGGTGTGCGGTGGTTGAAAGCTTAATCATACGCTATCTTCTTTCAGCATCTTTGTAGCATTGTGTTAGCCACTTAAAGTGACTTCTTTTAGAGATTAGACCTGGAAATGGACCTTTTATACCCCATAAAGCTATTCAGTTTCTTAGATGTCAGTGGCCTAAAATAATCTTGACACCATCAGTTTGAGAAAGATCTGCTACAAAGATTGCCTTGCTGTGCTGAATGAGGTGGGACAGACTTGGATATGGACCAACATCTTTTAATCTGTAATAGACAGATCTTTCAGTCTACCAGTTGAAGTATATTGGAAATGTTTTCCCTGCTGTTTCTCTGGATCGATGATCAGGGAGCTTAAATGATGTGAAATTCATGATTTTGTAATGATTTAAGTAGAAGACTAGAAGCAATATATTCTGCTTGGTGCGTGATGTAGCTAGATTATTTTGGTCACCATTTGAAATGCTCTATTTCCTTAGTAATACTGAATGTCAAGATAAATTTAACCAGGGTTAAACCTAAATGGTGGCTTGTGTTCCTGTTCAGGTCTGGTTTATATAATTTGAATGGCAAAAGTCTGTGGAGACGAGTTTTTGGGTTTTTTAAAGTTTCAGGTGTGTCTAAGAACAAACCCCATATCTTTCAAGTGAAGTAATTTTTGGGGTGACAGTTCTTTTAATAAGAAAAATTAATCGTGACATTTTATATAGCTTTCTAAATGTGTAACGTGAAAATTTTAATTTGGTAACTATACTTTATTAGGCCCTTTCAACGTACGGAAAGGCCATTAAAATGTTTTATGTGTTGCTTTTAGATTGTACCTAGCACAGCCACAAGCACATTGTTACTTTAACTGCTTGGGAAAATTATGTAGATGGTGCAAAACAGGCTGGAGACTATCTCTGACTTGCTTGGAACTTGACAGTCAGTTGGCCTTGCTATTGATACTCCATTCCACAAATAAGGAAGAATCCCTAGCGATATAAATAATAATCCTTAACGGTGTTAAAGAAGTCTCAGAAACCCTTTAAATGCTTTGGATTAAAGGACAGCATTGCTCGTGAACTGCCAATAAAAATCTTGGCTTCCAAGCTGTAAACAGGCTGTGCTAGTTAATACAGTCAGGTGAATATTTGTGAAGTCTGGGTTGATGGACATTTTTAAGCAAACTGTTAGGGCAAAGAACCGGAACTCCCCCCGTAAGCTGATACTGTGCCTATTTTAAAAAGCTTATGCAGTCAGCTTGAAGTTCACAAACACTTTATATCATTGTCTAAGTTAGGTAAAGTGGGAATTGAAAAATGTAGTAAGACATTGGTTAGTTAAAGAACTTCAGTCAGAATTTGGGAGGGGCAGGAGAGGGAGGGATGGGGTAACAGATAGGAAGCCTAGAAATGGAGGCCAGGGTTAATATGTTTCTGGGAAGAAACCCAGCTACTAGAAAAGTGGATTCAGCTGTGATTCTCACAAGAATATAATCTTAGGATCATCTTTAAATGCTATGGAACTGCCTTTCTTCCTCTGGTATGTTTGTGACAAATATGGAGGCTTTTTACTCTTTATTTTAAGCAGCTAGAAACTGGGGGAAGGAAGACCTCAGCCACAGTACTCCTCTCTTTTCTACCCCTTCTCTGTTGTCACCCTGTGAATAGCTCCTCTGTGTACATTTATCAGGTGTTTTGAGTTTTTTGTAATAGGTAGTAAAAGACAAAACTGTTGTTTCATTGCTGACTCTGTAGGTTCTGAATAGCATCACTGAAGTTGAAAGAAGTCACTTGAATTCCCTCTGCGCAATGATACTATGGCTAGCAGAGAGGACTTTCAAAGAAGAGGTTTTTTAAAATAAACTCTGTGGATATGACTTTAGGCCTGAGCTTATGAAGGAGAACTTCTCTTGTACTTTGTAGGCGTGATGACTGAACAGCTTTTTCAGTGTTGTGTATGTAATGATGTTCCCTTGGGGAAGTTTAATTTAGTATTGAGCCATTGCTTAACAGGCTTAGCAGCTTGGGTATCTGAGCAGTCATGGGTCAATTTTGTTGATAACACTGAAGGAACACTTCACAGATTTCTCAGATAAAAGCTTGATTGCATGTAGATCTGCTAATGAGTCTAGAAAAAAAAATCATGATAAATAGGAGAACTTCTAAACAGCAATAACAAAAAATGCCGTATGAATAAATAGACTTGTTTTTTTGTATTTTACTTAAGTAGACTATCTTAGCACTCTAATCACTGGTTTTTGTAGGGATATCTAGTAAAATATCTGTTCCCTGCTTATTTTTAAACTTTTTCAGGGATTCTTATAAAAATGATGTTAGTTTTCCTGAAGTATTTTATTCAAAACACTAAGTTTGGTTCTTTTAGTAATAGGATTAAAGCATTTGCATTGGGTACCGCTGGTGTTAGTTTTTTATTTCAGACAGTGCATTGAAAAATCGGATTAGTGACAAATGTAATTTATAAAATATGAAAGGTTAGTAAGTTTGAATCGTGTGTAGTCTTGAATGTTAGAGTGCAACTCTAGTGTTGGTGCCAGAGTTCAATTCTGAAAAATTCTCTTTTGAGACACCTTGGAAAAATGAATGGTGAGCTAGAAGGTGGCCAAATTCTCTTTCTTGGTGAGAAAACAAAAAGTCACGTGAGTAAAAGGTCTAAAATTGAGGGGAAGTAGAAGATGGTGGTTTAAGATTTAGGCATTCTGTGTAATGATGTGTTAGTACTGTAATGCTCTGTAGCAGGTGGCAGAGCAGTTAAAGATTCCAGAAAAATTGAGATGAGTTGGTTTGAGTGAGAGAGTGGGTGATTTTTAGCAGTAGTTTTATCTTGGTTACTTTCTCGGAGGTATTATTTAGCATCTGCGCAATGTCGTAAGTGTTTTGTGAAGTCAATCCACGTTACCCAGCATCTCACAAAGAGCAGTTAAAACACTTATTTTAAAATTAGAAGTGTTCTTTGATTTGCAGTTCATATTACAGACTGGTGTACAAATGTATACATATATGCTGCCTTTAAGGGTTGCAACCAGTGAATTTTTGGAAGTATAGCCTATGAAGAGATAAGATGGGAAGTAGCAAAAGGTGGTAGCCTGTGGTTCTGTGGGCAAATTGTGTGTACATGCACAGTTGTGTCAGGCTTTGGGGATGGATGCAGTTATTTGTACTGTGCCTCGGACTAGGATGACTAGATTCTTGATTGTGAGCCTCCAGAGCAACTGGTAATTATTACTGGAAGTCACTGGGGCTCGGCAGGGGTGTAGCTGCTTGACTTATTTGAGACCTGTGGACCCCATAAATAGCAGTAATTTTTCTAATGCTGCTTTGTGTGTACTTCTATGTTTTTATGTATGTTTACAACTTAAATTTACAGGTCTTCAGGACAGCTGTCTTTGATTGTATTGCTAGTTACAGCAATTAATAAGCTTTGATTTCTGACAGCTTGAAGGAATCTTTTCTTTAGCAAGTGCTTTGAATCTTTACCAAAAATAATGCTAATGTCTATAAGTAAATGAAATTTTGGATAATTCTTCAAACTTGACATATGATTGTTTATAAGCTACTGGAACTGGGTTGAAATTCTAATTTAATCTTTTGAGTACTCTTTTATTAGCTTGTGACAAAAGTGCTAGATGTCTGTATTTGATACTGAATGTTAAATATTTGCATTCCTAAATATAAGAAAGAAGTCAGTTCCTGCCCTGAAGAACTTAAAGTAAAATATTCTGTCTTTTTAATTGCATTTGAATATTACTTCATATAACTAACTCCTGAATGGACGTCATCTCAGCGTTACGATTAAAAAAAGTCAGTATTTTCTCCATGACACAGGTCATATAAAGAAAACAGTTTCAAGGTTTTGGAATACTCCATAGCAGTGAAAACCTTAATTGAAAGCAGTGTGGTGTTTTTCTGTGTTTTACTATGTTTCATTTTGTTTTTCTTTGATCGAGAAGTCTATTATAACGTAATTGGAAGACTTTGGAAATTTGCAGTGCATCTTTTTCAGAAAATAAATTCCTAATTTGCTGGAAATTCTAGAGTGCTGGAAATTCTAAGTATTCACTTAGAATGGAAGCTGGCAATGCCTGGAAGACCTGTTTAATGTTTTGTAAAATTACTGATATTTTAATTGTAATGGTTTTGATCCCTCTGTATTGGATCACAGTGTTGGTAGGGCCTGTTTTCAAACCATATGACTCATCTTTATTGAATTCTTCATGAGTCCTTGAGTGGCATAAACTAAACCAGAGCTTGTTAAAATGTCTCAATTTAATATCTGACAGCTGTAAGTTCTGATAAAGTTACTTTCCTTTTGGGAAAAAAGAATAGAACTAAGTATCAAGATTAGTGTTAACTATTAGAGACAGTTAAGAATACTGGAATACAGTCTCTTATTTTGCAGATTCTGTACCTGTGCAACAATTCGCCTTCAGCATAGCCTGCTTCTTCCTTTTATTTCCACATTGTGCCCAGTTCTGCATCTTTGCCTCCTTGATTGTTTTCTGTTCTTGTCAGTTTGTGAAGTCAAATCTCATTTTTGAACTATCTTTTCTGTTTTCAGATGCATGTCCTTTACATGATTTTTTGCAATGTTCTTCAACCTCTTTTGTGAATGACATTTTATTAATTGTTTGTTTTCCTTTGTGATCTTTTTTAGTATACTATTTCCATTTTCTCTCTTCTTGTTGGGCAGCCATAAGAAGCTTATCTCCTTTCTTTCAAACTCAGATTTCCCTTTTTGCACTAAGTGGTATTAAACTGTTTTTAAGTTTCCTCAAATGGGAAGAAAGGCTCGTGACAGCATCTATTTATGCAGCCTGTTTCCGTGCTTTTACACCTCTTGATCAAGTACTGTATGCTGACCTGTGTGACTTTCCTGAAACTTGGTTTCAAGTCCTTGTGGTATAGCCTGTGTGAATTGGCGATATTCTCTGAATTGGCACTTAAACTTCCCAGCTCAAGGATGTCTGACTCTTAAACTGTTAGTAGACTGTTGTATGCAGTAGAGCTACATCAACTTTCTTTTTCCTCCAGGCCTTCTTGGATCCATTTAAAAATAATCTGTGCAACTGTTCCCAAAGCCTTAACCTTTGCAGTTAACTCATTACTGTGAATACACTGTTAAAATCTAAAAACTTAGGATAATCAGTTGGTAGAGGAAGATGCACTGGTCACATTGTTCTTGAGTATTTCCAACCTTTCTGTGAATAGGGAATTATATTCAACTGTAGTATAGTCTTTTACAGTAAGTAGTATAATGCTGTTATATGATGCAGTATAATCTGTTACCTTCATTTCTTCATTTCTAGAATGTATCTTTGCTATTTTCTTTCCTCTCTACAAATACCACTTGCAGTAGTACAGTGAATCTGCTATGTCTAAACCCCCTGAAAAAATGAAGCCTTCTAAACTTACTTTATAACTGATACTGATCTCCCGTTCTTCGTTTGCACAAGTCCGTGAACAGTTTGTGGTGAGGGAACTTTACCAGATACGTTGGGAACAAATACATTAATTTGTATGTTTGTCAGTTGCTGTCAGAGGATAACATGCTCCGTTCCATTTCCAGCTAGGTTCTCATCTTTCATATTTGCCTCAGCCCGATACATATGTGAGATATATCTGATCAGTCACAAGCAGGCCTGTAGCCATTTCTCACAGAAGTTCGGGAGGAGATTTATTTTTCTCTACTGGGAGTTCTGTGACTGCTATAGCTCCTTCTCTGCTTTTGGAAAACCCTCTGCAAAGAGAAGTATTGTTACTCCTGTCTAATGCTCGTAGCGTTGCTGAGGAGTAATAGTGTGAAATTGATGTAATGATTATGAGTTTTCTTCCTGCCTGTAGAGTTAGGGCTTTCAGCGTTAGATCTGATCTTCTTGGTACAAGCAAAATCAGGAAGTTCAGAAACTTCAGAAGACTGGGCCACCCTTAGTTTTACTCACTTTTTTGATTTTGAAGTGTCACAAATCCTTTTTAAGAGGTAGAGTTTTTGATTTTACAGATGTTGATAACACTTGCCTTTAGCTTTTTGAAAATAACTCTAAAAATAAGTTTAAATTTGCAAGCATGGTAACAAGTACTATACCTTTAAGTGACAGTAATTTCCACAACATACTAAAGCATGTTTAAAAACAATGCAGAGAAAATAAAGCCTACCTTTCACACCCCTCATCAATCAAGTGGCAAAAGTGCTTGACTGGAAGTATTATAGAGAATATAACTAATTTTTCGACTGTTTCTGTCAATTTTGTAGGAAGATATTGAACTACCAATTAACTTGGCAGTGTTTTTACTGGGATTGTTCTAGAGAGCTGTTTGCTGAAGCTCCCTAGTTCTTTTTGGTTTTATAGTACCTGGAAGTGCTGAGAATTAAATTGACATAATTGAAAGCAGCCTCATGAGAGGATATTTATATATAGCAAATTATATTTCAGTATGGCTTTAGGTCACGTTAATATCTTGTAAAGTAACTGTTCTGTTCCTCTTTCTATGTAGGTCAGCCAGTGATAAGTTCTCAGTTTTGCTGGATCACTGTTTTATTGCTTTGTGTTGGAGTGGAAGTTTTGAACGTTGTCCAAGTACCTTCCCAGAAAACAAAAACTGTTTTATCTCCAAATTGTTGCAGAGAAAGGGCGAAGCTGAGCGAGCTTTAATTGCCTACTAAATATTTTGCCTGTGAAATGGGTGTTTTGACTCTTTTTGGGTAGTTTTGTCTGTCTTCATTTGACAGACTGTAAGATGCTAAATAATAGCTTAAGTATAATCTGTTTTAGTTACTGGTGAAAACTGTGTGACTTTGTGCATAGTCCCTTCAGGTTCTTGGTGATGTTTGCGTACTTTGGCTTAAGGTTTTGAAAGAAGTTTTGTTTCCTTTGTTCTATATGTTACTTTATTTTTCCAAATCTGAAGTTGTTATTCTTTCACACAAACACGTACACAATTTACTGTTTGTGGTTGCTTGGATTTTCTATGTTCATATTCACCAGTGAAGGGAAAACATTCCTCTTTATTAATCAAATAATTAAATCAGAGAAGATTATAAATGGCTGATACCCGATTTATATCCATTACTGTCCCTAAGAACAAGATCAGCATGATATGCTTTTGGTTTTGTTTCCCTTTAGCATCCTCTCAAATGTAAGGTGTCTGATTTTGAAGGAATTTGTGGCCTATTTGACACCCTACTTGTTGTCATTTCTTTGTTACTAAGATGTTGATCCTTAACTCTGATAATCCCATGACACCTTAGCCACTTGTTATAATCTTCAGTCACGTTTTATGCTTTCTCCCATACTATTTATTATAAGCTTTTGTACTATATACTTAGAAACAAAATTGCCGCCTTTGAAATGCCGTCTAAAACTCTTCAACTCCACTTTTGCTATGCATAAAGATTTATGGGTTGTTTTTTAAAATTTGTCATTGATATGTCTGTTGCCTTGCAGTCTTCTCTGTATCTTCTGCCTGGTTTTGCACTTGGATTACAAATTTTCTGGTTGGACAGCATGGTCTTGTTTTCATTTTCACTAGCATGGTCTCTGTCAATGTAACAGTGCAGTCATGGAGTGGATTGGTTAGGAAACGTTATTGCAATTATCTTTAAAGTTGGGAAAGAAGGCTGCCGTGGTCTCTTTAGCTAAGGGCATTGAATAAACCTCAGTGAAGAGGCTTGTATAGTAAACCTAGTAAGAGGTTTTGTAGGTGAAACCAATACATTAACATAAATGGAACAAATAAATTAGTGTCTTGCAATTTTTTTTGTGACTCCTCCAGAAGCAATGGAGGACCAACCTGTCTCACCCCAAAGACTTCCTAATGTGAACTCTTAATTGCATCAGAACTTAATTTGATTTGGTGGTGATAGAACTTTATTGTTCCCCTACTAAAGGTTGAGTTGCCTCAGTATTTTTCTGGGAAACTCCTTTTCTTGGCTTTTGGAAAGCTCATTATTCATTTATGCACTTAAAATTACAGGGTTCTGGGAATTTTTAAGAGTGATGCAAGCTTTAGAAATGCCAGCTCTGTAGTGATTGCGTAAGTAGACTGGGTTGTTGCCTCACAAGAGTAGTAGCTGGGAACTGCCAAGAGTGAAACTGTCTAATAGCACTCAGGGAATGGTACCTTAGCTCATAATGTTAACACTTTTCTTCCTGTGACTCTCTTTCTTTCAAGTTTTATTTGCAGATTGCAGTGCTTATGCAAGTTTTTGCAATGAGAGATTTTGTTATTTTGTATGAGAGTTTGCGGTTTCTCGTACATACGAGGTTTTGCTTTTCTTCAAATAACAAGATTTATTTGTTAGTTTTCTAAATGCGGCACAATCTTTTTTCTGCCTCACCTTGTTTTAAAAACTGCACTGTTTGTCTCTAGCACTGTCAATTATCTCTACCTGACATTGCAAACTCTGTCAGGGAGGTCATTAAATAGAAGAGAAAACTTTAATATTCACACATTACAGATGCAATGATGGAGTTAAGTTTAAAGCAATCCAGTTGTCCTTTAGGTGTTTGTTATGTCTACGTCAAACTTACGTGTCTATCCCAGAAGTTATCTTACACATCTAGTGAATGATGTTATCAGTGCTAACTGTATGGTCTGGCTTGGTGGCTCCTTTTCTCCTCCTGATTCAGGAAAAGGACTTTGCGGTAAAACTACTTTCCATCTATGATCATGCTTTCCTCTTAAGCAGTTTTACAAACTGTTTTCGTTGGTGTTTCTACTGGGTCCTTATGTTTCATTCTGTCTTAGGTGACAATTTCTTTCTTGAAGACACTTCTAGTTTATCTGCAGATGAGTAAATACGGTGTTGTGTGTGTGTATGTATAGATACGTGATTAAACCAAGTTTATCGTACCTTCAAGGTCATGGAAGTTTAGATTTTTTGCTGAAAGCTCTGCAGTTGTAACTGAGTTCGGACAGGAAAAGCAATGGTATTTATGTATATGATTATAAATCATATAATCCCTAGTATAACTGGGCAGACTTTAGATTGCTTTTTGGTCCTGAACACTTCAAAACATTAAATTTTAAAATGAGTGTTTTTATTCTATTTGACTAGATAAGTTTTATTTCTATCGTTCCTTTACTATTAATAAAGCAAAAGGGCATATTAAAGATAAAGGGTGAACTCTTATATTGTTGATTCCTTTAGTTTTCCTGTGTGGTAGAGGCTTTGGCAACAGTAGCTAGGTCTAATTTCAGGTTCGCTTCTTGCTTCATTGGTTTAGGGCTTCCCTGTGGTATCCTAGAATAGCTACTTGACTGTGATGGCCTTAAGCCATTAATATCTCATTTTGGAGGAGACCCGTGGACAGTGGAGGATTTAAATAAAGCATAGCAGAGTGACTGGCCAACTGCCAGCCAGAGGACAAGTGGCTTCCCTTAAAATGACTGACAGAGCTTGAGCAGGGCCATGACTGGATTAGATGGTGACTAAGGAGTAAACTGCAGGCTTTTCCTAAGACTTGTACAGTCTTTCTTGCTTCCTTCATCCTGAGGGGGGATGTGGTAGAACCTGATGTACATCTGAGAGGGAAATATCTTGTAAAGAATCATTGCTTGTTTTGTTACGAACAAATTGAATAAATGTGTCCAAAATAAGTTTTTTTTATAATGAGACTTGTTCTTTTTTTCAATGTGGCAAAGGGAATTATAACACTTGCTCTGCGTACTTGCAAAGAATGACAATGCCAGAATGCTGTAACATCTTTAACCCGACTTGATCTCTACTGTAATCCCAAATCCGGCAATCCCCTTTGCCTTGGTTCATTATCTCTGATGTCTGCAATTTAAATGCCATGTTCAAGAACTAGGTATTAATCTTTTTTTGAGTTCTTGCAGTACTGAAGGTCACAGTGTGTTTTCTTTAGAGGCAGGATTAACAATTTCAGGCTACTTTGGGGATAACACATTTAAAACAATCTCCTTCCAAAGGTAAGTTAAAACAAACTGTGTTTTTTCCAGCAATGCCCTTAATGCTTGTGGCCTTCCTTAATGTTTGCTGTTGATTAGCATTGAGGTGAGATATTGAGTTAGAATACTAACAGCAGCTGTAAGACCTGTCCCTTGTACCTTTGTAGTTTCACCTTTGAGTTAAGATCATACATAAAAACTGAGGACTGATATGAGTTCAGTGCTTTATCAGAATTCTAGTAGACTTTCCAAGAAGTGTAACTGAAAGCGCTGGGCAAAAAGTTACCATAGCTTCAAGGGATGATGATTACGCTCATTGGCAGGTATAGGGGAGAGCACAGTTTATGCTGTAGTCCCAGGATGGAGACTGTAACCAAAGATGAAGGTGCAATGGAAGAGTATGTTGGCAGGCTTGTGTCGTTGGTCTTAAACAGCTAGGTGGAACTGTAATGGAGATGCTGAGGAGTTGTGGATGTATCACGCTAGGTAGTTGTATCCTCTTGAAAACTGTGGCTGCCAGAAAATGGAAAATAGAATCATAGAATCATTCTGGTTGGAAGAGACCTCCAAGATCATCAAGTCCAACCGTTAAGCTATCACTACCACGTCCACCACTAAATCATATCCCTTAGCGCCACATCTAAATGTCTTTTGAATACCTCCAGGGATGGGGACTCCACCACCTCCCTGGGCAGCCTGTTCCAATGCCCGACAACCCTTTTGGTGAAGAAATTTTTACGAAGATCCAATCTAAACCTCCCCTGGCGCAACTTGAGGCCATTTCCTCTTGTCCTGTCATCTGTTAACTAGGGAGAAGAGCCTGACCCCCATCTCTCTACAACCTCCTTTCAGGTAGTTGTAGGGAGGGATAAGGTCTCCCCTCAGCCTCCTTTTCTCCAGGCCATGTTCTGTTTCTTTCATGACCCGTGCCATTCTGTGAATTCTCTATAAGATAGCAATTCTAGCTGTTGGAGTTTTGTTAATAATAACTTCCCATTAACATGGTTAATTTTTTTACTCGAAGAAGAGCAGGAGAGCACAACTCTTAAGTACCAGCTGAATGCCCGAGTCCTTTACTGTCACACTTGTGGTCTGTGCTGGTTACCTTGTACCATTACTGCTGCTTCTGTGTTTTTCTTCCTTGCCTTTTCTTTCCTTATTTTTCTTTTGTAATCCTTTGAATTGCGAAGGTTCAATAAATTGTCATCTTAGTTGGATTCTGCTTGGAAGTTTTGCATCTTAAACTGCTGTTACACTATCTTAGCTTCAGGATTAGAGAGGCAAGGAATTAGGCTGCCCCTCAGAAGAGTGCATGGATTTGTTCATGGCCTGGAAAAATAATATAAGGTTGGGAAGTGTAGTACAGTGTACTGCTAGAAGATAGTTAATTTTGGAATTTAGTGAGTGTGAGACAGGTGTCAGGCATTTTTATGTATTTCTTTAATTCCTTCTGTGGGTCATGATCTTAGAGACTGGGTGGAGACTTTGGGGTCAACAGGGAAACTGTCATTGCTCTTCAGTTGCTCAAAGTTGTCCATGTCTTCTAATTTAATGCCCTCTGATTTCTTGGCTTCACTTAATTCTTTTGCATCACAGTATCTGACTCAACATTGGTATTATCTTAAGAACCTCAGAGGTAGATTTATTCTGTTAGTATTTGAGTAGAAGTCTTGTGCTAGAGAGCTGCTAATTCTGAGGAGCTAGTATTTGGGGGAGTTGCACTCTCTGTGCCTGGAATAGTTGTATGCAAAGCAAATACTTAGTAGTTGCTTTGCATAAAACAATGTAAAAGTCTCACCAAGCTGTTTAAAATGTTAATTTCTAAGTTTTGGCAGTTATTCTGCACTATTATCAGCTCCTAAATTAAGTCCAGTCTTGTTTTTGGGTAACTGTGGTGTGATATCCCAATTTTAAGTAGATTTCTTTTAGTGGCTGCAATGAAAAGCCTAAAAGGTGACTTAATTACTCCGAGTGAAACACAAGTGCCAAATTCCCTAGCAATCTTATCTATGACATCTCTTTTACAAGTTTCCTTTTGTAGTGTACAAATTAGATACTCCTGTTAAATATACTGGAAGATAATCAGTAACGTGTTTTTCTTGATTCACAGGCTCAGGCTAAGACACAACTTCTCTGTATTGAGTAGTTTGTTTGATGAGGGTGTTTTGGTTTTTATCCTAATCAGATTTAACCAAAAAAGGCAAAGTATACTCACACTGTTTCTGAACGGGGGTAGATGAAGGTGTTTTTCTTGTTGCTTTTTTCCAGTCAAACCTTAATCCTGTTTCTCTTGTTTTAAACCATATTTGTTGTGGTGTCTACAGAAACTTCGGGCATGTCTTTCATCTGTGCTCTGGTAAACTCCTTTTAGCATTTAATTGCTCCAGTAAGTCACATATGAAATGTACAAATTACAGTAGGTGAGATCTTGCATATTTTTGTGACCGACATTTAATTCAGAAATTCAAATATTAAAGTGGCTTAAAGCCTCCCGGGCTTTGTCTGAAATTCATTTTAACAAATATTTAAACCACTGTGGATGTGTCTGTGGCATGTTCTATTCATGCAAAAGTTTTTGCGGCCTTGATAACAAACACCATCCTTTTTGGTTTGCCATCTTGCCTGGTGGTTGTTGATGAAGAATACAGTGCCAACCTATGACAGCCAAAGCTCTAGTAACCGATTAAACAATGGTCATTTAAAAAACAAACCAAAACCAAACTTCTCTTCACCAACCTGGCAATTCTTCATTGTGAAAGCTTTGTGAAAATGGCCATACGTGGAAAATGAGCTCAAAGGAGGACGACGAGGAGGAAGAGTGCTCTGCAACAGGTAATTTTCATTAATCATTGATTTTAGTGGTATGGAGAAGAATGAGAAAAGATAAAGCATTTTGTGTGTTTGTGGAAGAGGAAGGGTCTTCTGAGTAGGCTCTTTTTAAATGCTGACTGCCAGCCTCTGCCATCTTTCTTCTTAACACTCCCATTCTTTTCTAGCTGTATAGTGGATGATGAAAAACAGCTTTTTGTGTAACCTGAGAATTGAATTTGATTATCTCAATAATCCCTAGTTCTGATCCCCAGCTGACATGGCTTCGTTAACTGTTTCACTTGCACAATCTAGTTTGTTTCTTGTGATAACAAAGATAATTAGTAATTTAGAGGGTGCAGGAGCAAATGCAGGAAGCACCACGTTCTAGTGTGTTGACAACACCCCATGATGTGCCCGTGCATCAAAAACACGAATGCAGAACCACTAGTAATGTTCTGTTTCTGTGGGAAGCTTTGGTGCATAGGTGTAACAGCCAACTGCAGTGTCAAGGCAGTTTGCATGTTTAAGGCCACTTACAACAAGGATGAGCTTATTACACTTCTTTGTATGTTGCTGCAGAAATCGTAGTAAATCTCAGACGACTACTCCCATACATGTACTAAACAGATCTTGGGAGACTATTCTTGCCACTTGTTGAATTAATTCATTGTCTGCCGATGAAAACAAGTCAAAAGCTTTGAAACAATCTAACTTTTAAACTGTTTTGGGAGTTCATTTATATTTTAAGTCCCTCACGCACCACCTTTAAGGACTAAATTTGAGAAGTCCTAAGCTGACATTGTAGGTTGCTGGCATTTAAACGCACTTTCTGCTTTTATAAAAGCAGAAAACTAATTGAAGGCTGACACTGTCATGTAAGTCTCTGAACTATTTACAAAAAGATGTACATCATGCAGAAAAGTAACATACAAACAGATCTAGAAAGTGAATTCTACTACTGTATGCTGACGAACTGTTTTGCAGCCTGATGTCTTACTGTGTACAAGCTGTTTTGTATAAACAACTTCAGCTAAGAATTTAGATTCTGTTGCTAATTTTCCTAATTGCAAATTTCCTTTTTTATTTTGTATCCACAGCTCTTCACATCTTTCACCAATAGGAACCTTGTCAAGATAATTACCCTTAACTATCCTACCTTGGAGGATCGTGTGCAAAACTGATCTTAAGAAGAGAGAGCAGTTTGTATTTGAAGTAACTGCCAAAGAAAGAGAAATCAAGAAACACATTTTTATTGATAATCTACAGAAGAAATAAAGACTAAAGTCAATTAGTAGGTTACCCTTAATCACTAAAAAGGCACAGCTGCTGAAAGGAGAGAAAAGGAGAATAATTAGTAGAGAATAAAATTGCAAAGAACATTTTTATTCTTTAAGGAACAAACTACATGTCATATGAACTTCTGAAATACTTTAGTGACGTGTTTTGACTTCTCTCTAGTAAACTGATATTTCTGAAGTATTCAGAATTCGGTCAGCCTTCTGTTGGTAGATTCTGGACTGTTCCTTGATCTGTAATTAAGTCTGTCCATAAGTCATGATTTTGCTGCTGTTTAACCAGGAATTAACTTGTAGGGATCGAACAGCATTCACAAAAATTTCAAGACTATTCTAAAAGGATAAGGCTATTCAAAATATCTGTAGTATTCCAGCCGCTTGTTCTAATTTTGTAACTCGAGAGAAGAGAGTTGAACTCCAGCAGTATGGTAGTGATACCCAGATGCAGCTGAGGACAGCATGTTTTATACTAGGCGTAGGTGCCAAGTAAATCTGTTGTGGAGTGTTGATGCTGTACAAGCTGCATTTCTTCAACAAACCATGTGTCACTCGTTTCTAAATGCGCTAATATGGTGTATAGGAGAGGATACTCTCACTTCATATGAGGTATGCTAAATGTGTATCTGGCAGGAAAGACTAATATTATAATGAGTTTTTTAAGTTGGCAATCTGAAGAGTTGTATCAGAACCTTGTTACTCTACACATTTGTATAAATCAACTTCTCTGCATCAGAGGAGAAACGACATGCTGTTTGGAGATTTTACAGTGACTTTTGTCTCTATAAATGAGTATCACTATCTTAAAATGATAAAATAAAAAATATATGTCAATGCAGTGTTATTTTGCTGAGTAAGTTTATAATTATGATGATCTTTTGCAGTAACTGTCAGATTTTCTGTCAGTACATCCAAACACAAAGTAATATTTTCCAGCATTCTTTAGAATACTACCTAGTCCTGGTGTTAAACTGTGGTAATTCTTTGCATTAAAACTGTACAGATGAAAACGTGTACCTGATTTTTTTCCTTTTCTTAAAGGGCTCATTTGATACTTTATGAAGACTCATAGCTGTGCTTCCCTCCCTGCTTTTTTTGGTGACACATTAATGTGGGTGTAGCTAGACCTTCCATCTTTCTCACTACTTACCTATTCTTAAACAGCAAGAAAACATTCAACCTATTTAGCACTTGTGTTTCAGGACTTAGGCCGTATCTCGTACAGTGTGTACACGTACTGATTGTATTTGGGGACAAATAAGTGACCTTTTTCTATTGCTGTTCAGAATACGATGAAAAATGCGTGCCCTCAAGACCAAATCATTAATCTTCATCTCTGAGGATCAGGTCTTTGGTATAGAGGAACACCTTTGTGTTTGTCCAGGTCACAGCTGTGCAAACAGGAATCTTGGCATGGGTAGCTTGGACAATTACATTAAAAAAAAAAAAAAAACAGGAGGATTAAAATCTTAGTAGACTTCGGGATTCTTCTGTGAAGATGAACACTCAGCACATCAATAGCAGGTAACTACTTTTTAAAATACCTTATTTAAATACTATGGAGCAAATATTGAATAATCATGTAATTTTTACATTGTCACTTACTAGATTTTTCTGATTTTTTGTAGATATCCAAGTTCCGGTCCTGGATAGGTAAGTATTCTTAACACTTCTTTTTAGCAGTAACTATTTCACAGAAAAACTAAGCTGAAGCTTATTTACTTTTTTCTCAGGCGCATCTCGATGCGTAGTAAGACTCCTTATAAACATTACACTTACTCAGTTCATGAACTGAAAAAAGTTATTTCGTGTTTTATTTTTTCCTGCTCAATTTTCAGAAGCATTTTATGCTTCTTTAGGCAGATTGATTTCAGTAGCCTGTACTAGAATTTAACTTTCTCCCAACACCTGAGCAAGGATTTAAGTGCCCAGAACAGGCTTCTAATGTAGTTATGATTGTATATTTGTGTGTGCATGTGCATAAGTGCACTGGTTTTAATTCAACTTTCTCCTTTAATTTGCAGCCTTCCAGTCTGGTGTTTTTCTTGCCTCTTCATGACCTCGTGTCTTGAGCAGCCTAGCTGGATCCCCTGGTTCCTGTTTCTTCTTGTTTCAAAATTCTACTTTCCCCCATATTAAATCCCCTACCCTTTTATATTCATATAAATATACTAGGCTTTTACTACCTGTTTTGGTCTTCACTATTTTTTCTAAGACTTTGATTGGGTTCCGTCCAAGATTTTCCATGTGGCACTGTTCTGGATTCCCTGCCACAGTGGAATAAGTTTCTCTTGTAGAGTATCTCAGTTGTGCTTTTGAGGTTTTAGGGACCTGATGGTCCTCATCTATGTTTCTATTCTGCTACTTTGTCTTGCTATAAGTAGACATTGGGGAAGAAGTTAAGGCTGTATCTTTTGCTGCTCTGCTTATAAAGCGAGTATATTAACTTTTCTGAAGAAGCAAGAGAGCTTGTGGATTGTGGGGGACAAGCAAAGTGAATGTATTCTGGAGGTAAAAAAAAAGGCAAACAACCCCCCCCAGCAACACCACATCTCCTCTCAGACATGTTTAGATTCATGAGATGTTTGTTCTGCCCCTTTCTGTCCTTATTAGGAAATGCAAGCATGCTTCCAGGCTAAATGTAGTTATTCCTTTTTTTTTTTCCCTTCTGTCAAGTAATCTCTGTGTTTCTGTTCAATTTTGTATAATTTTGAGGAGTCTTTCTGTGCAAGCGCTCCGCTATGGAATCCCTTATGCTCCACACTGTAAGAGAATCACTGCTGCATAGATTGTGTCCTAGAATAATCTTAAATAATGTTTTGTTTTCTTGTATAAAACACTCCCTTAAAAATAATTCTTTGAAAATGTTTGGTTATGAATCTCTTCAGTTATCTGGTCACTCCTTTGCTGACTGATTCCGAAAAAATATTAAGCATGTGTGTATTGTGGTCTTCTCTGGCTCAAAGTGAGGCATTTGGGGAAAAAATACTCACTTTTAATTTTAATGTCTTTTGGCGTTCATGTTGCAGTAGTTGCGGATTTCAGTATGTGCAAGTTTGAAGCGACTGTACCCTCAAAGTTTTAATTTTTCTTGCTATGACTGTGTTGTAGTGCAGCAAGGATTTAAAATCTTAGTTTAACTTTCCATTCAGCTACAAAACAGGAACATATTAACATAGTACATCACAAAAATATTTAAATGTAAAGCTGTTACGCCTGAATTTCTAGTCATGTAAACCACTTTTTTGCATCATTCTTCCTGTGTGAATCCTTTTTGGGGGGAGCGGGCAGGTGGCTCTGGGGAGAAAATACACTGCGATTTTTCTTATGCTAATCGAGTAAGGTTTGTCATGTTAGTTCATAAGGACACGTCTGTTTCTGTGTATAAAATAAATGGTAAAGCAGATTATGTGAAGTCTTGAAATAACATTATTTTAACTTAAAGTAGCATTTGCACAATATACAACTAGGGAGTTTGATTTTTGGAGTTTAGACTATGGGACTGAAGTTCTTATCATCATCATGTGGACTGCTGATATTTTCATGGGAATTCTCATCAGAGGAGACCTCTCAAAGGTTTTATATTTCTTTGTATGTTTTCATAACATAGACCTATCCAAATAAAACACTGTCCATGGTTGTTGGGTTTAAAATATGTATTTTTAAATAACCATGTAACTTGCATTGCCTGAGATCTTTACAGTGCTGAAACTTAAAGTAGTTCCTGTAAGCTAACTTGGGAGTAATTGCAACTTTGTTCTTTTTTTGTGTTTCAGGGAAATGAGGCAAGCTACCCTTTGGAAATGTGCTCGCACTGTAAGTTTTTTAATTGCTGCTTTATATTGTTAGAGAGGTTAATCTTATTTGGAGATCAATATGTACAACTTTCACATATGAATTTACTGCTTGAAAAGTTATGCAGTTTATATACTAACCAAAAGAGCAAAATTAAAAGGTGAAAATTTGAAATAATACAGATTTTGCTGTTAGATTGTAAACTCCAAAATCAGTCCATCTTTTAAAAAAAATGACTCCTAAAGATTTTTTCGATTTTTCCATTAGAATCTGAAACAAACTTACAATGGTTTTGATGTCTGTACAGTGAAGCGTTACAACTGGTAGTTCAACTGGCGGGGCTTGTCAATCAGTCCCAGTGCCAGTTCCTCCGAGATGTGGAACAGCTTGTGGTGCAGTATGCGCTATGTTAGGAGCGAACTATATTGCCTAAGCTGTCTTTGCACCCTCAGAGGAAAGAGAGGTTGGGGCTAAAAGAGTGGTTTTTTTCCTGTGTATGCGTGCAGCCAGGCATTTGGGTGAGAAGCCACTTGGTGTTAACTTGCTTTTGGCCACGTGAGCATAAAATTCATTGCTCCGTCTCATGGGGTTAGTCTACCCTGTAAAAATAACGAAGTATTTCTTGCCTAAAGCTGACCAAAGAAAGGGTTGTCTTGTGAAATGTCCCTGTGGTGGTATGCTCGGCGTACTTATTTTTAACTGCTTTTTTCCTTGAACATTTTCTTTCTGAATCATGTGTAGACCTGTGTATGTATGTATGGACTGCTTGATAAAATTCCTCATCTTCAGTGAATCAGATCTTGTTTTTAAACAAGATAATAAATTCTTCAAGATAGGGACTGTCTGCTAGATTGCTTTCACAATGCTACTCATAACTGAACTCCAGCTCTCGTAAGTCAAACAGTAATATAAATAATCATGGAGGAATCTTTTTCTAAATATGTGTTTCAGAGAAATGAGGCTTTAGCTAGTAATTTGCAAGTCCTCTATGCCTAATATATATGTCCACATGAATTGTGAGTTGAGTCATCAGTTTGTAAAAACTTGAGAATCTTATCCACAGGACTGCATTGCTGTTATGCTCTCAGCATATATTTTGATAAATATGGATATGTGGGTGGAAGCTTCATATTTGATGAAGATTTCAGTAGTCTTTTCCTGAATCATGTATATCAATCTTAGGTTACTCCTCCATTGGTCAGTTTTTCCTTAGGGACAAACTGGCTTCTGAAGATTCATTTTTATTTCTTTTTTTTTAAACTAGATATGTCTCTGCCAGAGTTGTAAGCAGTGTGTTGCCATCCTTAACTTCTGATTCTAGGACAAGCTATATTCATTGGTAGCAACTGTCAACCTAAAGGTTTATTACTGAGCTTGTTTGCCCCCTTTTATTGCAGAGAAAGAGAAGATTTCTGCATTATATTCTGTGGTTAAACTTTGAGGATATTGTGTAAATCTGGGGTTTTGCATGATTAAAGCTTTTTCTGCTTTGGCCCTTCTTATAGTAGAGAGAAAGTCAGCTGCTTCTCTGGGCAACTGTTGTGGTTTGACCCTGGTTGGACACCAGGTGCCCACCAAAGCTGCTCTGTCACTCCCCCTCCTCAACTGGACAGAGGAGAGAAAATATAATGAAAGGCTCGTGGGTTGAGGTAGGGATAGGGAGATCCATCAGCAATTACTGTCATGGGCAAGACAGACTTGACTTGGGGAAAAATTAATTTATCACCAATTAAATCAAGAGTAGGACAATGAGAAATAAAACCAGATCTCAAAACATCTTCTCCCCACCCGTCCCTTCTTCCTGGGCACAAGTTTACTCCCAATTTCTCTACCTCCCCCCGAGCGGCGCAGGGGAATGGGGGTTATGGTCAGTTCATCACATGTCTTTCGTCCTCAGGGGGAAGGACTCCTCACACTCTTCCCCTGCCCCAGCCTGGGGTCCCTCCCACAGGAGACAGTCCTCCATGGACTTCTCCAACGTGAGTCCTTCTCACAGGCTACAGTTCTTCATGAACTGCCCCTGCGTGGGTCCTTTCCACGGGGTGCAGTCCTTCAGGAACAGACCGCTCCAGCATGGATCCCCCGCAGGGTCACAAGTCCTGCCAGCAAACCTGCTCCAGCCTGGGCTCCTCTGTCTCCACGGGGCCTCAGGTCCCGCCAGGAGCCTGCTCCAGTGTGGGCTTCCCACGGGGTCACAGCCTCCTTTGGGCATCCACCTGCCCTGGCGTGGGGTCCTCCATGGGCTGCAGGTGGGTATCTGCTCCACCGTGGACCTCCATGGGCTGCAGGGGGACAGCCTGCCCCATCATGGTCTGCACCATGGGCTGCAGGGGAATCTGCTCCAGCGCCTGGAGCGCCTCCCCCTTCTTCTCCACTGACCTTGGTGTCTGCAGAGTTGTGCTCACATCTTCTCACTCCTCTCTCTGCTGCTATAATCCTGCAGCAGTGGGTTTTTTTTTTTCTCCCTTCTTAAATATGTTATCCCAGAGGCACTACTACTGTTGCTCATTGGCTCGGCCTTGGTCTTCAAATGTTAAATGTTCATGGTGCTTCCAAGTAGTTGTTACCGACAGGACAAAAGCTTTTCAGGGCAAGACCAGACAGTGTTTTTGAAGATGATTTGATAAGGATTTTGAATGGTTAGACTTTTGGGAGACTGTCAGTTAGCAATAATGTATTTATGCTGTCTGCACAGTGGCATTGGGTCATAACCTCTGCCTGGCAGTGCAGTCGCTATTTTGGTGTCTCGTTTTGTAAGAATAATTTTGTTTTAAAGTTGGCAGTTACAGGAAGCAAATTCAGGATACTATGCAGAAGATGAATGCCATTAAATAGTCAAGAATATTATTCTTACCTTTCATTTCAGAATATTAGTTCTTTTCAGTGGGTGAATGAGTGTTGTTGGATTCCTTAAAACAATATGGTTTTGTTTCTCAGTTGTGCTGTGTCTGAAAAATTACTGAAAATCTAGTCCTGTTTTACATGGTGAAAGTTGTTGTCAGCCAAGCTATGTCAAATTGTCCATAAGAAAATCTTATCATGGCAAAAAGCTGTGAAGGAAACTATTTTATAGTATAGTAAACAATATTTTATAGTATAGTATTTTATAGTATAAACAATATTTTATAGTGTGTTTTGGTTTTAGGATAAGGAGGCTAGTATGTCTGTTCTAACTTAGGAAATTGTAATTGACACATCTGAAGTCATGAAAAGGATTAGGCCAGCTGCGTGTAAGCATATACAAGACAAGTGGTTGAATGTGTTCTCAAGGGCGTCATCTTTTTGAAATCTGATCTCCAAGACTGAAATGGCTGTCTTGGTTGCGACTCTGAAACATTATATTCGTGAATCAGACAAGACTGTAGATAGAGGTGAGAGCTTTTGCTGAAGGTCTGTTTTATTTTGAGATCTCTGCAATCCATTCTTATGTGGAAAATATTTCTTTTAACCTGGAAACATTTAAAATAAATTTCAGAACATATTTTATTTACAGAAATCTTTTTTTCTAATACCTTAGCGATGTTCTTGTTTATAATGATCTCATATTTGAAAAATATGTGGAAACTGGGCTCTCTGTGACCACACTCTGGTCTGTTGTTTGTTAGTTATAACTTTGAGCCAGTATTTTAAGAGTATCTGAAAAGCCAACCTTTTAAATACAGGTTTAAACATTTTGGTAAACACTTAGCTTTTAGAAGGGCTCAGCACCTCTCTGCTGAGCGACGTACAGCTTTTCTAAGGTTTGTACACTTTGCAGATGCCTGTGTCAGTGTTGTGTACTCTGCAGCAACGGATGTACAGTGCTTCTGAATACACAAGCAGTTATCTTGTTAAAAGATCACTAATGTAGGGGATTTGAGATCTGTATTTTTAAGGCATTCTTTACTTAGTAATTTACTCTCATATTAATAGGAAGCTAGCCATGTCCCTTTACGTTGACTAGAAAAAATATCAGTAAAGATTTTTCTGAAATTACTTTTTTCAACGTAGAGCATACTGCACTCCAGAAATCGGCTTTTAATGAAGCTTTTTGAGTTGCCACTGGAATGCTTTTTACAATACTATCTGAGCATCAGTTATGTGAATAACAGCTTGAAACAAACAATTGTTTTAAAACATCATGGATCATCCTCTGCTGTTGTGTTGGGGGAAAGGAGTGGGGTATTCAGTAGATGTATCAGCTTATTAGAGAGTGTCCAACTGGAAGATAAAGCTCCTGTACTAAAATGGGAGTTACACAGAGCATTTGCATGTGGTTTCTTGGAAGCACGGAGTCCTTGCGTTTTAACCTGATTCCTCACATTTTTAGATGTATGCAAATGAATTCAAGATATGAAGCAGGTATTGTCTTCTCTAGAATTTTAATACTTGGATGGAAGAGGAATCTTTTGAAAATACTGATAATTCTTTTAACAAAAAATCCTTAATATTGGAACTGCTTAAAAAACCCACTTTGTTGTGTTAGTTACAAGGTGAATGAAATTCAAAGTGAATTATGAAATAAACATAAATAATTGTGTGCTTTAAAACGGAGAATAACTTGGATGTTTCTAGAGGGCTACCAGCAAAGCCTTTTAAAGAAAAAGGTATTATATCACGGGTATTATTTCCAGCCAGTTAGTAAGTTTGTAAGCTTAGGCATCAGAGCCAAGCTGAGGGGATACTTTCCAATTCCGCTGAAAAGCGTAGGAAGCCTAGAGCCTCATGTCAGCTGGTGAGCACAGCACAAAAAAGGCTAACTTGAGTTTGAGGTTAGAGGAACGCGCACTGTGGCCAGAGCTCAAGGAAGCTCAGACCGCTGTGATGAGTCACAGGCAAACTCTGCCTCAAATGATGTAAACAAAGCTTGATCCTCCTTATTTTGCTCGGTGATGTTATCACCCTGTTTACACTATTGTGGACTTGGACCTCCTTGGATTTCCTAGTGTTTTCATCTCTATCCTGGTCTCCTGAGCTTGTCTTGTAAAATTCTGTCTGCTACTGCCACCACCAGTCCTTCTGGCTCAGATACCTTCGCTGTATCTGAGCTATCCTGTGCCTTGCATTTCCAGTACAGCTTCAGGATGCATGTGTGGGCGCTAGGTTGCCTGTAAGGAGCCCTCAAAGAAGAAGGAAAAAGAAGTATTTTGTTCAGGCTCTGATAAATTAATTCAGTACTCTGTTCTTCAGTGATAGCTATGTGAAACTTTGAGAAAGTCAATCTGTGGCTAAATACTGAAGAAACAGCAGCCTTGTAAAAGGGGCACATCCATCATACATGAGGACTGTTGTATATGTGCATTCATGGAGGAAATCTGAACAAAAAATGAATAGGATATTTTTGAAATTTATGGTCATATGTAAATGTTTGCTGTTTTCCTTTAGAAATTCAAAACAAATCAAACAAAAAACCCCAAACCCCAGAAAACCTACATGTTTTTTTTAGCTAAGTTCAGCCCAGGCAGAGAGTCAGCAGAAATGACAACTGTGAATTGAAGGAAGAAAGAATAGACAAAAACTATGCAAATTTAAAATAAGGCTTACACTGTAATGCATTCATTCCTTATTTTATATTCTTATTTTATTTTTAAAACTATTTTATGTAGACAAAGATATTACTGAAATACGACTTTTTTTAAAGTATATAAGCCTTTTAAATTTCAGCTTGTGGAAAGGATTTTAAAGGTAGGTGAAGTGCTTGTAATATATTTAAGGAAAAAATAATGAAATTGTTCTGATAGGAAATTCTCAGTCAGTTATGAAACACTGATCTGCAGATGTTTTTGTCCATATATGTTCATTACGAATGGAGACTTTTATGCTCATGCACTATTAAAGGAAATTTTCCTATTCCTGTAATTACTTTGATTTTTCGTTACTTTCTCCTCCAAGTACTCATCCATGGTGTCTCCGTTGCCAGAAACAAAATGTTGGACGAGAGTGATGCTTGGTCAGCTTTTGGCAGAGATACTGATTTCTTCAGTACTGTTCTTGTTTTTTTTTCCCCCCAAGAGTAGAACCTCTCTCAGCTCTCTACTGCAGGCAAACCCTTTGCTTGAATGTTTCAAGGTTAGGAATGAGAAAATTGTAATACTCATTTCCAGAAGAAACTGCTGCTCAGCATCTGTACCTGGACTCTGTATTGCAGGTGAACTGGAATTGGCTGTATGAGCTATGAAATTGGATGTGTGTATGTGTGGAGAAAGAGTAATTAACATTTTTTAAGTATGAAGACTCTTTAATTTCATAATTTAGGTGGTTGTTGCTTTGCTACAGTTCAGCCAAACACAAACATTCTTGAGAAATACTCTTACATGCCTCTCCAACCTCTTCCCCTTCCCATCATCTGATTCTTGTCTTTATCATCCATAATCTTGACCTCCTTGACTACGATCTTTGAAAGAAAAAAAATAAACTGGTGCTTTATCTTTTCTTAAGCATTGCTGGTTTGTAAGTGTAAGTATCTGGCTAATTGCAAATGCAAGGCTTAGCTGAACAGTGGATCTTATGCCCAGCAGATGATGGCAGAGCACGTATTTTCAGCGTAGCATCACTTGTTAACATTGTGTGCTGTGGATCAGTCTCTGAACGTCCCAATAAAATGTTCTTTTTGAATTCATGTTGGTAGGTCCTGCTGAAAGATAGAGTAGCTTGAGACAAAATACCTTACTAACAAAAGTTTGCATGGAAGATACTATCTCTCTACTGGAGCAGGCCAGTGTGATGGCAGAGTTGGTCTTGTCTGTCTTCTGTGCCAGCTGTAATAATTTAAAGCTATGTAGCAGTGTTTGACTTGTATACGTGGTAATTAGCTCCACTTCATGGCAGAACATTGACAGAACTCTGGGTCTCACTTTTAGTTTTCGCTTATATATTTGTGAGGAAAAATACTGTGGACTTTAGCTCCCAAACCGGGAAATGGACTGGAGTCATGAAATAAGACTTTGCTTAGTGCTACTTTGGGGTTCTGAGCAAAGGGTGCTATCTAATGGCTGCTGGTCTTCAGTCCTGGCTCAGCCATCTATTTGTTTACATCCTGATTTGTAAAAATTTCATTTGTATTCTGATACTTCGGGTTTTCTTAAGTGTAAGTTAGAAATGCTTCCAAGTTTGCAATTCATTAACTCAAGTGAGTCTTCTCAAGTGAGAAGAGATGCAGCTATGGTAATACTTCTTTCATTTTTCTGCAGCTTGATTGTGTGAAATTACAGAACTATGAAGCATTTCAGGTTGCTTAGGAGGCTTTAATCTTTCAATTTTAGTCAGCACTAGTCTTTCTATTAATGTTGGAAGTGAGATTTCACTGATCTGGTAAGAGGACGAAGGTGTATTATATACACTAGATAATACTTTCAATTTGCTGCTTAGTTGTTTTAAAGTGAAGTTAATGTTTTTAAAGAAATAAATAATGCATATACCTTTTATTGTTCTTGTTTTTTCTAGTAGGAAATCCTTCTAATAGTAACCCTCACAGAAATTATTTCAAGGCTTCCCAGCATGAGTTCTAGATGCAATTGCAAACTTCTCATTTCAAAAATAGATCAAAAATTTGTCTTAACAAAATAATGGCTCCTTACTTGAAAGGTGTTGCGATTTCTGAGTCCAGGTAAGGAAGCAGGAGAGTTGTGGTTGGACCAGGACATCATTTTAAACATGGCTAATAAAAGTAGAGAGAGACTGATGTCATGGCTGGAAAAGTCCTTATATACATTATTGTAATATAGGTATAAATTATGTCTATTCATACGTTGATTTTACATTGGAAAATGTGTTTACATATGTAGTGTGATGAGCCACGCTTAATGTTTTTGTGCTTTTTCAACTGCTTACGCTATGAGGATTTTTCTAGGATATTAACTCTTTCTATGCAAGTTGCAAGTCTGGAGTAGAGCTTGCAGTAAAAATGAGATTCCTGTGTTAACAGCTTGCCAAGGTGCTGGCTCTGCATTAAACTGTAGTGGGTCCGATAACTTCGGGGCAGCAGGGCAGGGCGTAGATAGTGCCTACCGTTTCAAAGACTGACTCCATTTACAGTTTTAAGATTTTGAGGAAAATGGAAACCAAGGAGTTTCTGTGGACAGAAGCAAGAGTTGGCAAATACCTTCAGTATATTGGTGAGAAGCAGCATTTTGTGCTGTCGGAACTCATAAGCAACTATTTGGGCTAATTGCCAGTGGAACTCTGCTTTGCTATTCTCTTTTAATACTGTCTTCTTTTAGTCTCATGATTATGTTCTACGTATAGCTTACCATATGGTGATACGGCTCCTTTCGCGTGATCCAGAGGGGTTTCTGTGTAGCTATGCCGGCAGTAATGTGCTCTTGACGCTGCTCGGCAATGTCGTGCTGTTAAGGGCACACCTTCAGTCCATGTTCTAGGCTTCCACGTAAACTGGTGGAAAAGGAGTGCGGCTTTCTTGCAGTCGAGAGCCTAATTAATTGAAATAGCAAATTGCGGACTGGAAACCGAGGAAACTACTTTAAGCTTCTGCAAGTGCTGTTTAGCCTTATTTTTATAGCCCTAGAGGCAGAATCGGATCTGTCACTTGCTGGCACAGCAAAGGGAAGACTGTTCTGGGCATATCGACCCTTTTTTGCCCTCTGCCTCTGTAGTCTCAAGCAATTACGAAGACTGACTAACTGCAGAATGTCAGAATTTACTATTCAGGCAAAATAAGTCTTGACAGAAAATCATCTTGTGCTTCCAGACTTCTGGCGTGCCCTCTCCCTTTCATTCTGAAATACAGCGGTTGTGTGTACCTCTGGATTTGTGTCCCGTTGATTTTTAGACAAGGATATCAAGAAATTTAAGTGGAAGTTTGTTACTGCTTTGGTGGAGGATCAGGTCTCTGAATCGGCTACAATTTCCAAACATAAAGCTCTGCGTGTTGTCTGACCTTACGTACTGGAAAGACTAAGTGCTATTTGTTTTTATGCTGCACTTTTACAAAAGCCTAAGAAGGTATTAATGTGATGTAAAGTGGCTTAGGTGGTACGTACGTGCCTCGTAGAAGTTAAGAAACAATTTCATTTACTGTTGGAGCAAACACACTAAATGGAGCTAAGAAATGTTGAGGAGACTGCTCATGTTAGGAAAGCAATTGGTATGAGGAGTTTGAAAGCTGCAGGTTCTGTAAGATATGTTTGTTGTGGTTTGCTCTGTGCTGGCCACTTTCTAGGGCTTCCTAAGAACCTCAGTTCCTCCTTCATACCCAAACATGGTGAGCAATTTGTGACCTAACTTTGGTCTCGTAAATCAAACTGCTGACAGGGAATTTTCAGGTTGTTACAGGGAAATTTTTTCAAGCTTTTCGGCAGTAACAGCATACAAGATTTTTTAGTGGTGGTTATGGCTTCACAGATGTAGTCCGTTCCTGGCAAAATCAGAGGTGTAAAGCAGGGTACATGCTTTAATTGAGATTCTCTTTAAATGTGAAGAGGATAGATGAAGTGGTACTGCTGCAGAACCTGAATCGGCTTTAATTTCTGGGACAAAAACCATAGATGTATGCAGGTCATGGCTACAGGTATGTCTACTTTTTTTTTTCCTGTTCGGGATGGAAAAAAAATTCTTAGGTCTGTCTGGGTGATGTTTTGAGTAGGTGAATGATAACTGGTCAACAGTGGGACTGTGTTAACCTGCTTAACTCGGTGTGTATCCCAGGAGATCTCATACGGTTGGTGTGCTGAAGAAGCACTAGTTTTGCTAATACGTTTACTAATATAATTGTCTTTCTAACTTATTATGTTAGTCTAGTGTAAACCTAATGCTAGCTCCTTCAAAGAAAACTTCGTCTCTTCTTTAATTTCTTCATACCTGGTATTTGTAAGAGCTGTCTGACTAAGAACTCGCTAAGCACCCTCAATCCTCCAAAACGCTGTGTCAGCATGTGGCATTCAGTGAGTCACAAGGGTAACTGTATTATGGCTGGTGCAGGGAGGAAAAAAGGTAAGGTTTATTTAAAATAAAATGAAAAGCCTTGTGTTTGTCTTCAGAATTTGATGTTATCTTTATAATCGTCCATGAGAGTGTTTAATAGTTGTAATAAAGGAGGAGAAATTCTGCTAGGAAAGCAATGAAATGTGCATTGTGTTTAACTGGCAAAGTGTTTCCTGAAGCATTTCTGAGAATAGGTGTGTGATTTTTTTTTTTTCTCCCCTTTCAGTTGATGCTGATGAGATAAAACGACTAGGAAAGAGATTTAAGAAGCTTGATTTGGACAACTCTGGTTCTTTGAGCGTGGAAGAGTTCATGTCTTTACCTGAATTGCAACAGAACCCATTAGTACAGCGAGTAATAGATATATTTGACACAGATGGAAATGGAGAAGTGGACTTCAAAGGTAAGACACAGTGCTTTGTGACAGGTGGTGGTATTTTATCAGAATTCCTGGAGCCTTGGAATTCAAATTTTGCTTCAGCTGAGAAAGGAGGGGTGAAGAAAACTTGTTCATCAAAATAAGGTGCTAATTCCTAGTGAAACTGAATACCGGTAAAACTAGTTTCTCTGGTGCATTAGGGCAACGCACTCCTGAATGAAATGCTTAAAAGAGCAGATTGTTTAGTAATAGCTTTCCAGGTCATGCTGATTTAGGACGACTCATTAAGTATCTCTTAAAGTACACGAATTCAGGCTCTAAATTGTGGTGCCCTCTGAAGTATAATCTGAGGCTGAAGAGACTATGGAAAAAGTGGGGTAGACTGTGTAAGTGGTGTGTCCGCGCGTAAGTTGTATTTATCCAAATGTTGTTACGAGATCTCTTTGGAGTATTTAGAAAATAGTTTTCTACATTGTGATAGTGGTCCAAATTTTTCTGTTGATACTTCCTTTACAGGATTCTTTCTATGATCTTAGGTAGACAATTCAAGCAAAAACCCAAAAGTTTTGATTTAGTACATCCCTCCAAAATTTTAGACTTATTTTAAATATTCACGATTAAAAGGTCCAGCAGGTTAAAAATCTTCATTAGTAGTTTATGTTAAAACAGTCACTGACCCTTAGAAGTGATAATGTCTGTAACTTCTGTTCAAGGTAACGCTCATTATTTCTTGCTCATGACTAGAAAAGGTTAATCAGTTTTCCTTGAGAATTTTTTTTATTTGGGGAAAGTTACTGAATCTCATTTATATTGACAGGCTGACATTTTAAATAAAATGTTAACATACAAAAGTTGGTAACCTTTACAAAACCCTTTAAATTTCTATAGGGAGAACTACAGTAACTGGAATGTTGAGTTTTTGAGACTTTCTTGGTATCGGTTTCCAAAACACTAAATGTTGTACGTAACTGTCCAAAATTCCCTTGTGAAAAATAGGCAGTGATGAAAGATCGTGGTATATTGTATGTGACATTGAGCTGTGGTTAATATAATTACCAAGAGCTGTTCCTCTTGGGTGGGAACAGGAAGTTGTCAAAATCAATTTTCCATAGTAAAATGATGCTGCTGTAATAAGTGGCAGTGAATTCTGTTGTTGTCATCTGGCCAAGTTTGATTCATTTAATTTCTTTATTTCTGTCTCAGAGGCAAGCTCAAAGGAAAGGGTTTAAACTGAAAGAGAGTAGGTTTAGATTGGCTATAAGGAATAATGAAGACCTTGAGCTACAGATGTCATCTGTCTGGACTTCTGTAAGGCCTTTGACATGGTCCCCCACAACATCCTTCTCTCTAAATTGGAGAGAGAGGGATTTGATGGGTGGACTGCTCAGTGAGTGAGGAATTGGCTGGATGGTCACATCCAGAGGGTACTGGTCAATGGCTCAACGTCCAGATGGAGATGGGTGACAAGTGGTGTCCCTCAGGGGTCCTTATTGGGACCAGTGCTGTTTAAAATCTTCATCAATGACATGGACAGTGGGACCGAGTGTCCCCTCAGCAAGTTTGCGGACAACACCAAGCTGAGTGGTGCAGCTGACACACCTGAGGGACGGGATGCCATCCAGAGGGACCTGGACAAGCTTGAGAGATGGGCCTGGGTGAACCTCGTGAGGTTCAACAAGGCCAAGTGCAAGGTCCCGGACCTGGGTTGGGGTAACTCCCAGTATCTAGACAGACTGGGGGATGAAGGCATTGAGAGCAGACCTGCCGAGAAGGACTTGGTACTGGTGGATGAAAAGCTGGGCATGAGCCAACAATGTGCGCTCGCAGCCCAGAAAGCCAACCGTATCCTGGGCTGCATCCAAAGAAGCGTGGCCAGCAGGTCGAGGGAGGGGATTCTGCCCCTCTGCTCCGCTTTGGTGAGACCCCAACTGGAGTCCTGCATCCAGCTCTGGGGCCCCTAACACAGGAAGGACGTGGACCTGTTGGAGCGGGTCCAGAGGAGGGCCACAAAAATGATCTGAGGGCTGGAGCACCTCTCCTACGAAGACAGGCTGAGAGAGTTGTGCTTGTTCAGCCTGGAGAAGAGAAGGCTTCAGGAAGACCTTATTGCAGCCTTTCAGTACCTAAAGGAGGCCTGTAAGAAAGATGGGAACAAACTTTTTAGCAGGGCCTGCTGTGATAGGACAAGGAGTAATGGTTTTAAACTAAAAGAGGGGAGATTTAGACTAGATATAAGGAAGAAATTGTTTACAATGAGGGTGGTGAAGCACTGGAACAGATTGCCCAGAGAGGTGGGAGATGCCCCATCCCTGGGAACATTCAAGGTCAGGCTGGACGGGGCTCTGGGCAACCTGATCTAGTTGAAGATGTTCCTGTTTATTGCAGGGGGGTTGGACGATGGCCTTTAAAAAGGTCCCTTTCAACTGAAACCATTCTGTGATTCTAAGAATTTTTTTTATGATGAGAATGGTGAGGCACTGGCACAGGTTGCCCAGAGAAGCTGTGGATGCCCCATTCCTCGAAGTGTTCAAGGCCAGGTTGGATGGGGCTTTGAGCAACCTGATCTAGCAGAAGATGTCCCTGCCTGTGGCAGGGGGTTGGACTTAGATGGTCTTTGAAGGTCCCTTCCAACCCAAACCATTCTGTGGAAAGGAAAATTACTAGAGTGAGGAAACTTGCATTCTTCTGTTGAAAGACCTAAACTTTTTTTTTTAGATTAATCTTTAAGCATAATGGTAAAAAACCCCCACCTTACCAGTCAAGCATTTTATTGATAAATCATATAGGAATTGTTGACTTAATTTCACAAAACTTTCAACCTAATGCTATATTGCTATACCTCTGTATTCTTCTTATACCATAGCTGAGCTTACAGTTTTGCTCTGTTGTCATTTTTACCACCAAAAGCTCTAAGTCTGGTTACAGGATCTCATCCAGACACATCACATCCCAGGGTTTTATTTGTTTGGCAGCTCAAGAATTTGCTCCTGGGATAATAACTTCATTGTTAAACAATATAAATTTTCTTTTTACCCTATTTTGTAAAGAAAAAATATTTTTTAGGAATTTGTTTTAGAGCAGTTTTGATGTAATTCTTGCTTCAAGTTGAGAAACCAATCTTGAGAGGAGCTGCACAATTAGAATCCCCACTGGAGCAGCTTTGGTAGAGATCTTGATGGAGTTTTATATCAGGTTCTGGTGAACGTCTAGTGACTAAATTACTTAAATACTGATGTGAACAAGTCTGGTGAGCGCGGTATTGGATTTAAAGTACTTCCCCCTAAGGAATATTGAAGTATCAAAGTATGTGGACACTTAGGTGTCACAAGGTAGGCAATATTTTAAAGATTTTAGGGTAATTTCGATTCTTTTTACAATTTTAAAAAATTTCTGAATGTTGATTTCCTTGGTTTATTAAAAAAAATACACTTTTTGTAAATATTTTTCTTGTATCCTTTAGAATTTATAGAAGGAGTCTCCCAGTTCAGTGTCAAAGGAGATAAGGAACAGAAGTTGAGGTGTAAGTATTTTGATTTTCCTTAGCAAAAATTTTTCGATCCTCAACAATACACTTTGGTTAGTTAACATTGAGAAATCGGCAAATCCAGATTCTTTTGAAAAGTGGGAAATCATGAAGGTAGATTGTCAGTATTTTGCACACATTGTCATTTGTGTGAAGAATTTGCCAGCACTCTTTTCTGTGGGGAATGTTTGAGGAGGTTGCCTTCTGAATAGCTTCAGTTGCTTCCCTTTTTTTTAAAAAAAAAAATCATTTAAGGATACTTAGTTCACAAAATTGTGAACTAGAGATGTGCTTTGCTTTATGGGAGCATAAGAATATACTAAATTTTTTGCTACTACAGTAAGCCAGCACTAAATTCTTGTTTGAGAACTGCATCTCGGGAACACCGCATGACCCCAGCTTTTGGAGTGGGGAAGGGATAGGTTCAGTCATGGGTGTAGCTTTCAATAACTAAGACATAATACAGGTTTAGGAAAGAAATTTGCTGTACTGAACCGTTTAAAAATAAACTCGGTCTTAATGCCAAATTGTTTGCAGCAAAGTAACCAGGTGGGATTTTGATTCATCTGGTCCCTGGAAGGTTGTAATTTTTTCTGCTTGCAAACGAACTGCTGCCTGGGCGCTTTACTTGCGGTGGTGAAGATCTTCCAGTTCAGTGTTAAGAGAGTTCTTTTGCTGCAGGTGCTAACACAATCTCGATTGACGTTTCTAAAGTGACTTTTTTTTCTTTTAAATGCGATAGTAGCGCCATTCATTGTGTTGTTTCTGATGTTTCATTTTTTTCAGATTGAAATGGAAAGGCTGTTAGAAATCTCACGTAAAATGCAGTATTTTTCTCAGTTTGTGCAGGATTGTGTCATTGCTTATTTTTAATGCAAAGCACATGAATGTATATTGCTCTTTTCCGACCACATTTGTTACTGAAAGTTTTACATATATGTGTATGTATTTTACTTCTGCAGTTGCTTTTCGCATTTACGATATGGACAAAGACGGTTATATCTCAAACGGCGAGCTCTTCCAGGTGCTGAAGATGATGGTTGGGAACAATCTCAAAGACACTCAGTTACAGCAAATTGTAGATAAAACCATAATTAATGCAGATAAGGATGGTGATGGAAGAATATCCTTTGAAGAATTCTGTGCTGTAAGTAACCTCTAAAGAAAACTTTGATAATTTAGTTTACCATTTTTCCTCCTTTTTTTTTTTTTAAAACAGTCTAAAGGGTAAGGTTATAAAAGCAGAGTGTTCTTTCTGATCTGGCACCCGTCACTCTTTGACACAGCTTTATAGATGGTGGCATTGTGTTAGGGCTTCCAATAGGGCATATGAGCAAGTCATGGATCATTCCTTCAGGATGCAGGCTTTCCCATAGAATCTGGCGTGCCAGAAGAGGGTGTTTTGTTCAGA
Organism: Phoenicopterus ruber ruber; assembly: GCA_009819775.1. Lineage (NCBI taxonomy): Eukaryota > Metazoa > Chordata > Aves > Phoenicopteriformes > Phoenicopteridae > Phoenicopterus > Phoenicopterus ruber. Next base: position 9,531,844 of record CM020217.1, read on the forward strand.
GCACAGCACCTTGTATAAAGTAATTTCAATGTCCTTTTATGATGTAATAAACACAAGACCAGTCCTAATTACTTTTATATACAGACAAAAAGGCTCGCCTGATGAAGACATATATTGGATTCCAGTCTCTATGCTGGTAGAAAATAGCAGCTTTAGAGATGAGTTGCGAGTGACTGGCTTGTCGTAGGAGGCTGGTTTTCCTTGTTTTCAACAGTTAGATTTGATTAAAAAAGAAACAGCACTTTCAGTTGTTTTTAAATGTCTCTAGCTGCTTAATAGAACATGCCGAGTGAAAAAAAATCAGAGCATGGTGGGCAGGCATGTGCAGTCTGCCAAGGGGGGAAAAATGCTTCAAACCATCTGAAATGTGTAAAATGAGTACGTCATAGCAGATCTCTCTTTCAAAAAGTGGCACTATCGGGGTGGTGCGTGGAGGGGTGTGTTCCACAGAGGTGAACTTTAGGTTAATCTCCCAATCTCTAAACTAGGTGTCTGCTCCAAATCACCCTTTAGAAAGGTTTATCTTTGCAGGGTGTGGAGAGAGCCTGGGGAGATTATCACCATCTGCAGAAGAGGGGGATTCTACAAAGGCCAGGGTAGCGGGATTTGTGTCAGTTACAGGGAGAGTAACCCCTCAAGTGCTGCTCTTGAAAAAGGACACACAGTTGAAAGGTGCATTTTAAAAACTCTGTGGGTATCACTGAGCAGGTGCTCGCATGTAGCGCTTGAGACTTGAAATGGTTGATGTTCACCCATGTTGCATATTGGTTTAATTAGTTGACAGCAAGTTTTAAATTCCTTCTCTCTCTAAAAAAGTAAATGAGACATTGAAACACTTGAAAATCGCAATAATGAGTGTTTACACGTTAATTTTAAATGGTGTATTAATGAACATGCACTTGGGTAGCACAGTTTGAGTTGACAGGCATTCAAGCATTGCTTTTGTTTCCTACTCTTTGAATTTACAGCTTCAGCTCAAACATAACTTGTTCATACTCATGATCAATGCAAGCTCTAAAAAAAGGAAAAAAAAAATCTGCCCTCCCCCGAAGTATTAGAGCAAACCAGTTCTATTGTCTGCATAGGGGTTTTTGTAGACTTCAGTTATTTTTGTGGCATCATGTGAAAACCCGTGGTCGTCTGCGAAGAACTCAGAATGAGTCTTCCTTGACCACAGCAGCCTGCAGACACCTAGATTAGTGAAGTATCTGTTTTTCTTGCATGGGGCTGTCTTCGAGCCGTCCATCGAATATAATGTTGCCTTTTCTTTTGTCCTTGGGCTTCTGCCCAGACTTCTGTCTTGTACTGCTCTTCGATTTTTCTTCTTCCTTTCTTTTAATTTCTTCAGTTTCCATTAACCTCCTGACAAGACACCTTTCACTTCTACAGTCTCTTATCCCCTTCCCTCTTGCATTTTACCTCCTTTTGAATTTTGTGCCATCTCTCTAGAAAAATATTTCTTTTGTGGCATTTGGCCTTTGAATTTTGTTTCTGCATTATAAAAGGTTCCTCTGACGTCGCTCCTTTCTTCCTTTCTCTGTGCATGAATCGTACGCCTTTGAACGCTGGTAATGCTTTTTTGGGTGCATGCAGTTTGGTCAGAAATCCTGCTGCCTTTCCTAAGGCCCTTCGCTTCTCGTGAAAGTTTTACAGGGTGTTTTAGAAGTAAAGTTAGCGTTTCATTGAACATTCTGAAACAGAATACAAGGTCAGAATACGAGATGGGGAGGGGGGAAGCCAAAATAGTGTAACTTACACTGTTTTTCAGGCCCTTGAGAGTGTGTGTGTGTGTGTGTGTAAGCTGTACTAATATAATTACCTTGGCTCATACATAATTCATTCGTGTATCTCGCAGTACTTGTGAAATGTAAATTAGTTTAGCGAGGCTGGGGCAGCACTGTCATTATGATCGACCTGAATGCATCTTCAGAATAAAGCGTGCTCTTTGTATCTCGCTAACTTTCAATTCTCGTCTGTTTCTGAACGCTTGTTTTTCTCCCAGGTTGTAGGAGGCCTAGATATCCACAAAAAGATGGTCGTAGACGTGTGACTCTCTAGGGCACCACCCAACACTTTTGCTTTCTTCTCCATCTCTGAAGATCTGCTCAAGACGTCCAGCAATGCTCTCTGTGTATTTAAATGGAAGTATTTTTCTCTGTGAAGCCACATTTTCCAACATGAGCCTCATGAAGCCAACTAAGTGTTATTGAACTTTTATTCTCTCAATAACTCGGTGTAGCACTTTAAAGTCTGAAGGACAGCAAAGATGGAAAGAGCATATCAGTGTGGTGGAGAAAGGGAAGGGGTTGGCTTTTTAATTTATTTTTCTTCATCTTTTATAACAAGGAAATATCTATCTATATATATATATGTGTGTGTGTATTTATATATAGATATATATGTAGCTTTCTATATGTAGTAGCTAGGTGGGCTTTAATTTAATATACTTGATTCAGAAACAAAACTAGAGTACAAAGTGCCAAGCAGAATATTAACAGTTCAATATATGGATATACATCCTTACTTTTATTTCACACAGTTTTATATATATAGTAGAAGAATGTAAAATTTTAACTGGGTGTTAGGTCAACTCTTTTCCTTTTCCTGTGACTGTTCAGATGTTTCTATATATTGACTGGCTGACAAAGCATTGCTTCTTTAATAATTCACCTTAATTACATTTTTTGTAACACAGGAGACTAAGTTTATTTATACCTGTTAATATATTACCAGGGACTGTGTCTCTTTGCTAAATAACGTAGTACAGTTCTACTTAATATGAGAATATAGTTTAATGCTACTGCCAAGAACTAGCCCTCATGTGCGTATAGTAACTGCAGAATGCTTTGACGGCCGCTAGATTTTTGTCACCTAGGAACTGGGAGCAGTGACAGCTGTCCTGAAGTTAAGGCAAATCTGCTGTCCTGGGTTCACGTTAGATACAGCTGCTCAAGGTGTTAGATGCATTCATGATTTTCTCTTGTGCTTAGCTTAATGAAATTAGGATCGACATAACTGTGCAGGATTCCCATCTACTTATTTTATACAGTACGTAGGTTATAAAATGTTCTTGCCATTTAAATTCTGTTGTTTCAACCATGATAGTTTCCCCTCTGCATTTAAAGAATACTACAGGTAGCATAAATAACTGGTAACATTTTATATATATATATGTATATAGGATTCATACAGGGGGAAAATCTTGTTAACCTATGCCATAGAGGAGGAAAACTTCACACTATCTAAATTTATACCTCTTGCGGTTCTCCGGTCCTTTGCCTGGGGAATTTTTTTCTTTTCTAGATTTGTCCATATCATAATTTGTAATGGATGGTAACTTGATATATTTGTGTGATATAAAAGTAGCGAGCCATGTTTTACAACTTTATATCATCCCTTCCCTTTTCTGCAATGGTACTATTGGCTGGAAGAAAAACATTTGCTAGATTTTTTAGGACAGTACATCTTTCCTGTATAGTAGTTTTTCTATTAAAAAATTGTTTTATAATCAGCAGTGGAAAGTGCGGGTTGTCTGAACCTACTTCAGTCGAGCACCTGTCTGCCATAGCTGTTCCTTCAACTGAGTGCTGCACATCATGGGCTCTGTCTGTGAGAGAGAAATCCAGGTGCTTGGTGTCCTTGCATGACATGAAGTTTTGCATGTAGATCGATTTGAAATGTTCCTCTTGTTTACATAATTTGCATAATTTAAAAGATAATGTTGCCAAACTTTGGTAAATGTTAATGTTCAAAACAAAAATCTCCACTACATGTAACTTTTCTTCCTCTGGATCAGTACGTGGCTTATAATCCCAGCCAGTGGTTGTATCTGTTCCAGTGTCAACTGCCATGTGCTCTGCTTCAAGGGGGAACTAGTCTTTTGTGAATTTTTTGTACATAAGTATTTGTTACGAACATTTTAGCAAATGCTTTCGATTTCTCTTACTTGCTTGTGCATATCTTGGCTGGCATTATAGAAATTAGTGCTAATGTTATTTCCTTAGGGGGATTGGAAGGGGAGGGATGAGGTGTTTTTTTTTTTTAGTTTGTGTGGGGAAAAATGATTTATGTTGAATGTTTAGTTTTTCCTCTGCATGCTACATCATATGTTGTGGGAACTATAAGAACCTTCATACTATATGAATACAAAATAAAATATTTGAACCTTGGCTGGGGTGCTTCAGTACTTACCTGGGCCTTTCCTGTTCAACTTAAAGCAGCTCTGCACCCCGCTCTGAAAAAAGAAAACTTGCTGTTCGTAGTTTTTGTCCCCTCTTTGATTAGAAAGATTTATTGAAAAACTGTACAGGTGCTGCAGACGGTCCCCTTAATACCTTGGGCTTCATTTCAGTATTTCAAGACCACTTAAGTATTTTTTTTTCTTAAAGGCACATCTAGTTCTTTCTGCTACGTGTCCAAATTGAATAAAATACCTCTTTTTAAATCCTGCTAAATTCAGAAGGATTGTGGTAAGTGGAAGATGGTTTAAAAATAAAGGAAAAACCCTCAAACCCTAACCTTAATGTAGGTGGGAGATGAAAGGCAGCTGCTTTCTCAAGGAAAGGTCCGAGACCTCTGCTGGTGAACACAATCCTCCCTGCCGCAGGTGCGTCCTTCAGAGCAGCTGTTTGCTCTTGCTGTTTGCGGTGCAGTTGTTGGGCCTCCTGTGTGCTGCCCTCTCCCTTTCTACTGCTTTTGGTAGGTAGCAGTAGGCACCTGCTTTAGGATAAAGATCAGATTACTTTCCTGTGCCTTGCCTTGCCCTCCCCTTATCTTTCAGGCTAATTGAGGTAAATGACAGAAGCAGCCAATGAACAGATGATGTGCCAACCGGGTACGTGCACGGTTTTACCTTGAGCTGCTCAAAAGGGAGACGCTCTCCCTCTATAGCTCAGACTGCTGAGACCTGTACGTTTAGGTAACTCAGCGAGTCTTGAATCTCTGCGCAGTTGAAGGCTTGAGTGAATTTGGCTGTAACAATCATCCCATACTACAGAGTGCTGCACCGGAAACTCGGACGTGGAGAGAAATGCTTACTCAAAGTGGTAGTGTTTTTGATAATCTCCTTTCAGTTTTTGTTTCTGTTCACGAACATGAACTAAACTATTTTGCAAGAGACTTGGTCACAAGTTTGGCTGGAGGGGCAGGAGAGAAGGGCCACGTTTAAGTCAAACTGGGACTGTGGCTGGGCTCTGTCATCTGTTGTGTGCATGTAGCGTTTTAAGGAGGAGACACAGCGCTTTGCAGTTGTTTGTGCTCTCCTACGCTGGCCAGTATTTAACCTGGGGGTGCTTAGCTTCACTAGGCTGCCCTTACAGATCGTTTGTGAGAAAATACAAACCAGTAAAATCTCTATAGGCACAGATTCTAGGATTAAGTTCAAATACACTATTTACCTCTTTGTCTTCTTACCATCTTTGTGTGATACATTGTCCCATCGGTAGCAGAGACTGGTTGGGCAGCCGGCCATTGAACTTTGCATTCCTGTTGACTCTTCCTTTTTCCAGGAAGATACTGATCCAGGATGTGTGGATGTGAACGCTTAACTATGCTGCTTCCTTTAGGCTCCAACTCAAAGGCTTTCCAAAGTCCTCACAGCAGTCTCTTTAATACTTTGCTGTTCAGAAAGTCAGTAATGAAGCATGGTTTTGTTTGAGGGTAAGTTTTAAGTAAAATCAGGTACCCGTACTTCTGATACAGACACAACCAGTTTAAAATAACTTTTAATGACTATACAGAAATACTAAGTGTGCTCAAATCAGACGTGCTGTCTGATTTGAAATTCGACTGCACAAACAGTCCCGGTTTTCTTCTGGGCTTCCAAATGGAGCAGAAGACTGAGTGCTTGCGTAGCTCCAGGCCTCTCCTGCGTACAGAAACCACAACTCCCAGTCCTTGGTGGTGCAGCCGTGCTGCAGCTCAGAATCTTTCGGCTGCTCTGCTGGCCACTGCCCGAATGTTGCCATAAACTTTTGATGGAGGACTTCCTGCAGAAGAAAGTACACGTTCAGTCAGCGAACAAGATAATGTATGTCACAGAAACAGTCATTTAGCTCTCGTGGCTGTGTTAAAAGTGGAGAAATAAGTCTGTGGGCGAGAAGGGTGGTCAAGGTCAGCCACCCTGTCTCTTACTGCAAGTGCAGAGTTAAGCCGCTGTCAGCGTGGGCTGTCCCCTTTGGCTTTCTAGACGGTGCATTCAAAATGGCCCCTCAGGGAATACTGCAGCTAAAGCAAAAGGCAGAAAATCTTCCTTCTGCACCGTGGAGAGGGTTTTGGAGCCAGAAACAAAGCCCTGGGCTCGCTGCTTCTTCCCCAAACCCTTCTCGTGAGGGCAACAAGACAAGTCCCAGCAAGCTACCTGCTCCAAATGCAGGCGTGGACACGCCAGGGAAGAAGGTAAGACCCACAGAAAGCAGTTTCTCAGACTGCGAGATCTATTTATATGTAATGAAGATTAGATAACAGGACTTACCTAAAATTAGATTGCAAATTGCTGTTCGTGCCATTTTAATGTTCTGAAAAGATCCCAAAATATGAATTTTCCTGTAAAAAGCAGTCAAAGTCGCATTAGTTAATGGAGAAAAACCTCCCTGTGATTACATAGTTAATAAGAGCATCTAAGCTGGAGGTGAGAGACGAACGTGGAATTTCAGATCAATGTACTAGTTCCTCTTCCACAGTTGTAATTAAAAAACCCCAAACACTTAAAATTAGAAAACCTACAACAACAGAACCTGTGCTCTTCTAAATCCTTTATAAAAGAGAGATTACAATTTGCAAATTTAACAGTGTAGCAGCTTTAGGAGGAAAACATTGTTGCAGGGTTGGTGGGTTCAACTTTTTGATTATTCATACGGAATTCTGCTGCTGTGTAGAATCACTCAGTTCTAGGTGTGCTAGTGACATTGTCATCGTTCTCAAAAGGTCAGATAAATGCTCAAACAGCGTTCATGAAAAATAACAAATCATTTGTCTTACTACTGCTCTACAACAGTTTCAAAAAGTTCAAGTTACCTTTGTTCCTGGAAGAGGACATGGATTAATTTAGGGACTGGGCCCTGCCGAGAAGGAAGTCAGTCAGTACTTACGCGTCAGCAAGAACTATTCGTGTCCTGGTTACGTTTTCTATAGTGAATTTTGTTTTTCCGCCTTTCCCTGCTATTCTCCCTATTGCTCTTGACAGATGATCTCCTTTCAAAGGTTTGACTAAAAAGAGAGTAACGCACTCAGTGAAACAGCGGTGGTGTGTATTTCTGTAACGCTTCCCTTGTTCAGGTTACTGGAAACAACTCATTTTAAGTAATACAAAAGCAACTTCACTACAGATGAAATATGTATCTATATTCACCTATATGACTAGGAGTGAAAATTGCATCCAGTGGTACGTGACCATGGGCAGCAGAGAGAAATTCTCATACAGAACTGCCATGGGAGGCATTCTCTTCATTAGTGAGCAATTAAAATTGAGGAAACAGAGCCAGAGCACACACAATTAACGCCAGTGGGAATGAAATGGATCACATTTAGATGCTGCTCTCCTTGGAGCCTGCTCCAAGGAGGCCCAATAATATGTGAAATAACAAATGTTTCTGCTACCTCCTTCCCACCCCTCGCTGTCAGGATAGTGGGAGGAACAGAGCCCATTCCAGTTTAAAAGTCTAGTGGATGTATTCCCCAAAACACTCCATGTCATCTTTAAGTTTAAAACGACGTTTACGCTGTGACAAGAAAAATCCAATCAACCTGACAAAGTGACATGCTTTTAGGGATGAAGGTTTGGGGAGGGGGTTGTTGGGACATCTTACAAAAATGACAACCCTTTCAAGCTGCCTGTACCTAGACAATAATTCTACGTACTGGCATGAAGGTTTTCCTGATCCCTGGGGACAAGTGACACAAGTGGAGTGTGGGGGGGAACCCAAAAATGTATTCGCAGATGGTGCACACGACTACTTGAATACTGCAGCAGGAGCTACTTACCATCTGTAACTTCAAATGATTCTAGAAAAAGATCATCTAATCTGATGAGAGCAAGAGCGTCCTAAAACATTAAGAGATTTGTTATCAGCATGAGTTTCCCAGTGCCACAACAGAGTTGCAAGCTTCTGTGTTTTCTTTACACATATAAACAGATGACATCAGTAGTATTTCCCTACTTATGACACAACAGTCAGCTAAAGTTAGATCGGCTATTTTTTCAATAGCAACGTAAGCTTGTATTTCTGTGTAGAGAACCCTGCAAATGCTTACACCGCGGACCCACCTATACTAGTGAAGTCAGTACACGTCTGCAGCAACGAGCAGCCCGTACGATACTGCAAAAAGGCGTTTTGTTTTCTCGAAGTAAATTTTGAGTTTTGGACAGACTTATGGCTATTGACTGGGACTAAAGCAAAATGAACATACGCAGACCACCTCAGAGCCAGACAGAATATAATTTCCTGCTTGCCTCTCACATATCATTAAATATTTCCTCCATTTCATAATTTTAATTATGTGCTGTTTGAAGATTACCTTTTAATTCTGCATTAGCTTAAGACTGAACTTCCACTCCAGTCAAAATTTCAAACAAATTTATTTCTAGCAAACCACCTAAAGATTTTTATTTCTTTCTTACTGTCATTTGCAGAGAGGCCAAAGACTTCATGCAAACAAATTCAAGCAATCTCACAATCGAGCTGTTGGGAGACTCACCTCTACTTGAAACCCAAGTATAAAAGCTTTCACAAAATCAGCTGCTTTCGTTAGAGCACTGAGATCCTTTGTCTCTTGACAAGTCTGCAAGACAAGAAGTTACATTTGCAAATTAAGACCATGCAAAGAGGATGGGGACTTGAAAAATCTAAGAGATGAAGGCTAACCATTAAAAAGCTGCATTTAGGTAATGCTCCTATAACTGTGTTTTACTGAAAGACCCAAGTGATAAACTTTGTGCTTCCTTGCCATGCTGATCCTCAACCACAAGAATGCACCAACTACCAGAGCCTCTGTTTGGAGGGGAGGGAAAAGAGAAACTGCTGAAAATCCCCACCACCGGTGACCAAGAACAACTTTTTTAATTTAAAAAAAAAAAAAACCAAACACAAACCAACAACTAAACAAAAACCAACAACCACAAACAAAACAAAAAGAAACACCCCAAACTAAACTGCAACGCAGAACAGCAGAATAAAAGAGAAGGACGGCAGGAGACAGCTTGGGGAGGGAAAGTTATTCTAATGACAGTATCTTAAAGATGTTTTAGCAGGTGATTAGAAACATGGAGAGGTTCAATAAAACATACGGGACAAGAGAAACAAGGTATTTGGAACAGGAACAAATGGACCTGACACATCAGCAAGTGTTGGAGTGTTTAAGTTTTACACTTCCCCCCTGCTCCCCCCCACCCAAGGGCACAGGATTTGCTGCCGGGGGCATTTTTTCAGCTCATGTTCTAACGCTGGGCCAAAGCATTCCTCTGCTACCAGTGCAAACGTTGGTGCACGTCTGCGTTTACACACCCTAACAGGGACGACTTAGAAAAGAGCAGTCTTTGAAGTGGTAAGAAAAGAAAAGCAGGAAACAATAATTAAGGAAGATAATTATGTTAATGTCTGGAATACATAAAAGGTATTCTGAAATGTCATTTACAGCTTTCACGCCATGTCAAAATAATGACAGAAACTCATTTTGAAGTTTTCAATTGTTTTATACTCATGATAGATATGGGCAAAATTCAATCAGCTTGATCAAGAACAAAACTACCTGCTTTTCAACCAGACATCATTTCGTATCAAACAGCAGTGTTAAAATCCCAGGTTTTTCACCTGCTTAGTTATTCAGTGGAATTGCAAGAGTGTTCCTGCTCCATCCTAACTTCCCTTCCAATTATTTCTAGGAAGTGTAAATACGGGATAAGTATGTCACTTTTCCTAATAAGCTGGCCAACTTGTCACTAACCATACAATTTTTTTCCCTCTAGTTGCTAGCGTCAAACCTGTGGTAAGATTTCAAGGTCAGGAAGCAAAATTACTGTTGGTGTCTACATTCTTACACATCAACATTGGTAATACAGTAACTCAGATGTCAAAGGCATAGCATGAGCTTTGGACATACATTTAAAAACAGGTAGTCTGTATATTCCTGAGAGGGAATAAGAATGAAGAATGAGCATCTACAAGATTTACAATTATATCTTAGTATCTGTACCTTACGCTATTTCAATCCATTAAAGAAAAATCACAAGCTATTAAACTACAGGCCCTTATCTTCTGCCATAAACAAAAAACATTAGAAGATTCGGTGGCCCCCTCAAAAGACACTGCTAACTCAAAATTGTCAGGTGAGTATTTAGTAGCCTTAAATATCTGGAAAACACTGCATTCCAAAATCATGTCTAACACATAGACTAAGGTTCTTCCTTAATTCTCAAGTACATAATTTTCTCCTATAAAAATTGAACCCCCCCCAGTTTATGCAGGCCCCTTCTAGAAGAGATTAACACTTTTGAATTTTAATTCCATTAACTACTTATTTCTAAGCAATAATTGACAGATTTTGATTCCCGGCAAGAGTTTTCTGGTTAGGTGAAACAACGCAGTTTCTGTCTTTCCAAGCATTACGGGGGACTGAGAACGCTTCCCTCATCTTTAACACGCAGGACAAGGACACCTATGAGGCGAGGCACTGCAGTTCAGGTACTAGCTGGGAAAGCAGGAGAAGGAGCTCTCTTTACCTTGATTTCAACGTTTCTTGTTTTCAAATTAAACCTGATTTGAAGTTGCAAGTGCTCCACGATAGGCGTGAATATTTTCATCCAGTTCTCTTTTAACGGAGTGTACCTGTTGGCCGGCACGGGAACCTTCCTCATTTCGCCTTTTCCAACCTAGCAGGGGGGAGAGGGTCGTGAAGCAAGGGGAGGCCGAGAACCGCACACCGTTCCAGGGGCCAGGGGGCTGCTTCCCCGGAGCGGCAGCCCCGGCCCCGCAGGCCCCGGGCCGCCGGTTCCTGCCGGCACCGCAGCCAGGCCGACATTTCCCCGCCCGGCGCCCCGCATACCCCGAGCGCCTCGGCGGCCACCGGCGGGAAGGCCGGCCTCTTGCTGGGCCGCGGCTCCGCCGTGTCCATGGCGGCCCCCGCCAGCGGCTCCTCCCTGCCCGCGGCCGCCCGCCGCTTCCGCCGGCTCCGCTTGGACAAGACGCTGGTGAAGCCGCCCTCGCCCGCCGCCGCCGCCGCCTCGGTCTCCATGGCGACGGACGGGGAAGCCGTTAGGGGGGCTCGCGCTCCAACCGTCGCCCCGTGCCCTCCGCGCGAGCCCACGTGCCTCCCAACAGCCGCCGGAAGAGGCCCAACGGCCACTTCCGCCCCGGCCGCCCGCTTCCTGCGGTGCCCGCGGCGGTGCCGGAGCGCGGGCGTCAGGCGGCGGGGCGGGCACCCCGGCGGGGCGGCGGGATGTCGGCGGGGGGGCTGGAGCGGCCGCAGCTGGTGGCGCACGTGCAGCAGGCGCTCAACTACACCCTGTTCGACTGCAAGTGGGTGCCCCGCAGCGCGCGCCTCCTCTGCCTGGGCAGCGCCGCGCGCGGCACCGGCCTCCTCCAGCTCTACGAGCTGCAGGGCGGCCGCCTGGCGCTGCTGCGGGAGGTGAGCGCCGGCGCGGCGCGGGGTGGCGCGGGGAGGGGCCCGCTGTGGCGACGCGGGGAGCCCCGGGGCGGCGGGGGGTGCCTCGGCCCAAGCCTGCCGGTGCCCTCCGCGGGGACGAGGGCCGCTAGGCCCTGCCCTGGCGGTGGGGCTGCAGCCTGAGGCAGCCCGAGGCAGCGCCGGCCCTGGTCCCGCTCGGCAAGGGAGACCCGGGCGCTCGTCCAGAGCCAGCGGGACTCGCTAGCGGGAAAAAATTAGAAGAAAACTGCGATATTGGGCCTGGTTTGCCTGTTAAATTTGCTTATCCCGGAATTTGTGTCGCCCCGTTTGCTCGCACTAGCCTGGCGTGCGCTCGTTGGTGTGTTGTCATGGTTTGCGCTACAGGGAAAGCCGGAGGCTCTGGGCTCCGGTCGTGGGTTTTGGGGTTTGTTTTGTTTTGTTTTAACTCAGACAGACCTTTGAGGATTGGCTGATTTTCGGGGGTAACAGCGCCTCGGGTGCATAAAGACCCCCAGGGACACAAGCGAATAAACTGCCCTAGTTGCTACAGTTGTGTAGGGACGAGGCACTGAAGGTGCGTACGCAACCCTGCCACAGATCAATAGAAAGAATGGCTCATTCCGCCTTTCCCGGCGTACCAGCAGGGCTCTGGGAAGAGCTGGGATTCCCTCTGCGTTGTATCTGCAAATCAGTAGAGACAGCAGCCTCTGAGTATCGTTAGCAAGCTGAGGTGAGAGGTTTGCTTGGGATTTTTGAAAGACTATTAAACTGAAGTCTCTGCTTTTCTGTGCACAAAGAAATAAACACAACGTGTAATTTGCCTTTGATAGCATTTTGATTGTGTTTTACGCCGAATATCCTATGTACGTTTCACTGAAATCTGCCAAGAAACTGCTGCTGCAGTCTGTGCTTGTGTTGCTTTTGTCCACGTGCTGACACAGAATGTATCCTTTTTTACAAGATTGAAAAGGCTAAACCTATAAAATGTGGAACTTTTGGTGCTACATCTCTGCAGCAAAGATACTTGGCTACAGGAGATTTTGGTGGAAACCTTAACATATGGTAAGCACGGATGTTCTTTCAAAGCTTTTTCATTTGATGTTGTACGTGTCTGAACCGACGTTTCTGTACGTCGCTGGCTTCTGTACAAAATGCTCTCTGTGTTGCATGTGATTGGGACCCAGTCAGAAGCTTCGCTGGCTACTGTATTGGACCATGCCTGTTTTGCAAAAACAACGTGAATTCTGCGTAGTGGTTTAATGCAGTGCTGTTTCACTTGCATCTTCTGCGTGCAGCTAGAAAAACCTGTTAAAAGTTCTTCTAGGTCCTCTTCTGAACAGAGGCTTTTGAACAGATGCACGAATACAAATAAGAGGTTGTGTTCAACCTACATTTGATGCCTAGGTTAAATATGTATTTTTAATCTTGAAGTTTCAAATGTTTTTTCAGGTCCCTGAATGATTTGTATAATGAATTTGTGTAGGTAAATTGATTATCAAATAAAGTTATAGGGTCAAAAAGGGTTGTTTACTATTATAATATTTCCCTTGCCAAGGAACTATTGGCTCTATTTTATTGGAATAGCAAGAATGACATGGATTAGCCAGTAGATGAAACTTAAAATAAAATTCTGAAGGATTCTCAAAGGATGAGAATCAGTGGGAAAGAACCGTGAAACCCCCAGCTGGATGCAGCTTTCATTTGAAGTCAGAGCTAGGTGGGGATCACTGAATAAGGTCATTTTATATCTTACTGAAAGCAAAGCAACTTGGAGTATTTTGATCTGTAGCGTGATTCATCTTGAGCCCAACATAAAAGCTGGTTGTTAAGGGTTGCTGTGGTGAATCCCACAACTGCCTTTACAAACAGGGAAGTCCAGAACTGAGCAAAAACTTTCGGACCAGTCTAAAGCAGTAGTCAAAGAACGAATTGAACAAAGACTCATGGTTCTTAATGGTGATATCCCTATGTTGTTCCCATTGTTAATCTGAGTTTATATAATTTGTGCTCAACTTTCCTCTTATTTTTATACAAATCCTGAGTGTTAAGGAAAATGCCATATTATCTGTTCTTTTCTTTCTTGCCTAGGAATTTAGAAGCTCCTGAAATACCAGTGTATTCTGTGAAAGGTCATAAGGAAATCATAAACAGTATAGATGGTGTAGGTGGCTTAGGAATTGGGGAAGGTGCACCCGAAATTGTGACTGGCAGTCGAGATGGTGAGTTAGTGAACTCTGAAAGTCTTTTCAGTTATTCTGAGAAAGTAGTCTGCAAGCTTTGATGGCAGGGCGCAGTCTGCCATCTGAACTAGTTACAAATCTGTTGCAACTAGTTCTTCGTATGCTGTCTTTTGAATCTTGCTTGGGACAGGTTTTCTCTAACTCTTTTTAGAAGCTGCAGATAAGCAAAAGGTACTGTTGTCACCAAGCATGGGGCAGAAGGAAGACAAAACAGAATAAATGGAAAATATCAGCTAGAGAAAATGTATCCTTAACAAATACTTTTGCTTTATTTCTGTTTTATTTTTTTGTATCTGCTAAATGCAGTCTGGCTTTCTGGAGTTGCAAGACGTGTTCCCGTGTTTTGAATGATCAGGCTGAAAAGCAAAGGCCTTCCCTGGGAAGATGAATGCAACGTGACAGTGTATCCATAATACAAAATCCATTGTCCTTCTTTCGCAGGAACTGTGAAGGTATGGGACCCGAGACAGAAAGATACTCCTGTCGCTAACATGGAACCTGTGCAGGGGGAGAGCAAAAGAGACTGCTGGACAGTAGCATTTGGTAATCTATCAGATTATAACCGTTCCTCCCTTCAATATGACTGTGCTTTGACAATTATCAAAGTATTTCAGGATGTTATGGAATAGTTTATTTTGTATGGACCAATCAGTAGCAGGTTTTGCTTTTCAACGTTGTCAGATTTGTGTGCATTTTAACATGTTTTTCAAAAGAAGCCAGTTTTGTGGTAGTTGGGTTTTGGACTCATCCTCTTATCACCTTTGGTCAGTCATTTCACAGAGAAGCTGTGCAAGCTTTATTTCTATGCCTAGGAATGTAAAAACAGTTTATCCAGCTGCGTTGTCCTGAAGGAGTGTAAATGTTGCAGTGCACAGGGAACCAACCGCTGTTGTAGTGTAGTTCCAGCTATCAAGTATTAAGGCATTAATTTAAGAGAAGATCCTTGAAGCTAAGAGCTAATTAAAGACAACAGAGATGCTTGATGTGTGCTCTGCATTTTTCCTTTGGAGAGAACAAGCTGCTTCTGTTCTACAAAAGCTGGTATTTCTGGATTAGCTCAATTTTTGCCTCCGGAGTCAGGGAGCGAGTTTTACAAACTGCTAATAAATGCATGGATTATAATAACAAAATTGATAGTAAGGAGAGGACGTTTCCTGGCAAGTAGGCGCAACTATAATGCTCATTGCTATTGATATCTTTGTCTTCTGCTTTGACAAACGGAGAAAAAAGCGGCCTCATATTTTCTTCAATTTTCTTTTGAGTTACTGAAGCTTGAGCCAAGGTCAGGTTTATCTCGAGCTACGTGCCCTGGGCTAACTTCTTTCAGACACTGATGTGCTTCCTTGATCCTGTCACCTGAGAGTTTTTGGAGGCAGGCTTCTGCATCTGCCTAGTGATGGCCATGGCAACGCGCAGGGCCTCCCTACGGGTCTGTGTCTGCAGAAAAGTCTTCCTGTCCCCCTAACATTTCAGGCTTGAGAGGCTGGTTAAGGAACCGCTGAACTGCTTGGTGCCGCGGTGCTGTCTGGAGAGCGTGGTTTATAGCAGCTGAAGGTTTAGAGAAGGAATGTATTTGTATAGGTTTACAAGAACAGCGTGCAGTACTTAGTTGTTGTGGTTTAGGCAGTACTTGGCAGGGGGAATAAGAATTTTGTTCATATTTTTAAAAGAAACAGACCGCCAGTTTTGAAGCTATATTTTCTATACCTTTCAGGTTTGAAAACCAGACTGTTCATTAAATCTTAATATCCCAATAGTAATATTTTTCTGACATAGATGTAAGTTGAAATTGCTGGCTTAGGAGGTCTGAAATTTACAGACTACAGAGCGTTTCTGTATTCTGATTAATTCTTTCTCTGTGTCCAGGCAATGCTTACAATCAAGAGGAACGTGTTGTATGTGCTGGATATGACAATGGGGACATTAAATTGTTTGACTTAAAAACCATGTCGCTACGATGGGAGACCAACATTAAGAATGGGGTAAGGAAACCATGAGAGTATTTTTCATTCCAGCTCCTATGCAGGATGGAAAAATGAAAAGCACTCTGTCTACCTGAAATTTACCCAGAAGACATTTCTGCTGAGATTGTACCAAGGAATCGTTTTCTTTAAGTTCAGCAAATAGTACCCCTCAAGTTCTTGGTCTGGATAGCACGGGGTACTTCATCAGGAAACGGTTTCAGTGGATTCATGTTTTCAGATGATTTTGTTCTTTCCAAATTGGTAACGTTGCCACTGTAAAAACAACCAATGATTGATATGTGTTTACAAATCACAACCCCACCATTTTTTTAGCAGTGGCTAAATTTCAAGGCATAATGTATTTTTTTTATATTTGCAGGTTTGCAGTGTGGAGTTTGACAGAAAAGATGTAAATATGAACAAGCTGGTGGCCACATCGCTTGAGGGAAAATTTCATGTTTTCGATATGAGAACTCAGCATCCAACCAAAGGTTTTGCTTCTGTTTCAGAGAAGGTAGGGGGAGACAGAGAATTTTGTAGAGACAAACTTTCTGAATATAAGCTGCCAAAGTAGTTAAAAGCACTAAACAGTCTAAACCTGTTGCCTTTGATAGGTAACACGTGCCCAGGTTACTGGGGCACAAGCTGTGTGGTAGCGTGGCTGGTGTGGCCCCAGGTGCAAGCAGTGAAAGGGCCCCTGTGCATCCCGCTCCCAGCACTCGCCCAGGTTTCATCACTTTTATAACCTGAGATTTGGGCTTCTCTCGGCTTTGGGTCCTGGTGCAGTTGCACCCCTGTGCACTCAGCTGTGCCCCTAGTCTGGGAGTCGCGTTTATTGGAGGCCATATTAAATTGTGATGAGCATGCAGACTCGAATCTTGAATATATCCCAAAACAAAGTGAGCCCTCTGCAAACACTGTTCATCCTGCAGTCACCAGCGTTTTTGGATTGGGTTATTGGGAGTGAGTGAAAGGATATATAGGAGGGACTTGGTGGCCTGGAGGCTGTTAAATATGGAGAACTCTTGGAACCTTTTTTTCTTCCATCTGTGACCACTGCATTGATTAGTCTTAAGTTCTCTATAAAGCAGTATTTTAGTATTTTTTCTTTTTTTTCTTTTTTTTTTTTTTTTCGTGAACAAAATCTGATGCTAATTAGAGAAAAGGAACTTTTGTGGTGAAGTTCTCCAGGACTGCCTAAATTAAAAAAAGCTGAGTTTCAACTTAGTGTCTTTAAGTTACTATTCTTCCTACCACCATTCAAAGCAGATAAGATGTTAGAAGTACTTGGATTAGATAACACAAAAGTATCACACAAACAGAATTAGTGTTTGTAATAATCAAAATGTGAAAATGGAGCTTCTTATCTTTCATTCACTGCATTTAAACTTCTCCTTTTAGACATTTGCAGACAGATACGCGTTAAGTCAGAGTACGTGTGTTGGGGTTTTTTCCTAAGTGATTTCTGTTGCTCTGTGATCTTGCTGTGCTCTGGCTGAGATTTACATTTGAACTGTAGATTGATTGTTGTATTTGCACAGTGTTTGTAGTATATTCCCTTCCAGTAATGATTTTAAGAGATGTCAGACAGTGAAATTAAGCTTGTGGTGACTGTGTCACCTACGAACCTAAGAATCCTGTAGTTCTAGAGCAGTTCTTAAAGACATGCTTATGCAGCTACTTTACCTCTATTTAACATCGCTCACGTGGCCAGTCCCGAAGAAGCTGAAGTACTAATGAGCGTGAGCCTTGGCAGGGCTGCCGCTGTATCTCTGCGGAAGAACAGGCTGCGTTGGAGGCCTGACTTGGCTTCTCCTGCATGGGAACTGGCTGCTCCTGTGGCAGCAGGTTGCGAGGCCGGAGGAAGGGAAGGTACCTCGGAACAGACATTCCAATATCCACCATGGGAAGGCCAGGTTCTCTTCATACAAGTGATTGCCTTTTAAGGTTCTGTGTCCTTTCTTGTGAAGCTCATCCATAATTGATTTATATACAATGCTGTTTTTGGGGTTTTTTTGGTTTGTTTTGTTTTTTTTTTTTTATTAGGCGCAAAAATCTACCATATGGCAGGTTCGGCACCTACCGCAGAACAGAGATATATTTATGACGAGTGGAGGAGCTGGCAGCCTTCATCTCTGGAAATAGTAAGTGATCACTCTCCAGCCTGCAACAGGGGGAATAAGAAACCAACTCTTTTTGTTTTAAGAAAGAATCTTCCTGAAAATGAGTGGGGTCCTGCTTCCAACCTCAGAATATCTAGTTAAAATTATTGCTTACAAATGCAGTAGAAAGGGTGATATCAGTGTCAGTACTCATCTGGAATCCTGAATTAATCGCTAAAAGAATGTGACAACAGCACAGGTAAATTTTGCCCTTGTCACTTTTCTTAACATAATCAAGATTTAATTATATCCTCAGTTAACAAGGTGACAAATGGAAGAAAATTATTTCTTAAAATTCTCATATAGTAGCAGTTTTATCTGAGAAGAATATTGAAAGCCTAGACTTCTAATGATTCTTAAATTTACATCTTCTTACATTACACAGCAAAATGATTTAATCATCCTAAATGCAGTGAAGTAGGTGCATTAAGTTTTAGAGGGATAGCTGAGATGAAACTTTCTTGCCTGTGGCAAAAGCCAAACAGTTAAAAAATGAAGGGCTGTAGGAGAGAGGTGTCAGGATTCAAAACTTCCTGCCTCATTTTTTCTTTCATGAAATATTTACGAAGTACGCAGTGTGGATATAGCTGGATATGATTATTCATTATTTTTAAGACCTTTATTTGCCTTATCTTGAGAACAGATGAAACCCTTCTCTGTGTTCTTTTTAAAATAGAAAGCGTAACGTGTTTTTGTCAGTAAATTCTAAGTGCATGTTTTACTTTTCTTTACTTCTTGCCAGTGAGTACCCAGCTCAGCGCTCGAAGAAGGATTCTGAAGGAGCTGAGATGGGGGTGGCAGGTTCAGTCAGCCTCTTGCAGAATGTGACTCTGTCGACGCAGCCAATTTCTAGCCTAGACTGGAGCCCTGACAAAAAGGGACTGTGTGTTTGTGGTGCCTTTGACCAAACTGTGAGGGTGCTGATAGTTACCAAGCTTAACAAAGTTTGACACAAAAACTAGAATTTCTGATGAGGAAGCAATATAGTTTGCAGTCTGTAAATATGGGAGGAAGAGCCCTCCTGTTTCTAATTTAATTTCTCCCTTATTAAAACTGGATTAAAGAAATAGAAACCAGATCTTTCTATTGAAAGTTCAGATACATGCAGTTAGAGTTGTTTGACTGATTGTGCTGCAATGACTTGAAGTTGCCTGGGCACAAAACTTTGACCTTCTAGAAATGTGAATTTACATTTAAAATAAAATGTGCCTTTGTGTTAACGCAACCGGTAATTTCAGAAATCACTTTAAATTTTTTGTGTTCAGTTTAATCACAGTGCAAATCTGTTCACACTTGTTAAATGGTCTGGCTTTTTTTATTTATAGTATTGTCCATATGCATTCATGCAATGGAAACTACTATATACTCCCTCACCAAAACTCTTTGTGTTATTGGATATATTAATTAGAATGTTTGTTAAAGTGACTTAGGATTCTTTAATACACTATAGAAACTATAATGAATGCTGAACTATTCAGGTTTAATGGAGTAAGCTTTTTATGGAAGATCATATTGAAATTAAACTATTGAGCAAAATGCACTGTTTTATTATTTTAGTTTGGTTTTGTAATAAGTTTTTATGTTCTGTTGTTTTTATATCTGTTTGCAACTTGGTATTCTGCAAATAAAATTATATGGAGTGTTGTCTTAATACGAACAAAGTACATTATTCAAACATCCAGAGATTTAGAGAAGGCATGTACTTGTATGGGTTTACAAGAACAGTGTGCAGTACTTAGATAAAACTTAACTCATTTTGCAGCAAAAGTCACTAAAACATACCTCCATTGTGAAAACCTTTGTAAGGTAGCCAAAGTACTGTCTGGTTTTTTTGTTTTTAATGGATTCAATATTTCTTCAAAACCCAATGTGACAGAGTAGCTTTGTTACTGTAGTTTTACCTGAACTTCTCTTTGTAATTCCCCTTATCTCCAATGTGTTTCTTTTCTGATTTTACCAGTGTGTGCTGCTGCCAGTTGTTTTTAGCAGGGACATCCAGTTACTGTCCTCTATCAGTGAATGTATGGTGAGGGCTTTCTTAATTTCAGTAAGCTCTAATGATTTCATTTGTCACTTCTTTGTCTGGTACTAGCTTTCAGCTGACTTGTATGTGCATATGCAAGTTTCAGGTAAAAGTATTTAACTATTTCTGAAACCAGATTGTGATGGGAAAATGTCGGCTTTATCCAGGTTAAGAACAAAAAAGCCCCCGTGTGGCCATTTGCAAAGAAGCTCTGTTTTCTCAGACTTCGGAATGAGGAACTGGTATCTGACAAATTCAAGTGAGTCACCTGTGGCGCATCAAGCCTGACCTTCCAGGGACTGCTCCTGAAAACTAGAGGCTGGTCTGCGGAGAGAGAGGTGCTTGGGCTTTATGTCTGTACTGGTCCTGCCACCAGCTGGCGTGCAAGCAAGATGCAGGAGGAAGAGGAAACAGCCAAATACTGAAGGTTCAGGTAGGGAAAGTGGCAAATGGGGGAAGCAGTGTGGAAGCCAGAGACTACTGAGAGTGGGAAGGGAAACTGGGTTGAAAGGAGAGCTGAGCAGCTGTAGCAGAAGGGCAACACTAAGGCTGGGATCAGGTAGTGAGAGACGGCAAACATGCAGACCTGGCACTCTGCAATGTTCTCAGGCTGCTGGGGAATAGCTCTGAAACCCGTTACCAAAGCTGTATCTGTCTTGTCAGTTTGCTGGGGACTGATGAGTTCTCTACTGCAGCAATTCACGTGCTAGAGGGTGAGGCAGGTCTAAAAGGTCTGAATGCGCTGCTGGATCCAAACTGGACCTTGCTATACTTCTATGCTACTACTGTGTTACAGTTATTTATAATAAGAAATTACAGTGTCTCACCAGCTTCCCAAAATCTAGAAACACTGCCCCCCAAATAACAGCTTGTGTCACAAAAATGATGTTGGGATAGCTAGATCACAAACTTAAAAGGGAAATGGGATGCACATTTGCCTGTGTGTTGTCAATCAGCTCTATTTTGGAGAGCACCCAGTGGCAAGCTTTGGACTGAGAGACTTCGGACTTTTTCTCTCATCTGAGATTCCAGCTAAATACAAGTGAGATAGAATTGTCCTTATTAACTCTTGGGTATCTTAATTGATTAAACCAGCTGAGGAAAAAGAGAACAGGCACTTGTGGGTAGAAAAGGCTCACAGGCTATTAAACCTTAAACCTTGTGGAACAGAGAAATCATTAATGCTTTTGTAGCAGAGAGAGGCCAGCAGGAAAATTGCAATAGACCATAAACCCAATGTGTCTGTGGAAGTCCATGGTTTTAGTAGCTCACTGATACTCAGCTCTAGCCTGCCTTCAAATTTAGTCTCTTGTATCTCAGGTTTAGCAAGGGCCAGCAGGGATGAAAGCACAGTAACCAATAGTAACCGACTGGGAGGTACCTGAAACTGTAAAAAAAAGCTTATTTCCAGAAAAGCAGCCTTTAGGTTTGACCCGTAGGAGTCCATTCCCTGTGAAGAAGGCATCTTGCTCAGCGCCTTGGCACTGGGAAGGTGCCCCAGCGTAGCCAGAACCATGGGGACGCCCTGGTGAGGTAGGTACTGAGTGCTGTGGGCCTGCACGAAAGCTGCTGAGGCTGAGCTCAGAATTTCAAGATCCCTGAGCAAGGGCTAGTGAGGTCTGTCCCTCTGTCAAAAACGTGCTGGGCTAACCTCTGGTGCAGGTGTACATGCAGGTTTCACTTTGGCTTGGCAAGCAAATGGCAGGTTGTGTAACATGTTAGATGTACACAGGTCTGCAAGTGCTCTTTCAAGGGATGTAGGCTAATTGTTTGGTGGAAGGCAAAGATTTATGAGATCCAGCTGTCTTCCTTAAGACTTGATGGTTTGCTTTCAAGTGTAATATTTAGTATATGATTTTTTTTTGACACAAGTAATCCCATCTGCTTGTGTGCATAGTGAAATGCTGAGAGCATATTCTGAAATTATTTTAAATGTTATCCCTCTTAGGGTGCATCCCAGCAGGGGGGAACAGGGGGAACTACTGCTCTGCAATCTTGGCTGCAGCTTGCTTTGAAAAGCTGGGGGTGTGGAGTTCAAACAATCAATTCAAGTGCTTGGAGTCTAAAATGCACTGTTCAGAGATGGCCTCCATTAGCTTTGTGCTGTAAATAAAATATCCTCACTGAAAGGTATGCTAGGTGGCGGAAATTTGTGGAAATATGGTTGCTCCCTTTAATAGTAATTCTGAGTCAAGCACAGAGTAAGAGAAGAAAAAGCTCTCAGTATAGGTACCTGTGAGGGAAAACAAAGAACTCTGAGTGCAGGACTAGGCTCTTGGTGGTATTTTTATTACATACTTGGCCTGCAGCAAAAATGTCCCTTCCTTATACAAACAACCCCAGGTAGAGCTCCTAGTGAGCCTACGTGATGGTGGTACAAATCAGAGCAAGAACTAATAAACAACACTTCCTAAAGCTCCATGGGCCT
Organism: Phoenicopterus ruber ruber; assembly: GCA_009819775.1. NCBI lineage: Eukaryota > Metazoa > Chordata > Aves > Phoenicopteriformes > Phoenicopteridae > Phoenicopterus > Phoenicopterus ruber. The sequence continues at coordinate 9,554,277 of CM020217.1, forward strand.
CCAAAAGATGAAATGTGTATTACCTCTGGGTACTTAATTTTGGGATTCATTTTATTTGTTATTTTGAAAATGAAGGAATGTATTTCCTTCATAAGTAGCTGGTTTCATGAAAATACACGATGGTTTGCGTGGCAAGAGTTTGCAAAAAGCTAAGAGTGATGGAGGGAAGCATAGATGAATGGTTGTGCTGTCCTTGTTCAGGAAAGGTAAGTGGCTGTATCTCTGTGTACCTAGAAAATGAAAGATAGTTATTGGCTGGAGAGAAGAGCTGTTGCCCAGTGCCTACTATGCTGTATCTCCTCAGCAGATTTCTGCATCTCCCAGGCTAAACAAGAAACTGAAGCAGACCAAAAGCTGCCTGTGGTAGCCTAGCCTGCTCTATTTATAGTCCTTCCCCTTCTTGCTGAAGACTGGCACCTTGCCTCTGCAGCCTGGAGGCTGATGGACTAAAGTGTGTTCTAAATAAAATCATAATGCATCATAGGTGAAATGCACAGGGCCAAATCCTCTCTGATGCAGCACCAAGGAGCACTCTGGAAAACCCCTGCCTTGCCCAGGGCCAGGGAATGGAATGTGCTACCGAGTTTGATGGCTGTACTGCGAGTGACCACATTTAACAAGTATATCTGCTTGGCAGCTCTCTCTTGTTTCCTGTGTAAACCATCTCTGTATGCTCACGGAAGAGAAGAATCTGTTTATGGGCATGATTGCAGCCAGAATATAGGTAAGTGTTACACAGTTGTTTGATTTTTGTTTGTTTGGGGTTTTGTGTGCGCGTGTGTGTGTGGTTTTTTTGTTGGTGGTGTTTTTTTTAACCAGGTGTTGCCCAAATCCCCAGCTATTACAAATCAGGGTTTTTCCTTGCACATCAATATAATTACTTTGACTTTCACCATTTGTACAGGACCTTGGAGATTACAGCCCTCCAAGGTTTCTGTGCACGTAGTCTATATTTGGCCTCCAGTATGTAGTTTTCACCCCCCCCTTTCTCCCCCCCCCCAATTATTTACAGCTTGGTCATTACTTGGATTGAATACTTTGAGGCCCTAAGGGATATGATTTAGTGGGGGACTTGGTAGTGATAGGTTAATGGTTGGACCCGATGATCTTGGAGGTCTCTTCCAACCAGAACAATTCTATGATTCTATGATTCTATGAATTTTAAGCAAAGTAAGGCAAGTTATAACTCTGTAGGGGAAGCCACAATACAGTGTGCTGTTGAGGTGGGTGAAACATCACCTGTTGTCTCTGATTTTCCAAAATTCAGCTGTGATACAGAAGGTATTCAAAACCAGAACCAGTAGCAAAAAAAGCCATGACAGAAGACAGGATGGAAGAAAAAGTTAAGTAGCATGCCAGCATTTGAGAATTTACCCAATGAAGTTACAACAGCTCATGTGTGAACTGTATTAGTTTATAATTACTTATTGCTTGTGCCATCCAAGATAGCAACTCTTAACTCTGAATTTCAGGGCAGAGTTGAAGCAGGGAATAAATGGCAAACCTGTGAGGTGCACAGCATATACTAACATTTGGAAGTGCACGTGCCCTTGCCTCTTCACAACCACTGATGCTCTCGGGGATGCCATGGGACTGGTGCACAGAAGCAAGACAGGGAATTGTGTCAAAAAAAAGACATCTGTCCTCCAGTGATAACTTCAGATACAGCTTGCCAATAGAATTCAGCTCATCTTCCCTAAATTATTGCCATCAAGTATATTTGATAGCAAATAGGGATTGTTTGGCTAAGCTGACTGATTTATAAGTAAGGAGCTACTAACTTGTGGCCTGGATATTCATCACTGTAATAAAGTTGTCTAACTGTAAAGTTGGTATCGACAAGCTGCCAGGAAATATGTTGATTTACTACCTTTTGGAGGGTTTTTTTTCCACTTACCACGCCTGCATTTTCTTGCTCCTGATGCTGTTACTGCTGTATTTTCAGTAGTAGGCACTCTGAACAGAACAACTGCCCACTCCTCAAAGAATCTGCAGATCACAGTCCATATGTCTGGAGTGTATTTAAAGCCTTTGTGCACACAAGATATTTTGTAGTAGCAAACATAGCAAATGCAAGTTGCAGTACTTTGGGCAAGGGCAGCTGTTAACTCAGGCAGGAGCCAAGAGCTGTAAGGCACAGCTGTGGGACTGCCTGTGGCAGCGCAGGTTCAGCACAGAGGAAAGAAAGACCAGACGGGATTTCTGTGGAACTCGGCCAGAGCTATGTGGTGACTTGGTGATGTGGCCAGTTCTAGCCTTGGCCATACAAGGGTTTCATTCCTTGCTGGCCTTTTTGGGAGGACGTGCTTCTTGCTGCACAGCCTGCCCTTGCGGTTGCACAGCATTGTCCACAGAGGACACTGGAAGTGGGTCAGTGTTGCTTGGCGGCTGCAGGAGTATCTAGGGTCTCAAGGGCAGTGAGTAGCTGCCCCACACTCTGGCCTTCCTCCTCCTCAGCCAGCAATAAGGTAATTGCCAGTGAAGAGGCAGAGAGGTTTTGCAGGACCCTGCAGCAAAGGGGATCACAGCAGAATATCTCTTCCCTCTAATACTCTTCAGTGTTACACTCAACTAGTTGATCTGGGCCAACTAGCAACTGGCCCAATAATTTGCTGGTATGATTCAGGACTGTAGCATGAGCAGGGGCTGTTCCCAATAGGCAGCCTGCGTGTGGCAGCCCTGCTTTGGAGAACAGCTCAATTTAACAGTACGGCCGCAAGCTATGCCAATTGGTCTCTGAGCCAGAGAACAAGCCCGTCACTGCTTAGCTTGGTAGTACAGCTACAGCCTCTGGGACAGATGTGTCTGCTCCAGTTTTCTCTACTGCGAAGAGATCTCCTTCCCTCCTGCCTGTACTCCCCTGCCCTCACAATGTTAGTAAGTCTTTAGTCACTATCTCCACGTCTGGGGATGTGCAGAGAGAGCTGAGCTGCAGAACCATGTGGAGGCACTATAAGTTCCCTCCTCTATTGAGCTTGGCAGTAAGAACAGCCTGTGCAGAATGCACAGATTGGGGTTCCCTTCCCACACCAATGGCTGCTTCTTCTCTTGTCAATGTGCAAGAGGCCACCCAAGGTTGGCAGCCTCTCAGGGTATTTCCTGATCGGAACATTATACCCCGACCTTCTTAAGCGTGGCAGTGAAGCTGTTTTTCATCACTATGAAAAGCCCATCAGCAACATAAATAAAACAAGCACAGGCAAGCTCTCCTAGGTTGCTTGGGATTTTAAGGTTATGAAACATTTAAGACATTCTCTGAAGCCAGAGGATGCGTGGGTTGCAGAATGGCAGTAAGGCCCACAGACCTGCACAGCAATCGAGACCTGATGGGACCTTTTTGTGTGGCAGTGATTCAGAGCTAGTAGCTCAGCCTGGTTACCAGATTGCATTGTATCAGTTGCCTGCTGTTAGACTGACTGTTACAGTCTGGCAGTTGAAACTACTCTTTCTTTCAAGTAAATTACTGGTTAAGTCTCCAGGTTCCAGCTGCTTCCAGTTCCTTCTCTTACAGGCAGGGGCTGCTTACATTAAAACCCACCACTGGCAATATTAGTGTTTCAGAAAATAGCAAGGACCTGATTTTTTTGTGCGAACATTTCCATCAGCACAGAAATGCCGCTTTATCCTCACTTTGCACAGATGTGAATGACTACATGTGGCACAAAGCCTTAAGTTGTTCTTATTTGTGGATTTGCTGGGAGGACTAAGGGAGCTGCACCCTCTTGCCCCCTTCCCTCTGTCACAGAGCATAATGGAACTGTGCACCTCTTCTACTGCACTTGTAGCTGTTTCTGCCTCTGATTATGCTGAGATGTGGCTCCAGCCTCTCCTGCATCTGTCTGCCAGAAATAATCCAACACTAGTGATGTCCTCTGTGTACTAAAGGCTTTTTCCTCCTGTTCTCTTCATCTTTTGTCTTTTGCTTATTGTTTAAGATTTCCGAGACAGAGACAATCTTCTTAGGAGTATTTCCAGCTTGGAGCACAGTGAGGTTCAGGTTTCTAGGCAGCACTGCAGCAACAGTGAAAAATAACAATAAAAGGTAGGTGCAGCTAATGAAATCTGTTCAGTTCAGTTGCATCCCATGCTAAACTTTTCATTTTCTGAGTCATCAGTCTTCCTGCAGAGATGAAAGAATCTCTCCTTCGTGTTTCTTTCTGGCGTAGCTCTACCAGGCAGGACTTTGTGGCCTGTTCAGCAGATGTGGGGGACAGACCCTTCCTGCTGCCTTGCAGAAGTGTGCAGTGGCACGGGCCTGTGGCATCTTCATATCCGTCAGTGTTTTCCCTTCCTGACGTTCACATTCCCTTCCTCCCACATCCTGCTGTTGCAGAATGTATGAGAAACATAAGAGCAGCCACACTGGGTTAGACCAAAGAGCCTTCCAGCCCTGTATCCTGCCTCTTCAGGGGCCGCGTGCAGATAAATAAATATAAAAAAACCCTTTAAAATGACAACTGCAATTTGGGTCCTAAGTTTAATTTACTCCTAAAGTTGTCCTAGGTTTGTTGCTAAAATGGAGTATGAAATACATGATTCTATTGAATTTATGCACAGAAGTTAACAAGTGAGAATGGTGGAATGCTAATGCACTTAAAAATAAACCTCGATTTCTAATACAATTTACTTCCACAATCTTAGTGAGAGAGACAGCTATAAAAAATTACAGCTTTACATACTAATTGGAAGAAATGCAATCTTAGAACAGTATCAGAACAAATACTCTACACATGGTAGATTGCTTTCAATTTATTTCTACCATTTCCATATATAAATGCATATAACCCAATAGATATATCTACATTCAGCAAATAAAGCTTTGTATGTAAAGTAACCAGATATGGTACCCAGCACTTCACCACATCCTGTCATTTAATCTAGCTGGCACGAACACAAGCTCTTTTGATCTGTCCTAACTATCTTTATCTCAGTGTAGATCTCATCCTCCCTATCTGTTATGGTAAAAAAGCTTTAATCAGAGGGTTTAAGCTAGTCTTATTGAATTATATTATTTTTCCTCCCTAAAACAAAGCTACATCAAGCTCAGTTTCCTTCTTTCCATGTACTTTTACATCTGTATTTTGATTAGAAATGTTATGTTTTTAAAAGGGAAAAGAGTCTGCGTTTAGTAGGTTTAAAGCCATTCTAATTTAATTTGAGTACAGAAAAAAAGACATTTCCAGAGCATTTTAACTGAAAGGTGAGTCTAAGTTCACCTGGGCTTAGGTTGCCGCATTCGCTGTCCCCAAGTCCAGCAAACTGTATCACAATATGCAAAATTTTGGAGGTCACTCTTCTTTTCCAGTGTCCTAAGTGTCACTGCTACAGTTTTTTTAGTTCCTGAAGATGTGAGACATCCCTATGGGTTAGCATCAAGACACTACTCCCCTTTTTACCCTATTTGTGGCTGGGGCACAAACCTGGCAGCCAGATATTCTGGGCTCTCTTCCTGGACTCACGATCCGCCTTGTAATAAATCACTGTAAACTCTCTATTCCTGCCCTGCCTCCCCGCTCCCTGCATATATCTGGTCTCTGTAGAATACAGGCAGAGACATAAGTTCCTATAAACATGCCATTGAGCCAGGCAGCTGCCTGTAACTGTCCTTTTGCAAGTATTTGTCTTCTGATATGCCAGAGGAAACATCAGGTACTCACCCCTCTTTCACTGAGTGGCAAGTGCACGTAGGCAAGCAGGTACTGGTGAGCAGATGGATGTTCATGCTTCAGCTTACTCCTGCTACATCCTCTTCTGGTAACTTGCTGGTCTGCCCATAAATCAGATTGCAAATTCATTAGATTATATTGCAAAGAAACAGACCTCAGAATCACAAAATGCCTATCCCAGAAATGCCCAATGATGTGGCTGAGGCCCTTCAGACACAAGTGTATTATACATACTAACATCTCCCAAACTGGCCTGTTCGCTCCAACCTGGGATTTTAAAAGGTACAGTCTCATACTCTGCTTTTTAATGACTTTGACCATAACTTGACTTTAAACATGCTAGGCCAGGAACTGTTGTGAAATGGTCTGCGGCTCAGGTAACGCAGGTGCAGGCTAACTCGCTCTTGAAATAGTTTAGAATGTGATGTTGCACAAGTTCAGACAAACACATTTTAAACACAGGCTACAGACTGACCAGAGGTAACACAAAATTGCTCAGTTTAGTTTCAACACAGTGTAGCTGTACTCTCACTGACTTAATCTCATTTAAGTCTGCATTGGTTTTGCAGTTTCAGCATGGTTGCTGAATATCTAGAGGTTTAAGACAGAGACTGACAGAATAAAAGGGAATGTTCTCTGTGTTTGGAGGTACTGGCTTTCCAGTAATTGCTAGAAAGGGCTTATGGTGGACACCTGATAAAAGTGTCTACTTAGAAAGGTTGAATTATTTAATGAAGTATCTCTGCTGCTCTCATTAAGACTCACATTAAAAGGCCAAAAAGAGCGATTAGTGTCAGAAGCAGCTGGACTTGCAGACAAAGCAATTCTATTGCTTTATTTTCTCCCTTAGGAGGACTATAGATGCCTATTACAACCACCTTTTGCTTTTGGTCTGATTTTAGCATCTGTATTTTTATTCTGCCAGTGATTCATTAACCCTTTTGTTACAAGTAGCTTCTAGCATCCTTCTTTGTATTCACACCAGATTCACAGCAGAAGAATCTAGGCTACTTTTTTATTTATCTTGTCTTCTATATGAGCACCTCCAAAAGCTTTTTCAGTGGCATTGTTTCTGGCAGTTGGAGTTGTCACAGCTGATCTGTAAGTCAGGCTGTGGTGCTTTGCATGACCCAGGCTGTAAGCATAATGTTTCCAGTGAGGTCAAGACTACAGGACTTGGCCTCCATGTCTGCTTTGCAAAGGACATTGACTCCACAGGAGTGTATATATATATATATAGTATGTACAATGAATGAGATACATCGTAATAGAGGAGTAATTATGTTAAAGATGTCTGTCACTTTGACTACTTTGGAGAAAATATTCAGGATTGTTTTCTGTTGTTTTGGGAACAAGAGAGAAGAATCAATAATCATTCATAGGCCTCTCAAATGAAATGGCTTCCATTAAGTACCGGATGGTAGTATAGCTTTTCTTGGATAGATTTTTGTATAGATATCCATAGATAAAATCATAATATATTTTCAGAGTGGCACCAACATAAAACAGTTGAATTATATGAGCTGTATCTCAGTCAGATTTTGGCTGGGATAAATGCAAATCCTTAACTCCTCACTCTCTGCTCTTGAAAAACCAAACAAGCAACACAGCCATTTTAAGCAGAAGATGAATGCTTATATACCTCGTAATCCTCCGAGTGAACTGCCTCAAGAAATTGCAAGACCTATGGCACTCAGTATAGGAACTCCAGGTAACTGAACAAAAGCAGAAATCTGTAGTAGTTTGGAGCCAGTAGCAAACCTATAACAAATGTAAACCACTAGAAGGAGACAGAGAGCCACACTGCATGATCACAAAATACTCTGAGTCCAACCTGTACTGCATTAATGCTATACATGGTTACAATCTTCTACAAACAGAGTTGGTTGAATCTGAACATTAATCAGCATGTGTTGCGTTTTCCTTTGATCTTGTAATTGAAACAAAATATTGGGTTTAGGAAATAAGACTCTGGCAGAAACTTCCTACATAACGTTTGGTAAACCAATTAGTCTATCAATCAACTTCCCTCTCTGCATTTCCCAGCCTTTGGTATGTGAATACTGAGGTAAGAATGAACTAAACATATGTCAAGTTTTTTGAGGTCCTTGTAGACACTTGGTGCACTGGAATTGCAAAGTATTATTTTATTTAGGAGTGCAGGTTTTGCTATTTCTCTGCTACCTTTCAGACTGTTGCATTTCTGAATTTTATAAAAAAAAAAATCTCTCCTAAATTCCCTTTTAGCTACAGTGCATAATTCCGTAGCTGTACTAAAAAATGAACAAGATGAAATAATTAAGATTGTGGTTTTTGAAAATAAGACATGGTTATGAAAATTCAATGAAACATTGTATTATTACACTAAAATATTAGCAGAGAGTAGGGATACCATTCCCTACCCTAGTGGTTCTACTATCCATATGTGTGTCCCACATATAGCTGAAAGGCTCTTAAACAATCCCTGTGTTTGCTGCTTTCATAAATACTCTTATTAAAAAAAAAAAAATTGTATTGCTTTTTCAGCCATTTTTGGTTGAAACTGAATACCTAAACCTCTCAATCTCCTGGAGGAAAAGGAGATGACAAGATGTAAACAAGTAACTACTCCATCTGAAGATCTTTAGATATACTTCCAACTGGGGTAGGGAGAAAGACTCATTTGCAGTTCATACTGATTTAATTAGAAAAGACATATTATAGCACTTAGATGTAAACCAACTCATTAAAAGGAAGCTCACTTTTGCAATATTTTAAATGGCATTGAAGGCACAGAGAAGTGCACTGAAGCTAGATAAGACCCTAAGCTTCTAGTCCCGTTCCCCTTATGAATACACTCTTCCACTTTCCCCAGCCTTGACCTCATCCTTCTTCAGACTGGACTTGTTTTTCTCTTCCTCTAGAAACCCTGATGCTGAGTAAGCCAGCTCAGCACATTCCCTTCAGGCAACCAGCCACGACTTAATCAGCCACATACACTCCTGCATAACCTATAGTTGAGAACAGGCCCTCTTCAACCACATTGAAGGGCTCCAGCGATCCTATCTTAATCTGCCTCGGAGGGCATAGGCTGCAGACTTTAGTTACAATAAGCTTCAGATGAGATTGTGAACAGAAGGAGGCAAAAGAGGTCTTTGGCTAGTAACGGCAATACTTTTCTTGCAGATACTGACTTCTGTTTTACTGTTTATCAGAATGTAAATCTGTAAAATGCGGATCTTATCTTTGGAAGCCACGGATATGTTTGTACGATCTTCCAGTCAGCAAGCTCTCGCAGTGGAGAAATATTAATCCACTGCATTTTGAACCCAGATTTATTTGCTGAAATCTTGAGGAGAAACACAGTAGAAATTACAACCAATAATGCTATTAGAAACCAACCCTCATTCGAGGATGAGGCGAAGATGTGCAGCCTCAGTCAGGAACTGATGCCCTCCCCGTGGGGTGCCTCCGTGTCAGGGAGGGATCTCTGACGCTGAGGGACCGTCTCTCAAAGCAGTTTGTGCCTCCCTTTTTCCAGGAAGCGACTGGAAGTGTTTGGGAACAGCCGGAGACACGCCGGCTGTTTACCTCCTCCACCTAAACAAGCTGGCTGCTGAAAAGCACGTTTTCTGCCCTAAAAGAGCGGCCCCATTCTTTATGTTACGGACGGAAATCGCTGTCATCCCTGTAACTGGCACGTCACCGGTGCTCCGGCTACACGCGGGGAACACCCGCAGTACGGGGAGGGCGTGTGAGCGTACGAGAAGCGGTTACCTGCCGGGACGCGCGCGCACGCGCCACGTTACCCGGAGCCGCCCCACAGCGGCCACGCGTGTGGCAACGGCCGCCCCTCGCGCCCAACGGCCCTAGCACTGACGTCACTGCTGCGCGCCGGAGGAGGCCCCACCCTCTCGTCGCTCTCCCCCGCCCCACGCGCGGCGCGTGGAGTTAGGCCGCCTGCCCGGAGGTAAGAGCGGCTCCTCCCGCCTCTCCCTTGTCCTCACCCCGCGCGTGGGTCTGCATAGGCGTGTGTGTCCGTCCCCGCCCCCCCCCCGAGATGGGCCTGCCCGCCTTCCCCCCCTTCCCCGCCGCTGGGTGGTAGGGCTCGGGCCTCGGCCGGCCGGCCGGCGGGCCAGGGCGGTGGTGGGCCTGGGGAACGGAGGTCTGTCGTTGGGGTGGGAGTTAGAGACGCAGCCAGGTCGCTTCGCGTGGTTTTAGGGGGTTTCAGAGGCGTCTGAAAAGAGGGAAGTGCGTTGTCGGGAGTCAGGGCCTCTGACGGCTGTTCACGGGTGGGTTATCTCGGCCCCGTAGATTTTCTGTTGAGAAGAGACGCGGAGGTGAGGTTGGCAGAAAAGGTTCCTATCAAGCCACGGCGGTGCGCCGTAAGCAGCAGTCCTGCGTGGGTCTTCAAGGGTACATCCAGCTCCTTTAGGAAATCTTGTGACCAAATGCATTCGGGAAGTCGTGTCAGATGCTGAAATCCCATTATACCACGGCTCTAAAGGATCGGCAAGGTGTTTCATCTTTCACAAAGAGGTGTTGGAACAGGAAATTTTGGTTATAAACTATTGGGAAAGCCTTGGTTTGCGTGCGTATCTACTTCACCTGGTGTGCATGTGATCAAGGAACCCGTGTGTGGCCCAAGAGCTAAACGAGGCTTCCAGGGGAGCTGTAAGTCAATGTTAAACAGTCCAAGTTGTTCTGCTGTCCCTGTCCCAAATGCGCGGACACTCCTCGGTAACTTCCCAGAACTGAGGGTCAAGTTGTGTGCGGTACCGATTTTGTTAGTGAGCATAAACACAGTCTAATGCATGACTTGTTTAGTTACCCATGTAAAAGACAATATGGACTATAGGCTTCTCAGCTGGAGTGATGCCTTGAGGATGGTTGCACGTAGGAAGGCTGTACTGTAGGCAGTAAACAGTTACGTTCCTATTAAAAGTCAGTAAAATAGTGCTGCAACTCGAGGAGCCTTGAGAACTTGGTAATTGCTGTAAAAAGAGCGTGTTTTTCAAAGAGAAGATACAGTTTGTACGTACAGGCCATGGTTAAAACAGTTCAGCAGCACTCCTTTCTCTTAACAGAAAGGCAGGTGATACTTAAAATTATTAAGTTCAAGTACTTTGTAATAAAGTAGATCTTGTTACGGTTCTCTCATGTTGCTGCAAAGGTGAAGGTGTCCCCTTCTTTACACTTTGTCACAGCGTTCTGACTGCAAGCTTACTTGCTGCTAGCAACCTGGAAGGGACTTTGACTTGCAAATTAAACTTTAGATTGTGCTAATTAAAAGGCCTCATTTTTGAGACAAACAAAAATGGAAGGACTTGATTGTAAAATAAAATTGAAAGATGTCTGGCACATTTCTTGGTTTGAAAAATATAAAAGAACACTTCCAATCTAAAATACTTGGATATTGCAAATCCTGTGGCAGTATGACCCTTGCTAAAGAAATCAGAAAGCACTTGACACAAGGCCGTACTCCAGAATGTGAGAAACTTGGAAGTGATTGTTAGAATTCTTAGGCTTCCTATCAGAAATGCAGTGCAGAAGTAACACAAACCTTTCTGATAAGCGCATTTCTCTTTGAAGTGGTTTTAGAATCAGTTCTTTGTCTGTGCACAGTTCGTCTGCTTTTCTTATGAACTGCCTGCATTTAGTAAAGATTGTTTGTTTGTTTTTAATGGCAGCAGTAGAAAATTGTAGGATGTGGAATGGAATGGTGAACTGAGAAAAACATCAATTCCTTTAAATAAATTAACAGTGCACTGGAATGGTACTGGTCACCACAGCTCCAGGTAGATGTTGCAGAACCAGAGCTGGAAAAGGCAGCACAGAATGAAGAAACAAAGGTGACTGATTGAGGGGTAACAATGAGAGTGAAGCTTGATATTGTTAACTTTAGAGATGTGACAACAGAGTATGAAAGCTTTGAGGTTGCAGACTTTATTACCTTTGTCTGAGCTCTCTTTGTTCACTGTAACCATTTGCTTTTCTCCGTTCTTCATGCAGGCTTGCTATGAGGCATTCTGCTGGGCCTCGGGATACATGCCACATTTAGTTACCTCTTCACGCAGGCAGCGTTCCCCATGCATGCTGTTCTGTAGAAGCTCCATTTTTCTGTGCTGGGAAATTGCTCGGGTGCCTTTTTCCCGGCTTCCTCTATTCTCCCAGTTCTTTGTTTTCCCTTCCATGTCAGGCTGTGGTTACTGCCATGCCCTCTTTTCGTGTGCCAGGCCAGAGTGCATCTCTGTTCTCCATCCTACAATGTTTTATTTAATCTATTTCAATCCCTGTGAAAAACCATGTCCCAAAATGAGTTTTCCCTATTACTCTCTCACTTCTGTGATTTTGCACATCCCTGTTCTTTGCTGATAGTAGTTGGTCTCCTTTTTGTTGGGTTATCAGCTCTTAAATTCTATTTAGGGTATAGGAAGAAAAGATTTTCCCCATTTTTCTCCTGCATCAATAAGACTGATGCTTAGAACACAATGCTTAGAATACAACATCACACAGTTACTGCGTTATGTTCAACCAAAAAAAAGGGTAAATATGCTTCTAATAGTTAAACAGAGTCTTGTTAGCACAGTCAAATAATGAACAGCCAAAAATAGATTAGGGTCATTGCTCTAAACAGTAGAGAAAGGTACCACATGAAGTGCAAATACAGGAAATTGAATTCTCATGAAAGGAAGTACTTTTTCACGCATTGTGGAACTAGTGGCTAAAGGAAAGAAAGGAGGTTAGCAGTTTAAAAGGATTAAAAAACTCCTTGGCTTTAATTCTGGATGTTCATGGTGCTGATACCAGTGGAGAGTGGCAGCAAATTTTAGAAGAGGTAGTAAACTCCATGGTTTGGAGCATACAGGAGTTATAGACTGGAGGCAGGTTATTTCCTGTTTGCTGCAAATTTGGTAGGACAGAAGTATTTAATATTGATTGCTGTCACGAACAAAAACCTATTGTGTGTAAACTGTTTTGTGCAAGGAGACGGTATTTTGCTGTACAAGAAGTTCTTGCTAGGTTCAGTGCAACCAGAAGTATATGTTTTAAAGACCAGTTTAGACATACGAATTTAACATCGCCTCAAAGCCGCAGTCTTGAACTGAGCTGTGGCAGCATAGTCTGAGTGTGACAGCTTTTATGAAAACCTCTCACTATGAAGTGTTCCGGACATACCTAAAGAAATCTGGTTTCATCATTGTACTTATTGATGGGTGTACTGACAGGTTGGAGCTGAACAAGAGCCAGGGTATATTGGATTTGTTCAGAAGAGGAAACGACTATGTTATCCAAGATGTGGAATCTACGACAGCTGATTACAGAGAATAAAAATGTTTTATGAATCATGCAGATCGAGTTGAAGGTTTACATCAAAGTTGGTTTGTGTGGATATAGATGGGGCTGTAGTGAATATGGGTTGTTTAAAGCAAGCTGAGATACCTGTTTTCTCATGTGATATCCACCATGGGCTGAAGTGCAAGTGAGCCTCAAAAATATTATTTACTCCTTTTAAATTGTAATCTCCTTTTAGGACAGATCAGAATAAAACTTGCAAGTCCTCTAGAGGCTGAAGAATCTTTATCTCGGTGGCATCAGCAAGAGCCTGATGGCTGTGGGCTGTTTTGTAGGGTTCTGTGCACGTTGAGATGCTGACTGGAGCCTAGCTTTGAAGGCAAGGTTAAAAATGATTGCTTGGCTGTTGCCCATTTGTAATATAGTGCAAATTGTGCACTGGGTAACTACCATGGCTTGAGTTGGGATATTTTTAAGGGGATCAAGATAAGCCTGTTGGTGCATACTTGGTATTTCATGGTAGGCTTAATTACTTTTGCAATGGAAATCTTTCTTGCAAACAAGATTGTGAGTTGGCGTTGCAAGAGCGCTCTGACTAATTGTACTAGATGTGCTCTCCAGCTGCCCCAAGCTGGCTTGAAAAGCATTAGTAGCAAACAGATCTGTGGACACAGTGATGACTAGCGAGCAATTATTTATTATGCAGCAATAATGCTGAGGAGTGTCTGTCACAGATTAGAGCCTCTCGTACATAGAGCTTTGCAAACATGGAATAAAGTGGATTTCTCTGCCCAAAAGAGGTTTGTGATCAAAGAACTTGTGATCTCTGTTAGCTTTAAATTTAAGACACTTGTTCCTTGTTGCTCTGTTGTCCTATAGCCACAGCAGTGAACTACAGTGTTAGAGCAGAAGGGACACCTCTGCTGTGCTTGCACATCAGCTACATTCACTGCAGGTTGTGAGTCAGAATGTGCGAGAGGGAGGACAAGTGCCATTTTTTAGGAGCTGACAGAGATTGATTGTCATATTCATGTTGCTAATGCATTTGTTTTGAATTTGAGAGTGTTTTTCTATGCCCTGACCAAAAGGGTTTGGGTTTGTTTTGGTTTTCTCTATATAATCTGTAAATATCCATGAAAAGAAGGAAAGTCTAATCTGATTTTTATTAGATGAATAATCTGAAAAAACAAAAGTTCTGAGCTCAGTATGAAGACAAGGCCTTCTAGTGCTTAAGAAATAGGTAAGAATTAACACAAAGTGTGATGTGAGTTGCAGTATTAAGCAGAATGAAGGATGCCAAATTACTCCTGTGTTTTGTGTTTGCATGTTACAAAATATTTTAAATACACCATTTCATCCTGAACTTTGCAGTTTTAATTCCAGTTGCAAACCTTGTGCATGACACTAACAGTGCGCATTTTTTAATTCTTTTGGAGTTTCCTATTGCTACGTTGATATATGTGTGTAGGTTCCGTTACTTTCGCCATGCATCTTCAGCAAAATCTCATAGAGGTACCTAGGGCCTAATTAGAGTTTATATCCTTCAGTATGACAGATACAGTTTTGCTGTGGGGGTGGGCAGGAAGGGAGGTTTGGTTTTGCTTTTTAAGCCAGCTGGCAATTTCTAAGGCTTGTGTTAAAACACCAGATATATTCAAAGATTATTCATAAAAGCCACCTGCAAATTGTCTGCAGTTTCCCTTTTTCCTTTTCTTACCTTTGTATGCCAGTCAGGGGTGTGCTTTTCTTGAAAGGTGTCTGCAGAGGAGTTATCTTCATTCTCCTGAAAGATAAATGTGAAGATGCATGATTTTGCTAGTTGTATTGTACACAATCATCTGTATTTTGTTTGGTTTTATTTAAACTTCCTTAATACAGCATTTAACTCAGTTGGACCTTAGATCAATAGTCACAGTAGCACCATGGCAAACTGCTTCTGATTGTTTCCCATTTAGTCTTTTTTTATACAGTCTGTAGAAGATGACATATTTTCTCTTGCTTTCTCCTTTTCATATTTGTGTCTTTTCTGTGGTTCATAATGTCTGATAATTCCATCCTTTCCCTTTTTGCAGGTTGAGTGTATTACTTGCTCTGATTTATACTATGTTGACTGGAGAGAAAACAAGGTATTCCTTGTTTTCTAAGCAGAAGTTTACGTAAATGTAGTTGTGTTTCTGAATAAATGAGACTTTATTCAGAAATTTCAGAATATTCAGAAATTTTCCACCTGTGGAAACTCATTTTATAAGACAATTTTTGATCACACTTAAATGCAATGAATAAGTTTTCTCATGAAAATGCTTTACTTTTGTGATTTAAAGTCCTTTTCTTCCTCACACGTATTTTTCTTTTATGCTGTTTTCCCAAAAACTACACAGCAGTTTTTGAGCTCAGGGTTAAAAGGGAAAGCTGTTTCTGGTAGATTGATGTTATGAAGTCATACCACATTTTTCATCACTATTTGTTTGCCTCAGTGTCCTTCATCAAAGTAGGCCTTTTCTATTTTATGTTTATGGGTTGTGAACTTTCCTGTGCATTCTCAAAATTAAAGATCTTATAAAGTATTATCATCACGCACACAACCACAGATTATGTGTTCTGCATCATAAGTGTTATTATTTGATAATGAAAATGCTGTCTTACCCTTATTTCCCTTTGACTTCCCCATTGTTCACATGCTTACCCAGCAAGTATTTTCATAACTTCTCTTATCTGAATATTTGTACTGTCCTTAATTTTTTTAAGCAGAATGTCTGTGCCAAATAAAATTTGGTTGAAAGTCGGCAAGTCCAATAGAGAAAGCCTGTGTAGTAAACATCAACTTCAGGAACTGAATTAAATTTCTACTTGTTCAAAATATATAGAGAACACTTGTAAAACTTGAGGAAAATCTTGTTTATGGTTTAGTAACTGAAACGTAACTATTGAGGGCAGTATAGATTTTTAGGTATGTTTAGAGAGTCCCTGATGTGGTCTTAAGTTCCTTCCATCCTTGCCTTTGTCATTCTGTAGGTGTGACTGTGCAGTCTGTGTGTTGATTTTGGCGGAAACGATTTTGTGGAGTTTCCGGTGTACATGTTTTCTAATGTAGTGTAAGTTGGTTCTTCTTGATTTAATGTTATCAAAACTATTTTAGGCTGTTGACCGCTGCCTTATTGTTGGCATGTGCCAACACTGTAACATATCCTGCTTAGAGATTAGTAATGCTGAAACAACAGTCTAATGAAAAGAGAGAGGTCCCTACACAGCAGGAGTAGGAACTTGCTAGTTCCTGTTGAAATGAACAGAAAACACAAGTTCAACAAATTCTTTCCCCTCCCTGGGCAGAAGGAGCGGACTTGTCAATGAAGGGTACTGTACACGGGCTAATGTGCAGCCTTGTTCCGTTGAAGGCTGATGCATTTTTTCCCCTTTCCTTGCTAATTGACAGTGTCAAGTAAATACTTCGTGATACAAGGGCAAAGTTAATTCTTTCTGATTCATGAGACAGCAATTGTAGAAAAATACATTTTGGACTGTATCTGTTACCTTTCCTTCTATCTTCCTATTCTTTCTCGGTCTCAAGGTCTAGCTTGGGATATTGGAAAGAATATCATATATGCTCTAGTGACTGTTTATCCTTGCAACTGCTGTAAAATAGCTCAAGTTAGTTTTGACTGGTAACACATTCCTGCTACAGGAGTTTGTTGGTGTGGTTTTTTTTTTCCTGCAGTTGCTGGTGCTGGATGCCCTGATAAAGAGACAGAAAAGTTGGAATTTATTGGTATGTTCATCCATGTCCATCAAATTAAGACCATAGTCGATTAAGTATTGTAGTGATGGTAAGATCTGTAGATGATTGTTGGATTGGATTACGCCTCTCTCCCGGTATGTGTAAATGTGTACTGACAGATACCTTCTAACCAAGCTTAACTGTATTAACAGCTGGGAAAATGTAGTTTCTTCTGTAGCTTTGAGTATTTTTTGTGCTGTAGTATATGACTAAAAGTTAACAACATTTCTGGACTCTTTTAATCATCCTAAGAGGGGTGATTATAATGCAGGTGGCCAGGACAGAACGAAACACAAACAATACTATCATAAATGGCGGAAATAATTGTATTAGTATTTTGCCTTTCTGTGGGCAGCACCTTGTAGGTCCAGCTTAGCTTTCTTGCTTATGTCTGCTGCAGCTGACTGAAACACTATTTACATATGTGGGTTACGTGGTGGGGTAGGGAGGGGACCCGTCAACGTGTCCTGGTTAGCATTGTGATTCTGTACTCAATCTGAAAACCAGCTCTGACCAGGATGAGAAGTCATGCAGCTGAGTAGGATTATAATTCTAAACTATGCAAACAACAGCAGTGAAACTGGGCTTGTTAACTGGCTGATCATATTTCTGGAATCACGCTGGTGCGGTTAAAACTGGAGTTGCAGACAAGCTTGAGTAGCTCCACACTGTTTTTCGTCCCAATCTTCCTCCTGTTTGACCTCCAGGAGACCATATAAATAAAACGAAACCTCTCTCACACACCACGCTCTTGCCAGGAAAAGATCAAATCTTTATCTAAAACAAACTCCAGTGATGTGACAGCTGTTTGCTGTTTCCTTGCTGTTTGCACTGGCTGTGTGGCTTGGTGTTCATAGATCAAATTTTCAAAGTGCAGCTTCTCCAATTTATGTTCCCGTTCTCTGTATTCAGCGGCTGGGTATAGTGGGATTATCCCACTGATCCTAATTAGGAAGGACTGCAGTGAGCCAGGTGCTCCCACTGTTCTTGATGCAGCTCACCAAATGGACAGGAAAATTAAATTTTTCTTCCTCTCTTTCCTTATAACATTCAAAAAATCGTTGCCTAATCAGTAGAAGTTGTAGAAAGTAACATAGGTTTAAGTAACGTTAACTCCCCAAGAGAATATGTGATTTATGATTTGAGAGGAATTAAAGATATCGATTGTAAGCCAGCAGCCAGATGGCTTGGCAGTAGCCATGCCACGTTACCATGAATGCTGGGATCAAAAAAGGAGTGCTCTGGGATTTTTCACATCTTTGCTTATCTCACAGTTGCTGTGCATAGATGCGTCTACAAGATTTCCAGAGTATTCTGAAATCCCCAAATCAACTCAGCTTTGTTAGAGTTATGTCGCAGATTATAATACCTCACAGAGAATCCAGAAAACTGGATCCAGGGTTCACAAGAAGAATTTCTTGGACCAACTCCTAAATTTAGCATTGGAAGATGTAACTGACCCTGACATAACTGGTGCTGCATAACCGCTTTAAAGCTGAAGTAATGTCTGCTCCTAAGACAGGCTGAAGCCATATCCCTGTGGTTTTGTGTGGTGGTGTGTGGTTTTTCTTTTTTTTTTTTTTTTTTTTTTTTGTTTAGCGTCCTGCCTGTTCCTTGGTGTAGCTCTTTATATACCGAGATTTATAGAGCACTTCTTTTAAACAAGCAAATAATTTCTTTCTATCACAGATCATAAAAGGTAAACACTGGTTTGGGACCGTTACAAGAATAGGTACTACAGTCATGTCATTTGTAATGCTCCTTCATGCCATTTTGCACAGCAGTTAGGAGATAACCCTGAAATTATAGGACCTTTAACTGTGTCACTATTGACATTACCTGCTAGAACTCTTAAGAAGCAGACATTTCTTAAAATATTTAATGAATGAATGCTCGTGCTTTGTATTGTAAAATAGTCTTTTGACTCTGTAGGGACTTAATGAAAAGGATTATTAGTTTGGTTTCCTCTTTCCAGATGGAAATGTCAGAAGATGATATTAATACGGAAGAATACCCCACTGAAATTCATGATTATCTTGTAGCATTTGAAAAATCTCTTGGTTCTGTAGATGAGATGCTGAAGACAATGATGTCAGTTGCCAGGAGCGAGCTTCTCCAAAAGGTAAATAATCTTCCTTTTGACAACCTTTTTGTTATTAATACAAGAATACTGGGAAACCTGAACTGAAATAAAAGGGTCTATTAGGCTAGCCGCTGCACAGACAAATAACAAATATGACACTTCCTACCCTTGATACCTAATATTTGAAATTCTTACATTTCTAAGATATCCAGACGGTCTTACAAACTAAACAATGAAATATATGCTCTTCCAAGCTGAAAAGTGATGATCCTACCAGTGAGTCATTTAGGTAGAGGACATTCTAGCTTATTCCTGACCTTCCTTAAAGTGCACGCTGAGTGATCTTTTGTAACGGAGAGGTCATTCACATTTTTGTCTGAGACCTTTTCACAACAAACTTAATGGAACTTGGTATACCCACAAGGTTGTAAAGGTGAATTGACAGCAGTGAGAATTGATCTGATTCTAGAAGTCTAGACTTGCAGAACCTGGTGCTTGAAAAACTGAGCTGTTTCCTCTAGCTATGTTATAAGCACAAGTCGGTAAAACGTGGGTTTTTTTCAGGGCATAAAGATAGGGCAAGGTACTGCCTGAAGACTTTTTACAAGCCTCTCTCTTAAAGCCTAACATGTAATTTTTTTCTTTAGGGCAAGAAAAAGCCAGCACATGAGGGAACTTCTTTATCCTCTGAGGATTTCTAACGCAAATAAATTATGAAGAAAACAGTCTTGACAACACTGATCTTTTGACAGTATCCATGTTAGAACTAGCGAGCTGTACAATGATGTTATCAGAGCTTCTGGAAATCCTATAGGACTAAAATAATAAATTGACTTTGACAGTCAAGGAAAAAAAACCCTCATTACCTTTATTCTTCCTTTGCTTTACCGCCCTAAGTATTCCAGCATGCATTGAACGTGCAGTCTACCATATGTAGTGTTAATGTTCACTGATTGTCTGTAGCATACTATATTCACATTTGAGCTTCAGCAATCTTAAGACTTTTTTTTTTTTCCTTCCATTGATAGCAACAACTATTTTGAATTAAGTTTCTGTGGAAAAATAGGGACTTATTTCTGACTATGGGAACAGTAGTCTAAGAGCGACATGTCAAGAGACTTTCCTGCTTTTGGCCACATGGGACTGTGTCATTGAACATCAGACTGGGAAAATGACATGAATGCTTGCACAGGAGAGAATGGTTCTGTGATGGTACGGAAATAAGCATAGACGTGGTCTCAGTGAACTTGTGCAAAAATGTTCTCATTCAGTGTGTATTTTTTTATGAATACATTCACAATTATAAAATGTGCATATTACTAAAATCTGTGCACATCTTGCTTAAAAATGTGCAAATGTGGTGGTTTTTTTTTCGTTCTAGTTGGAGCCTCTTGAGCAAGCAAAGCTGGATTTGGTTTCGGTGTACGCCTTAAATTCAATGTTCTGGGGTAAGTATGTGGTCGGAGGAAAAAGTAGTATTTATGATTGCCATTTGAACACCTTCTAGGCAGCTGCAAACATTAAGTAATCATATTTCACAGGCAAATAATTAGAAACTTGTAATTACCCTGAGGACGTAAATTACTGCCATCCGTAGGGTAAATGATGTTGAAACTCCAAATCAAAAATGGATATTTACAAAAGCTGACTTTGTACATGCATGAGGATGTTTGTTTCTGTTTTTTCATGGCAACCTTTTCTGTCCTTTTAAGGAAACAAAGTTTAACCGTGTTAGATTTTTTTTTTTAGCTGCAATATTTGATGATAATCGTTTGTCAGATACTTAACACCACAGTTAACTCCAATTCGTATTAATGGTTTTATGTGGAAACTACAGTTTTCCTATGTGACTGACTGATTGGGTCCTCAGTCATGACGGCCTTCGATTTAAAAAAAAAAAATGTGTGTTTTTCTTGTAGTGTACTTGGCTACTCAGGGAATCAATCCAAAGGAACATCCAGTGAAACAAGAACTGGTAAGATTCTTACACTGCATGCACTGCAACATCTTACTTGCCGAGGACAGTAAACTCATATAGAAGTAAAAAACCATTTATATCTACATTTAAAATTGATATAATAGCATGCATATGCTACATGGTGTTATATAACTGTTCATATGCCCTGCTGGGCTCTCTAAATTGAGAAAATCATATTTTTAGTTCCAAACAGTATGGTTTAAAGCAGCATTGTAGAGTCTGCTGAAATTAGAAAAGAACAAGATGATGAATGGTGTCATCTTTTCTTTTCACCACCTTTGTTTGAGAATTGGATTCTGAACAGAGCAGCTTTTCACTTGTATCTGTTAAATGGAAAAATGTTACATGTCTGATAATAATTTATAACTTCCAGTATGGCGTTTTTTTCTTATAAATACTTGGAATCATGTTAATCTCTGAGGCTGCCTTTTCTTACTTTTGTATGACTCTAAAAGTATAGTGTGGTTGATTTACTAGCGAAGACGGGAAAGAGTCCCCCTCCCCCTTCCAAGTCCTCCATTAATTCATTTTCTCAGCAGTAAAGAATCCAGTTCAGCAACAAAGCTAAAAGCTTTTTTGGCACCAGTTGTATGTGTATTGTCCAGTAATTCTGCATTAGTGACATATTTACAACCTATAATAAATCTTTTAGGTTTGTCTTTATATTCCATTTAGATGCATGACTACAGTATAGAAGGCTGGCTATCTTGAAAATTCTGCTGACTTAAAAAATCAAATCATTTAGCATGAAGAAAAACTAGAAATCAAAACTTACAGCTACCTATTTTAATTCCTTTTATAAATGAAAATATTAAATCTGGGCAATCGTAAAATACTTAGCTTCAATGTAATCCTTACATAACCAGTGGAACGGAAGATGGGACTGAAAAATGTGGAAAGCTAGCCTGAATAACAGAATACGTCTATTTTTAATTTTGTGAGGTTTTCAGTAGTCTAGACTGTATCATATTAAAAAATGGATCAGTTAATATTTCATGAGCTTTCAGTCAGTTTCTTGTTCCTCCTATATTATATAGTGTCTGAATATTGCGTTAATTTAGCGATACTAAAAAATAAATTTTATCTCTTCTGCTGTGGATGTTTTATGCTGGTATTTTAATTCACAATTGCCAGTCGTTTTAACTCTGAAGAATGAGTGAATTATCATAGGCTAGATTCTTACCCAGTTCTCTTTTCCTTTTCCAAGTATCAAGGTGAATGAATGCACACTCCTTCCGTCCAAGAGCATTGTGATGTTCTTATTCATGTGGAAAGGGAATAAAAAAAGACTTTGTCATGATTGTTTTGTTTTTAGAATTGCTCTCTTCATACAGGGAATACACGGGGATTCAAACTGTATTAATAACACTTACATTCAAGCTATCAGAGCTCTCTTTTTTTGTCACACTGACATTTGTCAGCTCCTTTTTCCCATGTTGATACACACAGGTTTGCCATCTGTTCTCGTTAGCCATCTCAGTCACCAAAGAAATATTACAGTCTATCATGGTTTCAGACCCTGTAAAGCTCTCCTCATTAAAGCTATGTTTTTGATATGGAAAGAGTGGCCAACTTTTTGACAAATCAGTTGCTTATAATGGCCACTGAAGAACTGAAAATCAGTTCTGTAGTGTAGGTCTCGTAACTTTTGTTCCAGATTCAAAAAGCTGTCAATGGCTATGTGAGAAATGTGTGGGTTACATAATATCAATATTTATTTAGTTAGCAGTATCCATAAATGTTCTGTTAATCCACATTTATCATTTGGGTATCGGGTAGAGCACTATATATATATGTATGTATATACATGTTACCGTTGTTTGTATTACAGGAACATTTGAAGGCCATATTAGGCTAAATATGCAGACATGAAGTCTATCCACCAAACTTTTATGTATTTTACGGAATTACTGTAAGTGTCCTCTCTAGTCAGTGAAGAGAAGCAGGCACTTAACAGAGGGTGATTCCCATCTTAGAGGGGTTTAGTTACCCTCTCAAAGTAATTTTCTTTATTGATTGCAGAAGTAGATGAGGATGAGTAGGCACATAAATGAGATTGTTAAGCTGGGAGGGTATACTTAGGTGGGGCTAAATCCAAGCCATGCTTTGTTGAAAAAAAGCTCTAGACACCAAATGACTATGGTAGGCTAAGATAGCAAGAAATTATGCTCTTGCTTTATGGAATGGCAGTGGAAACAGGCTTTTTTTATTTATGGTCATAAAAGGAACTTCTGGTACAGCTGGCAATTCATCAGGCTGCCTTAAATAGGTTCATTGATAAGCCCCCTTGACCATTTCAGGATCTTAATCACAAGACTTCTGTGTAGTTGCATGTGTAATGCTTGTAACATCTTTGATTTTGTATAAGATGCTTTTTGGCTTTGCTTGGACATGTTGAATTTTCTTTTTTTTTCTTTTTTCTTTTTTTTTTTTTTTACAGTAGTCAGTATAATTCATCTATAAATATGTCAAATATCTAAATATTATTTCGCCATCTTTATGTAGGCCAAATTCCAAACTGAGTTCAGTATTTTGTTTTCTAACTTTGCTTGCAAGAACAATTCTCGTCTCGCTGTAAATTAGATGCAGAGTCTTTATCTCTGTAGGACTTCATGTTCCTATGACAGTGGAGGTCATGCAAGTATTAGTATGGTAAGTACCTGTGATGGAAAATCTGCTAAAGGGGAAGCCTCAGGTTTGCAAAAAGAGCCTGGTATATGTATTTAAAAGATGCTATTTTTCTAGGTATTATAGCGATAGAAATGTACAGTGTGGAGAGCTTCTACTTGATTTTATTTTAGCAGCAATCTTGACAGAATGGTGTGAAATACACTCTTCTTTTTTCTCTAGGAGAGAATAAGAACATACATGAACAAGGTCAAAGAAATAGCAGACAAGAAAAAGGCATCCAAACTCGATAAAGGAGCTGCTTCTAGATTTGTAAGAAATGCACTCTGGGAACCAAATGCTGAAAATGAACATACCTCCAAAACTCCTGCTAAAGGAAAAAAGAGAAAGATGGACTAAGTTTTTGTTTCCCCTTACATAAATTAGAGACACTTAGAACTTACTTTGAAATTTGTTTTGTGTACTGTATGCATCTTGCAGGGGTGCTGTACAGCAACATCTTGATTAAGTTATACTTAAGAATTTTACAGGTTTGTATTTTGTCCAGAGTACTTGTCACTGAGGTAATCACATTATATGTGTATCCGAAAGTGCCATTTGATGCAAGAGAAGTAACATCTCATTATTCAAATAATAATGACCTGACATACACTTGCTGGTCATAGATACTAGTGATGTTTTACTCATAACGCCTAAGAATTCCTTTTTTTTTTTTTTTCACTGCTGAATGATTGACACTTTTTTATATGTACTTAATCTTGTGAATATTAAAAAGTCTCAAACAATGCTATCCAGTCTGTGGTCTTTATGCAAGAGCCTTGTTTACTTTCTCATTATATCATTGTGTGAAATGCTGTATTTGTAGAGTTTTGTAAGGCTTATTCACTGTGTTCAACTGTTTCCTTTTCAGCTTTTGAACATATGCCATATTCCCTTACTTCTGTTGCCTCTGAGAAAACCGAGCTTCAAGGGCCACAAGCAAGCAGCCTGGATTCTACTCTTAAGCCACTGTGTCAATGGAAAAAATAGATATCCCCAAAGGGCAATTTGTAGTGCCTGAAAAAAAGGAGCAGGCGGGGGACAGCTATTAAGAAACAGCACATGCAGGAACTTGATTGGAATTTTGGCTGCAGTGCTCATCCCTTACTGCTGACACTGTGAGAGAGAAATGTGCTCTGAGGTGGTAGGAGTGTGGTCCTCCATTGCGACTTCTCAAACCTTCATCAGAGAAAGCATTCTCTGGTGCAGTAAAAACTACTGCTCTGTTTTGCAAATACTCTATTTGTTTTCCTAAAAATGTGAAACTTTTTAGGAAAGTTTAGGAGAGGCAGTGTGTTAGTTTCTTCAGAAGAACCTCACTAGTTCATTTTTCAATACACTGCAAAGCCAAACTCAATTATCAGCCCAAAAGCTATTTAATAATTAGCAGCAACCTAACTACTTATGAAGGAAAAATAGATAACTTAGTTCACGAAAATGCAGTTTGGGTAGCAGTCTACAAAACTGGTTGGAAAATATTGTTCGTGTGAAAGACTAAGGGATAAGAACAAATGAATCCAGTATACCTATAGTACTGCAAGCTGAATGATGTACAGTGGATGATTACTGCCTGTACAGAGTTGTACTGCATCATGCAATGCAGAATATGGACTAAATTGAATTAGGTGCTAAAATGAAGGATTTCTTGTCATTGACTATCAAAAAAATATATATTTGAAAGTAAAAGTTCAATACATTGCCAAGTTTATTAAACTCAAATAGTTGTTGCATATCTCTAGAAACTTTTTCAGTGACTGGTATGAATTTACACATTTTTGTTTATGATAAACTCTTTGAATAAATAGCAATTCCTTCAATCCAGCTAACAAGAGAACTTGCTTGTATATATGTTCATGTAGGTACCTAACTTTGCTGCTTCAAATCTACAGGCCTGCTCATGTGAGTATGCATGTCAAAGGCCCATAAACATTCACCTGCTGAAAGCTAAAATGAGAATGCTTTATTTCTACAGGTTAATGTCATGGTTACGCTGAACGAAAGAGCTGTTGGACTCGGGAGTCTGTCTTTTTGTGCAATTAAGGTTAAAAATGCAAAAGACCCGAAGTGTGTTCTTGACCAAAGATAGCAATACTCATGTAAAGCAGTTCTCTTGGTGTGCTCAGTAGGTTTGGACAGAATTTATTTGGAAGACTCTGTATCCTGTCTGGTACCCCTTTCAACGTGATACTGCAAATGATAGCTGTAGACTTTTATAAACAGACTTCTGGACTTTGTGTGGATGTAGAGGTCTGCATGTGCAAAGCGTGAGGTTCAGAATGTTAATCTCAACCATCAATTTAAAAAAAGAAAAAAGGCCAGGTGTCCTATGAACTAACCAGGAAGACAAGAGGATAGAAGTGGTCTGAAGTGGCACAAGCCAGAAGCACTTTAATGTAGAGATTTTTCTGGGAGATAACATCTTACACTTTGAGAGGCATTGTCTTGAGGAAATGAGTAGCTCAGCTTGTATTTACGCACAATGCTGTTAATTAAAAGGGAATTGAAGGACATTTCCATTACATGATTTTCCTCTTAAGCTTCAATTATAGCTTTTGTTTTTAAAGGATAATTTCTGAAAAGGATCATAATTCATTGTCCAGTAAAGTACACAGGTTTCAATGGTAACTGTTTAAACAAGAATAATGCAAGGCTATTAGCTAAGACTGAGCTAGAAGTCCACCTGGTATAATTAATTATATACAGGTATTTGGCATCTGTGATAGGGCAGTTTAAATACATGTAACAAATGCAACTTTGTCAACTCTTTTTTTTTTTTTTTTTTTTTTTTTTTTTTTAAGGCTTGTATCATTCAGTGTGGCTGTTCACAGCCTGGATTTGTAGCTTTGCTTTTTCTAACACAAAGAAAACAACCCAGACAAACGCCCCACAAACTAAAGCAGCATTAACCATGTTCTTGTTATTCACTAACAGCTCTATTAGAAAGAGGCTCGAAATACAAAATCATGAGTATGAGTTGTTTTTTATATCACTGAAGAATTCTTGGAACGTCTGGACTTCAGGATAGGTATTGAACTTTACTGAGGTCTCAAATACAAAATGACTTGACTGAACATTGTTTGTGAAAGTTACTCCCTGCAAAAGCTACATGAATATAGGAATAAAAAATAACAACTTTCCTGCCTCAAAATAGGAGGCTGGCAAGAACAACATTTATTGCAGTGGCTGTGTGCATAAATCTGTATGAGCCATAGTTTGTAGAATGGTTCTACACGGCCTGAAAGGGACGGAAAACGTCTGGGAGACTGCTAGTCTCATTGCTTTATGTGCTGAATATGGTGCAGAAATACCAATCCTGCGTTAGTTAATGTCAATGTAATGCAAAGAGTTGCTATTATAACAGCAAAAGTTATTAGAAACAGTGAATTAAAGTATTAATGAACTTAAGATATTTAAAGAGAACATTAAGGTGTGTGTGATGCTTCCCTGCTTTGTCTTGATTTTGCTATAAATACATTACGTGTTACTTAAATTAGTCAGACATACCAGCAAAGAGAAGCACTAACAAAATTGCTGTTTCTGACAATATTTTTAACTAATGCAATGACAGAATTATGTAAAACTCTAAGTTATGGTAGAAATATAAATGTAGTTGGACTAACTAGAGGCTAATCGATGTTAAAATTAGTGTTTTGTGTTCATGTTTTTAAGTTAACAGTGAAAATAGCATTTATTTTGTGAAAGATTCTGTTTTGATACATGCATTTAATGTGTTACCTGTTCTTGGAACTTCTCTTGCTTGCTAGTCTTTGCACCAAGAAAGCGATGAGGTTGGTACGAGCATGAGAAGTTAGCAGCTATGACTACAATTTGATAGGAGGTTGCATGGGGAATTTTCCAAGCTTACCAAAAAAAAAAAATCTTCAGAAGAGAAATGAAAACGCAACTGAAGATTTTAAGCCCCACTAGTGTTAGTGTTAAATAGCTACATTAAAATAGCAAACAGCACTTGGGGGCATCCGGGAAGCTCTGTGCTTGGCAAAATTTGGAGGTCATTGGATAGTACGGACTTGACTCATTCACTTCAAAGTCAGTGGGAGACTTTCCACTTGGTCCTCAAGGACTTTGGTCCTTGAATTAGCGTGGCTTCATTGAGCTGCTACAGTTGGACAAGAAAAGTAAATTACTCAGTTATCAAATCAATGGCTCAGGACTTTGTAGTAGATGTCCGGCCCACTACTCGGTGTTTTTTCAGTCAGTGAATTATCTTTTTCTTAGGTGCATCTTTAAATGTCTAATGAAAGATTTCCTCCCCATGCACCTATGCTTCTCAAAAAAATACTGCAGGGAGAAAACTCCATGTTATTAACTGTCCTACACATGTAAAGAGATTTTTATGGTAACAAAATGGGCATCTTTGACCTGAGAAACTAGATCTTCTCCCAGCTGTGTAGAGTTTCTGCAGGTCTACTCCTAGAAAACATGTCTCTCTGACAGAGTTTACTGTGGCTACAAACAAAGGAGGAATCTTACCAGAACTTAAATTGCCACTCTTATAAATGCAAGCCATGAGTTGGGAAGTCAACACATCACTGGTGCTCATTTCTACTCCTTCAGTATTTTTATTATTGGAGAACTGCATCCTCAAGTCCAGATGTTTTATTAAGTCATCCTATTTTTTCCTCGCCTTGAAAATCAATACTAGCATGAAGCCTTGTCAAAAAGTATTAATGTTGCAGTTTCATTGGAAATCTCCTCAGAACATAGTTCTCTGGAATGAAAAAAGTTAAACGTAATTCTCTCAGAATTTTTCTTGAATTTAAGAGGGTAGACCGAAATTCACTTTTTAACTGTGGGGCTGGGACCATTACAAATGTAAAGGGAAATCCTGGTTTCCATAGTAAATGACATACTTTGCCCAGGGATTGATGAAGACCTGGTTCTGCAGCCCCAGAAGAAGAGACCTTGGCTACCTGGATTAAGGCTTCTATCTGCTGTTGGCCACAGGAAGGCTTTTGGGAGTTGTGAATAGCAAACTCCAATCTGTAACTGGAAATACGGGTGGAGGTATATTGGTATGTGGCATTCTGTGGTGTAGGATTCCGTCTGGCAAGACCTCACTGAACTTTCATGACTAAATTCATGCAGATTCTCTTCTACTGAAAGCAACTGCAAAAACTCGTTATACCTAGAAAAAACTTTCCTCTGTTTAACATCGCTACAAGCTGGGCTATGTGCCAAGTTATCCATAAAAAAAATGAAACGATCAGAATGTCATTTCTTTCTTCCATCAGACATAGCTGGCTAGTAATGTATAGCTGCTTTACAGAGTTAAAGTGTAAAGGAACAATAGCAGACTATTTTTGATGCAAATCAGAAGTTGAAAAAAAAAATTAACTCCAGCTAAACAGTGACATGCAAATCTGAATATAATTGGAGAAATGATCATGAGGCTTTGCGGAGATGTTCTGCTTCTCCAAAAGAGTAAGTCTGACAAACTTCAAGCCAGAGAAACTTTCCAACTTACAGGGCCAAAATAATTGAAACTGGTTACATCCCAAATGTGGGCAGGTTATTCCTTTGTCATAAACTGAGATGTAAAGATGCCAAAACAGGGCATTAGTTAAAAAGACTATGTATGTTTCTTAGTTAGAAGTTTACTTGCTAGTGATTAAAAAAAAGCGTTAGGCTACAGCAATTTAGGGGAAATAATACAGAAAGTAAATAATGCAATTTGTCATTTTAGAATCGTGTGACACATATTAGGAAAAAATGCATTAAAGTTCTGCAGTGTGACAGTGTAATTCTTCTTTTTGCTAATTTGCTTTGAGTGATATTCCTTGCAGAGGGTTCCAGAAAGTCCACATGAATGCTTTTTTTTTTTTTTTTGTGCAGATCACTCTTACCATCCTTAGCATTAGTGGTAGTTTGGTTTTGTTTTGGTTTTTTTTCCCCTCCAGTTTCTGCTTTCCAATATGATGCACTTTTGTAATATTTTACTGATAGAACTAACAGTTTGCCTTTTTGCTGACTTTTAACCTTCCCTGTAGGAGAAGATTACAGATCTATGGAATACTTAGTGGTGGTGATCTAAGAAGCAGACCTTGAACTGCTCAGTTTTCATCAGCTGTACCAAAGGGAAAAGAGCAAAAGCTTGTTTTTACTACTAAGCTGAGTGAATATGGCGTGGAAATCTTGTAATGGCAAGGTATCAATTTTGTAAAGTGATATATTTCAGAGGGGATACTAAATTTGACTGTGAATAAAAAGCTTTATAAATGGAACATTTAAGAGGCTATCTTTTACTTTTCAGTGTAGGGTTGCCTTGACATGCATCATTTCAATTTGGCAGCCCCAGCAAATGGATGGAAGCAATTCAGTATGATAATTCAGTATTGCCAAGAGGCTTCTTCTCAGTCTAGTGTGGACACATTCCAT
The DNA here is from genome assembly GCA_009819775.1 of Phoenicopterus ruber ruber. Taxonomy (NCBI): domain Eukaryota; kingdom Metazoa; phylum Chordata; class Aves; order Phoenicopteriformes; family Phoenicopteridae; genus Phoenicopterus; species Phoenicopterus ruber. The sequence goes on from CM020217.1 coordinate 9,584,114, forward strand.
GGATGAATTTAAAGCCTGTATTAAGTGATAGAAAATGGGTCTAATTCAGCACTATGTTGTTCCAGCTTTACATCAAGAAAATTTTGATATCAAAGGTACCTAAACAGGATATCCAAAGAGTACATGAACAACAAAATAATTTTCAAGCTAAGGATCACCTCAAATTCATGGTGATAGATCTTGCGTAGCAATGATCCAGAATAGGCAGAAAAGAAAAGAAACTCAGCTGTGCTTGCAAATAAACTCTTTTAAAGTAGTAATTCTAGGGGCAAATTCTTAGCTGCAGTTTACCAGCAGAGTCTGTTAAAGTAAATGAGCAGCTGCTGAGTTATGCAAGTGAAAAAGTTGTCCAAAAAAGCAGTAGTCTTTGATATTCTCTCATTCGATATGAATGTTCATTTTCATGAATATGTTGTAGTCTTTGTTTTCTAGAATGTTTATTTTTTCTTTGTTACTTGAGTGTTTTTTGGCCTCACGGGAACAAATTAGGCATTGTTTAAAGCCACCAAGTTACTGTCCCCATTATTAAAAGGTGAGAAGGAGAAATGCCTAGTAACAAACACTGTCAAGTTGGATAGCATAAACAATCTTTTTAATTTCTTGCCCTGGGCTGACAAACCTACTCAACTCACACGCAAGACAAAACATGTTTTCTCCTGCAAAGTTTCCATGTAGAGAGCGTTTCCTCAAGGCAGTTAATCTCATGAGGTACTGTCTGTGTATGTACACATCACACATCCACCTGCATGTTATGTATCTCCTGAATGGCAGTTAAATTCTTCTCTCGGTGTGTAACAGAATACAAAGTGCATGTTAGTGAAATGCTATTGTTGGAGACTGTGTGTTAACACCACAAGCTTAATTCTCTATTGCTTTAAGTCAGTTTACCTCTTGATTTCGTTAGGGCCACAGTAGCAAAAATGCAGCACAAAAGAAACGAGAATTTGGCTTTATGTAGGTATGAATGTCTTGATGTAACAAAAAGAGCACTAAAAATCTAGCTGATTCTAAGTCACTGACTTCCAGTGAAATTTACTTGTCTGTTAGTTGAAGTCCACTTCCTGGATGCTTTGACAGTGTTTGTTAAGCTTTGTTTACCTTTTATTATATACCGGGCTTACAAATGATACTTCCACACAGTGCCTCAGCTTCTTATGGTAATGTCTGTTCCCAGATGTTTATAATTTTGCCAGTTTTTAACTACTTGTATTGGACTTCTCTGCCTTGGCTGATTCCCCCCCCCCCCCCCCCCCCGGGTTGAGCAGTTATTCTTACAGTTGTTCAAGAACATGGTTTGTAAAGTATGGGCCACATTGGCAATGTTAGCTAAAACTTCTGACCGTGTTTTTCTAAAAGTTGTAACTCTCCTTCATTGAGGTAAAAATTTGAAATGCATTATCAGGATGTTAAAAAGAAAAGTTATCCCAGTGAAAAAATGAAAATATATCCAGATTGGGGCTCTAGAGAAACCTCAGAGAACTGCATGGTAGATACTGGCCCTTAATTTGCTTGTGTTCCAGTTTTCCCATGCATGGTCATCAGGATTACTGAGCTCCCAGCACAGTTTTGAAGCCACAAATAGCTTAGGGAGGAATATGGGCTCTGCAACTAAAGTCCAATTTATCTCAGATGATGATAGGGCTCTGTAACACTATATTTGCAGAATTGCAGATCTAGTACAACTTTGCAACTTTTAACAGCATTGTTGAGATGTAGCTTTATTTGGATTTCAGATTTTAAAAAAGTTAATGTAGACAAATGATGCTCTCATATGTATCTGATTAATTTACATTATGATCACACTTGAGTTCAACTTCAGACCAGTTTAACTAAAATGGAATTAATTCATGTGTCACCTTCCTAAGAGGTAACTCCAGTGAGAGTGCACCTCTTTTCACTGTTTAAGTATGCAGAATGTATTAGAAATCTGAAACTTAAATTTTTGTCTCAACTCAAACCATAATGAAAAGAGGGGTTACAGTTGTTATACTGAGTGGTTGTGGGGTTTTTTCCTTCCCCCCCTTTTTTTAAGCTATGAAGCTGCTCCAGGTTTGAGCTGGTAAAATGAAGTCTGGTCCATTTAATGTATTCTTTTTAATAGGTGTTCTTGGGCTGTGTAGAATGAAGTATCCTGTTTTCTGGAATACACTCAGATCATTAAGGACTAAGAATTCAATCTCATCCCTTATATATATAGAATTACACAGAAGAATTTTGCTAGATAAATGAGTCATTTCTGGGCACAGGTTAATATTTTTAGATGTATCTGTACCTTATAGTGCCCCCCCCCCCTTTTTTTCCTCCTTTCTGAAACCAGGGCAAACTGCCCAGATTGAGACTTGGCCCACTTAAAAAATTTAACAAGAACAAAATAAGCTTGGAAAAACTTTTTTTTTTTTTTTCTTCTGCCACCTAGGTGAGGTTGTACTATCAGAAAAATTAAGGGGTAGATTTTGCCCTCAGATTTGCTTGCACAGGTTTTCAGAAGGCAAAGAGGCCAGATTCTGATATTAGCTACAGTGACTTATGACTTGCAGAGTTTCCTGACCCCATGGCACTTCCATTCCCATAGCAAAAAGCCAAGATATAATTGAGCCAAGCCTTCAGTTAATGCACAGTGGTAAGCTCATCTGTGTCCAAAAAGAATTTGAGGTTCAAAGTCATTTAAGACAAAGCCTGTATTGGGTAGCCTGCTGGCCTCAGGAACCTCAGTGGCCATTACCTCAGCTGGCAAAGATTAGTAGCCATTTACTCTATTCAAGCACCCGAGCCAAAGTCCCACCAACAGTGGGGGGGGGGAACAACCCCCCAAAAAACCCAAACCAAAACCACAAAAGCTGAGTCTCTGCTGGTGTTAACTGGAGTGACTTTGCTGGCACTGTGCGTGTTAACACATCTGTGGCCCCCATGCTGTTAAGGTATCTGAATATTTCCTTGCGACATAACTGAAGAACGCATCTTAACGCTTAGGTTTTGAAAAGCATCTGGAAAATGAACCAGACAACCACAAGCTTAGAATTTTGCCATTTTTCTCTATTTTTTTATATCTGATACTTCCTTATTTTAGGTTAGATTACTTGTACTAATTTAAGTGAGGCAAGCATTTTTTCAGTTTGATTACAGCACAACAGAGAAGGTGTGTAAATCCTCATGTTTAATCACCTTTGCACGTAAAGGCCATTTCTTCTCTTTTTCAGTCTTTCATCTGCTTTTCTTATGTCCGCCTTCAACATAATTCAACTGGGTGGCTCTCCTTTTGCCTCTGAAATTAGATTGAATGAAAGAAATACTACCAGAAATTCTTCAGGGCTTCTCACAAGTTTGTGCTCCTTGGGCACATCTGTGTGATATTACCTAAATGACAGCAATTGCTAGAAAACCAAGATCTATTAAAACAGGGAGAACATCTTATAGTAGGTTAAATTAGTTTAAATTAAAAGGGAAGGTGAAGAGCATATATATCCCTTGAAACCAATAGGCACTGTTGGATTCCTTTGCAGCATCTGCACAGAAGTGTCTCTCTCAGCACTCTCCACAGTCCTCTGCACCCCTTCAGAGTGGGCAGCACTCCTGCCCCCAAACCTTCCATCCATCCATACACAATAAAACAGAAGTTTGTTCCTTTAACCACTTGATACATCTCAGCAAGAGTGGTTGACTCATCAAAGTTGTAATACTATAGCTAGATTTTATCTTTCATGGAATATAATCACTGATGGTATCTGCTTTGGCATGGGTTACCTTGTTTAAATACACAGGTGCATCATGCATGGTTTAAGCAAACACAGCAGCCAGGTTAAATGGTTCACCAAAAGACTTATTTGCCCTTTTTTTTTCTTCCCCCTTTACTTTTTTTTATTTGAGTGTAACAAAACTCATCCCCTGTTGGGGCTGTTACTTGCTTCAATCACCACTGCACTTCCAGGCTCAGGAGCTTAGGGGAGGCCATTTTCCTGTACCTCACAAAAACCCACCCAGAGGCCATAGCCACCACCTAATCTCTGCCCCTTCCTCCCCCCAGCAGAGCCCTTCAGAGAGAGACATGCATCCTCTGCACATCCTAAAGGCATACAGGGCTCATCCTGAATTTGGCACGGTTTTGTGTCTGTTTTTTCCCTTCTCTGTACTCACCTAGAGAGCAAAGGCCATAGCTCACCCCTTGCCCAAGACAGCTGCGGTCTCTGTGCGCCATTTTGTGGTCAGTCACCGCCCAGCCCCAGGGCTAAAATGGCGGCGCTGCCTGGGGGGCCTCACCCTATGTGAGCAGGGCTGCAAGGTGCTGTTTGTCTTCCAGCGTGTTTTGACCTGTCCTTCGGTCCCTCTACAGGAAAAAGGTAGGATTTTCTCTTCCTTGCACTTCTTATATCTATAAAGTGCACCTGTGTCACTTAGTGGAGGAGCAGCTCTGCAAGGAGGCAAAGTGGGGATATGTTGCTGAAGAAATGCATTTAATGCTTGAGGACCCCCTTCCTTACAACCTCTATTAGAGGTACTGTGTGGTGATACTGCATATTTGTTATTTCCCCACTCCTCTTTTTATGTTTCCCCTGCATATGCCATAGGTGGGAGTGCTGTGGCAGGCTGCTCAGGGTGGCTTTGCTGGGGACTTCCCTGTGGTTAACATGGTGGCAGCTGTCACCTCCCTCTCCGCGCACACAGCTCCGGAGGAGGCAGAGGCTGAAGGAAAACCTGGGAGGGGAGAGCAGGAAAGCAAATTTAGACGAGGCCTTTGACACATGGCGTCAGCGACAGGCTCTTTCGGCAAATTTTAGCCTTGCTGTTTGTTTTCCACTTGGTGGCAGCAAAGGAGCGTCAAACAGGCCGGAGGCAGTGGTGAGAAGTGTTTTTTTTTTAAAGCCTTGGAAATCTGCTCCTGAGCTTCAGGGACAAAAAAAACCCCAAAGCCACTCCAAACCGAACGGAAAAAGAACCCAAGCTTTCAAAATCTCTAAAAATACAGAAATACTGCATTTCTAAGACAAGTGAAACTGCTGCTCCACTCGTTAGGCAGTCATAGTTAAAAATGCTACTTTTCTTACCTTATTTCTTTTTAACAAGCCTGTGTAGTAGACTGCACCGTGTCTTTTAACTTTGGCAGATTTTAGCAGCTTTTTATGAGCAACCAGTTAAATTTCCATATGCTCTGCTTAGTTTCTGCCTGATTTCTTGGAGAGGTTTTAAAAATGGTATGTATATATGTGTGTGTGTATGTATATACATAATGTAATCTCTGCATGATTGGAAAGTAATACATTGACTTCTAAATTCAGCTGAGTTTATAGACCTGTTTCTGCTCTTGCTTACACCTGTTTTATACTTACGGAAGGCTGCTAATGCTGATGGGTTTGCTTCTAATTTGCAATGGTGTAAGCAAGAAGCAGATTAGGTCCTTTATTCTTCCACTCAGGATCCTGATAGATTGCAAATACTGAGTGGAAAAGGGCAGCATTTCTCAACTGCAGACTAGAGGACAGGACCCCAGCTGGTGCAACGAGCCATGCTCCGTGGATTCTAAAGGCTTTGCACTTCTTTGGGAACGAAGTGATGCAGATTTACCATAAGGGCTAAGCAGGTGTTGACTTGTCTTCCCTGCTTACTGCCTATCAGTCCTAGCTGGCATGATGTGTCATGCTAGGCGTGTTGTTTGAGGTGAGCACGTCTGTGCAGTGCCCTATTCCGATTAGTGTCCTTCCCAGCGGGAGGGAAAAGATGGTCTAGGGCTGCAACCTTGGCCAGCAAAAGTGGATGTTCTTCTATTAATGGAATGATGGTGGTTTTCACCAGCACAGGATGGTAGCCCCAAATACCTATTTTTTTTTTATATAACTTTATCTGGGAAGCTTTTCGACGCAAGGTCTAATTTTCACAGTGTTTATTCTCTGCTTAGTATCTGGTCACTGATGATTTTCATGCTTGTGCTTAAGCTAGCAAATGAGCACATCACAGGTCCAAGAAACTTGTATGTTAGGTCTTGAATCTTGCTTTCACTTATACCACTATAAATCTTGGATAGCCTGACTGATTCCTTTGGATTTACACCATTAAAATAACAAGACATTAGTAAAGACTTATTTTAAGGGCTTCCTTAGACCTGAGGTTTGATTCTGCTTTGAAATAAATCAGGGCTGGCTCTAATGAAATCACCAGTATTATGTAGTTGTGAAATCCTGATGGGGGCAATAGGCATTGTGTTCTGTTTTACATTCCTTGAGCAAAACTTCTGGTGATTCACCCTTCCTGCCCCAGTTTCCCCACTGAATTTAGGAGGAATGCAAAGTCAAGTCCTTTAGCTTCAGTCACAGCCCATTGACACGTGTATTTACTTGCATATTGGTCATTCCTTTTTTCTCTCCAGAATTTCAGCAGTATGAGTCTCTTTGAAGATTTTGCTCCTGAATCAACCCATTGGTATAACATTACACTGGCTGAGTCCCAAGATGAATTCCCTGTTTTATCTCAGAGTGTGAATGCAAAATACTCAGGTCCCAGAAGAAACCCAGTAGAGAATGAATGCTAGCTGCCAAAGCCTTTAGCTCAATTTTTTTTTTTTTTTTAAGAGGGAAAACAGATTATTATGCATATCCATTGAGAAAAAGGGATTTTTACTCTTTCTCCCCTTCCCTTTTCTTCATAAACAATATGTCTATACCTGTGCTGCCTCCTATAAGACTCCTGAGTGACATATGGAGGGTGTCAGTGTAACAATTAAGATGGATTATAGGACAGGGACATCAAGTCGTCCACTAGACAAAGATGTTGCCTAGTCCTGTTAAAAAATCCTGTCAACATCCTTAACTAGTTAGGTTTGTCTGCCCCACGAAAGTTGATCCAGAACTGTATTCTTGTATTTAAGCTGTTGGTTTAATAATACCTTTCTTATTTCAAGTCAAAATGTGCCCATGAACTTAAAAGCCATTTGTTTGTGTGTCAAAGTACTGCTTTAGTTTAGATAGAAAACCCACTTTTGCTCCAACTGAAGTGAATTTTCTCTGGCTTTAATTGATTACAATCTCTGTTAATCTTGGCTTTGCTTTGTGATGGAGGGACTAAGACTAAAACTGATAGAAACTGGTCTGTAGGTGCTGAAAATACCATAGAATCATAGAATAGTTTGGGTTGGAAGGGACCTTTAAAGGTCATCTAGTCCAACCCCCCCGCAGTGAGCAGGGACATCTTCCAACTAGATCAGGTTGCTCAGAGCCCCATCCAACCTGACCTTGAATGTTTCCAGGGATGGGGCATCTCCCACCTCTCTGGGCAACCTGTTGCTGTGCTTCACCACCCTCATTGTGAAAAATTTCTTCCTTATATCTAGTCTAAATCTTCCCTCTTTTAGTTTAAAACCATTACCCCTTGTCCTATTGCAACAGACCTTGCTAAAGTTCGTTCCTGTCTTTCTTATAGGCCCCCTTCAAGTACTGAAAGGCTGCAATAAGGTCTCCCCGGAGCCTTCTCTTCTCCAGGCTGAACAACCCCAACTCTCTCAGCCTTTCTTCATAGGAGAGGTGTTCCATCCCTCTGATCATTTTTGTGTCCCTCTTCTGGATGCGCTCCAACAGGTCCATCTCAATCCCTTCATCCCCCAGCCTGTGTTGATACCGGGGGTTGCTCCAACCCAGGTGCAGGACCTTGTGTTTGTCCTTGTTGAACCTCATGAGGTTCATGCAGGCCCACTTCTTAAGCTTGTCCAGGTCCCTCTGGATGGCATCCTGTCCCTCAGGCGTGTCAGCTGCACCACTCAGCTTGGTGTCATCTGCAAACTTGCTGAGGGGGCACTTGATCCCACTGTCTATGTCAATGATGAAGATATTAAGGAGTACTGGTCCCAATACGGACCCCTGAGGGACACCACTTGTCACCCATCTCCATCTGGACATTGAGCCGTTGACCGTTACCCTCTGGATGTGACCATCCAACCAATTCCTCACTCACTGAACAGTCCACCCATCAAATCTGTATCTCTCCAATTTAGAGAGAAGGATGTTGTGGGGGACCATGTCAAAGGCCTTACAGAAGTCCAGATAGACGACATCCATAGCTCAATACCATACTAACACTCCTTTGACCTTGAGACCCACGCAAAGTTTCCAGGGACTTTGGCTTAGGTTTTGCCTTTGTAAGTTTCAAAATCCCTCAATCTCCTGGATCTGGAGGTGAGTCTCTCCGTTGAATGCAGAACTTAATTCACCTTTCTACTTTGTAGTGGGTGCTATTTTCATCTAGTGAAAGAAGTTGTTGGACTTTTCAAGCTCAGCAGAAAGGCCCAAAACTTCAGTAAACGCTGGATTGGGCCCATCATCATGACTGATTGGAAGAAAGGGGAAATTAAAGAGCAGAACTTTTGAACAAGGCAATTAGCCGAAGGGGAATAGCAGTTTGCCATCTCGTGAATGTTACAAAGTGAGACTTTGCAATGTTATCTACAGGTGCAGAGGCCTAACCCTCCCAAACCCCCCAAACCCTTCTGAAACAGCAAACAACCCTCCTGGGCTTGGATTCCAGCCAGCGGCAGAGAAAATAGAACTCGGAAAAGAAAAGATTAACTCTTTCCACTCAATTTCCCTGAAAGGGCAGTTAAGCTCAATTCTGCCCCGTGAGGATAAGTCCCTCCAGCCCTGCGGTGCCCCAGTAACATCTGGTAGGCAGAGCCCTTTGCCATTGTGGAAGAGGTTGGGGTTTTTTCCACGGTCCCTATGAGGCCATTGTTACTATTGTTGTCTACTGTAGACACACATGGAAACTTTTTTTAAATTTTATTAAATTAAATCCATTAAGGAAAGATTGGCAGCAGCGGTTGAAGTGATATCATTTTGATTATAAGTTTATTATGCCTTGATGATGGATGAGTCAAGGAAACAGACATTTTTCATGACAGCACCAGGTTAACTTGCTGGTTGTAGCTAAATATAATTTTCCAGCTGTCTTCAGTGTTTATGGTGGTAAGGCCTTAAAGTTTGAAGCTGTAAGTTCTGCTCGTATCACTGGTGGCTGAAGGAGCATTATATTGAATTATGCCAGTTGCAGATGTGGACCTTCATGTGTGGAGTCATGTTGCAGATAGAGCAATCTTGAATGGCAAAGTTTTTTTTCAGCAGCATTTTAGCCAAGTTTTAGCTGATAAGCTAAAGCACTTCCAACTTAAAACCAGTGCCTTAAGAAGCCTGAACCTTCTGGACAGGACATCTCCCTACGTATATCTGTTCTACGTATGTAATGGGACCCATACAGTTGTCTGAGGGGAGGATGAGAGGGGATGGGTTTGGGTGATCCCCCATGTGAGGGGAGAGGAAAGGATGGTTGATGTTGGAAGTGGTGTTTTTGCTGTGGGGGCCTTACTGATACTATGATTTTAGGGAAACTCTTAAATTTTGGTTTTAGTGACAGATGTCAAGCAAGGTAATCCAGGCTTTAGCATTGTCCTTATTAGCGTAGCCAAGGCAAGGTTTTTATTTGCGATAAATCTCATACACGTTGTGTTTCTTAATGTCTGTGTAGTCAGTGTATGTTACAGGCTTCTCCCCTTTCTTGTGTACAAGTTTGAAGCACTTTTTTTTTGAGGGAATGAGAGCTATTTGGCCTTGCTTCAGCTTTGTTCAAGGACTGTCAAAACATTTATCAGAAAAAAGTGAGAGAAGGTAGTGCTTACATGCTCCTAGACTACCTAGAGTTGCCTTCTAGGTGCTGTTGCTTCTCCTTGTGCTGTGCTGCGCTGCATGCCTAACCTGGCCTCTTCTACTGCTTGCGGGTATTGTTTCATTGTCTGAGGGTATATTCTCTCACCAGCAGTCACCAGACCATAGGAGTACTTATCTCTAAAACTGAAAGCTGTAAAGAAGTCCTTTGTGGCCCTTCTGGCTCTGACATTTTGTTTCCACTCTTCAGATGCATCTTACTGTGTTGTGCTCTTGGTTGTGATTTAAAAAAACAGCAGTAACCCGTTTCCTTTTTTGTTGGCTTTGGTTGGTATAAGTGTGAGCATGGAAAACATTTTGCTTCCATTAATGTAATTTTAAGGCTCTTGAGGGTTTTTTTTTAATGCATTTTTGAGTGTGAAACCTTGTACCCTACTTATGAATAACTGATTGTCTGAATAGCTCCTCCTTCTTTTACTTTGAGGAGGTTTGCTTTCTGCACTGATGCAGGTGGGGATGGATGGTCACCAGAGCAGTGTCTTGAAACAGGATATTGTGTTGCCCTAGATTTGATGGAGGGTAGTGCTTATTTTCTGTGCAAATAACAGAATAACTATCTTAAGTTTTAATTTAATTGGCTACCAAAAGTGAGCCACACAGCTTCTTACTGTCATTCACAGAAGGGATAGGATTGCTGGGTCAAGTCATTCCAATGCATATGTCATTCTTCCTATATGTCATAAGAGAAAACACTGCACTTGTGGTTAGACTGGAAGATTTATCTTTTTAATCTATATTGTTCCTCTTTTTCCTTTTGTTTCCCTTTATTCTTATTAACAAACACAAACCCATGATCCTAACAAGAAAAGGTAAATCTGGTTGGTGTTTCTGGGGATGGGGATGAAGGACAATAATTCTGTTAAGTAGTCACTAGAGATGGGGTGAAGAGGTTTATCCAGAGCTCCTCAATGACTCTTTGTCAAGGCAGGACCCCACTGCAGAACAAGTAGTCACAGTTTCACTGAGACTGTATTTCGGATGAACAGTCACTGGAGTTCTCCAGATGCTTCTCCAGACTTACCAATTGCTCTTTTTCTGTAAAGACTGACCATATTACAAGGGCTCCCTTTCAGAGATTATTGCCTGAAGAACACAAAAGATGATATAATACTAATAAAAACATTAAAAAGAAGAAAGTAAAGAATTAGGCAAAAAAATACAAAGGAATGGAGATGCATAACCACTCCTTTTCCTCAGTGTTTACCCTGGAGCGTTCCCCTCAGAGATCATCCTATAATGTCAGCTCTGTTTACTCCTTGAGTAAATGTCTGGTGTCACTTTAATAAATCAGATGAACTCTGCTCAGAGAGATACGAAGCCTGTCACTTGATCATTAAGATTATTTACTATAGGATATGTAGTTGAAATACAATAGTAATACAGACACACACCAAGTTAAACGCCTAAACAGGAAAAATTAATGGATGAAGCCTGCTGTAGTATGTTTTAAGGTAAAAGGATGTTGACATAAATCAATCAATACCTAGTTTAGATCATTGTGGTGGTGTTTGATTCAGAACCTTCTGAGTCAATCCGAAATGGTATAGCCTGTTTTAAGTAGATTGACACAATAGATAGGGCTAATTATTATGGGCTGTCTTTACATGACAGGCTTCTTTTAGACACTTTTTCCTGTACCGAACCCTACAAGATGTAACTTCCAGCTCACAGAGCAGTGTAGGCAGCATGAGCCTTGGGTGTAGGCATGTTTACAATAGCAAAGCTGTGCTTTTACCCATGGAGTTCACTTTCCTTAGGGAACAGCAACATGATGTTGCCACATTGTTACCTGAATTTCTTCATTTCTCTTCATGGGTGCTTTATATTTTGTCGAGTTCATTTGCATCTTCACAATTAAAATGCTCCTAATAGAGACACGTCCCCAGTTGGGTCCAGAGGTTGTAGTTAGGGAACATTAAAATTTTGTTTCTGTGCTTCTTGCTTTCAAGCTGCAAATAGTTTTTCAGTACACTTATAAATGTTGCTAGCATGATTCCTTGAGAAGCTAACAAGCACCAACAAAGATCTGGCAGCTCTAGGACTTTGTAGTTCATGCTGCTTAATCCTGATTGAATTCCTCCATGGCTGAGCAAGAGGAAGGCTCTGACATCTCAACATGTAATGAGATGGCATAGAGGGCCAGCACTCATTCTGACGGAGGATCAGCAGAGGTTTTCTGACAGTGATCTGTAAAAGCTGTGATCTGGTGTGCACCCTGATATTGTTCAGAGGGGACAATTTCACTGTGAAGGATTGTGGTGTTCCTGATGACTTCTTCAGGATAAGCTTGAGTGGAGACTGATAGACTAGCATGTGCACATTAAGAGCCTAGGCAGCTTCTGCTTCTGGCCAGTCAGAAGGGGGACCTGCCTGTTTATTACAAGTGTTTCTGTCCCCACACCAGGAATACCATAGGGCTTTTACCCTGTGATCCTCGGATCCTCCAAAACAGCCTGGAGAAGTAACCATAGAGCTGGGTGAATGCTGTCTTGCTCCCTAAATTTTTGTGAGGCCACTGGGGTGCAGTTAATGCCCTCAGGAGCTGAATTATGCCATGGATCTGTTGCCTGCAGAACCTTACACGCTTGTGGGGTCCAATTGCAGGCCTCAGTCTAAGCTGTATTAAGTTTCACATGGAAGCCTTGTTGTTCAAAGTCTTGAGCCCTGGTGTAGCAAAGCTGTTAAAAATGTGCTTAGCTTTATACACGTGAGTAATCCCCACCTCCCCTTCCATGAGAGCAGAGAGAAGTGCTATTACTCAGGGCAACAGAAGTCACAGTGAGCAAAACTGACGTGTTGTACAAAGAGCTGTTTTGTAAGCCTTTCTGTATCAGCAGCACAGACTAGTGTCCTAATACATCTGTAATATGTATGATTTAACCAGGATTTGGTTGCTGTAACTGAGCTAAGGTAGGTTGGGGAGAAAAGAATCCTTCTGTTTGGAAAGAAAGCAGCTGAGGTGTTATATCCTATGTTCTTCTGTTGACATTTTCATGTTTGTAAAACCTCACAGTTTGATTTGTTGATCCCATGAAATCATCAAGGGAATGAAATAAAATACCTGGAAAGATTGTTTGACATGAAAGCAGGTTGTGTGAAATGTACTGGACCACTCTGCTAGTCACTTGAAACAGTAAAAAATTAAATAAATAGAGAGAAAGGGTAGTGGGGAAGTGACACAACGAGCAATGGGAAATACCATTCTAAATTTGTGTGGCCTAGGATCTCTAATGATAGGCTTTTATCCCATTACATCTAATTGACACAGAACTTTATCATTAACAAATTGAGAAGTATTTACTCCCTGAAATATTTGGGACATTATAGTGACTTTCTTTTCATGATAGGCTGTTGAAAGGACTATTATGGCCCGGCTCACATGTAACCTGGGAAAATGATCCAGCGGTCTTCAAAGTTAATGAAATGTCATTTGTCATAGGCTTTGCAGGTGTGACTCTGTTTCTACATTATAATACATGATGGAAGTAAGTGGCTGGATTGCAGGCCTGTTGCCAAGCGTAATGCACATTCTGCGAGTGTCACTGGTGCAGCATTGCATAAATCTTACTAATAGCGAGAAGTCTTGAAATGCATGATCTTTCTCTTCTAAGGTCAAGCAAGACTACTCCACAACTTAATTTTAGCCTTGCTATCTCTGCAGTCAAAATGGTAACGTTCAACATTTGCTTTTCAGCGTTGTCTTTTGAAGGGTTAATTTTGAAGGGCTTGATTCCACACACATCCCCCACCCCACCGCCCCCCCCCCCCCCCCTTTTTTCCTTGTCTCCCCCTCCCCCAGGAATGGAGTGAACTGGTTCTGGAAAAGGGTTTCTTGAGTAAGAAATTTTTTGTTCACTCCCAGGCAAAGCACCATGTCAAAGCAGAATAGGTGGCATTTATTCTAGTTGCATGACTGGGGAAGGGAAAAATTTCCAGATGGCCAACAGTAGCTGTACCAGGACTTTTGCTGGGATACTGCAAAGGTTGAGATACGAAAGCTGCTGAAGTAACTTGCATACAGCAATGTGCTGTTTGCCAGAGCTCTAATTACAACAAATAGTGTTATGCTCCTTTTTAGGGGCCAGATGTTTGGTTGGTATAAGTCACTGACCGTAAATATCAGAGATGCAAAAGGGGGGAAAAAAAAAAATATCCATCCCCCTTCAGTTTGTCTGTCTTGTGAAAGATCTAGTCTGTTATTTCTTGAAAATTATGTTTTCACATGGTTACTGTTTGGATTTGTTATCTGTAGTTGGTCTCTCTGATGAAGCAAGAAAGCAAAACAATGGAGAAGGGTAGGCTTGATTCTTTGCTGTTGCTGATATGCAGGGTTGACACCCCTGTGTGCCATTTTCTGAATTGTTTAGTCAATTATACCCAAGCCTTAAAATCTTCCAAGCTTGAAGTGCTTAACGTGCTTGTTTAAACATCCAATCTGAGGTACCTGGCACGAGTCAGTTCATAGAGAAACCTGGAAATGCTCCTTACTCTTTTGCTTGTTTCTGCTACTGCACATTTATGTCCCTCTCTATGGTGTTGACTCTCACAAATATGACAGGAACAGTTCACCATGTTGCTTTAATAACCTCTTTTGAAGGAACAAGCTATAGGTCTCCCTCCCCCTCCCCTTTTTTTGGTATTATTTATTGCAATATTACACAGAGGGTGAAGCCAGTCCATACTTCTGTAGGCTCTCATACGACTGCAAATGCATGGAAGTTTAATTTTGCCAAAGGCCTAAGCACTAAGCTTTCCCCTGGTGGGAGTACAGCAGTGCCCTGTTGCACACACTTTGCGTTCTAAGTAATCTTTCTAAGATGAAACTGCTTCCATAGCACTCTTGATGCTAAGTGATGAAGGACAAGGATTGATTTTGGAGGTATGTTTAGCAGGATCAGGTCTTGTGTTGAAATCTAGTTCTTACAGTCAGTTATGTTGTTGTTTTGGTCACATTAAAAATAATATTTTTTGGTGATATTTCTTTGTATATGTTCACTAATAAATATACCTTTTAAACCTTTCTTTTCTAGTTCAAGAAGGCCATGGATTCTTTTGTCCTGAATTTTATTTTCCTTTAGCGGGGCTGAAAAGATCTTCTAGGGCTATGTGGTTGCTCTGCTTTGAAAAAGTCATGGAGATACACCTCGCTATGTAGCCTTATTCTAGCTTGTATACTCCACAAGCCTAATTCATATTTTTTAAAAGTTTAATGTTACAGTCAGCTCTTAAGTAATATGGTGTGTACCTTACAGGGAGACAAGTGAATAAAAATACTCTTTTTTGCTTTCCAATCCTATTTGCCTCATCTTTGAAAATCTTAGGCTGGAAAGAAAATTAAAAAGTTACAAAATATGTCCCCTGTGGCCCCTCACCTTCCTCCTTCATTGGTGCTGAGATCAAATTTCAAAAGAATTCTAGAAGGATATTGAATTTCAGGTTTTGTTTTCCCATAGCAGTGATTCTGGCCAAAAAGCTTTTTAATCAAAAGGACCAACTGTAACCTTGTTAATAACTAAGAAAACAATGGCCAAAGGGAAAAGACCTGCCAAAAGCTACAAGTCATTTCTGTTGGCAGAATAATTGGTAGATCGTTATTTTGGTTGAAAACAATGTGATTTGTATTTCTAATTTTGTAAAATTACTTAATTAATAACACATGGTCAGCAATGTTGATTGCAGAGTGGCTCTTGACAGAGGACACTTTTAAAGCAATATTACAGGGGCAAAGGTAGGATTATGCAATACTTCAGCAAATAACGGCATGACTGCTGCTCAACAGATGATTCTGCTTGTCTTGGGAAGGCATAAATCATTACGATGTCCTTGACATTAAAGCACAAGTCATTGTTAAGAGGACAGTGGGATATATCCATGACCATGGCATCATCGGTGGATGCAAACTGGGTTAATTCCACTTGCGATGACAAGTAGATTGTTAGAGGAGAATGCTACTGCATGGTTGTGCGTGGGAACTTTTGGGTGTTGAGAAAGTACTTGGAGGGGAGCTGTATACCCAAAGAAAAGAAGTCTAGGCAATGATGCTGGTTCTGCCCAAGCTGTGGTGTTCACGTTGTGTAAATATTTAGGCTGGCTGAGGCTTTAGTGTTTGTGTGTGTGCGTGTTTGTGGGTGGAGAATGTGGGAGCATTAGGGGAGAAGGAAAGTGTGGAGTTACAGCACTTGCCCATAAGGAGCACATGGTTCACAAGACAAAAGATCCAGATCCTTTGTTACAGTCCAAAAATGGCAATCCTTAAAACTGTCCTGGTGCTTCTCAACGGATGCCTTTCTTGCATTGGTTACTGGCTGCCATGGGACTGAACTTAGAGCACAACGTTCCTCTTGCTTGTTGTTTCTTTAGTGCAATCTGCTTCAGTTCCTTCCCCTGAGGAAACCAGCTCACAGTGAGTGGGGGGGGGGAAAGGGTGCGAGAGAAGGAAGCAGGATACTGGAGTTTTACTTCTGCTGAAACCATACAACCACCAAGAAACTTGCTGCAATTATCCAGAACATTGTGGCTCTTGGGATGCCCGTGAGTGCTTGTCTGCTATGTTATATACAGTACTTGATTAACTATTGTTTCACACTGATGAAGGAGGTTGTTCTCTCCATGATTCAGATCCTCTTCACAACCTCTTTTCTGTAAACCTCTTCTTTTTTCATTATATGATCATAATTATTTCCTTTTTGTAGAGTGCATAGCCTAACACCTATGTACCTTGAGTGCCAGGGCTTGAAACCGTAATAAGTGGAATGCTCACCTTAGAAGCCATTATTCCAGTCATTACAACACAGTTTATTCCTCTAGAGGACATTAACATTTGAAAATGTGTCAACTAGAGTATGAAATTTATCATGATCATGAACCACCTGCCAACTAATTAGAATACAACATTCTGATTTCCTGTACTCCAGTATTAATCTAATGCTTTACAGCCATTTATATTTTTTAAGTTGTTTTAGTTTCTAGCAAACTGCTTTTGAAGGCCAAAGTAGTATGTTCTGATGTGGGAGAGATCAAGTAAGGAGAAGGTGAAGAGCCAAATGTGTGGTCAAAGTGCTACTTAGAAAGGCTCAGTCAGCAATGCAAGCAATGGCAAAACCACTGGGACTGGGGCAAAAAGGAAAGGAAGAGATCTTAAAAACTTCTTTATATAGTTAAGAAGTAGTTTTAAAGTGTTCTCTCTCTTACTTTAAATAAAAATATATCAGATGATGAACACTTCTGCAAGAATGGAAGTGGGTTAAAGCTGGAAAGAGTTTGAGTATCATCTCCTTGCTAAAAGTCTGAAAATTCCTGATAACTTTTCCCCTAAGTGAGGGCTCACACCTTGAGCTGAAGTGTAATATAGCAGTTTGTGGTTCTGCCTATTTTTTCAGCAAAACATTTCTTGTAATAGTAATAATTCTAGTATCAGAGCGAAAAGCTTTTTCAGGATTTGAATAAATGCCGTATGTGAAAATGACTAATGCATGCAAAGACTTTTACTGGCAAAGTCAGATTCCCTGAAGATATCTTGTAATGTTTTTGTTAGTACCTGAAGATCCACTCAACAGATGACGTTGCAAAATTAATGTCTTTTAGGGTGTTTCAGTTGATTAAAAAAGTGCTATGCGATGTTACAAGGCTGACAGAAAATGTTCCTCAGTTTGAAGTTGGAATTTACATCTAAACTGAATGCTCTTTTCCCCACCTTGCAACAACCAAGCTCATTTTGCTGTATGATTTACCATACTTCTCAATTTGCCAAAGGCCTTAATATGAGAGAAACATTTGCAGAGAGGTATGTTAAATCCTGAGTGGTTAATTATTTGCTGTAATGGTGATCTTAGCTGTATGCTTTGCTTTTTCATCACAGTAATTTCTAGTTTAAAAAAAAATTAATAAATATGCACAGCACTGGGATGAAAATGAACGTTTGGGCTTGCTATCTGTAGGTCTGCTCTGAGGAGTTAAAATTAGTCTTAGGCAAACAACTTCAAACTGATGCTTAAAGAGTTGAATGATCCCAGACTAGTGCTTTTCTGTTGACTTCTGCCCAAACCCATGTTTTTTTCCAAAACACTTTTTTAATTCTTCAAGAAGAGAGAGAGATTGAGGGAATAATTAATGCAAACAGACAGAGCTGTGCAGAAGAGTTAATGGAAAGGCAGTGGCAGGAAGAAGGGGGAGAGGGGAAATAATTCCTTTCTTCACTGTGTGAAAAGGCAAGACTTTAAAACCTCTTCCTAGAGAAAAGGATCATGCTTCAGAATAGCTTCGTAAACAGGACTTCGTAATAAAAGCTTAATTTATAAAGGATGACTAGATGTTATATGTGTGTTACAGATGTGAGTACATCGTTACAAGCCCCCTGGTCCAGGGGGTAGCACTGCATTGCCTTGGAGCCATTGGAGACGCTAGCAGCCTGCTGCAACTGCTGGAATTGTTACGTGTGGTCCAAGTGGCGGCCTGCAGGCCAGCTCCAGGCTTCTGCACTGATCCATCCGGCCCACCGGCTTCTTCCCTGGAGGAGATGGGGAACAGCTGTTTTTAGCTACGACTGCACCCTCCAGCAGCTGAACTTGTCCTCCAACACAAAGCCAAAACGCTGCTGCTGTTGACGTGAGGTGTGTGTATTTTGGGGGCAGATGGGGAATCGGTTGCTATAGAGGGGCAAATGTCCAGGGGTTTTTACCCAGCATTGCGGGCTCCATCAGGTCACAGTCCACGGCAGTGCCTTGTTGCTGGCGTTGTGTGGATGGTCTCGAGGCTGCGCTTGGCAGTCAGTGCTGTGGTGGGGGAGGGAGAGGGCTGGCCGCTGCTGGGGAGGGAGAGGCAGGATGCAACCCATGGCGAGGAAGGCGGGAGGGGGAATTGTAAACCCAAATTCGTCCCCCACAGCTGTTGAGGTTAGACCACCCTGTACTATCTACAATAGCACGGTTCGGTCAGGAGTATGTGTGCCTAGCAGGCATCCATTAGAGATGCTGTGGCATTGCATTCTCTGAGAAAGAGAGCGAATCCAGCTGAGAGGAGCACGATGTTGTCCTTGTCCTCAGAAGGACTGTCCTGGCTGCCTCTTACAACAGAGGGACATGTACTACCCCCACTGGTTCAGCAGCCCTGGGCCCTCCCTTTGGAGAGCTTGTGCCCCATTGAATTCCAGCAAAAAGGCATTTGGAGAGTCTTGGGTGGGAAACCTGCAGACATGGGTGGGCCCAGCAGGGAGGTGAGACAAGGAGAGGAAACTCCTGCCCAGCCTTCCTGCCAAGATACGTGAACCAGCGATAATTGGCCTTGTGAAGTGTGTATGAGGAAGGGCAATGACAATAGAAATATGTTGCCATGAGGGTAAACAGCAGCCTCAACTCATGACAGACTCTGAAGTAAAAAGTCAAAAGTGTAATTTTTAATCTTCCTTGCTTTCTATGTCCGTGTCTGGACACACAGAGAACAGAACAGAAAATCTTTTTCCCTGAGCCCCACTCAGGAATATGCACGTATCGTGCAGGCGTTTTGTGCTTTGTCCAGGGATGCAGCTGGCTGTTGGTTTCTTCTTCCACCAGGGACATCACAAGGCCAGTGGAGTTGATGAAGCCATGGGTATAAACAAAATGTGACTCTTGCATCTGCTTCAGGATATGTTTATATTATTACAGATTTATTTTTTGTTAATTATTATATATGAGCTCATTCTCTGCTCATCACCAAAGATACCAAATGTCTGCATCTATCAGTTTTATAGCAGATAAGACATAACTGCTGGAGCCAGCCTCCTTGCAAGCACATTGAGGGCTCCATCTACTCCAGTAGTAGTGAAAGGAAGAGATGGCAATACTTGATGCTACTCTCAACTGTGTTGCTGTGAGCTAGAGCTAATCCCTTAGTGAAATTATACCTGTGGTATAAGCTGTGCAGGGGCTATAAGGATCAGATCTCCTGTATCCTATAGGACAGTTTGTGAAGGGGTTTCTGGTTTCCCTGCTTTGGAAGGGGAGAAGGAATCCTCCTGTTAACGACTGCTGTCTGAGCCCTACTAAATTAGAGCTACTTATCTAAGTACAGCAGGAAGGCTTCATTCTTGGCTGCTGCAATAACTGGATATGAATGATCTAAGTTGCGTATTTTGCGGGATCACTTACCTTCACAAAAAGCCTTCAGCTGGATCCAAACCCTTTCTTTTCCCCGTATTGCTGTAGAACAGAGGTTCTGACTTTCTCCTTGCCTGGTGCCATATGCGGGCCACTAGCAAGGAGGAGTGAAGCACAATGCTAGGTGTACTTCTCACAGGTGCGCAACAAGGTACTGGAGGGGCTGAAGCCATGGAGAAAACAGCTTGCTCTATTTTTGAGGCATTTGTTTCCATGACTTGCCCAATTCTGTGAAAGCTTGGGGTATGTAATCATGGTGGGTGATGCCTGAAGGTCACAGCATGTCAGGTAATATCAGTGCTGGTATTTCTTGTCTGAGTTTATGCAGAGTACATTGGTCTGTAGCTACCAGATCCTATTCTCAGGAGCTAACGTAAGGCACTTCATGTACCCCATAAAAACCCCATAAACAAGTTTACAAACACTCCCTGTAAACAAGGAGTTGGCAGAGGTCTGTGTTGATATCACTCACCACTCTGCAGTTCTACCGATGAGCTCTCCTGGCTCCATCCCAATTGAGCGAACTCAGTCAAACAGAAGAATCCCACCAAAATGTCTGGAAGGGACTTCTGACATTATTCTTTCACTGCTGCTAAGTCTATTTGGGGCGTGTGGAAAATTTCTTCAGCTCAGAAGAATGGCGTAGTGTAATGCGATAACAAGCCCTGTGAAGGTTATCAGCGATACAATCAAATCTATCTGTGGGACAAAGACCCTCACTGTACAGCTAATTAAAACTTGTTCCTTCTCCGCCTGTTCCTGTTTGGTGGCCATTATTTAGAACTGAGCTGCAAGGCACTGGAGCGGAAAGTTAGCTCTCAATATTTTAAGACTAGCTCTGTCCAAAACCTTGTATAGAAAGAAATCGCATACTCTTTTTCTTGTGGGCTGCATGAATGGCAGATCATGAAGCCATTTGCAGGTAATTCCTCTCTGCCCATAAGGTCAGTTATAAGACAGATACTTAAAAAACCCAACCAAACAAAAAAACCCCAAAACACCCCCCCCCCCCCCCCAACCCCAAACACACCAAAAAAAACCCCACCAAAACTTGTCCCTTTTAACTTTATTCTAGCTGGTCAGATTATTGCAATGGAAGTATTTAAACTTTGTCTTATCCCGTAATAGAATGTGCAGGTGGATCTCAAATTGATCTCCAGCATTGTTTTCTTGCTTATTACAACAATATTGTTTTCCCTCCTCCCCTTAGTGTCCATACAGCTACTTCAAAAAAAGGGCCATGTTTAGGATAGGAAACTGGTCAGTTTTGAGGACAAACTCTGTGAATGCAATGCCTATGATTTCAGTGGCATTATGGAACAGCATATGGGGTGTAATGTTGTTCCATGTTTGGTACAAAGAAGAGATCAACACCTGTCACCAGCATGTGAGCAATCCTTCCTGGTACAGCAGTGCTGTGACTTTTGTTCCCAAAAGCAGGACTTGTGTAGCTCAGTGAGGTGACAGCCAGCCACACGGTGATTGCTGGAGTAGGATTGGTCTGTGAATGGTATTAGTAATAGCATTTGTACCAGGGAAATGCCAAGGACCTCTTGCCCTGCTATGCTAGGCACTGCACATATGTAGAGCAAGAGTCACACGATGCTCCCCAAGGCGTGCAAAGGCTGACGGAGAGTCCTGGGGAAGTGAAGGGCTGTTCAAGGTCATACAGCAGGTTAGTGGTTCAGCTGAGAGTAGAATTTGGAGGGCAAACTGTGCTGCTAAGGTAGATCCCCTGCTGAATTTCTTGAGGCTGGGATTTTTCCTCTTAAGGCAGACGTAAATCATTCTCCATGTGTATGGATTACATTTGCTAATTCCTAGTTTGTACCTCAGTGATGAATTCCCAAGACCTGTGCTGTGCTGTTTCTCAAAGGTGACGGTATTGTTGAGCTTCTCCTTCACAGTGTAAATTCAGGGAATGGCATAGGGAATTCTTCCCTTCCCAGCTGATAGGAAGGGAATGTGGGGTACATGTGTTTTCTTTTGTCAGCTGCTGTCAATATTAAAATGTCAAGTTCTATTGGCTTGATATTTTCGACAGGTAGACCCCTGCATTCTTTGCCACTCCCTGCTTTCTCTTCCACTGCGTGGTTTCACACCAGCAGCTGTTGATGGCACCTTTCTGTTGTCTAGCTTCTGGTGTGTTTTCAGTGGTTAAGTGATCTCCAAGAGGAAGTAGCTGAGATAAAAAGGTTGGAATTTGAGAGCTTGCTCTTGACTCAGTTAAAGCCAGAAGAGTTTGACATTGAATATGACCACAGACTGTGCAATATGAGTAGTGATTCTTGTGTGAGGCCTGCGACTTCTGGGATACAGCATCTCAGCCTTTTTAGGCAGACGTTCAGCTCTATTTCAGTGCCTCCAGGAGTTGGAGAAGTCACTGTGTCCCTCCGTACCAGTGTCGCACTCTAATGGCCTGCTTTCCCTTTTTAGAAATGGTCACCCTTCATGTCTCTGAATTTGCCTGGCTTTGGCTCCTGGCCATTAGATCTTGGCATGCCTTTTCCACTAGATTAATGAGACCTTTAGTACCAGAAATATTCCCTTTGTAAGCAATGATCATATCTTTTGATAACTTTAATAGAGTCCAGTTCCATTTTCTTGCCATAGTTCAGACCCCTTGGCTTAACTCATTGTGACTTCCAGTAGTCTGCATCTCCATCCCTACTTTTCAAGGTGGGGATAATGATACTCAGGGTCTGGCCTCCCCTTTTTCCATCATGTGTTTATTTTGCAAGCTGTTTTATGCCAGGGACCTTTTCCTTACGATGGCTTTGCAGAGTTCCTGGCCCATGAGATCTTGACCTGGGCTGGGACTTTGACGCGGTTACTGGGATACAAATAACAAAATCAAAATAAATACGTTCTAACTCAGAGCTTGCTATGTTCCCCTCAAGTTTTCATTCTCATTCAGTTAAGAAAATAGCACATTCCCACAGTGCTACTCAACTCAAATTAAAAAATCATAATGTAAATCATATTTGTATGAATAATTTAATTTCTAGGAAATGCATTAGGGAAACCCTTTCAGATAAGGTTCCAAATTTGCAATAGTAATGATCTGAGAGGAAGAGATTGTTTGCCATGAAGTAAATTATGTATTACAGGAGCCTTTTAATATTCTTATTTAACACCTAATATTGATATATTCATTGATCTACAGAAGCTGCAGTTTTGTAATATGCAAATCAATTAAAACTATAATTAAAATGAATATTATGTACAAGCCCCAGGATTTGTGACAATATGTATGTGTGTATATATATAGTCTTCAGTTTCCTTGTGTCTCCACTCTGCAGTGACTGATGCTATTTTAAGAACAAAAGAAGCTTCTCTGGGCATAGAGGTTACAGTAAACAGAGTCATTTGGCTGTTAGCCTGTGTGAGCTGCGGTTGATGCATAGCTTCCATTAGCTCTTTTTAAATAAGTCTGCTTATGGTTTGGCCAAGCATATACGGAAAGGCCTGGAAGGAAGGGCATCCTTCACACCTTTCACGTTCTCTGGCTAAAGGAGGACTGTTTGGTCAGGATTGAAAAAGGGGCTGGCGGTGCCATACGGGATACAGGCAGCTGGATTTTCATCAGTGTTCAATAGGCAGCAGTTCCCATGGAATTGTTGGCTCTGTACGTTTGCTGTGTGTCATTTGCAGAAGTATTTTTCAAGCAGGCAAAGGCCAAGGACTTCCTTGCTCAAAAAAACCATTATCAGCTGGAATAGTTGGATGCTGAAATTTGTGGAGGTTTTGCTCTTTTGCTGAGGTACCTAGACAGGAGCCATTCTCCAGAAAATGTGTTTTGAACTGAAAAATCAGAGCACTAATCCTAGGACCCTCTGAACCTTGTTCCTCTTATAGTTACCCCAGCACATCCCAGGGATGTGTGGCAGATTGTGCCTGCGTTCTGCTCTGTAATGATTCATGGCAAAAGTTCAAGAGATCTCTGCTTTTGGTTCTTGGTTCAAGTACAGTATTTATGGCTGAGTTTGCTTGTAAAAAGAACTATGCCTTTAAAGGTTATTTTGGGGACTTTTTTTTAAAGCAGAGATATTACAAGAGTATCTTGGAAAGTTTCAGGGCTCTCTTTCAAACTGGGTTGATTGTTAAACAATAAATGAGTTTGGATCCAAGTGATACTTTTCAGTTTGTATCTGAATTGAGACCAGTGAGCTACCTCAGTGAAATGAAATACAGATCCCTTTCTTGACCCAACTTCTGTTCTAAAGGAATCTGATTAAAAACAAGTAAAGTAAAAACAGAAAGAAAAGGATGTCTTTGTCACAACGTTTGCTCAGAGCTCAAGTCCACTTGGGATATTACTTAACCTCTAAGCGGGAATATTTGGTCACAAGTAGACAGTTTAGGTGGAATTTCCTTTCATTTGTCATTTTGTGTTAGTCATTCATGCTGTTTAGAGGTTGCACAGAGTATTGTATCATCCCTAGGGTCCTGTTTTATGAGTTCACTAAAATTAAGCTTGGGGAGTTTTCCGGCCAAAAACTGAGCTGAAAGCCAGAGTCCCTTGAAGGAACATGATAACAAATAGGGAAGGATAACCTTTCATCTGCAGCTTACATTTCTAGTCCATGTGATTTTAAAATTTTTTTTTCCTCTAACTTCCCTCCTCCTTCCCCCTCATACACCCTCATGAGCCCTGTTTTGAAGTCATCCATATGAACTGCAGACCACAGTTGCCCTTCCAGATGCACCACGCCTGTGGTTCAGATTTTGGGGTGGGAGGGAGGTGGGGGAAGGTAGAGGAAAACAAAACAAAAATCAACAGTGTTGGAAAGCAGTTTTCCTGCTTAGTTCCTTTGCGATTGCCTAACATGCCCTCAATAAACAAGGCAAGGGAAGGCTGTTCTTTGTGTACAAGGTATGTTGGGAGCTCCATGCTAAGTGCTGAAGGCAAATAGTGAAATAACAAGTGGTCTTGGAGACAGAAATGAGTTCAGCTTGACTTATTTAGCTAGCTGCCCTGGTGCATGGAAGAGAGCATGTGGAAGTTGCGCTATTAGGAAGGTGACCAGCAGACCTATTTCTGGCAGAAGTATTTAAGCCAGAGACACCTAGAGCTGAGAGCATGAAGAGCTCCTGCTTAAGGTAAATGCTTGTCATGGGAGTAGCAACAACTCTCGTCTTTTCTAGTTTTGAACTCTTTACCTACGGGATAGATGCTGAGAAGCAGAGTAGGTGACCATCCCAAGAGTAGGATTAATAACTAGTCCTTGTAACCACTTGCATAGTTCTGAGTGGATTTCTGTTTTCTTTTTTTTAATCAGTTAGTGAATCAGAAAGATGGTTGATGTAGTGACTGAGATGTGAAGTAGGAGAAATGGTTGAGGTCATTAGACTTGTTGGGGAAAGGGAAAGACAGCTAGGTCGTTAGGTGGGTTGATTGTATGAGGCATAATGGGAAATTTAGAAACATAAGAACATCTTTTAAGTCTTTAGCAACTACTGTGTTGGGAAATTTTAGTTTTCAGACTGTTATTTTGCGGGTCGCTTGTAGACTGAGGATCCTAGAGGATCAGGGCTGAGAGGTCAACAGTGGAGTGGATATAGTATGTTGTCGTGGTTTAACCCCAGATGGTAACTGAATACCACGCAGCTGCTCGCTCACTCCCCCCCTCCCCAGTGGGGTGGGGAGGAGAATCGGAGAGAAAGGAAAACCCGTGGGTTGAGATAAAAGCAGTTCACCAGGACAGCAAAGGGAAAATATAAAAATATATTAATGATGATGATGATAATATATATAAGGATAATAGACTATATAAAACAAATGATGCACAATTTCTCACCACCCAACGACCAATACAGCCCGTCCCGAGCAGCAGTCAGGGAGCAGGGATATTCCCCCCCAGCTATCCCTGAACAGCAAATTCCAGAGAGAGCAGGCGAGGGAACGAACAGCCGAATGAACGAAAAAAAGGGAAAAGAAGGGAACAACAAGCAAACCAGAAGGGAACGTGAAGGGAAGCTTAAGGAAAAATGGCCCACCGGCTGACCCTCACTTACACTGTGCGTGCCGTCTATGGTATGGAATACTCTCTTTGGCCAGTTTGGATCAACTATTCTGGCTCTACCCCTCCCAAGTTTTTGCTCCTGCACATCAGCAAAACCGGGGAAACTGCAAAATGTCCTTGATCGTTTAGCAGCAACCAACAACATCAGTGCACTATCACCATTCTTCCCACACTAAATCCAAAACACAGGAGCTGCTGCAGACAAAACTAGCTCCATCCTGGCCGAAACCAGGACATACGTAAAGCCAATGTTACTGTCAGCTAGTTGTCTTTTGTTTTCTGATTCACTGGGATTTCATCCTGGTGGGTTGTGCTTGTTTGCTTTTGCCTGCGTGCTTGCCTTTTTCAACAAAAATGAAAACTTTTGTGCAGAGAATATTATTACAGAAAAGACTTTTTAATGGGAAACTTTCTTCTAGCTTTTAGTGGGAGGATTGATTAATAAATTTTAAAATGAAGATGGAGTTTTGTATAGGTGGTGAGATGAATCATCGTATGGGAGAGCGATTAAAAAGTGCCAAGGGATTTTGGAGCACGATTTCCAATGAAAGTTGCTGTACTTCTTTCTTATTATGAGAATTTCTAACTTGTAATTTGACTCTTCTGGCCCCAGAGGACTCCAGGCTGTGGAGAGATCTTTTTCCAGAAGCAGAAGATGGTGGTAGAAGAGATGAGTGCTTTCACCAGTCTCTGAGCGATTTGTGTGAGCTGTTAGCTGACTAGTTTTTGCCTTAGACGTGATAATGTGACCTCATAGAATTGCTGTTTGGTGGCTAGTCACTCTGTTTACTCAACAGGGGATGGTAGCGGAAGCACGGGGGAAAAATGAGGGTCTGGAGACATACTCTTTCCTTGGCACAGCTGGGTAAGAAACAGATGTTTGTGGCTGCAGAGCATAGCAGGGCAATGCTGGCAGGTGTAGCTGGAATCTCTTCTCACAGAATCACAGAATGGTAGGGGTTGGAAGGGACCTCTGGAGATCATCTGGTCCAACCCCCCTGCTAGAGCAGGGTCACCTAGAGCAGGCTGCACAGGATTGCATCCCTACAGTACTGGAGACCTGATATATAAAGAGAGGGAATGACCAATTAATTTAAAAGGCAATGGGGAAAACCACCAGTAGGGTGGATAGGGTAGATTTTATTTTGCAGTAACTTTTTCAGGTTGTCGTTTAAGAACAAAAGAAAAATTTCCTCTGTTTTCTGGGTATTCTTTTTCTGGAAAATAAGATTTTTTGACTATTTTCTGTTTTGCTTCTTGGATGTCTCTTTGCAGGAATTTGCTATCTTGTGATACCTTCTCAGTAGATGGTAAGCTTTGTAGTATGGGAATGACAACTGAAATGCACTTTACTCCTTGAGTTCAGTATTGTTGGGGCAGCAGTGTTTTCATGTGCAGAAAGGAAAGCTGACTTTCACATGGCTCAAGAAGTGAAAATTAAAGGCATATCATACTCTTGTCAAAATCTAAGGGGAAAATTAACATTCTCACAGAAGTCTTACATGCTTATGGGGCATGGGCAGTTTTGTTTGGTGGTTTTTTTTTTTTTTTTTTGACGGGTAGGCATCTTCCTTTCCTCGTCTAGCCTTTTTACGCACCGTGAATGTGGTATGAGGAGACTTTTTTGCCTGTCCTGGTTAATTTTCACAATGACTTTGCAAGGCTGAACAAGCATAATTATAGGCTTTTAAAAACTCCTTTTCAGGTTAGATTCTGGAGCAGTGTCAGCCCTAACGTTCACACTGTGAGAAGGAGGTCTGGGTTGGAAATGGTCCCAGGAACACCCACGCCTCAGGCTGATGGGAGTCAGACCTGTTATTCTGGTGCCAGTACTGGTCACCTGGGGCACTCTCTGCACTAGCTTAAAATAATAAATTACTTTCTTAGTGCTATGCTGCAGTGACCGTCTTAAAAGAATGAGAAAACAGTGGATCACAAAGTGATAATCCAGTCTATTAAAACAAAATCGCCTAAAAGAAAATCACAAAGTTTGGGGGATGGATCCGAATTCTTCTCGTGAAATGACTTATGACCACAGCTAGAACACCCAGCTTAAATATCCCATTAAGTTCTGTTCACTGAAAAATTCTCAGATGCTTACATTTTAGGACTAGTATTGTATGCTGAAAGTAAATTACACTGCTGTGCAGGATTCTGGGTCAGTATGGACTCTCTTCGCTAGAGGAAAATGTGTTTCGCCTGGACCTGTGTGCTCCTGAACAGCTTAGAACTCACAGCTCTGTTTTCCTAAGGAATTTGTCTTTGTCCATGGGGGTGAAGTACAAGCTACACATTCTAAGCAAGGCTTTACATTTTTCCCATCTATGAGAATAAATTGTTTGTTAACAGCCTGAAGTATGGTGGTGAAAATGAGATTTTTGGTCTGGACTTCAAGCTCTTTGTTTATAACTTTACAGAGTATTGTGATTTTAATTGTTAGCAATGTTGATACTATTTCATATAAATAAGTGTGTGTTTATTTTGATTTGTAGTGCACTCTGGGTTGACAACTGGAATAAGATATGCTAGGATTAAAAAATAAATTGTACTGGAGGAAAGTACCTTGATCCTCACATAGCAGTATCCATGTTAGAGCTCTTAGTAGCATACTATGATTAACCAATCAGATAAAATCCACGTTGGCAAGAGAAGAGAATAGGCTCATCTTGGTAAGTAGGAGTGC
This sequence comes from Phoenicopterus ruber ruber, assembly GCA_009819775.1. Classification (NCBI taxonomy): domain Eukaryota; kingdom Metazoa; phylum Chordata; class Aves; order Phoenicopteriformes; family Phoenicopteridae; genus Phoenicopterus; species Phoenicopterus ruber. Next base: position 9,612,648 of record CM020217.1, read on the forward strand.
ACCTATTTATTGCTTGATGCCAAGCTTCAGTATTTATCCTATACATCCAAGAATTACCAGTGTGTATAGATGCACCAGCGCTAGCTAAATTTTGCTAGCCGTGAAGGTGGTCTGTTTTATCTATATAAGCCCGGCCAGGATTCTGGTTTTTACTTGATAATTTAAAAAACATATTGCTGTTCTTTGCCCTTAGTAGTATCTGACCTGACCAGGCTTGTGCTAGCACAGGTGGAGCTGATCACCACACCTGTGACTGCAGCATGGCCACTAAGTGCATGAACATGGGTAATCCTGTTACAGTCAGTAAGACCACCTACCGCCTTGGTGAGTGCTTGTGCTTGGCACTGCAGGAAGCAATGGAAAAGTCTTGGGTTTTTTCTGTAGACAGAGGTTCTTTTTTTCAAGAATAAAGTGAAGAATGACTGTAATTTTTTTGAAGATTAGACCTTATGTTGTACTCTGCAAGGAATATTTTTCTATTATTGCTACAGGAAAACATAGATTATTAGACTGCAGATGTCTGAATTGCTTCAAAAACACAAATCTGTTGCCTTATATGTTTAAATCTGTTACAACTGTTTGTTTTGTTTGGGTTTGTTTTTTTCTTTAAAAACATTTCAAATGCACGGGGCTAAATAACAGGGAGAATGTTGATGAGATATTCATGAACTACCCTGCCTGGAGAGCTTTGACTTACTGCTCCATAACAAAGTTAAAATCTTTCAAATACTAAAAAGGCTAGGAAGGTAGCTTTGCAGTGATTTAAACTTCCCTTTTTTTTTTTTTTTTCCTCTTTTACCATTTTCTAATATTGTTCTTTGAACATTCCTATATATTATACAGGTAGTTAGAATATATTTTTGTGTGAGTAAATGGTATTTCCTGCAAAGAGGAAAAAGGGGAAAAATGTTCTGGAGAGTGACAGTTTGTCCATAAAGGACAAACAAACGAGTGTTTTTTGTAAATCTTTTGAGGAGAGAATTGACATTCTTCTTTAACTTAAATATAATGGCAACAAGAAAATCCAGTCCAAATAGACTCTATATCCAAGCCTACCACTCAGAAGAATTAAGACAGGGCAAATGTATGAGTAGCAGAATATAATTCCATGAACTTCCATTGCACTCGGATGCACATGCGTGTATTTTATTTACGTGTTAACTTGAGACAATGAGAGCATAAAGACTGCTAGCTAGAAGGATTTTTTTTTTTAATTCAACATCATGAGATGCAGTAAATGCACCTAAATATTTTAGTACCTAGTTAATACCTTAGCCCCTGGGAAGGTCTGTTACACCAAGCCTGCACTCTAAGGAGGTGATGTATTTTCAGGACTGGGTGTGAGAGGGGAGGTGAGAAGACCTAATTTCTGTTCCTCACTCTGTCACTGAGCTGTTTGGTGAGCTTGGAGCAGTTGTTTAATTTCCTTGTGCTTCTGAGAATTTTAGGGGGAAATCTTGTGTGTTAGAGACTTGTAATCCCTCTTTAATATTTGTGCATGCAAATTTATCCAGAGCTGCCATCTGCTTGCTTCTGCAGTACGTAAATAGTTTTCTCCAGGTAACTGGGATCAGGTATGTTTAATGGTATTGCTGACACTCTGAATTTGTGTAAGCAAAGTCTTTGCAAGGAAATGTAGCTGCAACTGCTCTTATGAAGTAGGTGAGTCCTATCACAGCTATTTAATAATATATACAGAACAGTTTAGGGAAAACTGTTAAAAATGTAGTAATCTGAAATGAGAGTGGGATTTAAACTTATAGCTCAGAAGCTTGCGTTCTAGATTTGGCTTTGATGCCAGGAATCGGGCAACTCTCTTGAAAGTGCAAGTGGATCCCAAGGATCCCTGTGAGGCAGGAATTTGGTTTGACATCTCTTGTCAAAGACGGTGGCTGTGCATCCCCTACCATTCTTTTGATGCGGCTGATCAGAAGAGAGCACCATGTACAGAACAAATGACCCTCTTTCCCCCGCCTCCCCCGTGCCTGTTTTCTCAGCTGACACTTGACCAGACCTGAACCTATGTAGCTTGTGAGCTTTGGAGGGATGAAAGGACAAATAACGCTGTAGGGAGAGGAACCAGGTCAGATTTTTTTTAACTCTAACATTACTGTTCCTTTACTGGTTTTGAAGTCTTCACCTAATGGAAAAAGAATAAATCATTGTAGAACCGAGACAAAAGCAGTGATTTACAACCCAAGGTGAATCAAATGCAAACCACAAGGAACTTCAGTGCAAAGTCTGTCCAACAGATCTACAGTCTGTTTCCAAGGCATGGGGTTTTTATTTTTTTATTATGCAGTTCCTATGCCCATTTGACCTGATGGGAAATCAAAAGAAAATCACATGTAGTAGTAACAACATAAAAGAGGTAGATCATTGACTAAGAAAATACTGGAGAAAATGAATGCTTTCACAAGATTGATGCATCTTCTCCATCTTCTGCCTCCCAACTATGCACACACGTTAATCTGCTTAAGAGGATCAAAAACAAGAGAAGAAAGACAATTACAGCTCTTGCCAAACCCAAAGAAAGGGGGGGGTGCAAAAAAAATCTGAAGGCAGAGTGAATGACAACCCAAGCAAAAAGCCAACAGTTTTGCCTCTGGCAGTCAGGCAGGTTTTGTGAGCTTTTTCCCTTCCCTTGGCCTTAAACTAAATAAATAAATAAGTACATCAACCAGCCTTATTAACAAGGACTAGGAAGCTGGTGGTTGTAATAATATCCCCCCTTCACCTAGAGCAGAGGTTCTATTCTATTTCCTTTCACGTATGTGGCAAAGGTCAGCTATTGAGAGCGACTTGTCGTTGCTGCTGTGAGCGTCTGTGCCTCTCTATTACTAGCTACTACTGTTTCAGTCCCAAGTGTTTGTTGTTTTTTTTTTTAAAGCTTCAGCATCCCAAGCTTATTGGGAGAGGAAATATATCAAAAAAGCAACCCACAAACAAGGTTAAAAGCACAAATAAAGATGGAGAGAGAAATAGAAAGGGGAGGAGAAAAAAGGAGGGGGGGGATCAGTCCAATTTTCTTTGGAGACGTATCGCATTGTTGGGGCTGTCTGGCGGTGTTCCAGTGCTTCAATTGAAAGCGAATTTCTTTTATTGAATTCCATCCAGAGATATCATAACCTCAAAAGGCTACTATTACCCAGAGGGTTTCAGATGAAACCATCTGAGCGTGACTTTTGAAATGCAAGAAGTCACAATTGTCATTTGACAACATGGGACCTGTCAAGGCCCCTCTTTCCAGACAGACAAGTTGTTTACATAATCCTTCCACCCACCGTATTGAGGTGAAAACACTTCCATTGCTGGTCTGTTTGTCCTCAGCAGGTGCAGAGTCAAAACAATAATAATAATAATAACAACTTAAAAAATCTTTGAACTCCACAAAACCATCCCATGCCTTGACAAGGAAAATTTAAACATCAGCTTTTTGAATGTGCATTGGAGGGCAATGGAGTGGGCAACTGAAAGACCTCTAGGTTTCAGTGAACCAGGTCTCTCTTCCTGTAGTAGTAATAATAACCCAGAAATCAAATAGCAAGTCGAAGATCAAGGTGTTGGGAAAAGTAATTAAAAAAACGCAGCCACAAACCTTAGTGAAACTGGAGGGCAAAACATGATTGGATGTGGTCCTCCAAGCTGGTGAGACACTTTGGGCACCCTCCCCTTCCCCTGGTGATGGTAAGGGTGAAACACAGGTGGCCTCTGCTGGCAGGAATCGCTGTCAAATACCCTTCTCCTTCGTTGGGTGAGGTGGTGTGGGTGTGAAAGCTTGAGGATGAGTGGCATCCTTCCTTCAGCTCCTGGAGGGCAACATGTTGTTGGGAGTCTTACCAGAGACATCTGAAGTTAATTGCTAGTTTGGCAATTTTGACTGATCTCCACAGATGTTAAGATAGTGTGTGTGTATGCATGCACATTTTCAACAGATTTTTTTTTGGCTGTGGATGGGCTCTCTATCTGTAGAGCCCAAGGTGGAGTTGTAATGATATTCCCAGACTTACTAGGAGATTTTGATGTGAGAGGAATCAATGTATGGGATGTATAGTGCTTGTCTTTCTGAGGGCAAAAGAAACTAGCAAAAAAACAGTGGTCATATTTTGATACAAGCTCTTCTCACACAGACTGTCTGTTGAGAGGGCAAAGAAGTCTGCAGTGAAAAGGGGAGGAAGTCATAAAGCATGTAGTAGGCAGGCTACATAAAACAGTCGGGGGAGGCAAATGGAAATGAATTTGACTAAGATCTGGTAAGAAAAAAAAAAAACATAAAAGTGGCATGTGGGAGAAACTGATTGAAAACCCAAATGGAGTACAGCGTTCTGCTTGTGTATGGTCACAACACGGCATGCTTGGAGAGGTGGGGGAAGCTCGGGTTGACAGTGTTGCAGCAGTGGACAAGCTGGTTCAGAAGTCTTTTGGCAGCATTTTGAAACCGGTGACCAAAATGACAAGCTGCACTTTGGTTGCACTATGTGGATGAGAAGGTAAATGTCACTTATGATTCACTGCTCAGTAAAATCACTTGTGGAGATGAAAATCCTTTTGAAAAATGCCTTCAGTATTGTGGCTTTCTAGGAAAAAAAATAAAAAGAAAAAGGCAGGTAAATGAAACATTTGTCTTCAAGCAGGAGAGACAAGATGTAGGTGCGATAGTGATCAGTTTGAATTCCTCAGTACACCCACAAGTACTTACTTGTAATTTTTGTGCAACAGAGTGTGAGATCAAGACAAGAAGTTTAGTTGACAAACACTTCGTAGAGCAAAGTGTTTCAGATCACATGTAGGAGAGACTGGTGGGTGTCAGATGAGTGTAGATATGTGGTGGAATAATGAATGTTGTGTGGAAAATAACATAAAGTCTTAGAGGATGATAACATCTTGAAGTCCCAAAAAGCCTAAATCAATTTTTTTACATGCAAGGCAGAAAACAAACTGAGGAGTAACTTTACTGGCCAGGGAATATCTGAAGGAGAAGATGATGCAAAGAGCATGAGTACATTTACCTGTCTGCAGATCAGCTTATATTGTAGAACTGCATCTTGAAAAGTGGTCTCGATACAAAGCTTTCAAGTGTACTCCTTGAAACTTCTTATATGAAAGAAATCATGATGGCAAACTGGAAAGGCTGAAAAAAGTGGAAGATAAAAAGCAAGCAATACTCTGGTCATTTGCCAAATTAAAAGGAGATACTTGGAAAAGAACACCTGAAGTTTGGGAAATCTAATGAGACTTTCCTATAAGGTCAGAAAAAATTTAAAGGAAATCATAAAAATTATGATGTGCTTTGAGGTTCTGTTGGCAAACCTCTCCCCAGCATTGTATTCTCTATCTAGACACTGATAATTTATCAGAGGCTACTTAGAACTGGCCTTCTACTCCAGGTCATTCAGAGGCATCAAAAAGAAAACACGGAAGAATGCTATGCAGGAAAAATATGCCCTTAAGCGATAAAAGATTATTGATGGTAAAATGCCTCCATATCTTAGGGCTCCATTAAGCAGCTTTGGAACAAAGACTTCTTTAAGATCATTCCAGAAAAAGAACTGATGTCTGCTCTCTCTGTAACTACAGGGATGCAAAGGCAGACAGGAGTGACGGTATACAGAACTGCAATAGTGAGAGGCTTCTTGGGAGAAAAAAAGCTGTGAGCTTATATTTCATAATGCTGAGTAGGTTTTTGAATTCTAAGTGGAGGAACATATTGATGAGCCCTCTAATAGCACTGTAGTAAACCCTGCAAAATCCAGTGCTATTGGAAATTAGTCAGTATACAAGATACAGTAGCATATGGAACAGATGCTGGAGTTCTGCTGCAAGAAGAATACTAATTCTGGATATGTGCCTGATCCAGATGTCCTTTCATAAAAAAAAAGAGTTGCAGCTATCGCCTTAGAAGCTATAGTAAATCCATAAATATAATAACACACAGCAACAGCAGAAAATATATTAGCAGCAAATTTGCAAGGCGGGGGTCACCTCTAAGTGAACATAATTCTATTGATCACGCTTTTTCTTCTGTCAGGAGAGCAGATCGGGACTTTAGCGTTGTTAATCTTCTCTAATTAATGAAAACAATCATATCTCAATTGCAGTGCCACGTATGAGCTGGGTAATGAAAGCGCTCTTACAAATCTGAGAGGATGAGTTGGTGCAAAAGAGAGCTATTGACTAACTCTACCTGTTAGTTCTGTATCTCAGTGGGGAAAAAATACTATTTTTGGATCTGTGGTGATTTGGAATATGAAGATCCATGGTTTTAGTTTTGTGAAGTGTCTCCTCGTCAACAATAGAAAAGGGTATTATGGCAGAAAATGAGTTGACTGATTTTAGTGGGTGGTGCAAGTTTACTGCTATGGGCTGGGAGCCTACAGGTGTTAGGCATGAAAATCCCACTGAGGTTCTCTCTCGTCTTCATACAGTAAGAATTGTTGGAGTTTAAAAATACACTATTTATTTGTGGTGTACTTTTTTCCTCTGTACATTACGTAGGGCTCTTGCAATTAAACATGATCTGTGAGCATATTTTTGAACAAAAGTATTCCTGGCAGAAGTGGTATTTTTGTATCATGTTAATTATTATTAATATACTAATTAATATATTTTCCAGACTAATATATGTTACCATTGTATGTGTGATCTGTCAGTGGTGTAGTAGTTGAAAACTGAAATGTCATGAGGTGCTGCAGTAGGTCAGGTGAAGTCAAATAAGCATATCTGCCTTGAAACTGGATAGTTTTGTTCTGATTATCCTAAAAGAAATAAATGGGAATTTCTTGAATGAAAAGTTTATTTTTACAGAAACTACTTGTTTCACTTGAAGCTCTTGTTAGAAAATTCCCAGCCACATGAATGCAATATGATTAAATCTTGGACTCTTTGTTATTAAAGCTAATAGTGTTTGCTGTGATTTTATCTGATGATCCAAAGTAACATATATAGCATTTCACCAGGTGCTTGCTGTAGTTCTAGCTCAGATACTCTCTGCAGGTAGTGCTTGAAAAGGGGAAGGAAAAAAATATGAGGCCGGTCACAAATTCTGTCAGTGCACTTGCAGGGATTTGTACAAGAGTGTGTAAAAACCATCTGGTAGATACAAAATGGTGTCCATTGCCCAAGTACTGCTGGATGTAGGGGAAACGCTCTCCTTTCTCCCACATTCCTAAACTGCTGCAGAGCTGCTTCAGTGCAAGGAGGAGGAGATGGTAAAACAAGAGGGAGGACAGTTACAGCTGGAGTTGTGCAGAGCATCCCTTCTTTGTGTGTGTCTGAGTGAGACAGCATGGCTCTGCATTAGCAAAACAAACACATCTTTCCAAGTCCTTTCTTTCATCATGCGAAGCAAGGCACCCTCTACACTCTGTGTATACTGGAAATGGGCATGTTGCAGCTCAGTCATAAAGCAATGCACTCAGTGCGTGTGTCCCAGGATGTGCGGGAGATCAGGCTGCTTTGTGCTGTACCTCCTCCAACAGCTCATCTTTGGACAGGGTTTCATGCATGTGTGAAGCCTGGTTATCTCTCTGCTGATCTCAGGAATGAACCTGGCTGCTTATTTCTTGTCTGACAGTGCTGGCATGGCAATGTCTGCGGAGCTTCTTGATTGATCAGTCATGGCTAAATGAGTGTAACCGTTCTTGGTGGCAGTGGTGGATTTTGTGTGATGCATTTCTCCTCTTCAGATTTTAGAAACCATTTATTCCCAGAGGTGAGAATGAAACTGTTAATTCTGAGACTTGTAAAACTAAGAACACACTGATTTATGGCTATCCTTAGAAATCTTTCATCAGTACCTCTGTGTATTTCTTGATACCTTTCCATGCAATAATTTGGGGGTAAATTGTGCACAGAAGCGCTGTTCTGTATCGCAAGATAAAATGTTTCAGTGTCCCTGGATTGAGAACAGCAGGACTTTTTTTTCCTCTCTGTTGATTCTGTAGAGGCTATGTTCTGTTTAGTAAACTATCTCACAGAACAGAAGTAAATACATGGGAGGTTCCCACATTTGTGAGTAATATTAGCTGGACCTTTGCTTTCTGAGCAAAGAGTTTAGAGACCCAGTAGAGGAAATATAATTTGGAACTGATGGTTTTGCTTATACAAGAATCTCTCATTTGCTGGAATACAGGGATTTAATAACCCTTGGGTCTTAGCACAGCAGGTGTCAGCCTTGAAAAGTGAAAGTAGATGGGAGGACTGATGCTTTGAAATAGTGCATTTAATTTTTTTTATGTGTTTTTTTTCTAAAAGTAGAGAGCAACACATCCGTATACCTACTATCAAACGGAGTGTGTGAAAGTGCAGTGGCAAAAGATGTCTGAAAATGTTGTGTTAATCCTTCTTGTCTGGTGGAAATATATACTGAGATGATCTTTGGGTAAAACAATTCGGTAGGAAAGGTGGTCCTCCGGATGAGAAGGGGACTCTTAAGCCCTGGCCTGGATGAGCCTTCAGATAGAGCCAGGAGACATGGCTTCGCACTGAGTAACACATGTTGAGATCTGATAAAACAGGACTCACATGGAGTTTCATGGCAGCAGGTTACTCAGCTCATTTGATCATAATTCAAGCCATTTGTGTAACTAATGATGCTCTCAGATGTTTGGCAGAATAAACTAATCAGCCGTTTAACAGCAGCACAGCTTCTCTGTGGCTCAACATGGATCTGAGGAATTCTGCTGCAGTCAAAGATGCAGCTCCTATCTCTATCTGTGCATTTTTGTTAGCTGTGTGGTTCAGTAACCTTTCAGCAGACCTATCTATATAACAAATAGTTCAGCAGGAAGAAAGAACGTGCTTGGGAAAAGGCATTCTTGGTCAGTTGCTGCACATATGGTTTAATGTCTTTATGGTGAGGCAGTGTACCAAGTCAGCATGTGTTCTGCTAATTCTGAAAAAGTGTGAATCAAATAGGCTCATGGATGAATGACCCGTTATGTGGTTTGCAGGTTTTGTAAGTCTCATGCTAATCCAAGGCCACTTCAGGTTAAACAATCTCACATAAGTTGCCTGAAAGATGAACCTGATGATATAGTCCTAGTAGCTGGTTTTCAGCTTTTATATTTTGATCTCTCTCTTCCCCCCCCCCCTTCCCCCCCTTAGGGGAGAACTGATGAGACCTACTGGCCCTTAATAGCATGGTATTATAGCCCAGATCCTTTGCTGTTATTAATAGGTGCAGCTCTACGGATGTCAGTGCAGCTGCACTAGTTCATATTAGTAAGGAATATAGTTGCCTGATGCATTTACAGACCAGATTTCTACATGTATTTAGAGAAGAGCTAAGCCTGAGAAACTCTTATTCTCACTCTGAAGGTGAAAAACCACCCATTGCTATAAAGGGCACAATCCTGTCAATAAACAGCTGAGCAGGTTGAGGGAGGCTGAGGAAACTGGCTATTATAGAGAAGTTGGTGTTTTGTTTTTTCTTTTTTTTTTTTTTTTTTTTAACACCCACTTTTGTAGGTCCCTGAAAATAGTATGTACAGTGAAGGTACTGGGTACATACCTAGTTCCACAACTGCAAAACCATCATATTAATGCTATGCAAGCACACATATTGTAACAATGTGTTATCTTGTCCCTGGAACAAAAAACACAGGTACAGTTAATGACAACTTTTGATGAGAGCAAGATTGCTATAAAGAGAAGGAATTAAGTAGATTAGGTGGATGAGTAATTCACCAAGGAAGCAAATCTGTCCTTTTATGGGATAATGAGTTTTCTTGGTTTCGAGTTTGAAAAGCTTCATTTAAGTTTCAGTGCAGTATATTTGATAGAAAAAGAGGAATGTGTTTCCAATAGAATTAAAATCCTTAAAGGTTTCTCTTTGACTGCTGTTTCTGCTGTAAACAGAGGCTAGGATGATTTATTTATCCTTTTGTTTGGTCTCTGATACACTTATTGAGGAATAGCTGCCTGCAGAACCCGGGTATAGTTTGCATACTAATCATTTTTGTAATTGATCTTTTCAGCTTTCTTCATGCACTGTGGAAGGTTGTCAGCCGCTTCTTTGAAGTTAACTAATGATCGTGCAAGCGAAGAATCTGCAGTGGGAGCCAGGATCTCCCTGGTGCTGTAGCAACGCAGCTTCCACATGCTGGCGCTCTCCTGTTATCTTGTGTGGTGTTACTCAGGTGAGCTTGGAGGTAGAAAGCTTACATTGCCGTACAAATCTTGTGGGGCAGGCCAGTGCAAAGATATTTCTCAAAATGGAGGAAAAAACAGAAAGGCCAGTGCAATGCTCTTTTCTCCTTTGTATCAAAAGCTGGCATATTTGCCATGCAGAAGGCAGCTAGCTGGTATTCCTTCACATAACTTGAACTGGGAGGCTTATAAAGTCCAAAATTTGGCATAGCCTCCTCTTTCTCACTTGAATATTCACAGCAATGTTTACGTAACTGAAAACTGCATACAGGAGAGGCTGGACTGGCATCTGTGGGAATCTTTCTGCTGACCTGGTTGGAGTTTTGGGTTGGCTCTTTGAATCAGTCTGTAGTCAGATACTCATTGTATAGGATGAGTCTTTTTTTTCTGTGTTTCCTTTCCCCTCAGTCTGCCAGTATATGTCTCTAATAAAACCCTCATGTGCCAGCTTTTGAATAGATCAGCCTGTCTTACTTTATTTCTTCTTTATTTTTCCTTTTTATCTTTATTTCTCTTCTCTTGTCTGTAAGTACTATAGCAGAGCTCTTTTCTCTGCTCTAGTCACCCTTAACCCATAAAATAAACTACTTTTAAAAGGGCGGGGAAGAAACAATAATAGATGGTCTAATAAAAGATACTGTCTCTCCCTACAAGCCTTCTTTCACTTCAAAACAATACAGCAGTGTGATAAAATAAACTGCTGTTGCCATATGTTTTGCTGAAGAATCCCTCCCCCTTTCCCAAGAGGTGACACAGTCACGGTAGTGTTGAATTTGGTATAACTGAAGGCTGACCTTTAGAGCTCTTAGTTTGGAAAATGACCATTCTGGGATGTTCCTGTAAGTATTCTTTACTGACAGCCAAGATAATTTCGGTGAGAAAGGAGTGAAAATATATATATATATATATATATATATATATGGTTATTTAGTCACGTCATCAACAGAACACTGTTGTGGTCTTGCTTGCTTTTCCCAGGTCCCTTATTCATCTGGAATAGATCTTGCTGAGGCAGAAACAGGCTGTGGGAAGACGTTTGAGAGGAGAAGGGGTTGTGTGGTTTCCCCATCATTCTTGCTATTAAGCTGAAGTTGTGTCCGTGTCTGGTTCTTACTTAACGTGCCACTACCACCGTGTGAGAGTAGCACCTTTATGGCAGATGATTTGGGTTCTGGAGCCAGCTTGGCATAGCACTTTTTTTTTTTTTTTCTTTCTAAGAATATACTTCAGGCTGGAAAAACAATGTTTTGTTTTTTATTTTTAGTTGTGCATTCATAGTGGATAAGAAATCTGTTCATCAATCACAGCATGAACAAGGCTTGCAATTTTAATATCTGTTAGCAGCCAAGGTAAACTCTCTGTATTTGTCAGTCGGTGTTCATCTAGACTTGCTAACATGTATTGAATTCCTGTTTTCTAGGATTTTATTGTGTCTCAGTTTTGATGTATTAAATAATAGTTGATTAAAAGCATGTTTTCAGAGGGAATACTTTCAAAATCAGTAAGTTACCTGGAAACGTTGGTTAGTTTTAATTGTGGTTCATTCCTATATGTATTTGGCTACCACTGCAGGTCAGTGAAAACATCAGGAAGCACTCTAGGTTGTAACATTTTACCCTAGAGTTTAATATGATGCTGCTCTGCTAAGGTGACTAACAGAGGTGTCTTTATGTGGGCACTAGTCTAGCATTAGCACATAAGCTCTGTACTGCCTGCTAATACTATATGTTTATTAGCTGTCAGCATACTGAAACAAAACCCAGACATTTGTGGTACCGGGCACCTCTGCCTGTGGCACTTGAGGGCAGATTTTCCAAGGACCTCTGTACTTACTGTCAGTGCTGAGCTACTGGGAAATTTGAACCTGCCAGCTGGGCTTCCTGGGTTCTCTCTTCTCAGCACTGGTAAGGGAAATGCTCTGGCAGGGAATATGGGAAACAAAAACCTTGTACACTGAAGGATACCGGTAGACAAAGGGTTACATTTTGTAGTACTGTGAAGCTTTGAGCCTTAAAAAAGGTCTTGTAATGCCAGGGGAAGGATTTAAATTGTAAAAGAAAATTGTACTCTTATTTTTAACAATCATTTGCACGTTGCTATTTGCTTTTCACAGATTCTTATTTTTGTTAGTGGCATTTGGGGCTGGGGAGCATCATCTATGACAATAGAGCTGTCCAGTAGTGTCTTGTGAAAACTCTTAGATGTTTAAACTTAAAATACTTTTTTCCTTTTCTTCCTTCTGCAGATCTGAAAGATTCCGCCCCCCCCCCCCCCCCCGCCGAAATGGGCTTTTTCAGGGCAACATATTCTCTATTCTTCAACTACTACAGGAAGCCTACTGATTGCCTACCTTGTCTAGTTGTACTGCCTTAACTGTGATGATAGATTTGAAACTGTACAAGCCTCTGGCATCAATGCAGTCAGTTCCTAAAAAGTCATATTGTATGAGGGTCGTTATTCTCAAAAGGGTGAGAACAATCTGTTCTCATGTAAGAAAGCAAACAAACAAAACTTACATGCATCTTTGCTGAATTGACTGCATCCGCCTATGAAGTTGTTAGATATTTACTAAATAGTGTATCATGGTCAATCTGAAGTATTTTCATAGCACGTCCATCAAACCTTACTGTCAAATGTAGAATAAAAGATGTGAGGTGAGTGAGAAACAAAATAATCTGGATTTGGAACAGGCACGGGTCACCAAGAATATGATAATTTGAGGCTTTCTTCCTTTTTCCTTTCATAGGCCAGTTTGTTTCTTCTGCTTCCTTTTTCTCTCCCTATATAGTACATCTTTTCCTGTCTGCATTGGGATTTTCTTCCTCTCTGCTGCATGATGCTGCTGACACTGGCCTGTGGTGATTCTGGGCTTTTCTGGCACTGCTCACTGAGATAAAAAGCGACAGCCCGGGAGCCCCCTCGTGTGCTCCAGAGCTTTCAGCCTGTAGCACAGAGCAGTATATCAAACACCAGCAGGCCAACCCCTTTTTGTTGCATTAGCCAGTCAAGCATTTTGTGCTGCTGAATGTCATCTTATTTAACATTTTGTTAAACAACTTCTAAAGGTCTTAACAATATGACAGATGGGCCATTGAATGGATGCTTTAATGGCTGAGCATTAGTTTGCTTTGGTTTGATAGTGTTTATTGTTAGTTAAGTACTGTTTAAATAAATCAATCTTCTCCCTCTCTCTTTCACAATGCAGACACATTCAAGAGAGGGTTTTATTCTTCTTGTGGTGGGTGTGTGTTTCAGTCTGTCATGCAGACATGATATAGGTTGGTCCCACTTCCAGTCAGTCTCTGCCTCATAGGATATGACTCCAAGGTCTGGATCATGTCTGTAAAGGTTAAGGCATGTCTTAAGGATTCTGCCTAGTGGATACTAGAGCTACTAAGAAGACAACCTATGGCAAAGTATAATTTGGAATTAGATTTTTTCGCAACCTTCTTTCAAGTTACAACCTTCATTGCAATCTGTCCTCTCTCTGAATGTATTTTCCTTAACCCCTTAAGCCTGTCTACTGTTACAGTTGAGTCCATGCGAAGGTGACAAACTGGGAGAACCATATTCCTTCCAAAAGTGAGAAAACCAAGTAAAGCATATGCACGCAGGCTGTGCCTTTGGTACACACATAGAAGTTTCCTTCCTGCAAGAAGCAGGCAGCTGCCTCAAATCTCCAAGTGCCATGCTGGGTACACCTGGCAGGTCAGTACAGAGCCTGCCTCCAAGGCAGGTGTGTGGACAGACAGTGGCGGGTGGCAGGCAGGGCATGCTGTATCTGTAGCTAGTCTAGAGACTTCTTTCAGGTATGGTCATTGATTTTTGTTACCAAGGTATTAAAGGCACCTTTTGCTTTTGGCAAGCACTGAAATGCTGGAATTAAAAGTTATTATGTATATTAGATTTCAGGAATTTGTTGTAGGTGTTCTCTTGCATGCTGTGGCAAGGCAGGGACAGGATTTCTTGGCAGTATGAGGATTTTGCTTTATCAAGACTGAAGGACCAGTGCTGGCATGGAGTGAATCTGGGAATAAAATCTTCGTAAAGTTAAAGAGAAGCCACCTCCTCTCTGCTGCAGGTGGGAGGTTGCAGAGCAGAGGAGTAGCATTTCTTCCTAGAAATAGCTGCCATCCCCACAGGTTCTCTCACAACATCAGTGGAGTCCAGCATGGGCCCCTGAGTTAACGCTTGGCTCCAGAGCTACGGCTATTTTGCAGCTTGCAAATAGTTTGATGTCCTAGTCGAAGTTGCCAATTTTGCCTTTGCAAAGAGCCTGCACTAGCATTAGATGTTTTCAAGCCTTTGAGAGGAGTCACTGAGGTAGGAAGTGTAAGCAGTGTGCCTCCTCATCTTTTTGTGACGACACATGTTAATGTCAAGTACCTGTCAGGATTAGTCCTTGGCTTGAGTACAGATATCAGCAGTCTATTTCCAGAATCTAGGAAAAAAGATTCAAGATCTGAATCTAAGAGTCATAGATTTAGTGTGGCTATTGATATTTAGCCTGTTTTGGACTTCTGGGGAATACTAAGCTGACTGTAGCATCCCAAAGTATCGAAAGGCTTATTTTTTTCCTGAGGCAACTGTGAATGTATGTCCTTGATCAAATTTTTGGTCTGTGCTGGTCATTACAGGTCCACTTTTAACAGTAGCAGGTAACACCTATGGTGTCTTGACATAATTCTAGTTCTGGTAAACACAGCTCACCAGTTTCTTATTCCCTCTGCTGTCTCTCATGGCAGAGTTATTCTTCATTTCGCTTCCCAGTGAAGCCTTCTCATGGATTATCATTTGTGCACAGGTAGTCAGATACGTTTAATCCTGGCGATGTGTTTGCTTCAGAGTAAAACGTCAAGATATGACTAAACACTGTTCAGACTATACGATCCTTAGGGGCTGCGGCTGCTCTTGTTTAATTTTGACAAGCCTCAGTTTGGTACACTGAAAGCATGGACGCAAGCTGCAACAATTGCAATGTATAGTATTTCTGTCTAAAGGCCTAAAAATTGCTAAGATAAAATCCTGTCTTTTGATGCTCAGTGCTGGGTGCAGGCCGCATCCATAGTTAAGGTGGCTTCCAAAAGTATTTTGTAGAAGATGCTATAGCTGCTCCTCTGAATCAAGGACACAGGAGAAAAAAAATAGGTGGAAACTGGACCTTACATTAGGGAAATTAATGGGAAATTAGTATTTTTGTTCCATAATGGACCTCTGTACTAGTGATTTCAGTATTTTGTGATACATATACAACTGGGGAAGGAAATACAGTTCTGTTTCTGAGGCAGTGGCCTTAGATGATGCCATTTGCCCACAATTTTTGAGCATCAGCTCCTCATTGGGCAAGCGGGAGCCAATTTACTTATTTAGTCTTTGAGGCAGGGTCCCTGCCTTATTAAGCCTCTATACCATTTGTAACTTAATGGAGTCCTGGTCTCACTTTAGCCATCCAGGCATTTCTGGGAGACAAATAGCAGTAATACATTTGTTCTGATTAATTTACAGACTGGCTTTTTTTTTTTTTAAATAACTCCATCCCCCAAACTTTCAAAACACTGATCTGAAATAACAAAGTGTTACAGATGAGGTCTTCTGATTATTGCCCTTTAAAGCTTTTTTCACATGGCCAGGCTTCACAAAAACCTATTTTACTCAAAGAAATTAGGTTTCTGGTTAGTAGGAGCCCTAAATAGACATGAATTACAGGAACGTCCTTTGAAACCCCACACAGTACTTGTTTCATTAAATCCCATGAAGCGACCTTAATTTAGTGGAACACTGGATAGGTTGTTCTTTTAACCTATTAGCACTTTGGCCAGTCCCATAAACCATATTCATGGATGATTCCATCAAGAAGGACAACAGTGGGATTAATATTATTTCAGGATACAGTAAATGCCACAATGATGAAGCTGTTTAAGATCTGGTGCTCACTGTGTCACACTGAATGCATTGACATTTACTCTGCTATCACTTCATTTCCAATATTCCTTCCAAATCAGCCGATGCTAATGTTTCAGCATGTGTGCAGAATACAATTCCATCAGGGCTAGGGACGAGGAGAAATGAGCTTAAAGCAAGTACCTTCTCCCCTATTCCTTCGGCCTCCTCCCTCCCCACTCTCACCCCAGCATGGCAAATGGCTTGTCTGTTGCAACTTCATGCGTAGCTAGGAAAGAGCAAACACACAGGTGGAAGTGTGACAAAATTGGGGCTTTGTGTTGTGTGAGGAGTCTGAGCATGTGTCAGCCCGCTTGTGGTGTGATGAGGTACGGGTGCTAGTTCAATTACAAATTTCTTGTTCTGAGAGTACAGTGGGAGAGCCCATTTGCCCACAGTGTGGCAAAGAGGGAGTGTGGCAAAGAACCAGCTGTTTTCACAGAACAAGGATGCCACCCACTACCTCGCTTTGCCGGCTACAGGTGATGTTGTCTTTTGTAAGGGTAACATGCTACCTATATACAGACCCCTTCACCACTGTACTTGAACACTAGAAGGCTTTAATGCCTTTCCTCCCCAGCAGCTCTGGAGAGGCAACGTGGTGCATTATCCCCTTCTACAGGTTGAGAACTCAAAGGGGATTTCTGCTGTAATTCAGTGGAGAGAAACATGCTTTTCTAGAGAGATTCCAACGGGAGCTAAACTGCTCTGACTCAACCTATGTAGGAGCCTCTCTGTTTACATTGTCAAAAAAAGGATCCCAAATTGACTTGCTGATGTTTGCACAGGAAACCAGCTACAGAACATGGGTTGGAATGCAAGTTTCCCTAGTCTTAGTCTATTCAAGTGGCATTTCTTCATGTGGCTGAGAGGTAGTAAGAGAAGGTAGGAGACAGCTGGGCATGGTGCATGACTGACGTTGCCGTACTGCTGTCAGACATGCTGTGTGACATCAGACAGCCTCCTCAGGTTCATCTGTCATATTCAGCTGCAGTGCAGGGGAGAAGCTTACCTAGCTGGCTTCATTAATCACTGCCACTCCAGCAAACTGTGGGAAGCAGAAAAGATCTGGGACCTCTGTCAGCCAAAATTTCTGGAGGCTGGGAGAATGCAGTAGGGAACTATTTATGCGCTGGCCTCATTTTTATATTCTTTGGTAGGCTTTCTCTGTTGGCCACTGCTAGAGATGGTGGGAGGTGGTTATTTGCTGTGACTTGGTGCGATCATTCTTACGCTGATGACTGACTGCTCCTCCAGTGAGGAAAACGAACATTATGAGCACAAACTAAGGAGTTGAGGACAATTAGGCAGCCATCGGATACTTTGGACTTGCTGGAAGTGTAGGAGGGCTTATGGTTAAGCAGGTCTACCTGGATTTGGGTATAGATGATTGTAAACTGAGTAGCAGTGAGGGACAAAGATTGCTTTCCGGCTTTCCCCTGCCCTAGCCCTCTTCCCCTTTGCTTTGCAGAGACTGTGGTGTTCTGGGTCACTAGGCAGGTGATGAGTAGCCCTTTGTCTGTGTGATACACACGTTCACTAATGCGGAGCAACACTGTGCACAAAAGAAGACGAAGCACCAGCTTTGGGTTTTTTAACATGTCAGAGGCTTCTCATGGGCACAAGAGTTTGTGGACAGTTATCGCCAGGTATTTTTCTGAGCACCCCTTCTGTTGAGTCAACTCTCGCTGCAAAAGCAATTTAATTTGCTTCTTGTGGCAGGAGTCTGGAAGAGTATTTCAGTGCGGGAGTGGTGAAGAAAGGGCATTTCAGGCCCATGTCCTGGAGAGAAGCCAGAAGATAGATAAGATGACCTCTCTTTACCCTGTTGTTTGTGATCCTGTGCTTGTACTAGGTTTTGAGCTCCCTTGCAGGGTACCAGCACTTCTAAGCTATTGTGAAGCTGGAAGTTGAAACACAATTCTTCTGCCAAAACTCTGACTCTGTCCCAATCTGCAGGGGTCTGGGTGCTGAAAGATGGCACACGCGCATAATTTAAGCTATCTGATTTCAAAGTTGAGAAATTATGTTGGGCTGCATGAGAAACATTTCCCTGTGATAGTTTCATAGCCTTTCCTGGTGCAAGTGTGTGAATGCTTCAAACCAAAAATATACTTTGAAAAAATGGTTTGCATCATCAGTATTTCTTGTTAGGAATTCTCAGGAATATCCCAGCTGTAAGTGCTGACAGATTTAATCCTCCTTGTTTTACAGCAGCAGACAAAATCATCGTGGTTCTAACACACAACAGAGACCTCACGATATGACTGGAAGTCAGGTGTATGCAGAGGACTTTTAATAAACTTTGTCCTGGCAGTGAAGTTTGCCTGTGGCTTTGGGCCCTTTACTTAATCCGTCTGACTCAGTTTCCTCATCTGCAAGGCAAACCTCAGAATACCCTCAGTGAATGCCATTAGCAAAGTCAACAGTTACCCACAGTTATTTCCTTGTTTAACTACAGGAAGATGGTCAGATTTTTGAGCCGCCACCATGTGGTTCCTTTTTACAAGTTTTTCAACTTTCAGCTGAAGAACAGATACGACGTCTCACACATTTATTTGAATTGGTACTTTGGATCTTTCTGATTTTTAAGCTGCATTCAGCTTATAATGAGTCTTCTTTCTGATAAAAACATTTGGACCACCCCAAGCACATCCACCTTTCCTTCACACTTAATGTGCTAAGTTACAGCCCGGCTCATAGACTGCCTTTCTTGTTTCAGTACAGAGACTGCCCGCATAGCTGTGGCTGAGATTTTCAAGAAGGCATGAAGGGGTGGTAGAGTACTGAATTCCTGTGGGACTTGGCAGTGCTCTTCAGGCTCCCCTGAAAATCTTAGCCTAAGGGCCTAGCTCAGGAAACAAACCAAAAAAAAAAAGCCATGTTTCCACTCTGTAGCAGATCAGTGCAGAGGTATTCTCTCTGCTGGGTATCTTAAGTCTGATTTCCTGCTTCGCACATGCTGCTCCCATGCTACGGTGCTGGCCAGGTAATCTGCACCCTCTGCAGAGATAAAAGTCTATGCTGAGGGTTCGCTGTGAACCGATTCTTCAAACCTCCTGCCTTTCCCAACACATTTAACATTGAAGGCTCTACTATGTCCTTTGCTGTGTAAGGTTTTCACCTTTACCAACTCTGTTTTGCAGTGATTTTGATTTACTGCCACATCAAAAGATCCAGCTTACTTCAATCACCTCCCATATTTTCTGTGTTATCGGCTCAACTCTGAGTTATTTAATATGAACAGTTTGCTGGATGCTTGACGATAACATGTTGTAGAAACCTTGTGGAATTTGACGGGAACAGGATCATGCTCATAAAGGTGCCTGACATTTGTTGGTAAAACAAAAGGAGTAAATTTTCTGGATGCCAGACAGTCCGTGGTTACACTTACTGTCAGCAGCCAGCAGCATGGGACATTGGTTGCATATGCTTAGTGTGTAACGGCAAATTTTCAATACCCGATTTCAATAGAATTTCTAAAATAGAAGGGTAACGGGAGGAAAGGATTTGTTTTATCTTGAAAGGATGGGCCTTGGAGAACAACTTGCATTTTTTAAAAAAAGTGACATTGTACTGGTTTAATGGAATCTTGCAAGTTTGACCGCTTTATGAACACATATTGTAAATAATTTATTGGCTTATTTAGTTCCATATTGTGAAGTGATATTTGCATTGCATTACCATAGTATTAGGGTCCTTGGTGACCTATTAATTCAAAATTGAGGTTAAGACAGCCTTTTTATAAAATAATAACTTAGTAAGTTGGAAGTGTCAGGAAAATTCAGTGGGGTAGAGAGAAGTAATTTTTTTAAAGTCCAGAAGTCCCTACGTGGGTGTCAGCATCTAACATTAGTTCCTTCCTTTAAGCGTCTGAGTCACACAGCCCTGTCAAATGACTCCGTGGGCACTTTTATAAGGGCACTCCAATGTGGAGGTGCTGAAAAATAGTTTGAAATCAAAACAAAAGTCTTTGGTGTCTTTTCAAGAGCTTGAAAGGCAGCCAGGGACTTTTCAGCAAAGCAGCATGTTACTGTATTAACGCCAGACAAATAATTGTGTTGATTGCAACAGGGAAGTCTGTACAGGGCATGCTCCAGAGGTCGACTCTTTCCAGTGTGGTTGTTAGACACCTCGCAAAGTCAATACAATTTTTGTTCTCTGGGAATATAATAATTTCTATTAATTTTTACTGATTTCTACTGGATAAAATGACCTTTCTTCCTTCTCTGTTTGTGACATAAACTTTACTTTGCACGAGATCATTGGCTCATGACAGCTGCTCACAGAACTACACTGAGCATTTGTTGGTAGCTGTGCTGTCTGCTTCCTCACCAACAGGCTACCTTCACAGATTGTAGGACAGTACTGCAAAGCACATCAGCTAAAGGGGATTGGAGAAGACAGGTGATCAAGTTCCAGCTTGGCACCACTGTAAAGTGCAACATGCTGCTTGTGTCCCTTGCAAAGGGTGAGGTTCATCTGGACTGCCTATGTCTTGAGGCAAGAAGAGAGAAGAAATGTTGCATCTGGCAGAAATTTGCTTTTGAGCAGAGGATCTCCAAGTGCTAGCTCTTATCCTGGAATCAGTCCTCATGCTTGTTGAGAGCAATTGAGAGCTTCCTGCTAATTTGGGGGGGGCTTATGCTCAAAACAGTTATAATGCATTTGTCCACAATGAGAACCAGTTGAGCCTTCTGCATACACCCAACCTATGTTTTCCAATTATTTTGTTACCAGAGTGTAGATACTGCCATTTTGGCTTAGGTCATCTTAAACTGGACTTCGGTTGTCATGGGTAGAACCACTGATGCCAGTGTGGGTCTTAGCCCAGGAAGGGGCAACTTCAAAGATCTCTTGGGTTTGGCTTTTTTACATTGTCAAACCAAGTTTCTTGTTTTCAAGAGGTCAACTGACCCTAACATCTCACTCCTGCTAAGCAGTAGCCTAGCTGACTGTCCTGGATCTCTTTCTTGTTTCCAACCATACTCTGTCAAAGTCGGTCCATACAGCTCTTTTACTGATCACATCATATTTAGCTGCAGAGGTGCACGATGATGCTCTTTCCCTTAGAATGGGAATGCTTTATTTTACAGAGAAGAAACAGGATGATTTCCTGTGTGAGACACTCTGAGGATTAATGGGTCTGTCAAGATCCATAATCAGAATCTTGGCAGAGCTGACACATGAAAGGACTGCAGTGGTATGTGAACCACCTTCGGGCTTGAAACTATTTGTGTAGTTCAGTCCCAGAGAGCTGAATGAACATGAACTCAGAATTCAATTACTTCCTCATCAGCCCCAGTAGAGATCCATCTGCATGCCAGGAGAGACCATTGCTGAGCAAGAACATAGTGCTGCCCTTGTGAGGACCCCATAGCAGGACATGCTTTTGTCCTCCAAAGCCTGCATGTTTGGCTGGAAAATTTCAAAGATTTCTGTCTACCTCCTGATGAACCTGTAGTTCTCAGCAGTATGTCACACAATATTTTTGAAAGCTCTTTTCATACTTTCTAGAGACTTGGGGGCAGATCCTGGTCCCACATGAACTGATGGAAGAAACTTCTCCTCTTCAGTAGGGTAGAAGCATGCCCCGGGGGAATTTTCAGGGTGAAAGGACAAAGGGTAAAGCAGGATGGATATTTCTGAGTTCTTTATTTTTCAGAAAGTGGTTTTAGCCTCTTGGGGGTCAAATCTTTACTCAGGCAAGATTTCCTATTCACCTGTCCTTGGATGAAGGAGAAAAACAAACAAAGAAAAATAATCTACAGATAGCTAATAGTCTTTACTGCAATGACCATGTGTCTTTCAGTTTACCAGTTGGAGGAAAAACTGTAGACTGCCTTTATAGCATTGGAGGAGATTAATAATGTCTAAGTCATGCTTTTGGCCACAGCATGTAGCGAGCAGAGATAGTGGTGGTTTATTTTGCGACTATAGCTCTTCCATAGGCTGCAGGGAAGGGAGGGGTGTCCTGCTTCTGAATTTCACAAGATGTAGCCCTAAAACTGCTGTATCTCTGACTTCTTCAGTAAGCTGAAGCAAAAGCCTTTCAGTGAAAAGGAATCTTCTACATCTTTTGAATGTTTAATGGTATTTCATTTAAACAGTTTCCTTCCTCTGTTTCTTTTGCTTGATGCATTCCCTTTTGTGCACCCTTTCTTGGTTCCCATGTCTGGATGGAAGCCCAGCCTGCTCGTCTTTGGTGGGAGACTTGCCAGGGAAAACCAGTAAGCCAGTGGTTTGTATAGCGAAACTCCAGTCTGGGTATGCTTTTCCCAGCGGCACTGAGAAGCTGAAGCATACTGGCACAGTGAAACCTACCCAGGCTGGTCCTTCCAGTCCGGGATGTGATTTACCCTGTCAGCCCCAAAGGTTCACATTCCGTCCTTTGGCTGCAGGTAGCTCCTAAGGCTTTCAGTAGGAGTCACCCCTAGCGTACAACAGGACCTCAAAAAGTTATTATTAATCATTTACCCACAAACATTTCAAATGAAACCGCAGTCCAGCTGTAAAGGTTTCCGATTTCCTGAGATGGGCTAGTGAATCTGAAAGGTGCTGCCTTGGATCTGTTTTTCTTTTGGCTCTCCTTTCACCCTGAATTTTATTTGTATTTCCCCCTGTGGTGCTGACAGGATAATAATATTGTAACATTGTCACATCTGGTTAGGGAGAGGGGCAGGAGGAGGAGGAAATGAGGAACTCTCTTCTGAACTAACCTCAACTCTGCTCTATAAACAAATGAACACAGGAAACTCTGCAGTGAGTGGGCCACAGCCTCCCTCCCTTCTGCAGGGGGATGTCTCGCATTTTTTGTGCACCCAGTGCTCTCATTAACTTCAGTGAACTCCAGAGACCCTGGCACATAAAGATTCAGAAAGTCGGTGCTAATGCAACCTTTCATCTACTGTATTTTTTCCCGCTGAAGTCAGTGGGAGACTTGGATGCTTGAGAATGTCTGTTCACATCTGAACATGGGGGTTTTTCCCTTTTGCAATCTCTCGGGTCGCTCATTTGTACCCCAGCAGTGGCAGGTTCCCAGGAGGTCACTAGATGACCTGTGGGACTGGGGTTCTCAGCATAAAATAAGCAAGATGAGACAACAGTAATTTTTTTTTTTTTAAATGAAGAAAAAAATATCTCTGTGAGCAATGGTAAAATTTTCAAGAATGATCAATAATTATTATTTGCCATGTGCTTAAATCAACTTTGAAAATAAGACAGAGTTTTCCAAACTGCCAAAATGAAGCCTCAAGTTTTGCGGTAAGTGCCCAGGCATTGTAAACGGGATATCCTTTGCTTTCAAAGCTGCAAAAAGACATCAGAGTGAAAAAGTTTGTTTCTTCCTGACAGCAAAAAGGATTAAAAAAAAAAACCAGTATCAGAACCTCTTTTCCTACTCTTTCCCATTCTTGGCACTCAATAAAATCTACTGTTGCCTGCTTGTATGACCCTTTTTGCTCCACAGTTGGGTAAAACCCTTCCGTGAAGCGCAACATGATTCCAAGCCTATTTTTGGCCCTGCTAATCTTGAAAACGCGGCTTCATGACACCGAGCTCGAGCTGGCTCGCCAGATCTGTGCTTCTGCTGGCAGCTTGAGTTCAGTCCCTCTGAGCTCTGTTGCCAGGCTCCCATTTAGTCAGGTAGAAGTTCAGGCTGTATGATGTTAGCAAGCAAGTTTCCCTATCTGAGAAGCTCTTCATCTTCTTGATGGATATTTTTGTATGCATGTGTGTGTTCATATTAAGCGTGAGTCTCCCCCCCCCCCCCCCCCCCCCCCCCCGCTCTTCTCCACTCCCCCAGCTCCCCTTCTGCTGTGGTTGGGAACCCCTTTATGGCAGCTTCTTTGTCTCTGCAGATGTATCATGGTTATGCAGTAAGATGAAATGCCTCTGCTGTCAGGGAGCCAGCCCAGCTGGGCGGGATCAGGTTACTGATGGCATGAAAATGCTCTGCTTATATCATCCTCAGGCTGAAGAATTGCATTCAGGTGTTGCACACCAGTTTTGAATAAATATGGGGCATGTTGGGAAAGATCTGTAAAGCAGCTGGTATTCACTGCTTTTCTGTCTTTTCTTCTTGTTCTTCTAGGTTTGTTTTTGTTAAGAGGCTAAACCATATGCTCTTAAGTCTGAGTGGAGGAAGAGGAGTCTGCAAGGAGGTGAGGGGTTTTCTCGTCTTCAGGATTTTATTTTACTCCCTTTCTCCTAAGGAGGATTCTCTCTGTAGCCCTAGCGGAGAGGGGACTGTGGTGATAAGGCACAAAGCTCCTTACAAGTCTGTGTTGAATCTCCTCTGGGCAAACTAAGTACTTGGCCTGGGTTTCTGCTGAGTCCTGAGAAGTGGAGCTATCCTGGGCTGTGTTGGTGGGAACAGAAAGGAGAGCACGAGAAGGAACGGTGTGGAGGTACAGGGTTTCTGCATATGCTTGCTGAAGATTAATGCAGATTTAGGGAATCTGAAGAATAGTGGGCCCAAGACTTGAAATCCTAGAAGGTTGCTCCTGCATTTCATTCTCTTAGTTTTTAACATGTTCAGAAAATATTTTTTTTCCCCTCAGATTCCTTCTGCCAGGACATGCACTACAAATTATGTAGTTCAAAACAGCAACCAAACCAATATATCAATCCAGGAGATAAGATTCTGTACACGAAGAGCTTTTTAGAACATAGAGAGCCAGTTCAGCCTCTGACATCAAGAGGCTGAGACTTGGCTGTACTCTTAGTTATGCTCCATGCATACTCCTAGGCGAAAGGCAGTGAGTCCAGGGGTATGACAGGTAATATAGTATGACGGTAAGTGGGCCTCCAGCTCTGAACAAAGGAACCACTGTGACTTCTTTTGATGCCTGGACAGGTGAGTTGTCTGCTGGGTTCTTTGGTTAAGGGATGGTGTATTCCCTGGGAGGACCAGAGACCTTAAGAGTTTAGACTGAAAAAAGATACGAAAATCAGAGTAGTATTTCCAGTGTTACTGTGCACTAGGTAGAGATTGTGATTATCCCGGCACAGAGTCTGCTTACCGTCTCTGCAGCACAGTAACTGTTTCGACCCCCTTGCTAGGCAGTAGGCTTGGGGGATCATTGATACTTTTCAAGTTCGATCCATTAAGGAGGCTTTTTTTGCATGTGATACAGTATAGTTACTAAAGTTGGGCGGTAAATGATGAATACTACTGGAAGAAGGGGGTGTGGAGGCTGTTATGACTGCCCTCGCTTGCCTGTGGGGTGTGGACTATTACCCTGGCAACTAAGATAGAAACAGTCAGATCCAGCAATATCTTCTGGCAAGTGCAGTGGGAGGTATGTGGGCCACTAATTCAGTGGTGAGGCACAGTTACTGACAGCATAACAGAATCAGAATGTATAAAGTGGTTTGGCTATGACTTTTGTATTTTGCGTGTTCCTGGGAAGTCTTTCCTTTTAGGTTTGCTTTTTACCTGGGGGAATTTTTTTACACACTTAATTTCTTTTAAAAAGTCTGACTGTTCAGGGTGTACTGTGCATCCTTGCTGTTGGCTCAGTGCTGATCCCGAATGCCAAGAGCAAAGACATTAAATATTATATTTGCTAAACAAAACTGACACATTCCTACTTTCACGCAAGGAAGCAGCGGCACTCCCGATGCTCTTGAGAGTTAAGAATGATCCATTTTATTGAGCGATATAATGACAGCACTAGCTGAGCAGAGCAGTAATTACTATCTCTAGGAGACCCAGGAGAACAATTTTTTAAAAGGAAAATAGTGTTTTTCATGTATTTCTTTAAATTCTGATATCAGCGGTTCAAGATTTGTCAGGCGTAACTAAAAAATAGGAATTGCAGCCAGACGTGTTTCAGGGGACAGATTGTGGAGGCCTGTTGAAGTCAATGGAGTGGGATACAACCCAGTGTAATGGTATGAGAGTTTGTCTGTTGGCTTCACTGTATAGTGAAACCTGGCGGTGCTCAGCACGTGTATGATGGAGGTCTGAAAAAAGTAGAAGGGACTGTGTTTAACTGGTATTCAGGCTGTTTGGGAGTGGAGGTAGGCAGTCAGGTAGACTCCATTTTTTTTTCCTCTTGGATTTTCATGAAGGCAGGTGGCCTGACTCCTGCCTGCTCTCAGTCTGTGTATATGGCAATGTAATATGTGAAGTTACAAAGTTAAAGAAAAGTTGAGAGGCAGCAAGCTTCTTGGAGTGTGTACTGTTTACATCAGGATGGTATGAAGATATGTAAGCTTTGGTTCCAAGGATGTTGCAAGACCTAATCTTCAATATTTGTGATGCTGACAAATTAGCAAGTACAGGCAAAATACTAGCAGCCAGGAGAGTAGAAAAGGCCATTCAGCACTTTTCTTGTAATTGTGAACAAACAAAATTTAAAAAAACAAGCCACAGTAAGGTCAGGAGACCCACCTGGACATAGTCTTGGCAACCTGCTCTAGGTGAACCTGCTCTAGCAGGGGGGTTGGATTAGATGATCGCCCAGAGGTCCCTTCCAACCCCTACCATTCTGTGATTCTGTGTGTGAGTTCATCCTTAGCTCCGAGGTATCGCTGCATGTCTAAGGTTTTCTTCCTTCTTACTACATTGTTGAGCATCCTCACTGATGGTATTGACTGAGGAACAGGACAGCAGTGCGCAGGACTCCACTCATTAGTGGTCATCCCTACAAACAGGGTTTGACTGTATGGTCTTTCCTGATGGTGTTGGATCACAAATATTTGAGCTCAGTCCTAATGGGATATAAAATATATTTATTATAAATAAATACTAAGTTGGATATTTTCCTGGGAGTACAGAGTCTCTTTAAGACTTGCCATGGATGGAATATGACATAATGTATGAACTCCTACGTTATTTTCTCCGTACAACAAAAACCCATAGAAAACTGTACTGATCAGATCCTTAGCTTATGTAATTGCTTTTCTGAATGAGCTTCCCTAGAGCTAAGCCAATTCACAGTAAGTCAGTATCTGGCTTTATATTAGCATGTCGCATTACTTAGACATTCCTTCCTAAATTCAGCAAGTTGGCTTTTTACCCATTGTGGTTATTTTTTGCCCTTTGTCCCTAAAGACTGCCTTGTCTGAGAGCCAAGGTCCAGGTGTATTCTTGGGAGTCAGCTGCATGCCAGAGCTTAGGGCAGCATTATACGCCAACTGGACAACGGAGCTCCGACTGCTCCTTCCCTGCTATGGAAAATCTCCTGCTTGATGACACAATTCCTTCATCCCCTAGATTTACACATCATTAGAAACCAAACCTGCTCCCAGGTTTTTCAAGAGCTTGTTAGCTTTTTAAAACATCAACAGTGCGGCCTGATTACCAGTGGGAAGGCTTGGGGAAAGCGTGTGACATGCAGAGTTTCTTTTATCCAGCCTTTCAAAGTGAAGGTAAATAATGGGGCTAGGACTTCAGGAGAAAAAAAGAAAAAGGAGGGAAAGAAAAGCATTGGCACAGAAATACAATTTGGTAAATAGCAGCGGTGCTAATTTCTGGCAAAACAGAGTTAAGTCAGTATGGAAACAATTAATGCCACTGTACCCATGAAACACAAGTTAAGATAGCTGATGTTTCAGCATAAAGTTCTTCATCAATCATTGGTTTATTTTATAGCATTCATAGTGCTGTGTGGTGTGAGTACTTCTGATGTCTTGTGACAAGCGTAATGAGAAAATGCAGGGCCAAACCCAGACCTGGCGCTGGACCCGCTTACACAGCTCTGAATTTGGACTGTAATGTAACACATGTGAAGGCATAACCTTTCCTGAAGGAACACAGATTCCACCTCAACCCTGGCCCTCGTTGAGGTTATTCCCTACGTTCAGATTTTATTGGTAAAGCCCGCTGAAACTTTTGTCTCCTCTTTTAAAAATTGCCCTGCAAATGATATGCTGAAAAGTCTGAGGTTCCCCATATGTCTGAACTGTTCTTTATTGTGTGAACGGCCTGGTTTTGCTGACTAAAAGACCAAATGCTTTGCAGCCAGATGGTATTGATTCTTTACAGTTGTGTTCATACATCAGATGTAGATATTGTATTCCACTTCCATTACATCTGAAAAGACTGGGTCTAATTGACAATATGGCATCCACATTGAGATGTTTGCTTTGTAAAAACTGGCCGCTGCTCAGAATTATTTTGTATTATTAACTCCTGTACATTGCCCCCGCTGTTTGATCAGTCTGTTTCTCTTTGTTCTAAGCCATATGTGTTTTCAAAACTAATACTTATACACCTTTCAAGGCCTCTGATTGTCGTACAAAAGACGATAACTCTCTAGGGGATCTAACTATATCCTGGAGCATACAACCTAATGAGAAAAATAACTTCAGAACACCATGCTTTGGTGTTCTGATACTCTATCTCCTAGCTTTCAATTCAGACAAAAAGAAAAGGATCCGCTGTTGATGAAGCATAACTGCATGAATAGCAGTTTAAATTTTATATTCCCAAGTGAGGCTGTGTTTAACAAGGGCACTTCCATTGCTTCTGGATTTCTCATCAGTTCTTTGGACACTTTCTGTAGGTGGTAAATACCCATTCTGTTTGCAAGAGGAGAAAGAACATTGTTTCAGGTCTTTGTGGTGTTGTAGCTTTTGTGTGTGTGTGTGTGTGGGTTTTTTTTCTTTTTAAAAGGCCCTCAAAGACTTTTTTGACTGCAATCTCTGTGGAAGAAGTAGAGGGAAAGGAACAATTATTCTAGGTCATAAATAACTGTTGGATTTGCTTAACGGTGAATATACGCCAGATTCTCTTGAACCTTGATATGGCTATGATGCGGGAACGACTAAGGGGAGAAGAGGGGAACAAGCTGTGTGTGACTTGCAAAATTGCCCTTTCCTCCATCCCCAGGTTTCTAGTCTGGAAGAAGGGTCTGGGGTGCTCCACAGCTGTGCAAACTGATGACAGGCATGAATTTGCCCCAGACCAAAATAAGCAGTGGCTGGCAGGGCCTATCTGGAAATGAAGATGGCAGGGTATCTCTGTGCCTTTTACATTTGCACTTGTGCTCCATGAGTCCCCAAAAGGTAGGCCGCTACCCTCTGATAGAAGGCTTTTGCTCATTTGCAGCTTACATAAGCAAGAGCAGAAGAGCCTGGGAAGAGCCTCAAGTGTAAGGCACAGCCATAACAACATCAAGGTAAGAACAACCCACCAAAAATACAGCGTCAAGGATAAATGTGTCCTGTCAGGGCTGCGACTGTTTCCTGGGAAGAGAGTGTGTAGGTCTAGGAGGTTGTAGTGAGTTGAATCTTCCTGTAGCATCAGCTGGAAGGTGCTTTGGCCAAGGGGGAAAAGGTGAAAGCCTTGTTCCTGGCTGGACTAGAGGTGCTCCATCTTGCCTGTTCTCTGTTGGTTTTTAATCCTCATCCCTGAAACACAAAATGATGCCCTTGTTGGAAGGGGGCAGTTGAACACTGATGTGAAGAATGACACTCTCATGTTCAAATTAACTGCAAGAGCTCTCCTTCCCTGAAAGGAGACCAATGTTTCTTTTCTTTTTTTTTGTTCTTGGTTGGTTTTTATTTGGTAGCTTGTTTTTGTTAGTTTTTGTTTTGTTGTTGTTTTGTTTTTGTTTTTAACCAGCTAAACTAATTTTAGGCTGTTGTAGATTCTACTGGTTTCAGTGCCTTTATATCAAGCACAGCTGGAGATGAGAAATAGCACAGGTTCACGAATAGCACATAG
The DNA here is from genome assembly GCA_009819775.1 of Phoenicopterus ruber ruber. Taxonomy (NCBI): domain Eukaryota; kingdom Metazoa; phylum Chordata; class Aves; order Phoenicopteriformes; family Phoenicopteridae; genus Phoenicopterus; species Phoenicopterus ruber. The sequence goes on from CM020217.1 coordinate 9,642,415, forward strand.
AAGAAGTCTCAGGCTTGACTTTTTTCTGTAAAATCTGACTCTCTTGGTGTGGGTACTACCGCTTTCTTTGAAAAATGGAATTTAAAAAACTGACTGATAAGATGCAATTTACTTGTCTATTGTGAACCAAGAAAAAGTACTTTTTAATGCAGAGCTGTGTAATACATTAAATATGATGTGAAAGGCTTCCTGGCACAGGTAAAATTTATTTTGGTGGTGCATTTGTGTGCAAGCTGTTACTTCGTAAGATGTTTTCATTTAGAAAACTGTTTCTGCAAAAGGATTTTGTAACAGTGCAATAAAACAATCTTGCCCATCCATCTTGAGTGGAGAAACATATTTCACTTTTCTTGGTGGAATACTTAAAACTCCAGCTTAAAAACAGTTTGGGATCGGAGTGAAGTCTGAATGAGAAGCAGTGAACCTGGTTACTCCAACATGGGGCAGATGCCAACTGGGAAATAAATTTGAGTAACTGCTAGGTACTTTAGTGCCTCCCATTAATATACTACGTGAGAACTCTGTGCTTACAATATATTATCCTTATCTCGCCCCTGTGAGAAGATTAATCCTCATTTGTGTAGTTGGGGGGTTAAGTTTTCAGAAAAAGCCAATGACTGAAATCGCATCGCAAGTCTTTATGGGAACTACTAGTTCAACCTGTTTCTTCAGAGTCCTGAGCTAGCTCTGCACTGAGACCTGTCCAAATCACTAGAGATCAAAAAGCAAAACTGATTAAAAGATAATAGGATAGTACTCGGCATCTTTGGCATTAAGAAGCCGTTATTGTGCCTGGTGGCTGCAAGAATATGTTGACTGTGGATAGTATTACAGAAGAGATTACTCCCTGAATTAAGAAATGTAGGGAATACTTCTGCCAGATCTCTCTTTCCAGGGCTAGCCATAATCAAATTCCTTTCTTTACTGTTTTTTGTAACCCCACTAATTGAGATCACCCAAAATGTTACCATGAGCTGAAGTCAACATCAATTAAAAATCCCATTTATATTCCCTATGAAACACATGGCCTTCAAAAGTGTTTGATTTTCATCGGACCTTCTCATCTGTTTGTCATTTAAAGTTCAAGCCATTTTCCATATTTCTATCAAATGCTGCCTCACATGGAAGTCTGGCAAATGAGCTTGCAAAGTAACTTATTTGAAGTTATAAATAATCTAATACTTGCCTCAAGTTGACCTCTCTATACAATAATATACAAATTAATGTCTGAAGCTGAGGGACATACAGTTCTCTAGTACTGCCTTGTTAGTTAAAGGCAGGGTTGCACTTGTACAGTTACAGCACTTGTGTTCATTCCCACTGGTGCAGACTTGGCCTTGAGGTAGAAGGGGGATGGAGGAGGAAACAGGGCACACTCTGTAATCCTGGCAGCTCTTCTAGGCAGGGGATTTGGCTCTGATGTCACTCCCAAGTGTCCCTTGCTTATTTATTTAAAAAAAAAGGTGAGCAAGCAAATGCTTTTTTGCTGTGATTGCTTTTTTGTTGTCGCATTTGTTCCTTCAAAGTCTGTTCACATTAACGTCTGGGCTCTCTTATGTTTCCTGTTTTGATAGGGAAGTGTTTGGGAACCCACTGGTTCATGGGTAGTTGGAGGGGGGCCAGTAGGGTGCTAGGTCTACCCCCACCACTCCAAAACTATCTTGGAGGGATTCAGCTGTCAAGGTGCTATGCATCTGGTGAGTTCTCAGGCATACACAGAGCCTCATGTGGTTCTTGCATTTTTGGGGGAACAGATTGGAGCAGCCTCAGCCCTCCTGTGTTTCATCTTCAGCATGGGCAGGTGAGCTTGAAATTGGGGAGAAACTTCAAACTGCTACCAATAAACAATGGACTTTAGTTATCAGATCTCAGGAGCTGTTTGGATGTCAGGTCACTCCCAGAATCAACCAGCTCAGGTTCACCAGAGACGTAACAAATAGGAGTGTTTGAGCGTAAAGATGCTATTCGTTGCACATAAAAGTTGCAGAATCTTGTTCCTGAAGTATTTTCATTTGAATGCTTTTCATTGCGACACACTAGACTTGGTTGTGCTTCTTTTGTTCTTAGACACAAGTCTCACTTAGGTTGATTAGACTTTTAACGTATTAGTTAAAGGACCTAAATGTTTTTGGAGGTTATTGGCACCTGAAATTAATGTGTATTGTTATCTCCTCTCTTAGAAAGAGAGGACTCTGCTAACATGGAGCTCTTGAGCAGTTTTCTTTTTCTTTTCTTCTTCTAATCAGCTTCAGACATAAAGTACTGTAAGTGAATGACCATATCTGCTAATTAAATTGAGCCTTGAATGACCAGGTAAGCACTCCAGTTGTCATTATGCTTCCACTTGATGAATTGTGTTTCAAGTTATTCTTGAGACTTTCCTAATGGCAATCAGGTTACTGGGACCTTGACCTTACCAATGCATCTGCTCTTGCTTAACTTAACTCGCGTAGGTGCCCGCATTGAGTTCAGCACACCTTTTACTTTTGTAGGTTTTTGCATACAGCTGAGCATTTAGAGGAGCGGGTTCTCGGGGAGCAATTCTGTATCGCATATGCTACCCTCCCAGTCACTGCAGCTACAGACAGCAACAGTATCAGCTCTCCTGTGCACTGCCGGTGTGGAAAATCATTTTAGCATGGGGCAGCAGAGGTCGTTGAAGCCACTTTAAACTGTGCTTTGCATGTTTTGGTGCCTTAGTGACTGGCATTTATATCTCTGGCCAGGAAGTTGTGGCTCTGAGTTGCATTCAAGGAATTGGGCCTATGTTATAGCTAAGAACACCAATACTAAGGAATTTGTTGTTTGAAGACATAATTTGGGAAAGCTGCTTCCGGGTCCTGGCCGTAGTTTTCATTTCAAGCTATCACACTATTTTGATCTTGAGAGTAATGCATAAGGAAATGAGAGAGTTGTGCTTTGTTTCCAAAAAAAAAATAAAAAGACCACTAGAGAGCCACAATACAGTCCAAAACTGTTTCCAGGAGCAGACACCAATGGCTTATATGCTAAGAGAACTGGAGTCTATTCACATCGAGAAAAATGTAGTCCTGTCTTGGTTTTAATTTGAAGCCATACACCTTAAAAACATGTAGTTTTCTTTGTAAGGTTTTTAGGGAGCAGATCTATGCATGTATTTCAGTCTTTGGTGTTTGTACATGTATCCTTACTATCTTTTCTAAAATTTGTGTGTATACGTAAAGCAGCAGTTGGTCTGCAAACATTGCTGTATATTTGGTAAGATTAATATGAAGATTTTACACACTTATTTATAGCCCCAAAATGTAAAAAGCTTAACAAAGTGGATGTTTAGAAGTACTACATCTACATTTTGGATTCTTTGCGCTTGCCTTCTCATGTGTTTGAATCTTTTGAGTTAATCTTTTTCACACTATTCTCTGAAATAATAAGGATTAGAAGTTAATCAGCCTTCCTTAAATATAAGAAGCATAATCACATGACCTCCAAAACTGGAGGTTTACAAAGAGCAGCAGATACCACAAGTCTTTTGATAATAAACATGAGAATTGATAACAATGAATTTCTTTGACCCAGTGGGATAATTTAAAGCCACGTGTTTGTAATAGATAAGTCACAAATGGGTAGATGAGCAGTCAGAGAACTTGCTAGGCTCTTTGTTGACCACCTGCTGTTCTGGGAATCCTGGCTGATAAACACAGCCATCCCCATCTGTAGATGGGGAGTTATAATTAATTACCTGTGACATTGATAAATTTCTATTAGGATCTTCTCTTAATCCAGTGGCGCATCTGCATCAGGTCCTCCTTTCCCTCTTCCAACATGAAGAGTCTATTTATGGACTCAGAGTTGTAATTAAATGTTTCATTTGCAAAAAGAATGGTTCCCAGGAAAATGGCTCTATTTCTGCGCTCGTGTTAGGCTTTGTCAGACATTACATAAGAGATTTGCTCATGTTGGCTGCTGCTCCTGGCTTTTCAGATAATCCTTTGTATTACGTTTCCAGTGCATGTAGATAATTTAATTTAACATTTTTCTAATGCCTGCATGCAGGAAAGCTAACCTTATATGAGCATAATTAGAATTATTTATATACTTTAAAAATTTAACTGAATCAGAATTACTGGAAAATGCATGGTTTTTTTTTTTAAAGAATACATTTTGCAGTAATTGAATTAAGTTAAAGCCTTAATTATTTTTCAGCTCTTGCCTTATGCTATCCTTCTCCCACTTGATCATGTCAATTGCTTTAACTGTATATAAAGTTCACTTTGGCAGCGATGGCTATCCTCTTTATCGCTTTGTTTCAATGGGTTGTTACTCCAGAGCCCCAAAGTTCTAATAAATTGTGTTAACAGGCTTAAAAACTTGTGTGAATAATGTCTTCAGGTTACTGATGCTAATGTAGACTTCCATTTAGATAGCTATGAAATAAACACAACCACAGTCCTTGTTGCTTTAGATACCATTTACACTGTTAACCACTGCAATCTGGCTTGCCTGGGAGATAAATGTGATCATTGACGAGCAATTAGGAAACAGTTTTATGGAGATCTGGGCTTTATGTTGTGGGCTAGGGGGGCAGAGAAGCAGCTTATTTTCTGAAGGTCAGAACGTGTCACGAGGGGATGAGCTCACACTGGGGTGAGGAGGGAACAAACACATTTGTAATTAATGTATTTTGGTGGTGTGGGGAAGAGAGGAGACAGAAGGCTCTTCTTTGGTGATGCAAGATTGATGACACTTGACCACAGACATTTTGATGCCTGAAGGCTGTTCACAGGCAGTTTTATTTTTATTCGTGTGTATATATATTAAAGAAAAAAAAATCACTATTTAGTCTTGATTTCAAGGAAAGGTAATGTTCTGGTGGTAACACAGTATAGTGTGCATGCTTACCTGCTTTTAGATGTGTTCCAGTATATGCAATGAAGACACGAAGGAAACAAAGAAAAACCTCTAGACTGCTTGTTTGGTAGTTTACTTCATTTCTGAGTTGAATAAGTATGGAAATATTAAAGGTGAAAACATTGTGTAATGAGCAGTCATCCTCTGCTGCAGGAACAAAACCCCAGAAGAATAAAGTAATACCAAAGCTTGCCTTTGCTGCTCTGCATAGAAATGTAAAGGACAGGTTTAATGCCACTCTCAGTATAGTGGAAGGCTTGGAATAAAATGAGATCACCCTGTCTTAGCTTCAGTTTTGGATTAAGCCAAGCCTAAACTATGGACCTCCAGAAGCTCAGGAAAATACTTTTGTTGAGGCACTTTTAAATGTCATGCAACATGCATGGTATAAGCATCTAGAACGCAGATGAAGATATGGTGCTGATACTTAAAGATTGGCTGAAACCCTGAAGCACTCCGTTTCGCTCTCCCTTCCAGAAAGTATGTTAGCACTTAGTATCTACAGATAAAACAGAGAAGGTTCTCATTAACCATGTAAATGCCTTACCCTGCTTTGAGTCTTGCTAAGTTCTTGGCCTTTTTGACATCCTGTGACAGTAAGATTTAGTACAATTGTAAGTTGCACAGAAGAAAATTCTGCTCTTTTTCAGTTTTGAATTTTCTCACTTTTAATGTTACGATCTATCTCCTTGCTTGTGAGTCAGAAGGCAGAAGGAGGACAGAAACGTCAGGCTTTTTTGCAATGTTGTTTCCTATTAGGCTTTTGTGGTATCTTCCCTGCTATTGTGTCTCTTCTTCTGAGGCATTTTGGGTACCATTTAGCATTGTTACCTGGAGATGTGTGGATCTCTGCGTGAATCATAGTCCAGCCTCTTTTGAGGAGCTATTTTCTGGGAGAGAAACCACGGGGTTGTGCCTTTTTTCCCCCCAAGCTGCTGTACAAGCCTCACGCTTGAACCTCGGACTCGGTCTCCTGAGCAACCCAGTGGCCATCAGGCTGGCCAGTTTGAGTGTTTAAATCCAAACATTGATCCTACATCTCAGGAAATTTTTAGCATTTGACAATTCATCTATGGGTGGGCTAGACAAAAATGAAACGTGATCGTGGCAGCCTAATGTAGAATAAATTATTTCAATCCAGCGTATTCTGTAGCAGGCAACAATCCTTTGATTTACACGAACAGAAGAAATGGCACAACTGGGCTGTGGCGCGAAGCTTGGGAGAGCAGTGCCAGTAACAAGCCAGACTTCTCTGAAACCAGATCCTGCCCTGACCCTGATTAATTACTCAGGAGTTGTTCGCACAACCGAATTCCTGCTGTCAGTGCCTCCGCGCTGCCTGCCGGGCCTGCCAATGAAAATAGAGCAGTTGTAATCCCTGTGAATTATCCCTGTGGCTGGATGTAGTGTCCTATCAAATGATTATCATGTGATAGGGCTCCTAGTGCTTTCCAGCTCCTCTGGTTCCCCTGATGAAATATTAATACACTTTTAACATTTGAAGTTATATTCTTGTATGCTATACTTTAGGCATATCTTTCTCTGCAGCCATCATATACTTTATAGAGCCAAAATACCCTGTATAGAACAGATCTTCTGTCTTTTAAGACAGACTTACAATGAATGGCCTTAGTTGAATCATTATGCTAAGTAACCAGCAGTGCTTTAAGTACACTAACATGGGCTGAAGTAAGTGTAATGCAGTATGAAGTACAAGCTTTTCCCGAAGAATTGTTTCTTTCATCTCCAAGTTAGTAAGTAGAGACTGGGGACCTGCTGTAGCCCTGGCTTGCATGTTAACTTGCCCATGAACAGCACACGGCAGCTGTACCATGGCAGGCTGGGGGATGGCTTCAGACTGCTGGGCGTGAGAACTGAGAGGCAGGTGAGAGACATCTTTCGGCTATGTAAGGAAGCAAGGGGTTGGATTTTACTTAAATGATACAGTTTTGATATCAGCCAGGTATATTTTTAAGTCCAATTCCAGGCTTTTCAAAATCTCGGCTTCCTTTCCTCTCCAAAATTCTCTGAAGCTCCTTAAGAGGAATGAAGCAGGTTTATTTGATTCTATTTTTGTGCTTGGACTTACGAAGTTCATGCTTTCGAGTTTTCTTCCTTAATAGGGTGAGATGCACATTAAAAAAAACAAAAAGACAAGGACTGAGGCGTTCATTTCTGATAATCATCTGCCTTTTCAAGAGCTTGAAATGAGAGTGAAGAACAAACAAAACACAAGTGTTAGGAGACCTGCAGTAGAAGCTGCAGGCTGGCAACATTTTTATGAATGAGTGAATTCAGGCTTTTTCAGCATGGAACCTTGCTCAGGATAGTGATTTCTTGAACACAGGTAATGGCTGTGCAGGTTTTAGCTCTTGCCAGCTTTTTTGGAAAACATATTAGCTGCCTTGATTCTGAAATTCCCTGGGGAGTACCCAAAGCGAGCTCTTAAAGTGGCACTGTTTGCTAATTAGTAAGGCCAACTGTTGTCTGGCCTGAATTGTCTGCATTAACAACAGGTTCCCTCTGCCTTCCCTCTCCAGTTTTAATTCTAATTGCTAACAGAGCACACTGTGATTATGCTAATAATTCTGGCTTTCCTACATAAGGACATATGTGAGATGTGCTGCGTTTCCCCGTTGTTTCATTCTAGTCTTACTGGTCCAGGTACAATATTCACAGGTTTTTTATTCTTTCTGTAAAGAAAGGTCAGCCTAGTGGCACTGCTGCAGCAGGCATTTCAGGGACAGCGTGCAAAGGAAAATGACAGCTTAGCTTTAATCATTACTGTCTAGCTAGGGTACTGATATGGCTGTTCATGAACTGGCGGTTGAGCACCTCATGGTTCAGTGTTGTAACTCACAACCTCTTTATTGCATAGAGGAGACCGTCGTATGGGTGGAGAATTGAAGTACGCCAAAGTGTCAAGTAGTTGCTTGAGGTTACCAAAAAAAAAACCCAGCCCGCTATGGCAGAGAAGACAGTGAGCAGCTATTAGGTGCCAGTTAAGAGGCCATTACACAGGCTTTCTCCTCCTGGCTGGGAATGTGCCAGGAGTCCTGTCAGTAAAACTGTCTTTTCTGAGGGTAGAAGACAAATTTCTCGCTGACAAACTGGAGCTGTGATTGAACTTCACAAGAGAGAAAGGTAGGTTCTTTCCCCAAAATAGGAAAACCAAAAAGACAGAGGCTCTCTACTGCAGAAATCTGAGACATAGGCTTTGTACTTTTGTGCATTTTATCCCTTCAGTAAATGGTGAAGTCGTGATTTTTGTAGAGTACTTAGATACGTGGTTGAATGTTGCTAAACAAATATGTTGCAGAGTAAACATGACTGACATAGGACTGGTTTATTGCCAGTGTTAATTTTGAATCCAGCTATCAAAAAATTAAGCTCGCCCTGATTAGACGCATCTGCCTACATGAGCTGTTTTCCCGCAAACTGGATGAAGCCAGGCTCTGGTATGTGGCAGTGGTACCACACTGAATCTTTGCAACATCATGATTGCGCTGCTGAGGATAGTTTTTTGCCAGAAGAAAAAAGTGTGGCATAATATATTGAAATGCATGCTACTGGGATTCATTCTGCCCTGTGTGCATAGGCACAGGGTAAGGAAAGGATACAGCTGCAAGAAGATGATTTTACATGAAAAGGACCAGGGCTGAGATAGACCACCAAGATTTTGGGTCATGTACTTTATATAGGGTCCAAGTTACATACAGGCAGTGGCTTCCACCTTTGGTGGGCACAGCGCTGACCACCTGTAGGAGACTGGCTTTGTTCCTAGCTTTGGTACTGATGTTTGTGCCCCCTTTGAAATGTCCTGTTGCTTTGTGTATGTATGTGACTCATCCCCTCGCAACATGGGGTGATCAGTGTGAAAGCCGTTTTGGTTAGGGAGGGGAGTGGCAGGTGGGCATGGAGTATGGTAGGGGTAGCGTTTCCTTCTGGCACAATGTTGTGCAAAGCCCTCGCTGCGCCGTGAGACGCTGATGCAGAAAAGCTGAGCGCCCTTTGGTTATCTGTTCCCTAGCATAGTTGATTCTGCTAGTGGTCCCTCATCCAGTTTGGTAAGCACCTTCAGATCTGGTGCTTAAAATGTACATAAAATGTATGTGATGAGGATTATTGAGAACACTGTGGAATTTCTCTCTATCATCTCTGTTGGGCTGAGTCCATAAATAGTGGTTGTCCTGACCCACAAAATTGATACTGATCTTTGCAGTATTGAGATGCAACAGTTGCAACCCAAATTAGAGCTTTGGCATTACAACCGACTTGCGTTGTTTTTGTGGCAGTTTTAACCAGATTGTTAGCAAAATAACTGTTGTTACAGGTTTTGTGTATAAGTTGCTTTTTTATTTCTTAATGTTAGTTAAGGTCATAAAAATGAGAAGCCAAAATATAGGTATTTATTTGATTGACAGTAATGGCTCTGAGAGAAGCCATTTAAATATTATTTACATATTTTTTGAAGCCATAATAAGCTATCGTGTCAATCCATAGCATGGCATGTTACTAAATGAGACTCCGACAGGGTAGCTCATAATGGTGTTATGCAAATTATGCACATTTAAAAACTTTTGTAAGAACATTACTGTACAAGCAAGGTAGCCAAGTTTTCAACATCAGTGATTCTGTCATTTTAAATTTAAAATGCACCGTCTGTATGTATGGCTAATGTCTCTGCAAGCTCTTTAATAAGGGCCAGACTCAGAATGTGTAAGTCCCTCCTGATTTAAACAAATACTTCAGCTCGTATAACTTCTGCTAGTGTTGCTTAGTTGAACTCAAACTAACAACTACCCTTATAGGATGGATAGATAGAAAATGAAAATGTATTTTCTCTTCTCCCTGGAAAACTTTATCTCTAAGATAGACTTTGGATGTTGAGATTGATAAGACTTGGATGAAAAGGGGGATAGGGTGTGGTTTAACCCAGGAAACGCTGGCAAGCTTTAAGCATTTGTAATGGTGGCAAATGACATTTTTCTGTAAATCATCTCTGAGTATTGTAGTTCTACACCAGTAAATACTCACACAGCTGAGTGATTAGTTCAGCTGGCCATATGGTTTTGGAGAAAAATGACTGTGCTCCCAAGGCAGGTGCTCAGCTCCTCAATAAGATACTGAGCATCAGCATAGCGTTGTGTAAGCTCTTGTGTAAAAGGCCTGAGTACAGATACTACAAGATTATGAACCCCCTTTCCCTGTGCAAAACACTCAGAGCCACCTGGCTGGCTGAAATACAGCTTCAGGAAAATCTAGCTCAGAGCTGTGTAATCAAAGTTAAAAAGGACAGATGAGTACTATTGCTGAGCATCTGATGAGAATGAGACGTCCCAAACACGAAGTGCAGCACTGCTGCTCTTCTGGGTAAAAACATCAATGGTTAAAGAAAAACGAAGAAAGCTAAATTGCTGTGCAAAGATTTCTGTTTGGTCTTGGAAAGCATGGTATGTCCAATGTGCCCAGTTTGAAGAACTGAAGACCTTCTCCCTGGAAAATTCATGTGATATAGAGACATTTTGAAGGAAGAGTGGATCCGCTTTTCAGAAAGCTTCCTCTACGTTTCAGAGTAAACATTTTCTTGCAGATGTTCATGTCCGTGTCTGAGGAACAGAAAGGATTGAGTCCCACTGGAGGCTGGGGAGCTATTCCAGCCTTTCTTTGCCCTGTGTGAAGGGAGCCTTACCAAAGGCTTCATGGAGCCCACAGACCTTTCTGTAGCATGTCAATTGATTGGGTTGCTCAGCAGAGACGTAGCCATGTACAAGAGCTGTATCTCCCTCTTTTCTGCCACTGCTCTCCCTCTCTTTTTTACGAGAGCACACTATTCCACACACAATGCGCACATGACTGCTGAAAAAAGCATTGGGAAATAGCCTTACTTGCCTGGCCAATATGCTGTCAGCACCATTTGAAGCCAAACTTGCTTAGATTTTTTTTGGCTGTGGAGATTCCTGAAATATAGAAGAAAGCAAAACTAAAAATGTATTTTAACCAAGCGAGGATGCATTCTTTCATTGCAGCCATCCCATGAGGTTTGGCCAGTCCATCAGCATAGGTTATAAGAGGGATTCCTGAAACGACTGCCAAAAGAGCTGCTTGGAGTGTCAAGCAAGATCTGGATAAAAGCTGCCGTGATATGTCAGCTGCACATTCTGATGGGCACTGATATCATGGGGGGGATTGTAGGGTCTGATGCTGACACCTTACTGCTGCCTTGCACTGACTCTAAACGTTCACTTCTCAGGCTAAATTCTGTACCTTGGGGAGCCTGTGATCCCTTCAGGAATGTACTGACGTAACTTCCAGTTGTGTTGATGATGAAGATCTTGCATCCTTGGATTTTGTGAGTGTTTGAATTTAAAATACAAGGGTTCTGTTTTGCTTTCTAAGTGAAGCTGACTGTTAGGCAGTAACCAAAATGTGCATAAAAAGACAGCCGCCGCCCCCCCCCCCCCCCCCCCCCCCCCCCCCCCCCCCCACCCCCCCCCCCCCCCCCCCCACCCCCCCCCCCCCCCCCCCCCCCCCCCCCCCCCCCCCCCCCCCCCCCCCACCCCCCCCCCCCCCCCACCCCCCCCCCCCACCACCCCCCCCCCCCCCCCCCCCCACCCCCCACCCACCCCCCCCCCCCCCCCCCCCCACCCCCCCCCCCCCCCCCCCCCCACCCCCCCCCCCCCCCAAACACAACCAACCAAAAAAACCACCCCCAAAACCAAACAAACCCCCTTATTCGACACTGCTTTTGATTTCTTCCTGCCCTTACAACCTCCTTTTCATTTCCAATCCAGGTCTGCCAAAGACTTGGATTCCAATCAAGGCAGCTCGCAGAGCATTAATACTCAGATAATAAATGCAACAGGCAATCAAGCTGCTATGAGCTAATGCCAGGACACTTGAAAGTGCCGTATTTCAGATAATGGTGTCAGTTCAGAAAGGCATGCAAACTGGTTTAATCAAATGGTTACATTTTATTAAATTCCTGACCATTGGGAAGGAGATTGCATAGGAGAATTTAAAAGATTGGAGTTTCTGGCTTATTTCTGCACTGCTGATAAGCAGTAATTTTTTGCAGAAGGGAAGAAGTAATCCTCTGCAATAAAACCATTTTCATAATACCATGGGAATGAGTTATTGCTTGAGGTAAGGCACAGTTTCTAATGGCCTGCCTAAGCTTTCATCTCCATCTTTCATGGGCTAGTCAGACATTTTTATAGTGCTGACACAAAAGAGAGCATTTATGTTGCTTCCATTCTCCATCTGTCAACAGTTAGGTTAAAGTGCCTCCTACAGGAATACTTTTGATCTGATTTTTATTCCAACGTGATTCATCAATATACAGTATTGAACATGCCAACTCCCGGGTCCTAATCACATATTTTTTATGCACCGTTAATGGTTAGCAAATAGGAAACAACAGTCTGTCTTTTTACTGTGAAGAGGGTGGTACGTACTTTCATTCTGGATTTCCCTGATGTACCTCCCTACCATTTCTAAACTATCATGAGTTGTTTTTGAGAGAATAGTGTGAAAAGTCAGAATACGTTAGGCCAGAGTAGGAAGCGGATTTTCATTTTTGCTTGCATGAGATACATCCATGAACACCAATAATTGATTCAAATTTGTGCATCAGGTAGGAGCAAAAGGCAAAGAGTGAAGCATTGTAATAAACCTTCTAATCCCTGTTTTACTTACGATTCCTTTCAACTAATGAACCTAGTTTTATTAGTGGCATAGACGACAAAAGGTTATTCTGTGGAGAAATTTGCAGACCTCCATGAGAAAACTGGCTACCTTATTCTGTGCTAGTGCGGTTGTAAGGCTGGACAGGGTAGATGTGTTTACAGCAAACTAAAGCAGACTATAAGGTGTACAGATTTCCTGTTCCTATCCAGTGGAAACCCTGGCTTTGTAATATCTGGAAAAAAGTACGTATAACAGAAAATAAACTACAAGGGCAAGAATTGTTACCTTTATTTTTAAGGCATGTTTTTCTGGGCTTATCTTCTAGGATTACTCTTGTGAATTCTTGTTGGTTTGTTTTTTTTTTTTTCCTGGTTGATCCTTACCTTCTTGTAGAATAGCACTCAAACCCAAATATGCCCAAAGCCAGCTTCTGTCACTGATGGTGAGTAGAATAGAAAAAGTATTCCAGACCGCTTCAGTATATCCTGCTACACAAGACAGTATGTGGCAAAAAAAATATCCTCCTGTGCTGAGAAGAAGGTGGAGGGGGATGGCAAACTTACTTTAACTTAAGAAAAAAAAAAAGTTAAACTCTGAAGAGGGGGGGAAAACAATCTGTTTTTAAAGGAATTTTCTTCAAGTACCCCTGTCCCTTGAGTAAGCGATATTTACTTAGTGTAAATTTCTTTCAGCTTTCTCTCGGATTTTGAGTGCCTCATTTTTCTCTAGCTAATATAGTGCCGTTCATATACTATATTTATGGGTGACTGGCTTCCAGAGGAAGGTAGGTGTGAAAGACCAGGCAACCATGAAACTGAGTTATATGGAGTACTCACTACAGTGGAGAAGGGAGTGTTTAGTCCCTTTCCTGTCACAGTCAGATGAGGCTTTCACACTACGGAGCGATTGTAAAGATCCAAAGGAGGTATTACTTGATTTTGTTTCAAGTGTTTTTCAAGTTCATTGGCTGAGATTCCTGGCTTCTGGAAACTTTACGTTATGTTTCCGAGCAATCCTGAGGATGCTGCTGGCCGCTGGAGTGGGTATTATAACACACTCACTCTGCATCTGGCTCGAGCTACATGATCAACTGTTAACCGTGATCTTGTTGTCCATGTGTATCAGATGTAAAGTAACTGTATCTTGGCTTCACATAAACAAAAGGCTCTTTTGTCTCAACAAAGTGCGTTGTGTTGTGCTTCTTGCTGTCAGTGTATTTGTATAATTAGGACTGTCAGCTGCTGCATGTGATTGTGTTTCTGAGCTCTTACGCAGTGAGAACTAGGCCTGAATTGTTCACAGAATTAAGAGATCAAATCCAAAATTCCTTGGACTGTTTTTATGTCCAGTGCTTTAACTGCCTTTGTACTGTGTAGGGTGATGGCAAAGGATCAAAATGTGCATTTATTTGGGGTTTTCAGATGTGCAGTTGTGCATGTTTTTGCAGGTCTGATCCTACAACTTTCTTTCATGCAGCTGGGAGCCTTCTTGTTCCCCCAGCCAATCTTTCATTGTTCCCACTAATCAGGACTTGAGTGCTATTAGAAACGGGAACAAAAAAATATGAATTTTACGCCCATTTTATCATATCTACAGCTTTCGTCTCTTAGTTGTGCTTCTTCAGTCCTCTTCTCATATTGTTGTCCACCCTCTGTTACCTCCCACACTGATGATTAATGGAATGCTCTACACTTTTTTTGAACTCTTGGTTTTTCCTCTTAGTTCCTGATTATTTTAATTCTGCCGACCCTTTTTCTATCCTTTCCTCGTCTGCCTCTAATTTACAGTATATCATTTCTCCTACTCCGACCCCTCATTTCCATTCCTGTAACGTTCCATGTTCTTTCTTGGAGCCTGGGCTGAGCACACAGACCGGTTTAAAATGAAAATATACTTTCCAGATTTTAGTAGCCCTAATTATTTTATTTTAAATGAAGCCGAGACATCAATCAGACTGTTCTCTAAATCCCAGTCACATCAGCAGCTAAATGAAAATATCAGTTATTCTCTCCCGTTCCCAGCCCACTTGCCTTTAAATGGTATTATAAGAGCAAATATTAGGAGTTTAGACATGTCCATAGTCTTTTGTTGAAAAGCTGTTGCAAACAAGGCGAGGGAGATGCATCTGAAATCCAATATCTCATGAAATAATATTAACAATGGGTCTGGCACATGTGAGCGTTCAGACAGAAGGCTGTCAGATCCCGTGAGGTTGAAAGTGAGAAATATTGAAAGACAAAGAGCAAATCATAGAATGGCAAGTTTAGAAAAAGGAGTTTTTTTTCGGCTGAGCGGTTGCAGGCTCCTGGGGCCAGTTCTCAGCTCTGACACCAGCTTGCTTCTTGGCTCCAGTCAGGGATTTCTGAAGAGCCTCACAGGGCTTGAGCACGTCCAGTAATCGGATCCTGTCCTCCCCGACAGCTTCAGCTTTTTTTCAAAGTCGCGAGTGCCCAGAGCTGCTAGGGACTTTAATTAGAGCTGTGGATGCTCAGCTCTGCCAAAAACCAGATCCCAAAGTGCCTCAGGTTGCTTACTCAAAAAAAAATGTGTGGCCACATTGGAAGTATTTGCCTTTTGGGCTCTCTTATAAGTTCCTCCCCTCTTCATTTTTCTTTCCTGTTAATCAGGAGAGATACTGCAGAAACTGAGAGTTATATAGGTTAAAAAGCTGTGTTAAGGAGATGGGACACTTAGCATGTAATCTGCTTAGAGACCTCGCCTGAGCTTTTGGAGGTCCTGTGTTTTGACTCACTGCAGAAGCATATAATGGATATAATACACCTCTTGATTCAGGCTTCTCATTTAAGGCAAATCTGTGGGTCCCTCTGGACCAATGGGGAGGGATGCTCTTCCAGAGGCTGATTTGGTGACTTTTAAGTTAGGGTCTTTATCTGAGTCAGATTTCTCTGATAGTTTTTACTGCTCCCAAACCCTTCTTCATATCCTTTCCTGGTCTGTCTTGCAGTTTGCAGTATATTATTTCTCCTACTCTGACCTGTTTTCTCTGTAACCAGGAGCACAGAGGAAGTTGGGAACGCTAATACAGGCACTTCAATAGGTACCCTCTATATACTGAAAGACAGTTTAAACTAAATAGGCAGAATGACAGGGGAGGATGCTGGAGAGGATGAAGTAGTTTGCGGTCAGTCATTTACAGAGTTAGGAGTATAATTGTCTCCCCAGGTCTAGTCCAGTGCTTTTTTTCCGGTGGACTGTGCTTTCTCTTATAAGTATATACCTTCTTGACAGTGTATACCAGTAGCCAGTCTTACATTAGGGATCCATTTCTATTTTTTTCCTGAGCAAGTTGGGTTTTTTTTAACTTATCATGGAAATGAACCAAACAATTCTGAAGTTTTTATTGCTTCTATTTCCCCTTTAATACATTACTATTTCTGTTTTTATTTTTCCCCTTTTTTCTTGTGCTAAACTCCAAGGGGATGAAGATACATGAGAGGCAACGTTAAGAGCTTTATCAAACTTCTGTCTAATAATAATGAGATTTGCAATGGGCTTCTAAAGGACACAGATCAGAACCACTTACCATAATGGCACTACAAAGTAATGAAGATTCAAGTGGTTCTTGTTAGATATGAAGCTATCAGAGTATCCGAACTCGTCTAATATCCTATTGCTAGAGAAAAGGCAGGCATTGATGCTGGGAAAGGTTTACGTCTATTTTTTGTTTCAAATCCAGGCAAAGCAGCTTGACGTCTGTGTTGTTTAGATTTGTGGGACTCCAGGTGTGCATGCTGGGGCTCTCCCTCCCATTAAACCTTTAAATAAAGGTTCTAATAAATTTCCATTAAAATAAGTAGTAACCACATTTAATGACCAGTTTGTTTGAGTGTTAACAGCCTGTTAGCTAACAAACTCGTCATTAACTGGTGCTAACTTCTCCCGACTTGTTTAAATAATCCCTTAACATCAGCCCTGTTTGTATTAGGGTACTCATGTAAAATCTCTGTCCGATACTTCCCTTTTTTCTTCTTTTTTTTTTTTTTTTTTTTAGCTGAGAATATTATCATCCAGTTTGGTCCTTTCTTCTTTGATTGTTCCACTTTCCCCTACTAGTCTTTGTTCGTTGAGATAGCAGTTTTGTTTTCTTCTGTATTTTTTCCAGATTTATCGTAAAATCTCTGCTTGTTCAATGAATTAGGTGACAAACCCCTAGAGGTAAATTCAACTATGGAACATAAAACTCACAAATCAGTGGAGCTGTGGGCTACATCCTGATTATGTACAGAATTCAAATGAGCTTGGGAACCCATTTGCGTGCTGTTAGAGGAAGCAGAAATCATGTCCCCCAGTCTTGCAAAGATACCAATGCTTTTTCGCAAGTCTAACAAAATGACTTATGTGTAAACTTGCATCACATTTGCAGAACTAGATTCTGTGTATTGTAGGCCTAATTTGGCTGTAGCATTTGTTTTAGACCACAAGCTGTCTTGGCTTCATCCTGTGGAAGGAAGAAGAGAGTCAGTTTCAGTTCAAATAAAATCTTAAACTTCAGCCAACACTCAGATTAAAGTTGATATCAGCCATTCTTGAGGTGATAATTATGGGGAAAAAAGTAGAGAAGGGAAAGAGTATTTTAAAAGTTTCTTCTGTGTTCATTGCTCTGACTGATTCCATCCTAAAACTGGTAAGTAGGGTGGGCAGCACCTCAGGAAGTTACCTATGTGTCTCCTTACCTCAGAGCAGGATCAACGAAAATTGTGTCACACCTGGCATGTCTAACGTCTTTTTGAAAGATCTCCAGGAGCAGCTGCCCTGCAGCTTTCTTGGGCCTTCTGTTCTTGCACTTTGCTATTCTTATTACTGTAAAAAAGCCAGCCTGAAATTTTCTTGCTGCAGTATAAGCCCACTGGTTGTTATCCTGCTCCGAAGATACAGCGACAAATGATTCCTCCTTCTCTGCAGTAACATACCATGGACTTGAAATGTTGTCACATCTCCCCTGAGTCTTCTGCTCTTTAGGCTAAATATCCCAAATATCTGTCTTCTCTTCAGTTGATCTACATCTTTCTTAAGATACAGGGCTCAAAACTGGACCCAAAGATATAACCATGGATGTAACAGAATGAGTGCTTCAGGTATTTTAGAAGTTATATTTCTATTTATTAATCCCAGTGCAAAATATTCCTTTTTTCCAGAAGCATTAGCATGTCCTGCTCAGGATCAGCTGCAGCCCTCTGATGCCTCTCTGAAGATGTGCTACCCAACAGCTGACCACCACTCTTTATTTTTACAGTTAGTTATTCCTGCCTATCTTACACTTCTATTGAATTTCATCTCCCCCCCCCAGTATGTCAAGTTGCTGTAAGGGACCTATAGTCATGAAATTCCCACTGCAGCTTTGCAGATGCAAAAAATCTGGGTTATTCAGATATGCATGCATAAATGTGTGTACTTCCTATAACAAACAGTCTTTTAAGCAGTTTAGTGTCATTCATTGCAGTTTTTACAGCTTAGTTACTGCCTCCCTCAATAGCTAATAAAATAGACTGTAAAACTTCACATTCTGTAGGCCAAAATAGAGGATACTTCTGTTGTTCTGTTTCATTATGAAAATAAGGTTTGTGATTGAGCTGTCCTTCCATCTGTTTGTGTGCAAGTCCCTTTCTGCTAACTTTTGAACCTGTTACCCCACTAATTTGACACAGGGGCAGAGGCCTCACAGGGACTGAGGCTTCCAGGATTTCAGGGTTTTTGTTTTGTCAGAGGTTGATTTTGTGAAACAAAAATCAAAGCCAGGGTTGTTTGTAACACTTTGGTTTTTGTTCAAGCATTGAAAAGACGTTTCAAGGCATTGGCGAGATAGTTGGGCTTTGTGCCATCTTTACAAAGCAGATGTAGGCACTCATGTAGGTAGCCCTGTAATGGATAGAAATGGTTGATTAAAATGACCACTTCTAAACTTAGTGTGATTTTATAGTAAAAACTCAACTTTTGTCAGGTGTCTCTGTGCACTATCGGGCCACAAAGAACAGAGGAGCGAGCGACTCTCTTGCATTGCTTTATTTCTTGTCAATGCTTACCCATGAGCCAATGTTAATACGTGCACATTTGAGGAACATTATCTGTGTATGCTTTACAATGGCCACATCCAGCAGTTGAAACAAATGCAGTTTGAGTCTCCTGATCTTAAGATGTCATCTGATTTTTCCATTTGCATCCTGTTACTTATGATGGGGAAGTGCACTGGAAGAAATTCAGCATTTGGATGATTTACTACTGTACTTTAGTATTGGCAGTTCAGCTATGTACCATCTAAAGCTCTTCTTCAGCAGCAGACTTCCATTGTAAATAAACTGTCCGGCTTAACTGAGATGTCTTGTGAAAATAAACACAGTGCTTAAAGGGCTGCATATGCTTTTTTACAAAGAAGCTACAGATTTGAAACCTGTGCTGCAGATTCTCAAATTCATCTTTAGATAGAGATGATGCATTTCAGCCGTTGGATGATTGCAGGCCCTTTGGGTGCCCTAAACTCTCTTGTAAAAACATTCAAGGACAGCGTGACTCTCCAGAACAGAGAGGCTGGAGTTTTGGCTTTAAGTTCTGTGGACTTTCCATAAAGTAACAATTTCCAAACTGCTGCTTCTTCCAGGAGAGTTAGAAGTGCAAGTTCTTGGGACAGATCAAAGGTCTGAGTTCAGCTACTCCAAAAGACCTTGCCTATAAAGTAGTAACGTGCTATTCTTGTGCACTTGGGCACGTCAACTGGAATTTTCAATTCAATGAGACTTTTAATTACCCACCCCAATAATGTGAAATGGAGTGACTTTAAAAAAATCATCTGTGTTAGAAGCCTTAAGAAAAATCTTGAAAGAGCCATCTGAAAATGGAAGATGTGGCAGAACTGTGTCATTTGCTAGATTAGTTTCTTCCCTTTTGATTTGGGCAGTCATCTGGCTTTAAATTACGTAGAGAGGAGTTATTTCTGTTACACAGCTGGGAGCAGAGAGAACGTGCAGTCCAGCTTCAGCAAGATATTAGATGATACTGGATTAAGAACCTAAACAGTCTCACTGGAACATGCTGGCATCTAGGTGCATGCTGCCATGCCTTGCTGAATTGAGACGTAAAGACCAGTTTTTTTAGATACCTACAGAAGTACCAAAGCAAATCAGGTGCAGAAGGGGTGATGCCTAGTTCACGGTGTTTTGCTGCTCTCTGTGCTGTCTTACTCCAAGCAGAGAGTTGTGAGTGTTGCTCACGTGTTCTGGGAAAAGGTGACTATGTCTCTTTGTCGCTGGAAGAGGAGGTGCATGGTAATTACCATTACTAAAGACTCATCCTCTGCATTTTTGTTTTGTTTTTCCTTTTTTTCTTTCTTGGTTGACAGTCCATCAGCGAATGATTTCTTCATGCCAAACTGTAATGACAGTGACTTCTCTCATTTTCCTTAGGGAGCGGGGACGGGAAAAGCTAATTCATAACCCATGTGCAACTTAGGTGAGGAGGAAAACAGGAAAGAAGTTGCTTCTTGTGTAGCCGGTCAGCAGTGGTGGGATAACCGTAAGTGACGTGCCTTTCTGCAGAGGTTTCCGCATTAGCGGTGGCTTGGATTGAGCAGATGTTTGGGCTGTTCTGGTCACTCTTCACCTTTGTCTGCAAGGTGCATCAATCACTGTAATTATAATGGGACATGGAGCCAGCAACTGAAGGAGAAAAATCAACCCAATCCTAGGAACAATCTTTCTTGATGAATTCTCCCCCTTAAATCGAAACAATTTGCCGGGTAACCCAGCTGGGGTTCATATGCTTTTGATTACTGTGGGCTATTTAGCTTTACAAAATGACATGCTGCTTAATGGACTTTTAATGGTTATAGGTTTCTCTCTCTTTTTTTTTAATGAGCTTCACCAGTTTGTTACTAATGCCCTGTAGAAATCTGGCAAAGGGCCAGATTTTGTTACAAATTTTCTGGTTTTCATGCGGCATAAGTGCAACCCATGCAGCCAGTGGGGATGTCTGTGTTACCAATCATACTGTAATGCCATTAAACAAAAAGAAAAAAAGACCTAATTGAGTACCGTGCAGTCCTAATAATGGCATACTCAAAGATGATATAATTAACACTTTGTGGCTGAAGTCTTGCAAGAAGTCCAGTCTGTTGTTCAGCCTCTGAAAGATGGAGTTTTGTAAAGCTCGCTGTGCTACTGCCAGGTTGACGTGTCAAGTGAAGGTTAGGCCACTGTCAAGGCACGGGTAAGGTTATGACCTTCTCAACAAGGAAGTGGGAACTCTCATAACATTTTGCTAAATATAAGGGCCTCTGTTTTCAGCAATGACTATGCCTCAGCTTTCAAATGATTCTTCTTAAAAGGGCTTCTTTATTTTCAGAGAGTAAATACTCAGCACTTCAGAAAAGCATGGCTTTTATTTATTTATTTATTTAAGTTGGAGGAGATTCCTATTCTGCAGTCACTAATTGACGCTGGAAACATGAGCTGATAGTACCAGAGGGTCTTGATGGAAGGTCTGGGCATTGCTTTTGATTTGCAGAAATTTACAGTGAAAGAAGATTTAATTATTTAATCTCTCTTACTGTTTTAATTTGGTGGTAAGACAGATCTCTTCACATTATGCATTCCCTAATAAGGGTGATAATTCTTAATGAACTTACAGTTCTGCCTAAACTCTGTACGAGCCCTGTCTCAGATGCCAGTTTTAGGTGGGTCTTAGGCAGAGGCTTTGTGCTGTGTTCGCCCATGGCGTGGATATGCCACAGCGTGGATAGGCCAAGCATGCGGTGGCTTTGCCAAATTCTCTCTTGTGTCCCAGGAGGTGATGCAGTGGCCGAGGTTCAAGAGGAGCCTTGTTCACGCACCTTGCTAGGTCTGAGTGTGATGTGCCATGAGGCACTGCGGTAGTTTTCGGAAGCCAGCCTTGCTGTAATGTTGGCTTGCTGAATGTGTCAAGAATCATGGAAAGCTTTGACTCCTTCTCCTCCCAGCTGTAAGGGGCCGTGTTGCTCTTCTGCTCTCAGTAAGTAGCTGGAAAATATTGGGCCACATCCCTAGTCACTGTGAATTGGCAGCACTCCTGCAGAATTGGTGCAATTGTACAAGTGTATACCGAGTGAGTATCTGGGCTCTGGCTTCCTTCAGTGAATAGCAAGCTTGGGTACCAGCTGGAGTAGCACCAATGGGAAGAGTAGTGCTGTTTTGGGTCAGAATCCAACCTGCTTACAGGGGAAAAAAAACCCAAAAAAACCAAAAAAACAACTGTGTTGTCCTGAAGAGGTGTGGCTGTTTGTTTTGCTGAGAATAAGAAACTGCATGTCTCTTAATTAGGAAGTGGATGCTCTTACTCAGGAAATGGTTGAGAATTTGGTAGAGTGCCATCCCAGGACAAATACAAAGGAAGTGTAACAAATATTCAAGAGGTTCTTTGGAAAGGAATAGAAAGTCATAAAAGGACAGGCTTCCAGCTTTATGCTTTGAGCCCAGAACATATTTAAGTCAGATTCATGGCTTTTAGGGCAGACAAAACTCAGCTGACCTCAACTGTGTTCCTGCTGGAGCCAGTTTTTCTCCTGGGCCTTGCATTGGACTCAAGAGACTGCGCTGCTTGTGCAGCTGGAGCCTAGGCAGGATTTTCCAACCGCAACTAACAAGAGTAGTGTCATGGTCTTTTTTTGGGCCATCCCTCAGGGCTCTGGTCTAGGATGCTCTTGGCAGCATGGCTTGAATCTTTATAGTTAGTTTCTTTGTGTGAAAATTCAAGTGTATGAAATTTAGCGAAACTCTGAAATGCCAAAGGCACTCCAGCAAGGTGCGCTCAACCTTTGGTTAGCAGAGGCAATGGGCAGGAGAGAGCTGGAATAGCCTACATAAAAAAAAAACTGTACGCGGTGCAATATATATGCAACTTCAGCTATCAGAACATACGTGCAGCAATAATGTAACTGAAAAGAGGAGTATCATTGAGACAAACTGCAGAGATGCAGTATTATTGTCCTGAGCTGGTAAATCTGCATAACCTGGCTGTAAGTTGGCACAGAGAGTGCTTCCAGACTGATTTCAGCTCATGAGGAACCACCTATAGCATCTCTACTCCTATGGCCCCCTGTCTGGAGACTTCATGTATGGATAACCAAGAGCTGATTGTACTTATATTTCTTTCTTACATAATTACAGTTTATTTTCAGTTGACATTGTGAACAATAAAGGAAAAAAAGTCCCAACAAAAAGCAAGTTGATAAAATACCAATTGAGTGTGCTAGTTTATTGAATATTTGTAGTTGATGCAAATATTTTATTCCCTATTTCCTTTTGCTCTGAGGTCACAGAACTTCTTTATGATCAAATGAGGACAAAAAAATAGCATTCTTATTCATAACAGAAGCTCAGATAAATAATCTACAAATACTTATCTGAATTTTAAAATTACATTAGTTTATGTCCCTTTATATTCACTTCAGAAGAATATTCCCACCAGGAGATGAATTTGGCCAAATGTTCCCAGAAACAGCAAATTTAAATGAATATCAGAAGTTCTTCAAAGGAAGGAAATTTCAAATCCTTAATCTGAGTATCTGCATCCAGTCAAAATTGGTCAGGCTTCCAACGTCAAACATTTGCAAAGATGTGCTACTAAGCAGCTGCAGTCAGGGATCTTGACGGAAACTGTTTGAATTACCAGGATATAAGTAATAGTAATGTTGAGTGATGTCTGTGTAATCCATCTGTGGACAAATAAAAAAGAGGCATAATTCATGGAGTGAAATTGTGAATTACAAGTTGAATTTGATTTAAGGACAAATAGTGACTCTAAGAGGTACGGGTCTAGAAGCTGGGTCTCAGTGAATTTAGCAGCAATGCTTTAAAACCTTACTACGAAGGATATCCCCTGCACTGGATGTCCTCATCCTTTTCAGAGTGATAAAACAGGATGCTTAATGCTACTTCAGTGGCCCCAGCTTGCAGCCTTGTGCCATGCCACAAACCTCCCATCCTGGAGGGTTTGAGATGGTGTGCCCAGCCGTGGTGGGCAGCAGCTGAGACTCCGAGACGCGTCCGGGGCTACCGTCTTGGCAGCGCAGGTGCTTGCCCCTGACCTGGGGCTGGGGCAGAAATGCCTGAAGCTGCTGCCTCTAGGGCTGCCAGAGCCTGAGCTGCCAGAGGCCCGAGAGATGTGTGGCATAAGCATGTCCTGCGTGGTGAACAGCAGAAAGAGCGATGATCATGTGTGGTTGCTGATGTGCTATGCTAATTGCTGTGATACGTGGCTCAGCTACAGAAGTAAAAGCCCACTGAGTCCACAAGTTTCAGACAGCACAAGTGTTTGTACTGTGCTGTTTGGAGCCACTACTGTCTGCTTTTTGTCATCCATATGCGGCTCATACTGTGCACCCCTCCAGCAGCCCCAGGACTGAAGCATGTGTAAATGGGTGTTCTTTTTTCCTCCTTTCTTCTCTCTAGACTATCCTTTAAGGTTTTACATAATTTACATAGAAATAATTTGTTCCACATTTTAATAATTTCCTGTGTAAGGAGGAAGATCATAGGGCTTTTCTGTTGTACTCTGAATATATCTGCAAATGTATCTCCATTGTGTATGCTGTCTGGGCTGAATCTGACCTGTTCAGGCTGGGATTTCTCAAAAGGACCCACATTTCTTAGTACAAGGAGTTTATCGGCTTGGTAGTATTTGTTTTCAAATTTTTTTTAATAGCTTTGAAAACCACCATCATATTCTCAGGGGATCCTAGTGTAGGAGGAGTCAGCTGAGTGTCTTGGATCCTTGTACAAATACATATTTCTCAAGTAGAGGGGGAAATCTTGTAATTAAACTCACCTGTATTTTATTTATTAATGAATACTTTCCTTTAGCTGATCTGAGGTCCACTGCAACTAATAGAAATATTTCTATTAAATGGCAGCAGATTTTGAGTCCAGCTCTTAGTGGAAGTATCTCCGCTCTTCCAAACAGTCTACCCAATCTTAGTGTCATGGCATTTCTGAGTATTCATTCACATAACATTTGTAGCTCTGCGTCTTCAGTTAATTAGGCCCCCCACTTTCATGGCAAGGTCTGAGTCTCTCCTGCTTACCTTACTGCTGCTTCTGTGCCAGTTGGAAGACTTCGAGACATGGCTTTCCCTTACAGGGCAGTTTTGGGTAGGAGACCCCCTACAAAACCCAGTTTGGATTTCTTGCATGACAGGATGTAGCAGTGGCCACAGACACATCGTTATTTCACATTTTACACAGAATATGGCCATTTTCTGTCTTTTTCAATTATTTGTTCTCCTCCTCTCCCTTTGAAATGGTTATAATGTTCTTAAAAGTTGACATATTTATTACGTTAGAGAAGGAGTCTCCCTTTATTCACAGAACAGCATAATTATATGGGCTGTGAACAGAAAAAGCTTTGTGAAAGCCTGCTAGTATTTTGCCATGTCTTAGCTCTTATTTGAAGAACTGCTTAGTTTTCACGCTGTAGGCATCTTGGCTGCTTCCGAGATGTGGCTCCAGCCTTCTGAATGGTGGGTTGGATGGTGCTGGCTGGCTGGCTGGCCTCGGGCAGGCATCTACCTAGGGGTCTGGTGCTTTAGCTGGGAGATGTTTCGAGGGCTGGCTTCAGCTGGTGGCCTTGCTGGTGCCTGTGGCAGAATTAGGTGGCGAACCTACCAGAAGCCTGGCTAGGAGTGCTGATGTTTTGTATTAGGCAGCCTTTTTGAAGGTCTGTTGAAAAAAATGGAACCCAAAGGTTTTAGTGAAAACAGTGACTTTTTGAAGATCATTTTTACTTGCTGATTTTTTTTTTTTTCCCACTTTAAAGCCCTGCACATGACTTTATCTGTCAGGAAAAGAAATAATCTGTCACTAAATTGTTGCTGTGACTAATACTCTGTGACTAAACATTGTGAGCCCTTCAGCTCAGGGAAAGTGCTCTGAAAGCCCTGAACTGGGGATCCTCTTTAGCAGAAAAAAAGAGAGGGGCAATGAAGATCTTTCCTACTTGTCTGACCCCAAGCTATGTTGGTACTAGTGTGAAGATTTCCAATGCCTGATATTGCCAATTGTATGATGTCCGTCTGGGAAAGGTGTGGGGAAGTAATACTGTACTTTGTCACCAATGCTGTCGTTGACAAAAGTCTTCCTATTCCTATTGAGTGCTTTATCAAATATGAAGTGAGATTAATTTCAAGTGGCTTTGGGGTTTGCAATGAGCACTTCAGTGCTGGAGGCTGGTGTCATTCTCCCATAGGAGCGAAGGAGTTTGTAGAGTTTTGTTATTTTATAGTAATCTAAATGCAGATGGTGGCCCTTAATCCTAGAAATTGGTTTTGTGTTTGGTTTTTTTTGTGTTTGGTTCCCCCCCCCCCCCCCAACAGAAACTTACTGTTATCCCTTTCTGCAACTGGTATTTATAGGAGATGGATGAAAACAAGTCTGAGGCCAGTGCTAGGGTGGCATGCACCAAGGCACCGCCCTTTTTCTGTGCCCATTTGGGATTTTAGCCCACAAGACACCTAGGGTGGGATGTATGTAGACACAGAAACCCTGGAGACCTGTTTCCAGTTTTGACACGAAAGGCTTATGTTATGCCCTCCCTACAGTGGTTCCATTCTCATTTGGTTAAAACTGAACTCTTTGGGATCTCAAACAAAAATCACTTGGTACTGAATTCTGCCTCAGGAGTGTGAGGGGGAGAAAAGGTGTAAGCAGCACTAAATCAATACAGCCGGGCTCCTAACTGGGAAATGCTATGATTCCTCTGGGTTTGAAATGAATATCACATCTTTTGGGTGCTTAGCTGAACCTTCAAAGCTCCAAACCTCTGAGCTGTGCTTGTAACATTAGCATCACTATCGTTTGACTTTGAAAGCGGGCTTTGTTTCAGTGGTTTGCTCCAGCAGTATTTTCTAAATCTTCCCTCATTATGCAGCTCTAAAGACAGGACACCAGCCATGTTGCTGCTTGCTTATTGCAACTCCCATGCAGTCCGGCAAATGATAAACAAAAGTCTTTTGTATAATATTAATAAGCTTTCAGCACTTCTCAGCGTGGCCTGTTGTCATCAGAGTAAATCATGTGTATCAAAAGCCCTTATATGTGAAAGTTTGTTTTCATATCTGGCCAGCTTTTCTATTCAAACCTTTTTATCATCTTGTAATAAAAATATTTGTTTATTTTTTCAATAGCGCTTCAGTCGTGATACAGGAACTGCTTCCCTGAATATAACAGCACTTCTCTAAGGAGCTTTCTTTGAAATCATTTTGACTGACCCCTCCTAGCTGCCAGTGGACTTTCAATACTGTTTACATTAAAACAATAGTAGCAGCTTCATAAATAAACAGGTGCACACATGCCTGAAAGCCATCTTGTAATTGAAAAGTTAAAGTTTTCTTCTGCTCAGGCTCGTCTATTTTATCTAGCTCACTGTGGTTTTGAGCTAAATTTAAAATTAAAATTCTGTCTTTATACTTAATGCATAGATCATATTCTACTGATGTGTCCCACAGTGAAAGTTTTGAATGAAAACATTGAGGTTCTGCTATGTCAATATTTTAGAACCAGCAGATATTTGCTAACACAAACAAACACTTTTCCTTCTCTCAAGCTACGGGGATAACATCCTGTCAATACCTGTGAGTAAATAAAAACCTAAGACCGAGCAACCTTTTATGTGCTCTGGAGCTACTGCTACCTTTCTGTTTGCTTTCTAGCTTTTCCTGTGGCTGGCTGCAAATGCCAGGTGATGGAATTAAGGAGATGGTAGAGAGATTTAATGTGTTGGGTTGCCCAAGAAGTACTTGTCAGGGGTCTTCTAAATCTCTCATATCTCAGGTTCAGTGTTTGCTCCTGGGCACTACAGGAAAATTTCTTGTACTTAATTTTTAACCCTTTTACATTTTCTTGAATAATAAGCCCCTTTTTATAATTTCCAGCAGTTTACTTGTAATTTTATGCTCAGAAATAGGATGCAAAAGCACCTAAGTGACTCCAGAGTTTAAAAAGGCCTGGGTAATACTGAAATCGGAATTCAGCTAGCCTGAAGTCCACTCAGACTCTGAGTGGATGCTGAGTTAACTGGACAGGTAAGAAGGTGCGTCTCTGCACCTAGGATGTGGCCATAGGTGTGATAAATTACTTGTCTCAAGTTAGGCATTGGTCTTAGGAGCAAACCCATACTGTCACATCTGTGTGACCTGGTGTCAGCAGAGCTTTGCACACAGATGTGCTTACCCAGAACAGTCTGCTTGTTGGACCAGCTGTCAGTTTGCTGGCCATGGGCTTACCAGCACCCTTGCCCGTTAAAGTGCCACACAGAGCTGTGAGTATAATAAATGCCTCTGGATTGAAATGCTGTGCTTTCCATTTCCTTCTGGAAAAATATGCTCATAATTTGTAGGAAATTTCTGTAATCAAAGGAAATGGAGGTCTTTAAGTTGCACTGCTTATAATCGAGCTCCAACCTCAGAAAGTTGATAAAATACTTTTAGCCCAGACTATTTATATTTCCCCCCCTGCAAGTGAAACAATGGCATCTCTAGCTGGCCTGACATCCTTCCTGGCACGTCCAAAGGAGCAGAGGGCTGGGAAAATGGCTCAGCAGTTGGTTCAAACACCCCATGCTTCTCTCGTTAAGAGAGAGGTTTGGAAACATTTCCACGGCTCTAATTTGATCTCTGGGAAACTGAAAGGTTAATTGCACAATGTACAGGGGCAAAATAGATTTCCAAGAACATCTGGCACTATGTTATTGAGTCTGAAATGAGATTAAAGCCATTCTTCTGGGACACAAGCTCTTGCCAGCCACCATGGGGAAGGTGTACAAACTTTATGTGGGTTTAATGAAGACATGGTGTGTATATTTATACACGCACACATTGTTTTGGTTTTTTTTTTTCTTTTTTTTTTTCTTCTTTTGTCTATGGCCTGTGATATCTGGGCTTGGTTTTACAGGCTTTTCTTCTCACTTCATTTCCACGAGTCCCCATTACGGGACATTTTGATTCCTGCAGTAAGTCTATGTGGTCTTTTCCCTTCTGTTTAAAAATGAAAAATCATCAGGCATGTTTTCAGTCTTATCTGCCACTATCCTTCTCTGCCACCTAGCAATAGCCTGATGCTACAGAAAGAAATCATGGAGGAGGCAATATCAGGGGACACGATAATAGCTTTTGAAAGTCACCAACATTAAAGGGCAAGGCAAACATTTGCCACCTCTTAAACACCAACTTTATCCTGAAGATATTTGGGAGTGTAATGAGGGATGGAAGAAACACTTGCTTGAAAAATGTGAGCTGTGCTTGTGTCCGAGGCAGGTGGGGAAAAAGACACGTCAAAGGGGTGCAGGGGTGGGAGTGGGTGGTGAGGAGGTGACTCATTTCTTGTCAGGGAGTTTTCCTTTGCTGAGGTGGGCTGTGATCTACACTCTCTTCCCCAGCCTTTCTAAGGATGAAGGAGGAATCAGTCAGCGGAAGAAATGGTAATGAATAATGATTGCAGGATCATCTCTTGTACTGGAGAAGTCCAAGTGGAGAGACCCTCTCTGAGCCATCCGTTTCCCCGAGCGGATGGCTCGCTATTACTGGCTTATCTGCCTGATATGTGACACTCTGGTATCTTTAATATGTCACAAGTTCTGACAGATTTGGCAGGTCTTTAGCTTGGAGATCAGCTGCAGAGCTGGTTGGGTGAGGAGACTGTAGAGGGCAGTCTGAGACCACCGGTGATGGGCTGCTGCATCTGTCAGAGGTGTGCAGGGTCTAATATCTGCCACCTGTGGGGAGGCAGTTCTAGGGGGGGTGCAAGAAAAGAAAAATGGGGAAGCTGGTCTGTTAGATTTACAGTAAATGTCTATTTGGCTTCACCTAAAAGAAATTCTTCATAGGGCTTCTTTTTTTTTTTCTTTAAACTCTCCCCTTCCCCCAGCTTGCTCTGTTTGAAAACAGCTAATGCTGCTACTGGCTGAACAGCATGTTTTCACACTGCAATCACTCTTCGAGGGAGAGAAGCAAGTTGTGTAAATCCTTCTGCTGACAGTTGAGATGATTTTTAGTCCGTACACAATGGGTTTGACTTCACCACACAGTGAATGAACGTGACAGGGAGCGGGGTGGCATTCTCCAAACACCACTTTACTGCTTGCCAGTGCCACAAGGTAGACAGAGAAATCTCAGTACCTGAAGTGGGGTGCTGCCAAAGCAAGCAGCAGTGATGGATGTGGTCCCCCTGCAAGGGGAGGCAGGACACAGTGTGCAAAACAGAGCAGTGCTGGACCTGGGCAAATTTATTTTTTGCTTACTTGGGGGCGTGCAAAGCAAACTTGTAGCTGGGCAAAACTCTTCATTTTTTTTTTTTTTCCATACTCTTGGCCATCTGTGAAGTGTGAGAGTTCGGGGCCTGACCCTATCTCCTTACCAGCCCAGGTAGTTCAGTCCTGCCGGTCTCACCAGGGAAATGTGGTATTGCCATAGTGGTGACGTTACATGCTTCAAGGCAAGGGCATGGGTTGTTGGCAGCTCTGTTAAAGGTGGCCACAGGACTGTGTAGCAGTGAGGTCACCAGGAGGGGAGTTTCTCAGCACAGTTGCGCTTCTCTTTTGATGGCCTCTTCATGGTGAGGGGGGATGTGTCTGAGGTGTCTCATGTTGTTAGTGAAAAAGGAGCAGGCTCTGGTATAACTGCAGTGTCAAAACAGTCTCACTTTTCTGCATGAAATCCTTTACAATAGAGCATCATCTGAATTGATAAGCTGGGGGAAAGGATCAGCCCTGTCTGATTCTGAAGTTACTGGCAGTAAAGTTTTTAGCCCGTCTTTGCTTTCTGCAATAATCGGAGGAACAAAAAGCTACTAGTAAACACACTGCTACCCAGTTTTCTTCTCTGGATCTGATCCTACTGACTTGATTTCTGTAATTACTCTTCTATGTAGTCAGGATCAGTCATGCAAAGCCTGCTTCTGTAAACACCTTCATGCATATTTTTATTCATGTTAATATTCTCTTAGATTTTATTGGAACAGTTTGTGCTTGTGAAGTCAGAGTCTGCAGAATTTGGTCCAGAACTTAATTTGATTTTAAATACCCCTCCTTTCTAATAAGTTTCTGCAAGGCAGGGTTTTTTTACATAGCTGCCGTGGTTTTGATACTGCCCCTTTGCTTACAGTATGCATGGTATTTCTTGCCTGTCTTCTGAAGGACTTAGTAGTTGCCATTACTAATTAAGCTTCACAGAGCTCCCTTGGAGGGGATGAGTAGCTTAGAGCCTGTGTAAACTGAGGCAGAACAAAGCCAAGAGATTGTTTTCCCTTAGGTCTCACGGCAAGCCTCTGGCAGAGCTGGGAATACAACTCAGCTTTCCTCATCCCCAGCCCTCTTCTGTAACCATAGGCAAGCTGGAGCAAATTAAACCCAGGCAAAGGCGGGTACAACTCCTATAGCAAGCAGGGAGAATTGTGCCCATTGCACGAGCTCTGCGTTTGGCCCATTGCCTGCACGCTCCTAGAATAACAGACATATGGAACATGTTGCCAAGTTAGGCCCTTAAATCAAGCTTTTATAAATGAGTTCAGGAGGAAAGGAGACATATTTTATTTCTGCAGAGAGAGAGGGGGATTGAAGGAGGTGGTGTTCAGCTAACCCCAAAGGGGGAAAGTTTATTAGGCCAAGTGGCCTTTTCCTTCCCTGTAATGCCTTTGGTTCATAACTAAGAATTCACTTTGCAAAAAGATAACAAAATACCAGCCTTGCTTCCAAGTACATGTTAACACTTTCATTTCAGGTGATCAAATTCTGGTAGGGACCCATGCTGTATCCCAGCTGTTAGACCAGCTAAGCAAGAGTCTGTGGTACCGCCTGCGCTGGAGGAGGGAGGAGAGCTCCATTTTTAGGCTGGAGAGCACATATTCCACGCGGACCTCTTTTGCAACAGAGTAGGGGTCCAAGAATCCACTTAAGGCAAAAGAATGCTGCCATGTTAAACCCTTGGCTGTAAGCCTCAGTCAATTGCCAGCATCAACAATTGCTTTTCCCATGAAAAAGGACATTTTCTGCTCTGGCAACGTGAGCGTTTTATATCTGAGTGAAAAAGCTGCCATAAGGCTTTGCAGAAGCAAATGCTTGCTTTTAAATCAAGGCAGACTGTGCTGATACAGGGCATGGCTTTGCAGTGCCAACCTACGCTGCGTTAAAGCATCTGCAAACCCTCTCCTCCATTCTGTTTACTTCTGAGCTCTGACAAGGTCCTCTCTGTTTTCTTTTTCCCTGTTTTCTTTTTTCCTTCCTTCACTGGGTGTAGACTTGTGAAGTATCTGCATGTAACATTGCGAGTTGCTCAGATGTGGTCCATCTACTTCTGCTTGATCTCGTCTTACTAAAAATGAGCTTTGGTGGAAGGGAGAATTTTAAACCAGGCTGCCAGTTTAGAAGGCTTTGCAGCCCACAGACATACCTGTGTATCCCATGCGCTTTTGTAAAGTGACAGTGAATGACAGAAAGGGAGACAGGATGACTTACAGCAGTTGGTTGTTGTTTTTAAAGCTAAAGAAAGGGGGAAGGAATCTAATGCGTGTGCATTAGGATCTTGTAGAGCCCTCAGAAACATAAAATACAGAACTACATACTTAATGTCAATGTTTCCAAGTAGAACTAGTGAAGTCCTATGTGCTTAGTCAATCTCTAAAGGACTGTTTGAGGCAGTCACAGTGTCATGCCTTTCCTCTTCACTCTTTTCAGACATTTTCTGTCATACTTAGTAGATAGAGGTTCACTGTTCTCACAAAAATAGCTGTATCCTCACATAAACAAGAGGTTTACTACGTGACTTTCTTTTCTGTTCTGTCAGAAATTAAAATTAAACACAAAACCCAGAATTAAACATCATTAATTCAGGATCTACGTGTAGTCTACCTATACGACTATAGTGTGTAAGTCAGACTTCGCAGGTATTGAATGGAGGATGCTCCAAATGACATTTCATAAGCATCATGTTGGCTGAGGTATATTCACATCTGCTCTTTGGGGAACAAATGATGTGTTAACCCTAAGTGGTTTTGGGAATAGACAAAAGTGTATTTTTCAGGCAGCTTATTCATGACCAAGAATGCAGTCAACTCAGTTCTTAATAGCTTCTGCAGACTCCTCCCTTTCTTCGTTTACGAAAGGAGATCCTGCATGAAGAAGACAGGTTGATGGTAAGAATCAAGCTGCACTGAGTTGCTGGCAGAGACATTTAAAAGCCACATTGAACTATTTACCCCATTCAGTAGTTTGGCAACTGAAAGGTATTTTTTGAATACAGTAAACAGCAACAGTTTTTATTTATGCTAACATCAAGTTCTCCCCATAGCAATCTCCATAGGCTAATGAGATAAATCTCACCCCTGTCCCTATGCCAGGAGGATAATTGTTACTACATCCGCTGTGTAGGTGGCTACGTATGCACAGGTCTAGTGACTTTCTAGAGATAAAGAGCAAGTCAGAAGCAAAGAATGAATATCAGTTTCCAGACTTTGTGCTCCTCTCTTCTAGCTGCTAGAACTGAAGCAGTCTTTATTTAGGGTTTAAAACTCAAATCCACCTGAGAACTGGCAAAGGTCATCCTTGTCATTATCAGAGCTGCTGAATCAATATTTTTTTTCAGTAAATGATTTGATTTAATGATCTCTTTCTATTTCTTAGCTGGTCCTAACAATTGCAAGTCTGTTCCTTATTTACAAATACTTGCCCAGTGATTTAAGGAAATGAATCCTGAACTGTATGCAAAATATCTACCTTGATGAGTAGCTTTTTGAGACTTGTGTTTGGATTTGGTTGTCTAGCTCATGCAGTACTTACTGTGCACTCTGACTAGATGACAGAACTAGTTCAAACAGAGAATAACTGATACCAAGTTTACAGCAAACAGAACAGAGTACTGACTATCCTTATTTGCATGTGAATATGTATATTCATATGAAGAACAGCTATTCCTTGGATGTTAGGTTTGTTCAGTTTTCTTCTTTGTAGCGCTCTTCTCAGCCTGCTGTACTTTTTCTCCTAAATATAAAAAATTGGGGGGGAATAAACTCAGGCTGTCGGTAATACAAGGCATGACCCTAGTGAAGAAAACATCCCAACTTACTGCAGTTATCTGATTTTAGACAGTCCTTTGAATGAACACTCCCCAGTTACTGCTGAACAGAGGTTGTGCATTTCAATTACCCTGCATCAGAGAATAAAAATACCCTTAGCAGTGCATTTTTGTGCTATTGTTTAGGGAGGTTATCAAATGTATCAAGCATGCTTGACCACTTTCTTCTCTGGCCACAGAGCAGTTTGTTTTGGCAATGTTGTGAAGATCCTTGGTTAGTATTGACTTCGGTGCTGATTGAGGCTAGCTGAGACTCCGTCTACTGTCTCCCTCAGCATTTTATTCTTCGTTAATGTTTTGAATGAACGTTGAAACAAAAAATAAGTTGTTCAGGCTTAAAATTGAGCATGTTCTCTACTACTGCAGAAGTCTCCTGTTGGTTGATAGCTGGGGTTTCTGTTTTCTGAGGAGGAATAGGCTAACACCAGTACTTGGAGAAATCATTGTCTCTCTCCAGAATGTCCCAGCGAGACCATCCATCAGTCAAGAATCTGTCTGGAAGAACTTCATGGGACTGATTCTTATTCTATTCATATTTATATATGTTATGGCCCTTTATATCAGCGGTGATGTAAAAAAAGGTCTCAAACAATGTGTAAATTACATATAATCCTACTGCTAAAACTTGTCTCTACTGCTGAATTCTTGCATGCAGGGATCAATCACAGAATGATAGGGGTTGGAAGGGACCTCTGGAGATCATCTAGTCCAACCCCCCTGCCAGAGCAGGGTCACCTAGAGCAGGCTACACAGGACTGCGTCTAGGTGGGTTTTGAATACGTCCAGAGAAGGAGACTCCACACCCTCCCTGGGCAGCCTGTTCCACCCTCACAGTGAAGAAGTTTTTCCGCATGTTCAGCCGGAACTTCCTATCTTCCAGTTTGTGCCCGTTGCCCCCTGTCCTGTCGCTGGGCACCACTGAGAAGAGTCTGGCCCCATCCTCTTGACACCCGCCCTTGAGATATTTATAAGCGTTGATGAGATCCCCTCTCAGTCTTCTCGCCCTCAGGCTGAACAGCCCCAGCTCCCTCAGCCTTTCCCTGTAGGAGAGTCCTTTCATTTGTATAATTAACAATCAGCTAACTTAACCCCAACCAGTAGATACAGATTTTTAAATAACAAGGGGTAGAAATATTTCACGCTAATTAAATAGGAAAAGTAGCATATGGAATCTGGTATAAGAGCACATGGGGGAAAGGCATCCTGCGCTAAGTGGTATGTGTACTTACATCACAGGCACTAGGCTTATAACGCATAGTCTGACTGACAGTCTGTACACATCCTCAGATGGTGATGGATAATGCAACTGAGAACATTTTAAATGAACAAAAGTGCATGTAGTTGCTTTTGGCCTCCTTTTGAAGTGCTTTTAGAGCAATACAGAGCTGAAAAGCCACTCCCTGCAGCTGCAGTGGGGACGTGAAGAAAGCAGCTGCAAGGGTTTGTTTTCATATTTCATACTTGTGTGCCTTGCAAACAGGAATGCTGGAAGGGAACTGCTGTGGGATCACTCACCTATGGGGCATGGACCAAGCCTGCGATCCTTGCACAGGCAAAAGTCCCATTGATGGACTTCAGGCAGCATTTCAGTTTTTCTGGGAAGCTGCAGCCTTTGCTTTCAAAGGGAAGGCTGGCTTTTGAGCACAAGTAGAGAGCAGTAGCTTGCCAGCTGTGAGATGGGCTGTGAACCTGCTTGTGTGTGCACTTGCTGCAGTCTTTGTGGTGGGAGTGAGATACTTCAATCAATCTAGGACTAAGCAAACACGGTTTACTCTGGATGGCTGTTTGCGTGGGATTCATGCTTTCCCCAGGGCCTGTCTCAGTGTTACCCGAGTGCAGTGGGTGCAGCCATGGTCTCTGCTGTCTGTACTAATCCAAGACGAGTTTGTCATGCTCAGTTTACGTTCAGGAAAGCCTTTCTGAAAAGTGCCAGCCCAGGCAAAGTTTTCTTCTGAGCACAGCTTGGTCCTGACTTGAAGGACTAAGACTAAGCAACGTAGCTGTCTCAGAACATGTACCTTTCTCTGTCCTCCTGTTAACAACCTAGTGGACAATTCAATTAAATGTGAG
This sequence comes from Phoenicopterus ruber ruber, assembly GCA_009819775.1. NCBI lineage: Eukaryota > Metazoa > Chordata > Aves > Phoenicopteriformes > Phoenicopteridae > Phoenicopterus > Phoenicopterus ruber. The sequence continues at coordinate 9,678,161 of CM020217.1, forward strand.
AGAAAGAGGTCTCAAAGTTATATTATTTCAACATGCCTCATCAAAAAAAGGCAGCAAGGTAGAGGAGAGAGACCCTATTAGCGTCTCCACTGGGGAAAAGGCTGTGGTTTGAGCTCAGGCTGTATTAAATCCCAGAGTGTCCACATGAAAGAGCCTTTAATAATGCCCCAAACAGGAGGAAGCTTTTATCAGAGCGTACATCTCTCTAAATACGAGGGAACCTGACCATGAGAAACAAACCCACAGAAAACCAGATTTCACGCATTCTGCTGCTCACAGTTTTTAAATTTTTAATTTTTATTTGGGGAGTAAAGTAGCTGATGCTAATAGCAGCACTGGTCCAAGAGTGAAATCCACATATGGATACCTGTGGATTTAAGGATTTAAAACTGTGTTGGATCTCGGCTTCCTGGAATGGATCCATTTGTACATAATGCTTTCACTGGTGGCAGCGGGTTTCAGGTGAGGAAAAATTCTGAGAGAGTTCAGTGCTCCATGTTGAACACTCGGAAATTCACACACTCGCTGCTCAGCTGCAGCTGGGATGAATAGGTAGGAAGGTGGACTTCCATACCAGGCTCTGTTAAAGCTGGGGAGCAGTTTCGTTATAGCACTCCCTTCACTCAGCTTATGCTAAGAGAGTTTTCTTTCCTGTTCTCTAGCTCACCTAATTAATTTTTACCTGAACCTTATCCAAACTATCTGAACTTTTACTTTCACAACTGCTTGGAAAACCTCAGACTTTCTAATGAAATTTCCTTTTCCTTCTATGTCTGCCTGGGCCAGTAACACCTCAAGAACAACCTTTAAGTGTCTCTGTATTTCTGCTTCTTGGAAATTAGTATGCAAGTTCATTAAGATAATGATTCAAAAAAAGTTATTAAGCTATTTTTAAATCTGCATGAAGTTCTTTCCAAGTCCAAATCTTGACTTGAATTTGAAAACTTGAAAAATCATTTAAGGCTTTTTCTCCGTCTCGTGGGGAAATTTGGAAGGGACTTTGAGGCTAAACATACCCAGTCTTCAAGGTATTCCTATTCTCAGTCTAGACCCAAATTTTGAGCTTGGAATTGTGAAATGACGTAAATGCAGAGAACGGTAAGCTCATTTGCTTGTAACGGAGCTGCCTTTTGAACATCAGGCCAATGACACCAGATTCCTTTCAAGCCTTTGCACTGAACAAAACATGTGAAAAGGGAACCAGAGACCTGATTCCCCCTGTCCATGGGGGTAAGGCTAGAGTGACTTAAATACTCAAGGACTTCACTGACCTTGTTAACATTTGTCTTGGTTTATATAAACATAAAATAAAAACCAATAAGGGCCAACAGTTTGTGGCAACATTTTACTAGGAGAAGACAGAAATTCTAGCTAATGTATGGGAATTACAGGTTGGGGGATGTTAGACTAGTGTTTTGGGAAAGCCACAAATATTTGGTTCATGATTACACAACAAATCTGTGAAAGTTTTGTAAGCAACCAGTTGTAGGTATCAAGTTATGCAGAAAAGAAAACAAAGCCCATTTCCTCCACAGCAAAATAAATAAATGCAGTAATGAGAATGATAACTGAAGTTCTAAAATGGATATGAAACCATGTAATGACCCATGTTGACCCACGTAATGAATCGCATAACAGGAAATAAAATAGTAACAGAAACTCTTTTGGAGGAGTTGGGCTTTTGCCTTTATTCTTTATAGCTTTGTCTAGATGGTCATTAGATATCATCTTTAATAATGAAGTATTGCTGAATTTGAACCAGGCAGTGTCATTTTACCGGTTATTTTTCCTCTTTAAAACCCTCAATTATGAACAAGTTCATTTAAAATTCTACTTTGTTTCTTGACTCTCAGCCTACTACTTTCTAATTGGGCCCTAAAATTTTACTGTTGTTGTTTTACTTGGGTTTTGCTGCTTCTTTTGGGAGGTGGGATCACTTTTGTTGCTGGATTTGGATTTAGTTTCTTTCCCTTATGTTGTGGGTCATTCATAACACCTCGCCAATGTCTCTGCCGTGAGTTGGATACCCTGCCTTGGCACTGTTCATCTGAGAAACCTTTTGGCAGAGTTTGTGAAAGATCTTCCGTTTGTTGCAGAAAGCGTGTGAAGGCTGCAGAGACATGGCAGCTGATTCCACACCGTAACTCCCTACCACTGCAGACACCAAAGGGGAGAAAAGTGGGATGCTACAAAAGAAACAAACGTTTGAAATTGGATTCATACTGTTAGGATTAATGATAGGAGGTAGAGGAAAACTGGAGCAGCATTCCTAAGCCAACGCATTTGAATGATAAATTGCATTAAGGCACTGAAAAGAACAACAGCTGCAGTCCATGAAAAGCCAAATTTATCTAAATTTCTCCAGCTGATCAGTCAAAATCATCACTGAGACTTCTACTTTGTAATCGCTTTTTCACAGAAAACCAGAGCAAGCAGAGAAGAAAAAAAAATTCCTGAGTATAGAGACGTCTACATTTATTTTGACAAATTTTTATAGCTAGTAAACCTTGATGTTACAGAATTCCACGTTTCTGCTAGCAAAGGGGATTTTCAGGGGAGCTTGTTTGGGAATATACATCCTTTTCCCAGGAAGGTGCAGTAAGAGCCCTCTTTAAATAAGCAACAACTGTTGCAGTTTGGAAGTTCAGTATCTAGACGAACTTCTTGGATATGTGTTTTGAACGTAAGCTCTGCCAGAGTGCCAAGACTTCTCATAGGGGAAAATAGGTTACTATATGGACATGAGTCAAGACACTCGCAAAGGGCTGTCTGGACTTTATTATAGCAGCATTTGTAATTCTCCATCAAGATCAGATACGGGAGGGGTTGTTATCTCCATGTAACAGCGGGGTGAGTGAGATGGGGGGTGATTAAATGACTTGCCTGAAGTGTGTTTTGGTCAACTGTAGCAGTGCAAAGATTTGAACCCTCTGTACTAGTGGGTCCTGCCCAAGATTGCCTTTTTTCTCCTTTCAAAACTAAGAAATAAAGAGACTTCCCACCCTTCTGTGGTCCCTCTCTCCTAACCATATATGACCTAATGCTAAATCAATCTTTTGCTGTTGATGCCTCCACTGGGATCTGTGATGTCTGTGAAGTGCTTTTCCATTATGGTTTACTGTACATGCATTTGCTGCTGTTCCACAGAAACAAGGAGAAGAGGTAGTGGGACATGGTTACTAAAGAAACGGCCAGTTTCTAGAGATGGAGTATGTTAGTTTGTGTTGATAAACACAGAATTTTCTTATTTGATACTACATCCAAAAGTATCCTCTTGGCGTTATGTCAGTAACCTCATAGCATATCTGGAACAGGCTGTTCATCCTGTTCAGCCCCTAGACAGGGTCTGACCTGAGTGATGTCTGTAGCAGACGCAGCTTTCTAGAGGGCAGCGAGAAGTGTCTGAAATTCTGTGGTGCTCCAACAGCAGAAAGACGTTTTTGGTTTTCACATCGATATCCTCTGTAAGCAGACATAGCCGGAGGATGAGGAGCTGCACACACCCAGGGAGGCAAAATCCTGTCACCTTTCAGACATGATCAACATTATCGTCTCAGCCTGGTGGGGTTTGTTTGCTCTCCTGCCTTGTGCCAGACTAGGCCAGGATGTGCCAGGGTGTGAGTGAGGCCCCAACACTAATGTATGCAGTGATCTGATGAAGCTGTGCAAATTTTGCTGCTTGGGCAGCAGGCGGCTGTCGGGCAGCTCTGCAAAGCTCCTGCGTTAGATGGGTGGGCAGCACGTCATTTCCTGACTTTGGATGGACTACATGAACCCGATGGGGAGGAGAGGAAGGACGACTGGCTCCTGGTCTTCCCAAGGGAGAGAACAGAAATGGGGTGCGTGAAAGGAGAGGAAAAGGAAAAACTGGTGTTTCTCTTCTTCCCCTTACATACTTCTGAGTGAGGGACGAGCCCAGGATGAATTCAAAGTAAAAGAAGGAAGTCCAAACCAGAAGTTATTCTGAGCATGCCAGAAGGCTTGAGGGGAATGGCATTGGGGTGTCAAATAGTAATCTGGCAGCCTATGCGAGATGGTTGGGTTTGCCTTCTGCAGCTCCCACAGCCCCTTGTGTAGCACATTGTGTACCACCTGCTTGCTTGGGATACCACCCCTGCTCTGAGCTCCTAGATGAAATGGTCATGCAAAGCCGGCTGTGCGTCCTACACCGAGAACAGAGTTGAAAATGATACAGGCTCATTGCAGCTCCAGAAGTTAGGATGTGGCTAGATTTTGTAAGGGAACCTGTTGAGGCAACTAATAGGAAGAAGCTTTGCCTGCCTGAGCAGGAGGGAATCGTGGTGCTGTGTCATGCTGGATTGTGTAGCTGTGGTTTACCTGGAGCGGCCTGCTGACAGCTGTCTATCCTACTTAGTCCCACTGTGGGATCCAGGCCAAGGAAATGATTAAAATAAGTGAACTTGGGTATCTTGGCCTCTGGTCACCAGGTGTGTGTGATATACCATAAGCGTATTTCGTATTTCCTCCGGTCATATTCATTATGATGTGACTTAGTTCCCATAGTCTTATGGGAATACTATTATCCTAGATAAGGATATATTTTTTCATCTTTTTTATGGTATTGAGTATGTTTTGTTTAGGGGTGTACGTGTGTGCATATGTGAATTTTTCTGTGGTTGGCTTATAACACTAACCTTCCCAGAAGCTTCTCAGTCTTGTGTTTGATTGCAGGTACTTAAAACAACAGAATATATTGAGGTCATTTTCCTTCACTTGGCTATTTTTCTACAAAATACAGCTGTGGATCACCCTAAGAAGCAATGTTCTTGTGGTATTTTCTCTAGTTGTTTTTTAGGAAATGCTGTTTTTTCTTGTGTTTCTATCCATTACCAGCCACTTACCCAGCATCCGGAGCTGGGTCAGTGATACAAGGTTGTTCTGGTTTCCCAGTGCCAAGGGAGAGGAAGCCACCCCAAACCTTGACCCCCTTCCCTGTATATTCACCCCTTCAAATTCCTGCAGCCATGGTTTCATTTCCTGACCAGCCCAGTAACTCCAAGAACTGAAGAGTGAGTGTTTAACTGCCTTTTGTTTCAGCCCATGTTGTGTTTATTTTATTTTCTTCTTTTTTGGTTACGTTCTCCAGGGGTAACAAGGACATATTGAAGAGGTAACTCAACAGCTCCTTTGAAAGGTTAAAAACGGCCACTTTGGAGTTGCGAAGTCAATGAGAATTTCAGCTCTAACTCTGGTGCTATTTAGTCGGTGAAACTTTCTGCTGAAGAACATAATATTCTGTTCTGTTGGACCACATTTACTTAACATGATCAAAGGGAGGAAATACTTGTTCTCTTCAGGGTAACGGAATTAAAAAAAAACAGATTTTGATTTGCCTGTGTTCATGTGTGATTCAATCTTGAGGGCAGATTTAATCTAGTCTAAACGTGTGTAACTCCATAAACTTCACTGAAGTTGTGTTGACTTATAGCAGCCAAAAATCTGGCTTCTTGTGCTCACGTTGCACCATCATTTGAATGATTGAGTATTATTTGCAGGAATATTCATGAAAGACAAAATACATACTTTGTACATTTGTTTGTATTATTTGAGATGTATGCCTTGGTAGTTTGATTACTTGAGCCTTGTAATCAGATATTACGATGGTCACAAGATAGCATTATGTTAAAAAATACAGTTTTCCAAGTAGAATTTGTCATTTTTTTTTCAAGAAAGCTGACATGTCTTCTTCAATGAAAAATGCTTTTCATCAAATCAGTGGTGAAAAACAAAAACCCAAACGAAAAATAATTCAACATGTGGGTTGTTACTTTTCCACGGAAAACTGAAAAGGAAAAAAAGAAAAAAAGTGTGCTGGAACAAAAAATATTTCCTGACCAGTCCTACTTAGAAATTCTTAGCCTGTCAGTGCCATTCCTCCTTTGCAGGAATATTTGAATAGCTGCTAGCTTTGTAATGCAGTTTTTATGCAGGTTCTAGTAATGATGCCACGTGATCCATGGCACTGGCTGATACACCCTGGACATTAAGTTCAAACGCTGGACATTCACAAAGATCCTTTTGTTAGCTGTCCAGAAGAAATTCACAAAGGAAATCCATGTGTAATTAGGATTAACAAATAGTCTGCAGAAGTTGGTGATGTTTGAGCCAGCCCGCTCCTCTGGCCAGTTTTGAGCTGTTGTTTCACTCCCTCAGGTTTCGCTGCCTGCAGCATTAGAGACCCTAAACCTTTTCATTTATGAAGCAGTTGGGCCAGAATTACTGTCCTTGTGTTTACATCCTTCTGGGCACTTAGTGGAGACAATCTGCTTTTGTCAGGTGTTGTATTTATTTTGGTTTTTGTAGCATTTTACGTATTGGTACCAGAATCCCTTTTACTTCAAGTTTCCAGAAGCTTTAACCATAATTAGTTTCTATCAAACCCTGCTATTTGGAGTATGTTTTCTTAGTGTCTGCATGCTTCTGGTGTTAATGTCTATGTTTGTGTAAAATAACAGGCATTCCCTCTAATTTCACTTTTGCTTCTTCAGATTGGCATATTTACAGATAATTTCAATCTTTTAATCTGAAGCTCTTCATCTTTTGCTAGAAAGTAAGGGCATTTGTCTATGGTATAATTTTCTCTGGATGTTTCAGTGGTTAGGATTACTGGGTTTTTTTCTGACAGGAGCATTCACATTTGTAGAGCTAAAAAAGTTTGAATTTACATAATTAACAAACCTTCTGTGAATTACTCAGTTACCTAGCTGGTTAGAAAGTTTGAGGGAAACTATTATGGGCATGTTTGACCACAGTTACTAGCTGGTCACTAGGACAGGCAATTGAGTAGGCTGAGGAGTTGCACATGATGGGATTTTCTTGGCTAAATCGTTAGTGGGAATTAATTTGAAACCTCTGTCTAAAAGAAGTAGTTTCAGTGCTTATCTCAAAGCCTACCTGATGAGGATCCTAAGTACACATGGACACACATAACTACTCATTGCAGAGTTGAGGGACTGACTGACTTAGCTTGGGTGCAATCTACTAGTCTCTCAGTAATCCAAGCTGCTAATCTGGGACAAACAAAAAACCCCAAGTAATGTAGGTTTTGAGGGTTCATTGCTGCTGCTAAATCTACCAGTGTGCAAAGTTGAGGAAAATGGAAGATTTATGCTGCATCTTGCTGAATCCTAGTACACCTGTGGCACAGTGACTGATGTTTTTAAGTTTGATGATAATAGGGAAGATCAGTCCGGTCACGCAAGATTGTGTTGTAATAAATGGTGTAAATATTCTTCTAAATGTTTTGAGTATGATAGCTGTTGAACGTATCTAACTCCTGTTCAGTGTTACATTTGTGTACATCTGTGGAAAAATAAGTGACTCTACTTAAAATGCATTTGGGCATGTACTTTAAAAATTTGGAGCGTAAATTTCACAATTCACTTCAGCTGTTGTTCTGTCCGCAACCCTTTTTCTGTTCAGCAAACATTAGCAGGATAAAATTTTCCTGAAGCTCCTGCAGAAATCCTAAGATACCAAAATTAAAAGGCTAGTCGTCCTAGGCTCTCTGTTTAATGAATGGAGAGGTCAGTTCCGATGACCTAATTTAAGTTTTGCATTAAGGTGCTTACCTGCTTATTCAGTCAGAGAGCAGAAAGAATGCCACATACTCTCCGTGTGCGGTCGCCTCCTGCCGGAATAAGTGGCAGGAACTGAACACTTGCAGACAGCTCTTCATCACGAGTTGGTAGAAACAGCCAGCTTTAAAACTTGATTTAATATTTGTTATGAATTATCCACTCAGTACGAGAAAATGAATTCTTAGTCTACCTAGTCATAGCCATTTGAATGTGTATTTCAAGAAATAGTTTTAGATTCAGAGAAAAAGCTTTTTACTTGATTCTTGAACTTGAATGGAACTTTAACAGCGCTGCTTACTGGTCTACCACTGGCTTTTATCATGAGATGAATCCTTCGCTCCACTGATGTCAGTGTCTGTCTAACTTAAGTGGGATCAAGATTTTACCCACAGCGTTTTCAGAGATAAGAAGTTATATCAAAATTACATACACTTTGCAAATTCCAGCCTAGACTCCTACCAAGCTACATTTGTGGTAGTTCACAGGGATTTCTGGGGATCTCTTTCCTGGCAAGCTGTTTTGACTCAAACACTTCAGACAGCAGCCTAGCAATATTACCCTCTGTCTTGCCGATCTTCCTTATTGGATTAGTTTTATTGATTTCAAACCTTTGATCCTTAATATATCCCATTAGCTAATACAGTGTTCTAGCTACATAACAGTATCTAAGGAGCGGCAGCTTGTGAATGAAGTACGTACATCTTATACAGTGTTGTGTATCATTACTTTATCTGAAGTGACATTGGATTTTGCATATTGGGCTCTGTCTTGTTATTGACTAGTCTTACACATTTTTTAGAAAGCAACCGTAGCCAGAAGTTACACCCTGAAATAATCCTGCTGTGTGTCATTGCTTGTTTTTGGCCAAATTTTCCCTGGTCTAACTCCAATCAGGTCAACAGAATGAGTGACTTTTATCCCAGTAAGTGAAGAGAAGATAAATTTACCCTGTGATGGAGCAGCAGAAAGAGGGAACATGGTTACCTTTTCTATAGGAATTTATCAGCCGTTGCTTGTCTGCCTCACTGGACTTGTGCGTGTACTGACTCGCTGCTCCTTAGGCTGAATAAGAAACTAAGAGTGTGAACACACACTGTTCTCACTTAAATGCCTGCTGTTGTGAGTCTGGCATCCACACGGTTCCTCCAGTTTCTCTGTTTTCAATTTGGATTCATCTCCATAAAGATAAAGCAATAACCTGATTTCAAGTAGTATAAACTGTACAAAATTAAATCTTTGACATGGGCTCTGAATACTGATATCCTGGTTTGCTATCTCATGTGGAAGGTGAAGGGAAATGAAAGGAGGAAACATATTTATTTGAAATGAGATCTGCCCTTATGCCAACCCCTCACCCCCCCCCAAACATATAACAACTAATTTCCAGGCCAAGAGTGCCTAATGTTACTCCAACCTTTTCGGCCCTGGGGAAGAAAGTGTGTGTGGGTGGGTGGTGGTGGAGGGGGGAAGGCTTTCATTTGCTGACCTCTGAGAGCTGGATTCAAGAGCCTATATTCAATATTGCCTTTGGTAATACATAGCTTCTCCTACATATTTAGTCTCTGCCACCGGTTATCAGATCTCCCCCAAAAGACTGTGTCAAGATGTCAAGTCTAACAAGTGGAAATCGCAGTAGTCAGCTTTACCTCTTTTGTTTTTACTTATATACTTGTAGAAACTGGCAGTTCCTGCAAGCACTTCTGTACGGGGAAAATGTGCTTGTGATGCAGATTGCTTTGATTCTCTGAAGGGTTTCACAGACTCTGAGTCCATCCCTGCAGGGAACTCTGCTTTTCAACTCTCTCCGCTGTGTGTGCAGCTCTCTTCTGATCTGGGTTGTTTTATTAATTAAGATCTTTGTGTGGCGTATCACAGTTGAGCAGATACCTGCTAGTTTACAAGGACTCAGTGTAGAGGAAATCTAGCTCTCCAGAAGAGGAATAAAAATATTTGTAAGCGGACATGGACATTAGGAAATGACAGATAAGAGAAGGCTAGATGGATCAATAGGAAATTGTATGGTAAATTATTTACTGTAACATTTCTGGAGTGTGAATGAGAGTTGATGTCTATAGATGCCCTGTGGCACTTCTGTATAGCAAGCTTAAATTCTGTTAAAGCTGACCTGTTTCAACAGGTTGAATTTAACATTTTGCTGGATGAAAAGAAAGTGTGAAATTGACAGAATAGGTTTTGTTTGTGAAAGACCTTGGTTTTGTGTTTTAAGTACACTTGAGGTGAAGTATTTTGAATAAGTATGGACTACTTAGGGGCAGAATCGCTGAGGATGTTATTAAACAAAACAGCAAGAAGCTTTGTCATTCCAAGCTGGAAATGATGCCTAGCTGAGCCAGTAAAACACACATCAAAGGTGTACATATGGGTTACATTTTAATATTCTTTCAATATTATTATAAAGACCTGTTACTAATTTTAAACTGCATTGGTAAGAACTAATTTTTTTCTTTTTTGTCTTTTCTTCTATATTGCTAAATGATGTAAATCACTAATGTCAATTTTATGCTGATTTATGCCAGCTGAGGATCTGGCCGTGAGAGACATTTCCCCTCCGTATAATCACCCCAAATAGGGAAGGGAAAAGAGGAGGAAGGAATGGTGTCATCTGGATATGTGAATAGTTTGGCTGTAATACAACCCTGGAATAGGCTCTGATACAAAGATGGAAATATGGGGATTATCGTAGAAACTCTTGAGATAATCCTATAAATAGCAGAGGAAATTCTGGCTAGAAGTTGTCTATTGAAACCATTTTGGAATGATACCGCTGACAGGAAGAGAATTTAAAGCCAGAAACCACAAGGCAGATCCTCACCTGGTGTAAATCAGCATAACTACATTAATTTCAGAGGCATTGACTTGAAAGAACTGTGATGATCTCCACCAGCTGAGGATCTACAACCATAGGTACTGGGTGCCAAATGCTCTCACTCACACCAGTGTCAATCTGGAGTACCTCAACCAACTTGGTGGCGTTATTTTGGATTAACGCTACTGTAAATGAGTGTAGGACACAGTCGTTTGTGTTTGGAGAGTGAAGACAATTGATTCATAGGATGTGAAATGTGTGTTTTTAGATCAAGGAATACATTTACTTGAGAGATTGTTTTAGTCTGGTATTGCAGATGTAGGCTGTTTAACAACCAGGAATTTCCTCGTTCACCCTGCTGTTACAGAAAGGTGTTGACTCCATACAAGCGTTCATGATGGTCTTGGCCCCATAGCTAGCACATCAATAAATAAGCTAATAAATTCTGCAAAAGGGGAGTGGAGAGCAACATTTCACCATGTACGTTCCCTGCGTTGCACTAATAATGACAACAGTACGCGGCCACTGCAGTTGACCGAGTAACTTCAGTGTTACAGCAGCATCCCTAAGGGGAGAGTTTGTCCCTGTGGTATAAAGGAAATAGTGGAGTCAGGAATGGGACTCTCTTAAGTGTGTGTGTGTGTGTTCACATGTATGTAGTAAGGTCAGTCCAAATTCTACACATGTGAACATGTTGACGTGAGGGGAAATCTTGGCTCTTCGTTCAAAGCCATTGCTGAAGGACCAAGATTTTTGAAGTGTGCTTTCATTTATGAGAATACATTTATAAACACATCTAAGGGCCTCTATTTCCCAATATCTGTTGATAATGTTACATCTACTACCTACTATCTATTAGCATTTAGGGGCTAGATCAGGCCCTGGAAAATGTTATCTGTAAAATACTTCAAAAGAGGTCACATAAACTAGGTCCTGTGTGGCTGCTTTCCCATCCTCTACAGCCAGGGGCTGTCTGTGTAGCAGGGAAGGACCTTCTTCAGCTGAGATTGCCCTGGCAGAAGCGGAAGAACGCGTGGCTGTGCATTTCTAGTTGGCAATTCCTAATGGATCTATTATTAACATTACTGCATTAATATCTCCTGTGAGATTGCAAACGTGAAGTGCTTTTCAAACCATGGCTAGTTATACTGTGCCTTTAACTGTCCTACTGTGCCTCTCTTTTTTTAAGTGCCACATTTTTTAGCTGCTTGCATGTGATAACTGTGTTTCAAGGCTACAGTACAGTTTACACCAGCTGCTTTCATCACTGTGCTCTAAATAGCATCTAAACCAAAGGGTCCTGGTCTGGATTACTGAGTCTATATGGAAACCTGAGAAGAACCAGAAAGACAAATATTTCATATTGTATCCAGAGCATTTCCTGTAATTGCTCTGTTTCCTGCTCTACTTCCTACAGAACTTCTCTACCCTCAACTGTCCTTTGCCTCCCATTTATTGTATTAACCTTTACCCAGTGTCCCTGGGCATCATCTGTTCCCGGTGACATACCGAATCCTGCACCCCACGGTGCCTACCCCTCATTCTGTGAATGGCACTGATTTCCACAATGCCGTAGTCAGCTCAGCTGCTGTTTCTTACAGGCAGTATAAAATAATAATAAAAATAATAATAAGTGGCTGCTCTGGATTTATTTCAGGTTGTTCTGTGGGAAGGATTATATCCCAAAAACATTATGTAAAAGTTGTGTTTCTGTAGCTGAATCTCTTTACCAAGTTTGATTAATCTGATGGTGAGAAGGGACTGGAGGTTGCCACTTCTGTTTCCTTCAGGCCTCTAAAACTGTTTTTAGAGTCTTCTACTTTTTTTACTTTTGTTTCTCAGCTGCTGTTGACCTGAAAGGAACTATGGATTGGATCACTGGAGCCCGAGTAATGATTGGATCACTGGAGTCGGAGTAATGATCTGTATCAGCAGAGCCACAGAAGTAAGGTTAACGTTATCAGCATTATTTACCATTGAAGCAACTGTTCCTTTTGATAACTTTTAATCCTGGCATGGCATTGGCTGGGTTTTTGGTACAGGACTGTGTGTACAAGTGTTGCACATATGCACGCAGACATACCTTCAATGTTTCCATGGTTTGGAATTAAAATTCCCAATATAGTTATGAGAAAAGTAATCCAGTAAGGAGGATGTGGAGGAGGATGAAGGGCGATGATCTGGTGAAAAGGGCCTTGTTCCGGAGCTGGGGAGAACTAGTTTATTTTCTAGCTCTGTCTCAGACATTTCCTTTGGCAGACTCCTTCGAGAGGGACTTAAAAAGAATGACTTGCTCACTATTGTCCGGAGGAGGACAAGGATGCCCTTGATCTCTGCTGCTCTTTTTGTGTGTGTGTGTTGTGGAGGACTGGGCCCTGCAGTCACTCTGTTGGATGTCTCCAGTCAAGCCTTTCTCAATCCCAGTGAGAAGCTCTGCTCTTGCTGGAAGTCAGTGGGAACAAACCATTAAACTCTTGATTTTGCCTTTGAAAATATCTCCTTGCTCTTTTCCTATGTTGTCCAACTGCAAAACTAAGATTTCCTGCAGTGATCCAGTTCGGGTTTAAATGCTGAGATACAGTAGGCAGAGGGCTATATAAGCAGAGAGTATAGTGATGTTCCCTGTTTGTATATATATTTTTTCAAGTTGTGTTTATTTGTAGTGGTGTTGCTGCTGTCTTTGGTTGCTAGTTGGGTTTGACCTTTTCCTCAATTCTGGGTGGGATTTATTGCTCCAGCTTTAGCTGTTTAGAAGTTGTCGAAGCAACTTGTTTTTACTCTCTCTAGTCAGCGCAAAGAGAAAAGGCATCTCCAAGAAACGGATTCATCCCATCCAAAGATAAGTATCTAGGATATGAAGGTTGTGGGGGGAGTTTTTATGGAAGACAGGTTTTTTTTGAATCATGAATTAGGCGTAGGAAGAAAACGAAAGTGTCTTACACATCTGAAGTGCAAAACTTACTGTTCCTTAAAATTGGCAAACCTCCTCTCAGCATCACGGTTCGTCCTTCTACATACACGGGAAGATGTTTGCCCCAGAGATCTGATTTTAAACCAAAGCAACAGTGATATCAGAATTTATATAAGGATTTTATTTGCTCTGATTCCATCCATGTAATCTCAATTAAGTTTTACAAGTGTTTTAGTATCAAAATATAGCTATGTTTAATATTTTTCCCCTACAAATAGACAAATATCTGAATAACCAGTGTAAATAATAAATTAGCATGTAGGGTGATTTCATTTCAGTTTTAAATGCAAAGGAGCTCTTTCATTTTGAAGAGGAAATGCCTACATTTTCTTATCGCTGCCTACAACAGACGTGTAGTTTTATATCTCAGTTGATTGAGGTGCAGTTAAAAAAACCCAAACATCCCAGATGTATGCATAGATATATGTAGTTCTCATTTAAAACATCATTATTATCTTTCAATACTGCTGATTTTCTTAAAAAAAAAAAGCCTGTTTGTGAGTGCTTTCAACATCTGAGTTGCTCTCAGAAGAGTTTAATGAGTGCTTCTTACTGTGATTGTTTGCGTGCTTGCACTTCTTGTTTCTGTTGTGCATAACTCAATTTATGTTCGTAGGTATGGGCTGGAAAGGATCTGACTGCAGGGAGTTCAGGTGGGGTCTAAGCAAGAGCAGCCTGTGGATGAAAGAAAGAAGTAAACTTAAGTTTTAGGGATAAAATGATGAAATACAGAATTATCTGTTGTAGGCATTCATAAATTAAAACCTTGTTTCAAATTCTTGTTCTTTTTTCTTTCCTGTGGAAAATTTCAAAACATTTCCACTATCTCTCAGGGGTCTTTTCATGTTGTACCACAGATGAAAACTTCTGCTCCTCTCCTTAGCAAAAACTGCCCTGATGTTTGTAAAGTCTAGCACTGCAAAGCACAGGCTACAGCAAGCAATAAATAATAGAGGTGCTAATATTTTGTTTGTATGAAAGAAGGAAAACCTTACCCATTTTGGGTTTATGCCCTCAGTAAAGATAAACGATGATACTCTTTGCTAAAGCAAATTTTTAATCATGGAGATCTTGGTACAGTGGGGTCACAAATGAAATAAGATTAGTGATTTATTTATAGTTGTCTCACAGAAACCACTTCATCAGCTGCTCCCGGGTCTATATGGCAGCAATTTTCCATGGAAACATCACACAAGAAGTTATGGACAGTAACTGGAAGGGAGGAGGTAGGCAAGAAGCCCTACGAGATTAGGAGCCTGGGCAAGGCTGGACAAAGCTCTGTTGCTCAGGAGGGAGTAAGAGAAACAAAAGCAGAGTAATTATAGGCATAATGATCAGTTCTGCAAAGCGGCGATGCAACAAATATTTATCATTTCTGAGTGGTGGTGAGGTCTTTCACCTTAGGCTTTATCCTGAAGGTGAACTCTTACCAGCTGTAGCACAATGGTGCCAGGTGCTCTTTGGATCTGTAGATATTGATTACCTTTCGTGCAGCAGATTATCATTACAAGTCCAGAAAAATGTGTCTGCTGTTTTTTTCCATGGTTTCCAAAGAGCTTCTGAGCTGTTCTGACTGGGGAAGCCCTACAGACACCCAGATGCAGAGCTTTACATGTGAGGGGAAACTTTCAGCTCTATTGGGAAGATACCTAGTAAGATTAGGAGTCACAATTTTGTCTTTAGACATTCAGCTTCTGCCTGAATCATTTATTGGATTTTGCTCTTACATAGTAATAGTGCATTGCCTTCATTTAGAAAGCTTGTCTACGTGACGATTGCTAGTTCCTGTGAAAGGCAGGGAGTAAAATTCTGGGTTAGCATTAAAAAACCTGTGTGGTATGACTTCAGTCACTTCTCCTACCCTGGGACCGAAATATTCTCACTGAATTTTGGCTGTTTAATGGGGTACGGCTGATCTAGCTGTACAGTCTCCACCTTTGCTCAGTGGTGAGAGACATCTGTAGGGTAATACAGACAGGTCACCTTTAGTAAACAGGCTGGCCCTCTGGCAGAGCCTGCCTCCCTCTGTTCACTGGAGAAGGCGCTCAGGCAGTTACCTGTGTCTCGGGGTGGAGGATAGGATCCACTGCAACTACCACCAGCTACCAAGGAATTTGGTTCTGGTTGAGGCTGGCTATGCAAGTGCCCGCTGTAGCCAACGCAGAGAGAAATGCTGCTGGGGAACATTTCAATACATCCTAAAATCAGATTATAGGAGGAGTGGAACAAAACATATCCTGGAGGAAAACCAAGTCAAATTTGAATGTGCTGTGTCCTGCATTACGATTTACAAAGAACAACTGGGCAGGTATCAGGTCTCACATGTAAATGTGGGAGAGGGTCAGACTGAATTGAGTTTGACTGGCGGATGTGTGTCTGGGCACTGACATTGGCAAAACAGTAATGAAGAATATTGGGAGCGTTTGATTAGAAAGGGACTGCTTGAAAATGTCAGATTACCAGATCTGAAGGCCAGACCTTTAAGGTCATCTAGGTTATCTTCTTATATGAAAAGAATTTCCTAATTATTTTTACTTCAAGCCCAAGAATGTTAAATGTAAGCTCTAATGCAAAAAAACAATAGGTAATCTGTCACACATACTTTGGTGAAAGAGCCATGAAGTTTAAAAGGCTTAAAATAAACAAGTATAAAAGCATACTGTGTTTTTTTTCTTCATAAAGATTTTTCAGTTTTGTGCTCAGAGAAGCTTTTTACTGTAAGAATACAGTTTCTGATCTGCTCTTGGCTATATGTATTTTGTGGGAAACATGTACTGGCCACCTTCTCGACAGAGCCAGCCTGTTTCCAGCCTGTACCGTGCCCAGGGGCTCTTCTTTCCTGGGGCAGGACTTTGTGTTTGTCCTTGCTGAATTTCACAAAGTCCCCATCTGCCCTTTCCTCCAGCCCGTCTGGGTCCCTTTGGATAGCAGCCCCAGCCTGGGGGTGTATCAACAGATCCCCCAGTTTGATGTCATTGCAGACTTGCTGCGAGTGCTCTCCATCATCTCCTCCCGGTCAGTGATAAGGATGTAAAACAGCACAGGTCCTGGGATGGACTCTGGTGCTACCCGGTTGTCACTGTCCTCCGGGTAGAGTACGACCCTGTACCCACTTCCTTCTGAGCGTGGTCATCCAGCCAGTGTTTTACCTGTCTAGTTGTCCTTGTAGTTGAAATGTAATTTCTGGAGTGCAGCATATGATTAGTGATGTCACATAAAAAGTGAACAGGGAAACAGTTAAAATGTAATGAAAGGAAAGAATAGCTTTTTGTGTCCTTTTTTTTTCAGAAGGCTGTGCAGTTTCTCTGTTGCATTTAAACATTTTTCTTACATTTTTCCCGAACGGAGGAAAAGAAATATATATCCGATGTATTATACAAAAGAATATAATACGCATCAGCGGCTAAAGAAAAACACTTGTGATACAGGCAACATGTATAATATTTAAAATCGCTGTCACTGATAATCTTGCTTCATGTCAGTCAAAGCTTTTAAAGCTTCTCTCTGAGTAGGGATCAAATGCGTAAATGATATTCATGTTACAGTCAGTCTATAACTCTGATCGTCACTATGATTTGCAAAGAGAAAAGTATAGGCATTCACAGCAACCTAAATAGTATTTTCTTTTTCTCTTTGTTATAATCAAATGCTCACCTTTAGATTCAAAAAATCTAATAATGACTAATGGGCAATGATCTTCTGGATTAGCAGCAGCGCATTCAATATCTCTTTGAGCAGCGATTGCCATCTTTTGGGGGGGGATATCAATTTAAAGGTCAAGTGCTTTCATAAAAAAGGTGATTATCCAGTATTTCATATGTTGAACAAAAGCTTAGCAGGATTCATTGTGTGTCAGTTTCTTTTGTATATAGCATATATGCAGCGAAATGGATCGCTTAATTATCTAACTACCTGTCTTCGGGGAAGGTATGTGACCATGAATAGAAGCTGTCAAATAGGTACTTTGCTTTGCTTGTGATATTTAATCAATTACCGTAATGATTGCAGGTTATAAGTTGGCTTTTTAAAAATAGGCAAAAATTTAAATTACTTTCGTGCCAGCAGCCAGGGATTTGGTTATAAATGGGTGATTTTATTGGGAATGGAATGTGGAACGAAGATGAAAAGGAGAAAGGAACACAACGGGGCCAAACTCATGACGGATCCCTTTCTCTTTCCTTTCAATTCTTGTACTGTTCTTTTACAACCTAGAAAAGTGTTCTGTTTCTCAGACGTGATAAAAATGGTTAGGGCTATATTTAGAACAAATGCAAGCAAGTGAACTTGAAGCTGTTTTTATCCACTCTTGTTTTTAATTACTATTATTTTTTCTGGTGGATTTTTATTGGTTACTTTTCCAATTTAATATAACTGGAGCTATCTTAAATATATTCAATCAGAATTTCTAGCAACACATCACATTCCTATTTTTTCCAACTCATTCTTTTACCCTCTTGTAAGGTAGCCTTCTTACAGCTGAAGAAATTCCCATTTGTAAATATAGATTACTGCCTTAGTTAGTACGTGTTTGTTGTCTTTGTGGATCTTTTTTTTGGATCACATCCTTTTTTCTACTGATGAGCCTACCGTTTGCCAAATAATTCATGCGTGTTTGATCTACTGCATTCCAAGAAACACTTCCCGTCGGTGGTTTACTGCTGGGTATTTATGGGGTTCTGTTGGTCACTTCACATGGCCTTGTTACTTCTCCCTTCATAGGACAGAAGCTTTTAAAATTGGATAGTAATAATTGATGCCCAGCGAATATACTGGGAGTACTGGATTGTTAATAACCTTTGTTGTTCTTCAAACAAAATTTTGTATATGCAAGAAAAAGATGTTTGTGTGAAGTACAGCTACTGCTTGGACTTTTGTACAAACAGAGATCAACACCTGAAAGTAAAAGGTATATACCTGAGTGACCACATGTTGGGAAGATTTTTATCAAATGCTTTTGATAAATCAAGTGGTCCTTGCCTTTTTTTTTTAAGTAAAATGTCTCTAAAAATACAATTTCCAAATAAAAAATCCTATTACTGTTGTAGAGGGTATCTCATAAATACTTCAAACATCCCAAGTGGGCTGGGAGTTGTAATACCTTTCTCATTTCTACAGACTAACTGAGGATAACCTGTTTTATCTGCTGAGGGGGAGAGGAAGGAGACTGGGAGTTTTATAACATCGCAGATTAATATGAAAAAAAAGAAAAAGAAAAAACCCCATGAGTTTTCATTAGTGTTATTGTATATTAGCCCCACTCCACACATGAAAGTTTTTCTTTAATTATATGAGAGGTGAGTACCAACACAGTTAAGATAATTCACTTGATGTACACTGCCAAAAATCTGTGTTTGGTTTTCGGTCCCTGCAGAGTGTTATTACCTAGTGCCTAGGTGAACATCCGCATTTTAAACAATAGGCATTAGCTATTCTTGAGCTTTGTTGCCTTTTTTTTTTTAAAGGGTTTTCCTTGTGGTGGCTGCACACATGGTAAATCTTTAACTTCAAGTGTCCTTCTGTGGTGACCAACTAAAATATTAG
This sequence comes from Phoenicopterus ruber ruber, assembly GCA_009819775.1. Classification (NCBI taxonomy): domain Eukaryota; kingdom Metazoa; phylum Chordata; class Aves; order Phoenicopteriformes; family Phoenicopteridae; genus Phoenicopterus; species Phoenicopterus ruber. Next base: position 9,697,101 of record CM020217.1, read on the forward strand.
CAAAATAAATGTTTTATGGGAAAACGTTGGCAGAAACCCCAGCAGAAACAGGTGGTATTGGGTTATTTCAATATAATGTAATGATGCAGCCAGGTTTCCATCTGGACAGCATGTGGTTGTGTCTACTTAGAGAGTATCAAAGAGTGTGAGTATGCACCGGGGATAACGGTGGTGCACAAAAGTGTAGCTGGATGGCTACTTTACAAAATAATAGTCAGGGTTCTAGGTCCTCTGGGTTAAATACTTTTACTGTCAGAATCTGAATTTCTTCATAAAATATTAAAGATGAAGCAAACCTCTGACATGCAATACCGAGCCGTGTAATTATAAGGCAGTTCCTGGAAGCCAAGTATTGTTCACATTATAGCTAGGCGTTTATTATAAAAGAGTTCATTACCCTTGGAAGCTAAGACATATTTCAAAGAGAGTGCCCTGGAACAGAGGCACTTTCAGCAAGCTTTACTATACGAGGAAAAAAGCCCCAAGCAAGCTGATCAGAATATAGTTAGGAAATGGGAGAGGAATTAGTGGATACATGACTGCTAAAAGCTGAATCTATACGTGGTGGACCAGATACACATCTGGAGTAAATGGTTCCATCTGCATTGACTTCAGTGTAGGCATGCTGAATTACACCAGGTAAGGCATTTTTAGCCTAATACCAGAGATGGTTTTCCTTTTGGCTGGCAGATGCTCTCAGAAACCACAGGGCACACTTTGCAAAGATATGCTACAGACCATCTTCACATCTGTGTGCTCTCTATACAGAGAGGCAGGCTAAATCTGATTACGTACACTGGCACAGGCTTAACTGGGGACAGGATTTAGCCTGTTGCATTTAGGGGGAGATTTGGAAGATACCTTTGTAAAATACCTTTTTATGGGCAAGGGTGTAAGAAAGGAGTTTGTGGGGTAAGAGAAGGAGGAGGAGAAACAAACTCAAACTCACTTGGGGCTGTCAGCAGGAGCAGAGTTGACACAGAGCTGTTTCCATCACTTGGAAGTGTGAAGCAATGTATCAACTCCATCCCATGCGAAACAGGGCTGTTAATGAATACGCAGGGCCTGATTCTTCACTGCCTTTGTATTTTGTGCACGTTTAGTCCTGGTTTACAGTATCAATCAGCTTGATAGCATTTGACACCCTGTGTCATTTGCTCAGCACAAGTGTAAATCATAGAAGCAGGGCTGAGGAAAATTAAGACCAGGTCTTAGGCTGCCGTGAATCACATAGCCTTGTGGTCTTCTCTGATGATCCAGTGATTTGCACCAGTTGAGGAACAGGCCCAGGCACTTTTTCTCTGCTGATATATCACTCTTACAGATGTATGTGTTAACAATCTCCATTTCTCTTTTCCCCTTGCTCATGGATGACCTGATTACACTGGAAACAGTTCTTTCTGCCAGGGTGAAGAACCACCCAAAAGTTTAGGGTGCTGGCCAGCAGCACTTGGCAGCTAGAGATCAACATGCTGCTGCCATTAATCGGTAGTAACCACACAGAGGTGCCAAGAGCCGTGGAAAATATGAGATGACATCCAGCAACTGATGAACGTGATGATTAAAAGATCAGCAAAGTATTTAACAGTAATGGGTAGGGGACAGTTTTTGGAAGAAACAACCCTTTCCTTTCCATTCAGTTGATATTTAAAAAAAAAGTACACGCACCTGACACTGGAGATGATACCTCTTTTTGCCAAATATAGGTCCCTTCCCCCTTTCCTGAACAAATCTGACCTCTAGATCTCATTCGTAATGCCTATATGGAGAGGAAATGTAATTAGAACAGGTACCAAGGGCCAGGCATCTCAGGCCTTGATCCAGACCACTTAGGAAAATGAGGAACTTCCCTTACAAGTGACATTCCATTTAAACTGATGTTATCTCACTTATACCAATGCTGTAGCTTGCAGTCTCAAGTTGCACATGTGCTCAAGTGCTTTGCTGGATCGGGGCGCTGGATGGTTTTCCTGGAGCTGCAATGACTAGAGGTAAGCCATGTGATGGTCTAGCCTCAGTTTATTGTTCAGTCTAACCATGTTTACAGTGCCTCCTACGGGCATCATGCCTTCGTGTACTGTATTTCATTTCCATTCACTTTGCCCTTTGAGATCCATGGATGAACGGCACTGTTCAAATTACTTTTTGCAAGTGTTGGATTGTGGCATTCTTTCAAGTGAAATCTTTTCAGCAAAATGAAAGGATTGATGGATTACCAGTCTCCTCCAAGTTCAGACCTGTGGCTACTCAGGCCATGTGTTTGTGCAGCTTCTTCCCTTCCTTTCTGAAAATAAAGCCATGCCCAGAGACAAGGCTAACTTGTTCCTCCCCTTGTCACAAGACTGGAGTTGCTCGGGCAGCAGAGAGTTTATCCAGAGCCAATTAAGAAGGGGAAAAAAGCAACAAAGCAAGTTGTAAATGGTTCTTGAAGTCTCCACAGAAGCCTCAAATGAATGACTTATGCAGCAAACAGGCTGGAGGTACAGATTATGGATGTTGATGCACGTGGCTGTTCATCTACATCCTGATGACGACATGGATTTAATCGGTCTGGTTCAAGGCTTCTTGGCTGCATGGGCTGATTTGAATTTTCTTGTCCCAAGAATGGGAAGAACTAAAATGTCCCTGATCCGAGTGTGACAATGTAGGAGTGGGGAAAAAAATAGGATATGACCAGCCACCAGCCTTACTTGCAAAGCCCTGTCCATCTGCTGCCTCCGTCATGTTGCTGCACCAGCCCTTTGCCACTTGCCTTTGCAGTGCTCTGTGCCTGAAACCAGCCCGTGACCACAGGTAGACCAGAAGTATAGTACTGCATGCTGAGAGTTTAAGAGTCCTGAGAAAGTTAAGAGGAAATTTGGTACATTCACTCCTGTTCAGAGAATTTTTCATTCAGAGAATCCTGTCTGGGGAGGGAACACGGTTGCTTCAGATCTGGAAACAACCAAGAAAGTTTAGTGGTGCCTCCTCTGAGGAGGCTGTCAGCTGACAGTGAGCAAGTGCCTGGTGTTGCAAGGAGGAGGAGGGAGAAGGGGGAAATCAGTAATTCTCTGGAGGAGCAAGAGCTTTAGCTGTAAAAACAGTCCTCATTTTTGGCCTAGTATCCCCCCTTGCCACACCTGTATTAACAAGGAGAGCAACTCCTTCGGGCGCTGAGTCAGGCTGAACGAAAGTCATTGCCCTCCGCTTGTGAGAAAAGAGCAGATGGTCTCAGCGCAGTTCCAAGTGTGTGGGAGATTAAGTCATGAAATGCACATCAGGGGAGGAAGATTAAGGATCTCTGTTGGGTGACACAAGAGTGAATGAGCTCGTAAGCAGCGCCGTAGTTTCTGCCGGCACGGCATCTTCTCTGTGCTGTGGGACAGGAAGCCTGAAAGTGTTAGTGGAGGAAACGTGGTTCCCATTCCTCTTGATGTTGGCCCTTGCAATGGAGTTGGTACTCTGGTGGGATTTGTTTTAAAGGTGCAACTGGTTGTGCAGGGAACAAACAGTCAGAGCATCTCCATGATCACAAATGGACCTGTGACTTTGCAGAGCTTTTGTTTTTCTTCCTAATCTACAGATTGACCTATGTAAGTAGTGCTCTGATTAGGACATAACATGTTAGTGGTCATGACCCCCTAAAACACTTGGTCAAGCTCTGGGTCTCTTTGTGGTGTGCATAGTCCAGAAACACTGTTCTTACCCAAAAAGTAGTGGAGGTTCCTCGGCTGTCAGCCAACGTCTTTAGCCAATGCAAATCACAGGCAGACCAGGGCTCTTAGCTTGTGGCCTGATGTACAACAGAATTATGTACAGGAATAAGGCTGCCATTTATGCTCCTGTGTGGGAGCATCATGATCTCACAGCCCCTGGAGTGGAGGTAGGAAAGAGAGTGCAGTTTTGGAGGCTGACTCTAAAGCACATCTCACCATATAGATGCCTAAAAGGGAGAGACTCCTCTCTGGATTTTTCACATGTACCTGCTAATTTCCTTGGCTCTGTTGGTTGATGGGCACATTGCGTCTCCTCAGCATGTCTGAAATTTCCACTTAAAGCCTGCATGCGGCTTTGCTTAAAGATCTTCGAGAACGGACCCAGTGGCTCTCAGGGTGACAAACCCCACCTCTCCCCAGAAACGTGTCGGACACAGGAGAGTCTTTTCCTGTTCCCAAAAGGGAACAACTTCATAGTTGCCTTTGAATTTGAAGGCTCTCACTCCTGTTTTGACAAATGTAAAACACCTGTTATTTACTGAATTGAGGTTGTGCCTATGTCTGCCACCATGGTTCAGAGGTCTGCATCTCAAAGAACCTTTGGTTCCTTTTGGGTCTATCTGAAGTGGAGAAAGTCTGGGCAGCTGGACTCATTCCAAAGCAGTTCATCAATCCGTAATGTTTTCAAGAAAGTTTTATTTTGCCGCTGTGTCTACTAAAGAGTTTAAGGCTGCCCTGGCAGAGGATCAAAACCTGTGTTATTTGGTACTGTACTGACTTCATAAGGGTTTGCAGCATGGACTCAATTAAGTCTAAAAAATCAGGAAGGTGTGTCTTTCTGGTCTTCACATTAAATGCATACTGTATCTCAAGTATTCTGGAGTTGAACATATGCCATATTTTGAAGCCAGTATATTTGAAGGCCCACGAAGAAATGTACTATGGTACATACCATATATCTCCTGGAAACAACCTAAGTTATAATTCTGTCTTCTCCTGCCGTGAGAGATGCTAGTAAGTACTTCCAGTAAAAGAGCGTATAAAGGTGAATCCTGAAAGCAAGGGCAAAGAATTGTAGAATGTTATTATTTATCATTGAGTAACATTGCAAAACTCTCTGTCTTCATTTCATTGGAACCCTGGCTGAGTGTTGAAAGACATAATAAAAACAATCAGTATATTCTCATTTTTCTGTGTGAAAAGATGAAGTCATGGCATATGGTCAGCTCACCAGTGCTGTTAATAATAAACCACAGATAATTAAGCACTGATTTATTCCTCTACGTAAGTGAAACAAATTGCTTTAACGGCTTTTGCTGAGGACCATCTAGTCAGATGGATTATGTATAGGAAGTTCAAACTAAAAATTATTAGAGATCATATTTCAGCGTGGTGGAGGTTTATGGTAGAAACAATTAGAAACCTAACAGAATGTGTCCTGTATTCTCTTTGATGGAAAATCAGATATTAATCTGGGGAAAAGTCTAATTCTCAACACAGCTGCTCCCCTTGCTCTAATGCACCAGATTTAAGCTGGATAAAAATGGAAACATGTTTAAAAAATTGATCATAGCTTATAATAGCAATAATCACCTTGAAATTGGTTGTTACTACAGTTAATGAACGGAGTATTAGAGCATAAAACGCCCTCAGATTCCCTCAGGCTATTAACTAACAAGCTGGTTGTTAACTGCTGGTCAGATAGTATCTTTATTTGGTGACTGTCTTTCAAAGACATGGAGCAGATCCTGGCAAGCTGTGGGGTGGGATGGGGTGCTTGCTTGGAGTAGTGACAGGAACAGAGTGGGACCTTCGACAGATTATCTCCATTGCGAGACTCCCCTTTCCCCATATCTGTAGCCCAGTTCCTCCAGAGCATGCTTATCCATGCATGTGAAAGCCACGCTGCTAGCTGTGAGCTCCCACCAGAGTTTGCCCGGGGAGGGTTTTCCCCAAAATGAGGCAGGGCAGCCTGCGGCAGGGTGCTGGGGGTCTCGTGCAGGCAGCCTCTGGGGCTCTTTGCAAACACAGGCTTGGCTTGGCTGGTCAGGACAGAGAGAAGTCTTCCCTTTTCAGAAATGCATCCTGGCATTTTGCACTCTCACTGGTAGCAATACTGCGTTGTGGCAACAGAAAAGATGGCACCAAATTTAAATCCCAAAATAGGATGAAAAAGGGAATGAATTCCAGGCTCTGCCCCTAAGCATATTCAGCAATGGGTGCAGTCTGTACGCAAAAGCAAGTTCCAGCTTTTTCAAGCTTTTGCTGCCTCTGTGGTTATATTTGTTTTGTCCATTTTGCATTTTGGTTTTGCCAGTCAAATGCCTTTCTACACTTGGAGGAAAGGCTCCCCATTCATGTACTAGCAGGATATTTGATAAGCTGGCTTGTGAGCTGAGCTGCACTCCCTTCAAAGGCTGCAGATCTTTCTGTCTTCTGAACTGAAATCCTCATTCAATCTTGTGATATCAGACTGCCACCAGCTTTCCAGCTCTGACTCTACCAGTTTTTTGTTAAAAATATCTTTGCCCACACAATCTGGTTTCTTCAGGAGACCACCAAATTTAACAACGTTATTTCAGACCGGGAAGTTATGTGGATCAAATAGCCGCACCTTGCAGAGGTGAGGCTTCACCATTCAGATATCTCCTGTTTAAGCTCAGCCAGGTCATGTCATGATGCTTTTGCAAGTTCTCTCTGGTCTTTCAGTTAGAAACTTTGCGGGAAGATGTATGGTTGCAAAAAAGATAGGAATCGTTCAGTTTATCATACTGAGTTTTGTGTAATCTGTGTTCCTTATTTGCATTGCTCACATAGTTCCTTACAAAGTCCTATCTGATGTGGAGATACTGCTTTAGTTTGGATGCTCATTGCTTTCTGAGCTGTGAGGTAGTAAGGGGCTAATAAAATGATATCACTGGAATTGCCTCCGCTAACCTAAAGATTCAGTTTTGCCTACTGGGGTTTTCTGGTGTTCATAAATTTATGGTTTACTAGTCAAAGCTTTGGTATCTTTGGAAAACTTAATGTCAGAGAGCATTTATGACTAACCTGGTGTCTTGATCCCAGGAGTCTGAAGTAATAGGAGCAAATTTCACTATTGCACGTGCTATATTTAGGTATTTTTTTCAGCACTGTTGGGGCCCTTGTTCCTAGAGAAATAGCTCTTTACCAGAACTAGTTGAAGTTTGTGGCAGCAAATTTTTTCCCATGACATGTGACGTGTCTTCGACATTAAAAATGCATATGGAAAAAAGTGGGTGATTTTGATTAAATTTCTGAGTATTTGATGGGAAAGGTTAAAACAAAACATTTTTTCTTGACTAATACCTGGCTTATAGCACTAGAGAGGTTTGTTGTGCAGACCACCACAAGCTTTTTATGGGGCTTAAAAGCAGTTTATATCATGCTACAACTTCAAATATAATTACGCTAGCTCAGAAAATGCTTCACAGACATAAAACTCCATGTGGCAGCCTATAGTTTCGATGTCTTAGGTGCAAGAAGGACAGGCTGCTTCAGCAAGGCGTTTCAACCCCGTGCTCTGAAAGCCGACTCATTTTCAGGTTGCAAATACTCTGGTCTGTTCCGACCTTTTAAACTTTACTAATCAAATTGAAAAGAAGCAACTTGCTGAATATAATCTTTGTAAAGTGGAAGACTTAAAATAGCATTTTTTTTTCTTTGTTTCTACAATATTCTGGCATAAGTTATTGTAACTTAATTTTCCGTGATGGTGTCGACCACTCTTTTCTCCTCCTTCATGGGCCATGCTCTCCTGCAGGGTCTGGTAGTTCACCCGGAGCTGTGGGGCAGGCTCTGGCAGAGATGGAAGGCTGGGCCCATTGGCTTGGAGGAGCTGTGGGGTTGCCCTACTTGGCTAGGGGAGCTGCGGGGCTTGGCCCCATGGCATCTGGTTTGGGGAAAGCTATGGCACAAGCTGCTGCACCAAGGTAGAGAGCCATGAGCTGGGGGCAACGGGGCAGGGACCGGGCAGTGGCTGCCCCACCAGGGTGCAGCCCCACGGCAGTCCTCAAGTTGGGCCATGGGGCTGGTGACAGACGGATGGGGCAGAACGATGAGGGGGGGCCAGGGTGAGAGGTGTAGTCAGTCCCTCCATTAGGGGCAAGGGCAAGGTGCTTGCGAGTCCCAGGTGAGGCCCATCAAGGCAATTAAGGCTCATTAGTGCCCTCAGGAGCTTGACAGCATGATGTGGGTTTTCCTTGGTCTCAGTCTCTTCTTGGGGGAGTTTCATTTGTATAAAAAGAGAGATCTGCTTTTCTAAAGAGAAGAAGGACTTTTGTGGGTGCACTGAAGGTAGGCATGTAGGAGAGCCTGTTTCTAGGCCCTGCTCTAGGAAATACTTAAATTTTGATGTTATAATATTGTCATTAATAGTATCATTTGAGGAAAGTGAGAAAGGTATTTTTACTTGTAGGTGTTTCACCGTGATACATTGTGTGTGTGGAGAAGAAGTGAGGGAAGGTCTGCAATCTCCATGGGTGAAAGTGGGACTGTGACTCTCCACCTCCTCTCTGGGTGTCCTCCCTGGACTGCAAAGTAAGTGGTAAGTCTCCATCTTCTTTATTTTCGTTTTATCAATGGAAATGTCTGTGTCAAGTGAAATGGTGTGGGGGTTTTTTGAAGTCTGGGTTTTGTTGGCTCAATGAGATAAAAATTAAACCCATTCAAATTCGGTTCAGCTTGAACTGAAAGGTGTTTTCTTTTTTTCTTAGTCTTCATTCAGCTGCCAAATCGAAAATAAATGATTCGCACAGTGCTACCTGACAGTTTGTTGGAGAAATAGTCTTCTGAAAAATGTAGAAGCTTGTTTTGTAAAAGATCTGTGGTTTGCTCTATAGAAGACAAAATGCTTCACCCAGAATTGAATGAAAACTGTAGAAGGATTGCAGTAATTTAATAGGTTTTATCCCAAATCCTGTAACATTTTCTCTGTAGGTACAGCTACTCGTGCTACCTAATGAGCTCACTGTGCTGATCTAAATGCCCTGACTCAAATGCCATTGAAAGTATAATGATGCTGTTAAAATGTAAACAGGATTTTCTGTTTCTGTGTTATAAACTACCTGAAACTTTTCAACTAAACGAGTCATTCAGTTTCTACTGTGTTGTGCTTGAGGTGCTGCAGTTTGCTGTTATAGCAACAAGTGAGTTGTGGGGACAGAGCAAGGCTTTTTGGGTTTCAGTTTGTTTTTCTGTTTGTTTAAAACCATGGTTGTTAATACTGAACAAAACTATTGTAGTTAAAACTCTCGAAGAGAACTATGTCCAGCAGCCAAAGTCCAGAAGAAAGCTCTCCTCTTATTGAGGATACTTACCAAACTTGCATCAAAATCAAAGTGGAAACCTGTCTAAGCCAGCTGATCTTTCAGATTACTGTATTTTGATCCAGAGAACAAAACAAGAGTATGAAGCAGCTACAGAAAAAGGCACATATGGAAAAAATACTTTCAGGGTTGAATTTACTTCCAGTTTTAATTTTGAGTAAGAACTCCCTTTGCTAATAGCCTTCTTTCAGTAGGGCTGAAACCAAAGTATACTTCGGTGTGAACAAGGCTAGTTGATCTTACCTCCAGCTAGCCTGCAGATAAACTTCTTTTTGGTATAGCACCCCACCCCTTAAGGTAAGTACCATAGAGGGATTTTTCTGGTGGTGTTGAAAACTCAAGAAATACCTTTGTTTCTCCTGACTCTCTTACTATAATTGTTAAGAAAATTATTTGCAATGTAGCAGTCGTTACATCTTCTCATCCCCACAAGTATAGTGAACTGACATTTTACTACTTAGCTCTGTTTCCTCTACTAACGGTCTGCAAGGAGGTATTTTCCTGAAAGGTTACTGAAACCTGGAGAGAGAAAAAACCAAAACTGAGCAACTGTATTTACTGATTTGTTTCAGCACTGTAAAGGTGTTGCCCTTAGTCACTTTATTAAGCAAGCAGCTTTCTGGGAAGAACTGGTAGCATAAGAAATGATGTCATGGGCCAGAAAGGAAATTTAGGAATTGGAGTAGAGACACCAGGGGCCACAGCTGGAGGTATGAAGATATGAAAGCTGGGATAAGTTTGAGTTTCTCTAAGCTACACAGAGTAGAATTGAGAGAGAAAGAGACAAAAAAGCAGCTTAATATGAACATTAGTTTCAGAAACAGTTTTCCTCATGAAGTTTAAAACTTTCTCGATTCTGTGTGAAATGCATCTTAGCTGGAGTGGAAGAATGGCACGCTGGGGCCAGATTTTTCTGAATCTCTGAAGAGATGCTCATGGTGAGGCTTTTAGAGCTCAGTTAGGTAACAAAACAAGGATGAGACTTCCAAAAGAAAGAAGAATAGACTTTTACATGAACTTCAGCATGCAATAAGCTTGTTGTAGCAAAACAGAGGTGACCAGCAGTTGTTAGTTCCTTCTTTGACCTTCACTGCAATAGTTTTGTATTCTGGCTTAGACAAAAGCCTAATTGCCCCATCAGCTCTGTTTTGGGAAAACAAGAAATTGAATGAAATCCCAGTGTTGAGTCTTATTACAGTTTTGCTGTTCAAGAACCCTGATGCTAGCAATGCTCTTTTCAAGCTGCTCTGTGAGTATTTTTCTTCCCCAATCACTTTCTTCTTTTTCTTGGGTCTGTTTCCAGCTGAGCTTCATTGTGTTTCCACTGGAGTTTTTGGCTGAGCACCACTCATACTTACCCAGCCCTTACAGTAGCAGAGTTTAGTTAACTCCTGCTTCTTGCATTGTCCATTGTACAGTATGTGGCCTGTCCGTGTAGTCTCGAGCGACCTACCTGTGTGTGCGTCTCTCTGTTCGTACAAGCAGTGTGTCATATTTCAGTGCACACCGTTGAGTGGCTGTAGCTGATGGTAGCAAAAGCAAACTGATTGTGTGTGTTTATGTGTGTAAGGACAGACTTTATTAAAACTAGCTGCTTTAGAAAAACTGCAGATTCATATTATATTAAACTCTTAGAGTAACTGGTCTCCTCAAATGGTACATTTGTTCCTGTAATGGGGTTTAGATTTGCACTTTAATATAAAGTTCTGCTTGTAAATAGTTTATAAAAAGTTAATCATTAAGAAGTGCTACAGGTATAAACAGCTTGGCATGCAGTACAGACTCTACACAAATCTCTAAGGACTAAGTAACCATTTGTTTAGATACACCTCACACTTGGATAGCTCACCTTTGTGTTTTGGAGTTACTCACCTCTCTGTCTCTACCTGCTACCCCTCGTCACAAAACTGGGATGTTGTTATTGTGCCATAATGGAAAAATTGGTCCAGGTGGACAACAGACATGGAGAACAGATGTGGTTTTTTTAATTTATTTTCTTTTTTTTTTTTTACTCCTGTTACTTGTATTGTCAAGCAAAACTGAACTCTGCATTTAACTGAACCTTCTCACACAAGTTTTGTATCTCTCTGTTAGTGCAATGTAACATTTCCTATGGTTAAAAACATGGTTGAATCATGGGCATGTCATGCACATTGTAATGGTTAAACACCTTTATGGAGATTGACTTTTTGGTGCCATTAAGAGAGGAAACATGCTCATCAGATCAGAGGTGTGGTGTTTCCCTGTGTGTTGTCACTGCTCCATGGATTTGGATGGGGGGGGACTCATGTAAGAAGTCACAAGCAACTGCCTCAGATTATGTACCTGCACCCTGCCTGGCCTAGGACTGGACATCGAGACCAGCAAACACTGGTGCAGCTCATGCACTTGGTGTAATTATGTGTTTGGCCAACAAGTGGGGAAGTTTTACTACTACCTCAGACAGTAATTGTCTTCAATCTCCATGTTTTAAAGTCTTAACTAATGATCCCTAAGATGGACTTCTCCCCAACCTCATTAACTAATTAAACAATTCAAAATAAAGAGTTATTCAGGCTGCAAAATATTGCTGAGAGGGCCTTTAGTGCAAACATTAGCACTTCCGCAGAATCCATAACCATTAGAAAACAGAAGCACGATGCCCCAGACAGTCCTGTCTTTATCATTTCAATATGCTCTGTTATTACACGTTAGCACATTTTATACAGCGCCTCTCCCGAGTGTGTTGGTCTCTGCTCCACAGGACATCATGCATTGCTGCTTACGTCTGTTCTTTTTCCTGTGTCAAATTCTGCAGTGAGGGGTGTGGGAACAGCGGCAGTAGCAGCGTTGGTGTCTTGCTGCTCTGCTGCAGCTTTATTGCAACTTGTTTGCAAGTGTGTGATGCTTAAGATTTTGAAAGGGATTTTTTTTGTTGTTCCTCTCACCGGCAGGAAGAGCAGGATAATACTTTGACTGAGTAAGAATACCGTGTACTTCTCTCTCTGAGTATGCCTTGCAAAACAGCTTGTTGTCAGACACTGAAAAGCTACCGGAGGGGCAAGGTGAGGAAATGATAACATGAATAGAATATTACTGTTTTGAGGAAGGCAGAGAAAATTTGAGGAGAAGAAATGTATTTGTGGGGAGGTTGTCCCATAGAGCATGTTATATTGCATATCACTTTTCCTAGACTCTGCTAAATGTCCGACAACAGCGAGAACATGGTTGAAGTTACTAATGGTGCAGAGTATTTTGACACTGATATAGGGAGTGAGTGATTCAAGTCTTTCAGATGGACTAAATACAAAGCAAAGTTAACGCACAAATACTGTGGTTTTTACTGGAGAGCTGTTGCCATCTCCAGGGAGGGTAATTTTTTAAGTTGATGCCAGACACCACTTAAGAATAATCTTGAGTGATTTAGATGAGTTTGGAGAAGGTAAGACCAAAGTTTGAATGATTGGTGTGGACAGATAAACACGGAGAGAATGAGCTGAGTTGCAAAACGTTGAATTAGGGGATCTGTCACCTTGTGCTTTGCTCAGACTGACCCCATCTTTGGAAAAGTAGCACCATCCAGCATCCTTGTGGAATACAACAGATCTAAAGCAACTTTCAAGAAGAAGTGGTTGCTTAGAGCACTAAAATGATTGTCTTAAGCAAAGGAGGTACACCACGCTTTGCAGTAATGTCTGTGGATCTAAGCCTAATCTGGTTAGGGCTGCTGAAAGCCATGGGCCAGGCCTGCTACCCATCGGACAAGAAAGAAACAGATCTGGATTTGATCAATGGAGTGAGGGAAGGAGAACTAGCCTACCCCAGTCCCGTGCATACACAGATCTGTGCAGATGCTCTGCCTGTACCTTGTCCTTTCCTGCACATGTGCCTGAGACTGCCTGCAAAATTTGCAGCCCTAGCTGTGCTGCAGTCCCGACTGTGGACGTTTTCCTACCGGTTTCTGTTTTAACACAACTTGGTTGCGAATTTTTTTTTTATTTATCTTAAAGCTGCAGAGCTGAAATCATAAGCTTTAAACAAAAGGTCACTTTTTATTTACGCGCACTTTACAAGCGCGCTGTTATAGGATGTAATAGCTCTTTGGATGTTAACTTTTTATTTATGCTTAGCTTTGATGTAGCCATATGCAAAACATTGGAAATGCAGTTGGGGAAACAGAAAGGGCGAGTGAAAAATAGTCATAAGCCTGAGCTAGGCTCTCAGTTTTATAAAATGCCATTTTAATGAACGGTAACTGTTGTAGGTTGTCTCCCTATTGAAGGGTCTCTAGAGAAATTGTGAGCAAAATTAGTGTACCCAAATGCGCTACCATTCCTATAATTCAGTGCTCATAACTATTTTTCATGAAAATGGGACTTTTTTTTGTGGTTTAACATGACGAACTCCTTTTTAGGAAGGAAAGTGGATTTAGGGGGCATTTTCAGTACTTTTCGATAGTGTTTGTCACTATCTTTCCTTCATTGCAAATCTACGTAAAATACTAAGCAAGGATTAGACTGTTCAGTGCTACAAAGTGATCATAACTAAGAAAAGAATGATCATACTGAGTCAGACCCAAAGGTTCACGTAATCATGCATTCAGTGTTGGGCACTGGCAGATTAACTGTGATGGAATGTAAGAAGCAAGCATAAATCTTGAACTGCACATCCCACAAAAAGTCAATTCAGACTTCACAGAATTCACAACTTTGTTTTGAGCAGATCCCTTTGACAATATTTTTTTTTTTTTTTTTTTAAAAGGTAGATACTAAGTAGTATGTTGAGGGCAGCTCTGTATACATTCAGATCACAAAGACTATTGTATTGGCAGACTCGGCTCCAGAGCTGGGGTCAGATTTTTAGTGATGTAAATCCTAGTGGTTCCACTGACTGGAAGAAGCTGTGTTGATCTCTTTGGGTCAAGGATGTAGCCTGTAACTTCTATGCCATTAAAGCTTATCTAAGTTTTCTGTTACTCCTTGGTGGATTTTATGGCCATGTTTTCATAATTACACAGATCCTTAGGGTAAGCTCCCATCTCGTAAGCCTTTTTAATTGGTTTTGAACTCTGTATTCCCCTGTAGCCTTTCTCATAGGGCAGTAAAGTCCAGACTTACTAACAAACGGTTGAGTCACTCAGAGGGGACACACACGCTCTCAAATACATTACTCTTTCGTATTGTTCTTTGAACTCTGTCTCAACTTCTTGACCCTTTACTCATAGCAAAGATTGTGCGTGTTCAGTGCAACCTATTTGTTTCCTTTCAGTCTGTAGCCCCATCTGGGCAATGTGATAGAGTTTTGGTCTTCCAGTCTGCCAGATCATTTCATTGTGGGTTTCACGGGGTGCATGGGGTTGCCCCTTACCCCCCTGCCACAAACTGTCAAGTAAAACTCATTTTCCATCAACAGAGAGCTCAGCAAAATAGGGGGGCATCAAAATTAGTGGTGGAAGAGGCTTACTGAAAACCATCTTTTCTGCTCCTTGCAGATGGAGGACTGTTCCGTACTGTAATTTTTTTTTTCATCCTTTGTCTAGGTAGTTTCAGAAAGACTCAATTAATAGGGCTCAGCTATTTCCCTTGGGAGATTATTCCACAGCCTAATATACCCCCTTTTGCTAAATGTTTCCAGATAGCCATCTCTTTCCCCCAACCCCTGTGCTCAGTTTCTTCCCATCACTTCTAGTTAGTTATACTTGCTTGAGCCAGCTGATAAAAAATCTTTCCCATTCACAGGAAAAAACCCCTTTCTTCTTTGGGAGGAAGAATCCAAGGCTTGACTTAAGGTGAAGCCTCTCCATTTCCAGTGTCTAAGGAAATTCCTTTCTGGCAAGAGAAGAGAAGTGTTAATATCTGGAGATGCTTCACACGAACATCCTGAATAATCTGTCTACTGATTATTATAAGTACTATATCCTACTGTAGCATTAAGTAGTTATGGAATAATGATGAGTACAGCCTGGAAAGTACTGTAATAGGTCTTCACCCTTATCCTTTTGCCAGGTTAAATTCTATCTATGTCAATCTTGCAACAGAAGCACTTGAACACGAGCTCAATTTCATTGGTCAGAGATTTTTTTTGAGATCACTCTACCAAATGCACTTGAGTCTCTGAACAAGGTGAATGTGAACTCAATTGTACCCCTTTTTCAAAACCCAGAGAGGTTTGTCCTGTGCCAGGGACAGTGTCTGCTGTGCTGGGGGGGGGGGGGGCCGGCGTTTATTTTCTGGCACAGATATGCGTCAAAGATAATGTAGCTGGCTAAGTGCCGAAATGCAGTGAGAAAGCAGCTATGATTTCAGACTTGGGTTGTTGCTGGAAGTGATTGGATGCTGTCATTTTTGTTCGCTTTTCTAGGCAACCACAAATTAATAAACCTCCTGCTGTCCTTCAAGTTGAGTGAAGCCTCCTGGGTCAGGAGATTCTCTGTGCGTGTGTGTGGCTTGTTTTGTTTTAAATATAGGTACTTGTTTTTTACTTTCATTGCTGGCAAACTTCTGTAAGAGAGCATAGATCTATTGATCAAGACATCTTCAGGGAATGCTCCATATATCTCGGACCATGGGGGGAAGCCTTGTGGGTGGGGGTTTTTTCCCCTCCAAAACATTTTTTTAATTTCTTACATATACGAACAACTTTCAATACACTGCTGATGTCTGTCTCATTCAAATTCGATTTTAATTCTTCATTCATTAGACTGATACCAGAGTATCTGAAAAGGAATGGAAATGGGTGAGATACCATTCAGACAGGTTTAGTAGTGTTGTGTCTGGCCTTTTGTGTGATGTGTTGCACAGGCACGCTTTCAAGCTGAACATGAAAACAGAGTCTCTGCGTACTTACCTTTTTCTCCCCCCACATAGTATCTAGGGATAATAACCACCTATGTGGAGAGCTGCTTTGGGAAAGCAGTAGTGGGATGGAGAACAACAGGGTAGGATTTAGGTATGTATAATTGTTAGGCAAGAAAATGGTATTGTCTTCTTGAATTACTCAGGCACGAGCCTTATCCTGAAAGCAGATGTCTAAGGCAGACGAGCATGCAAGGCAGGCATGCCATACTGCTCATCCTTGATGTCTCCTGTGCTAGCCTTTGATGCCAGTTAGCTTTGCATGGATGTTCTCCAGCCGTGGCACTCCTGAGGGTCTGCCGCTGGCTCCCTGAGGTGGGGCTGACCAGCAGGTCTCTGCGCTTAGATCCCACAAGCTGGGACTGGGCTGTGCAGGTAACACTACCATTTTCTCACCTGCTTTGCGCATCTGACTTCAGCTTGATCTTGCTATAGGGTAGTTTCTGGGATTAGGAAGTTTTGCAGACTCCAGGTGCTGGCAGCTTTGAAGGATCTGGCTGCTGGAAAAAAAGGATTTGGGTATCTTTGAGGTGGTGTAGCAGCTGTGCAGTGGCTTTGTGAGCATTGGTGTGGGAATAAATCATGTAAATGGAATAGATTAAGTGATCAGGTTTTGGGTGCAGCTCCCTGCAAGCAGGTGTTACGCTTTGACTAAACAGTGGTAAGGAATCGCTTCCACCTTTTTGCTTTGTATGAGCTCTGCTTTTTGTAGAGTATGATTTGAACCTACCAACTCTGACTTTACTCAAACTGTACTGACAACAGTATTGAGATCTGTCTTTTATTCTCCTCTAGTTTGGCTCTGCTTTCTCCTTTCTGTGCCCTTATAATGTAAGAGTCAGTAGAAATGGTCTCCCGGAGGAAGACTATGTCCTAGAAGATACACTTTCTATATTTAATCATCCTTGGAGCTTTTATTTTGCTAAAGGACTAAAGTGACAGCCTTTAGAGAATAATTATATGAAACACCATGTGTGAGCAAAGTGTGAAATGTCTCCAGTACCAACCGAAGCTATAGATATTTTTATTAAATATTAATGCCATGCATTTATGAAGGGTTTGCCAAGCAGATGTTAAGCTGGTCTTTGTGGTAATTTAATTGAGCAAGGAACATTTCCTGCCATTTTTATCAATGTCAGGCCTTACATGACATTTTAAACTAAAAATATAAAATGGAGAAAGAGAGAAAGAAATAATTAATAATCAGTTTCCATTCATGACTATCTGTTAATATTTCCCTTCAGAGCATTTAATGTTTCTCCTGAATGTTTTTCTTGGAGGCCGATACGAATCCAAGCTAACCTAGTCTCTGTGCAAATTCTTCCACAGGGCCTCTATCTGGAGTCTGGCCCACTCCTGCTAATGCAATTCTTACTTTTCTATTTGTAAAAAGATGATGATGATAATAAAAGCAAACCTTAAATTATCCTGAAGACTGACTATGTGGGCCTCTGAAAATGTATGTGGATAGAGCCCTTCTTTCCTCTTCAGAACATCACTCAATGCTTAAATGTCACAGCGGGACAAAAATTATAGATTGATTAAGCTTACTGACATTATGCCTCTGCAAAGTGCAATGTCTTAACAAGATTTAGCATCATAAAGCATTTGATTATATACAACTCGTCGAGCAAAAATAAATAAGAGAAATAACAAAACAAAAAGGCAATTGAAATGTCTGTAGGTCAGGTGCAACATAATGAGCCCATTCATGAAATATCACTGAAGGCCCCCTCCTCACAAGTATGACATTATTTACATGGAAAAAGTGTGGTCACACTTCTACCTTGTGTGTGTTGTTTTAAATTTATGAAACTCTTCCCCCCCCCCCCCCCCCCCCCCCCCCAGACGTAAGTGGGTTCGTCTCAGTTATGTTCCCTAGAGACAACGTCCACCCCCCTGCCTCGTGGGCGGGTGATCACTGTGGTTAAGGTGACCAATTCTAGCTCCAACAGAAGAAGGAAAAAAATAGATCATAATAAATCAAAGCATGGTAAGGCTGAGATGAAATGAAAAATCACCAGCTTGGTTTGTGGGTTTGACCTGCCTGCTTATAATGGCACAGGCTTCCCATCAGCTCTGGGAATTTCTGTAGGCACTTCTGAAATAGGTTACATCTGTGCTAAAGCCCCAGAACTATGCTCTTTACCCACTCCATGCTGTACTCTGCCCCTGCCAGGAAGGAGGTATGGCAAATTCTTTTGATTCATTGGATTCATATGAGAGGGTCCTGCTTAAGGTAAAGAAGGTGCATGTACAGACTGGCTACTCTAACGGGATATTGAAGATTTGATCCAGCAGAGGATCATCATGCTCACTTCTGATTTCCAGTTAAATCACTGTAAGCCTAGCCTGTAGAGAAGAGCAAGGAAAACTCCTTGGTGAGAGAACAGATAATTGAGGGGGAAAACTTGCCTGGTTTTGCTTCCTAAACCGAGTACTTGATTGTAATAAGTTCAAGGGTAAAGCACTAAATGGATCACTTTCCTTTGGCTTCTACAGTTGTTGCCACTGATTTGTGTGGATGTGTGCATGATTGCCTACAAGGAGGGAACATGGAGAGGGGGATGCGATTTTGCAGACGCTTCTGTGCCACTAGTTACTACTGATGCGGGAATGCAGCAAATGTTGACTGCCAATACCTTGTTTAATAAGGTCTGTACCAAACCCAGATATTGTACAGAAGATTTCATATGTTATGCACGCAGCGCAAAAACATGGAGTTTCCCATAGTTCCTGTGGAATAAACTCAAAACGTCATTTTCATGCAGTACGTGTGCTCAGAGATAAAATTCTGTTTTTTCCTCAGTGCTCTATGCATGAGAGAGTTTATTTTACATGCTCTGAATGGTGTTAAGTTTTCAGTGAATTGTCCTACTAGATTGGTTTGAGATCAGTATGTCTGGTTGACAGGATGAGGATGAGAAAGCTATTTATCAGTGTTGGAAGCAGGCCTTAGGCCTGATTAAACTCTTTATTATTATTTTGAAAGAAGGAAAGGGCTTAATACTTATTTGAGGTTGCTTATTGTCCACTTACCTATTTTTCCACTCATTTGACAAGTCAGCAGAGTGCTGAGCAGTACAACTGACAAACGTGAAAATAATAATGAAATGCCGCCCAAATACCCAGTGTTCTGCTAAGTAGCAATTGACAGAATTATTCCCCAAACTCTGCAATGAGCTTTGAGTTTCTCCATTGTGCCTGGCGTCTTTCCAGCTTCTCTCACACTTATTTAATACCACTTGGCCGTATTCACTGCAATGTCTGCAGAAAACACTCTCCAAGAGGCTGCAACACAATGAGAATGTTTTGTATTCTGTAGGAGTCTGTATGCCATAAAGAAATGGAAAACCAAGGAAGGGGCAGGCAAAGCTGCTGTGTGTTGCAAGTATCTAGTGACCTTTCAGAGGCCAAAGATTCGTCTTGTAGTTTGGATCTGAGGTTTTGGAAGTAATCAGCAGACGTTTTCCCAGTAGGCTTTCTGCCCAAGATCCTGGCTGTAAGTCATGTGGCTAGAGCTGAGTCAGCATCCTTAATTCAGTGATGCTGTAGCTTAAACGGGCTTAAAAACCCCCAAAGTTGCGAGGACGTGGTTCATCACTGTCTCTTCTAACCTCCCCATTTTACGAGCACCTAGAATTGGAGGTTCTGCTGGCTCTGAAAGCTGAGCTCTTCCTTTTATCAGCAGAGTCGTATCACTAGCAGGTAGAACTCCACACTTTACACAGCTTGTCACTTTATTTTTTCCTACCAGAGTGAAAATGGCTTTGAGTATGCAACACTGTCTGGGATTTGATGCAAAGATTGGAGGATTTGGGATTCTTGGGTGGGAGGTAAAAATGGGGGAAAAAAGGAGGTCGAACATCAAAGGTTTCCCTGTCTCTTCTTTTTCTGAACTATAAGAAACTCCTGGAGGTTTTTCAGGAAATATAAGCCATCCACATCTCACTTGATCTTGTCAATCCTTGTATAAGGAGGAGTTCTCGCTGTATAAAAAGGAGTTCAGGCCCTGTGTCCAGCCATCGGTGTCCCATCTGGTATGGCTTCCCAGAAGGATGAAAGCTAGTATCAACTGTTTTTTGTGTTGGTGTTTTTTTCTGATAGGGAAACATATGGTGCATTTCAGTGTTCAGAGTTTATACTCCCCATACAATGGGCACACAGCTCCCATTAACTTTAATGATACTTAAATGCACAAGGGGGGCATATAGGCCACATCATGAAGCTCTGGGTTTTTACTGTTTCGTGTTACCAGCTGTGATAAATTAATATGTATCTGTTCTGCCTACTTCAGTCTGCCAGCTCCAATGTATTTTGCCATAGTTATTTTGACTGTTAACTATACTGTACGTCTTGCTTAGGAGCCTGTCTGGTGGGGAAGACGGGCCAAGCTGCTTGGCCAGAGGCTTGAGTCTGATTCAGAAAATGAAGTGGGGTGTTGAAAGGTACTCGGAGGACACTGCGGTGCAACCCAAAAGACTCTATGCACTACGGACGCTGGAGGGGACAGGTCAGCATGTGGTATTTCTTGCCCAGGTTCATGACTCTAGTGCTTTGTTTCTGAGCAAAGTGTATTGCTAAGATATTTCTTTTCAGCAAACTCCTGAAGAGTTAAACTCTAAACCAAGATACCTGACGAGAATATTACTCTCTGGAGCACATGTCTATGCTACTGGGGATTTGACAGCACGCTTCTAGCTTATAATAGGTAGGCTGTAGATCCAGCATATCAAAATAAGGATCCTAAACAATGAGTGTCTGTGCCAGGGAGGTCAGGCTGACAGTGCCTGAACCTTGCTTGGGTTCAGAGGCCTGACCAGGCGTGGGGAATCCAAAGCCCAGAACTGGCAGCGCAGGCTGGTGTCTGATTGCAAGAGATAGCTGAGCCAGGCCTGTAAAACAAGCCTTTGCAAACACAAACAACAAGCTACTTTAGGGCGCAGAATGCGTGTAAACCAATGGTAAGTATGTATTACATGTCCCATCTTTTGTCCTAATTTCACAAAGAATCTATTTGTTCCAGCCTGTATCTGAGAGCGTTTAGTGCAAGCAGTAATACCCCATGCACATGAGCTCTGGACACCTGCAGCTCGGTCCCAAGGCAGGATACAAAAGCCCAAAGAAGATTTGCATCTTCTTCTACTGCTGTCTGTGCTGCAACCAGTGGCGAGGCTTTTATCTGTAAGGTCTGAATTTGCTTGGGGTATGGCAGGCGTAAAACATTAATTTCAGCGGTTTAAAACCAGAAAAATGTAGAGCCATTAATACAATTGATAAAACACATATTTAAAAGGAGCATCAAGCAAAGTCTAGAATCAACCCTTTATTTTGGTAAGAAAATGATAATAGGGAGCATCACCCTTTAACAAAACCATGCAACTACTTTGGTGCAAGCTACTTGTCTCTTTTGTTATCTTGGCTACTGATTGCTGTGTGTACTTTTGGACAGATGTGTACTTTATGTGTAAACTTCCCTTTCAAGCTGCTAGCAAGGTTTATCATAGGTTTATGAATTCCATTTTGGTAAAAGATGTTGGTGGTGGTTTTTTTTTTTTCCTTCTTGAGCAGAAATGTGACTTAAAACCTCTTACGTTATATTGTTCAACTACTGAAGTTTAAACAAGATGTTAAAGTTGGAAACGAGAAGATTAGTCAGATGAACACATGGCTTACTAATAAGGAGGGGTTGTCCAGCTCTAGGCTAAGATTGTGGTCTTTCACAGTGGAAAAATTGAGACTAGGATAAAATTGGAGAGGAGGAAAAAAGAATTGGGAAAAGGTGAAGAAAAAGATGTCATAGCCTGGGGAATGATTATTTCAGTGTATCTGGCCATGAATGTGCTCACTCAGTTGTTGAAGGATTTTGTACCAAGGTCTGGTAGCACAGTATCATTTACGAATGGTATATGTGTGATTTTTGCACAGATAGGGTCATACCCACTTTACACCTATGGAGGTCAATGAAGTAAACTCTAGGGGGGAAAACCTTTTGCATATTTACTTTTCTTTTGCCAGAATCCATACTGAAAAAAAATTCTTGGCCACCGTAGTAGCAAGAAAAGAAAGAAATGCCACGTTTTCTTATCCTGATATGACTGCATGCTGTAACCTTCGTTTTTCAGTTTAAATACTCCAAGATCATCAAAAACTTGACTCTGAATGAACCACTTAACTCTGATACGATGAGAGAATGCGTCTGACCTTGATGTTATGGAAAGAGATGTCTGTGCTTAGTACTAAATTCCCTCATTTGAAAGTTGCTTTCTCCTGCCATTGCTGAATACTCTGAAGATCTCAGTTTCATCCCCTGGATAGGGATCAGACCTTCCAAAACTTGGGTACCCCAGCCTCTCTCCTGCACAGCCACATTTTTGGCAGTGTTCAATAGCTGTTCGACTTGAAAGCTGTTGCTCTGGGAAAACAGGATGCCGTTACGACTGGGAAGGTTGAAGCAGTGACCTGCCTTCTGATGAGGCTCGTCCTTATTGTTGTGTGCTACTGCAAGGGGAGGTGTAAGGCCAAGGTGTTCCCAGGTAGCACAGCTCTGACCTGAGTGATGAAGCCCTGGTAAGAGACCAGAGCGCTCCTCTGGATCTGTTAAAAAAAAAAAAACAAACAAAAAACAAAACCAAAACAACAAACCAAAACAACCTTTGGAGCTCAATTCCATTTTATTTGGGGCGGGGGGGGGAAATGTGCTCTGCATAGAAAACAATTTTTGACATCTTTTTTCTTTGTGTGCAATTATCAGGGGGGACTTTGACACCCCCCCCCCCCCCCCCCCCCAATTGATATTGTATTTTAATGCTGGAAGTCAGACATCTCCATGAGAGAAAACTGAATTAATAATGGCTTGGCTCAAAACTGCTCCCAAGTATAATACTGGAATTTTTTTTTTAATTGGTTCTTGGGGCTAACTAAAAATGTTAAAACTGCAGTGTTGTTGAATCAAATGTAGCTGGTATTACTCAGCTTCATACAATCAAAACTTGGAGTTGGACTGCACCAAAATACGAGTGGAGCAGGTAGTTCGTGGTGCTTTTGAATATTGGGTTGTGCTTTCACAACGCATTTGTTTCTGGTGTTTGGCCTTGTCCCTGTGGTACTGGCAGCTGGAAACACATCTTCTAAAATGGCAGGTGAAGTTGTCGTGAAACTGCCTCATTTTGGTGATTTAAAGCTTCAGGAAAAATGCTGAGTATTGGAAACTTTCTTCCTGGTGAGAATCCTATTGGTTGGCAACCTTACTGGTCCAGATTTTCTTTTCTTTCCTCCCAATACTGTCCAGGTCAGTTCCTACCTGCTGTAATATCTTGCTTTGCCCCAAATTGCCCCTTCTGTTGCGAGGAATGATCTAGCGTTGCCTCCATTTGCATGAAAACCAATACGTTCCTAGGGAGAGTGTCCTCCAAAATCGGGAGTGGCAAAATCTTGACAGCTGAGTGACCTTTGTAGTCTGTCTGACGCCACATAAACGCAGAAACTTCCAGCCTTTTTGAAGTCCTGCATTTTCTTTGTAGCCACATGTCTGACTAAATCAAATATTAAAAAAACAAACTAACCATGGCCTGCTTATTTTCTCAAATAAATGCATCCAGATAAAGCTAACGTCAGGGCATTTGTCTTCTGTCAGGAAGGGATAACAGCAGGACAGACATGAGCGTGTTGGTGTGGCGTAGCCACTTTCTTGTGTGTTGTCAAGTTAATTTGGCTTAATTTGTAACCCAATTTTAGTAGCCTCTGCTGCTTGCTCCATACAAGGGTGACAATACTGTGCCAGCAGCTAATGTCTTCTAGAGCAATAGTCTTTTTTTTAAAGAAAAAAAGGGGTCTCATTTGGGAAGTCAAAGTATAGTTATAGCCACGAGATTGATTTGTTTCTTATCCCCAGCTCCCCTGCAAAGGTGGCTTTGCGGCAGATTCAAGTTCTGTGAGTGCATCTATCTCCAGTTAACAGCACCTTGGCTTTCAAGCCCTTATATTTTCCAGATACTGTGAAATATGTTTGCTTGTTAAAAAATTTCTTTGTGTTGTGGTTTTGAGCACTCTGTAATAGGCAAAACAACAACTTTCCATTTTCCTAGAACTACTCAGCTGCATCCTTTTGACATTATTTATTGAAGGCAGATACATTAACAGTTAACACTGGGTTTAATTTTTTTTCCCCCCTCTCACAGCAAATGTTGATTCCAGCTCTTCTGATTTTGATGAAGACTGGCTTTGCTGGCAGCCTGTGGCTGGCACAACTACAAAGCTGATTTGGGAACCGTAGAGGTTTATTTAGATTCCTTAAATGTTTTGGCTTGATGGTATCATGGGTATTTTGAAACTTTTGAAGCCTTTTCAATTCTTAACAGCACCAGGCAGGCAGACACAGAAACACACAGAGACTAGGAACAGAGTGCCATCTTTGCTTTGTTCTTCAGGCTTGTAAGTATCCCCAAGTGGGCGAATCAGACCAAGCACAAAAAGTAATAGCAACTGGTAGATGGGGACTGTGTTCTTCGCCTCCCTCGGGAGAGGATGGAGAAGGAAAGATGATGCTTTGTGTGCCTTCCCTAGTGGAGTTTGCGTTGGTGGAAGGGGTAGTGCAGCTGTGAAATTTGGTGCCTATGCATAAATGCTGCTTTCTGTGCTCTGGCGATCAGGTATGAGCATGAAAGCCCGCTCCTAGGGCTTGGCTGGCCTTTTGCCCTCAGGTAGCTCAGTGCTTTTCCTCTGTCACTGTGCTATGTGCTGTTTGGGCTGGTACACACACACACAAAAATCTATCTCCTGCTGCTTTACTGTTGTTGTTTGTGGGGTTTTTTTTGGTTTGGTTCTTCCTGAGTGGGGGAGGGAAATGCACGTGAAGGAATGCTGGGGACTGGCGCGAGGGAAGAGCGTGTGGAGGCAGCACTCTTTGGCAAAATGTTTTCGGCGTGCTACACCTGCATGTTTGGTACTGGAAAATCAGCTTGAGTTGAGGAGAGGTAACAGTTTTGCATAACAGGGATGTTTTTATATCTAATGTTATGAAAGTGATCTTCTATGGAACGACTGAGCAGAAATAGCCACAAATACTTCCATTTTAAGAATCTGTATTTAGCTCCTAAAAATCTTCCAGTGATTTCTTGTTAACGCAGTGAGTTGTATTAAATGCCTAAGCTCCTGCGAGAGAAGTCAGGACAAAGCAGTGATGCTGTCTTGGGCTACACAACCTGAGGTAGGTTGAGTTTTGCTTACTCTGTCCTCATGTGCTCTTGTTCCTGCCCTCACCCTTTCCCCACACACTGAATGTGATGTGCTCTCCTTGGGCTACGCTACCAGTCTGACAAAAGCCACTCCTCCGCATGACTGTGTGAAAAGGGACTAAATGAATGCAGTTAGCCTCCAAAATGTGAGCATTAACCCCTCCAGTCATATAGCTGAAGGATTTGGACCCCTGTGTGTCACTAGCTGATGCTGTAGCAGACTTTGCTCAGCAGTATGTACTCAAACAGCAGTTGATGCATGTCCTTCCTACTACGGCATCTTGCTTCTCCCTTCTTGTCTCCGTCTTTCTACCATCGCTGGACTTCATAGCATTTCAGGAAAACTGTAGAAAGCTCTGCTGTTGTTGATGCTCAAAGAGTCAATTAACTGTCTTGCAGCCTTCAGGCCTGTTTGCCTTTCCTGTTGCATCAAAGCATATAGGAGAAAAAGCTGCGTGCAAGAAAGGTGACAGAATACAGCTGCTACTGCTGCTGCTTTTTCCTCTGGAAGGATGGTGGATGGTGTTTCATGCACAGCCATGAGACTTGCTCCGTTCCTTATGAAAGTGTTTTGCAGTGTGCAAGGAGGATGAAACCTCCATGCAACTTAAATTTGAATTAATTAAAATTAGAGTGGTCTGATGATTAGAGGGAGACTATTCTCTTAACTTTTTTTTCAAACTCTTCAGCAGAATTCTGGAGGAAGAATATGATTAACTAGTTCTATAGAAAGGACCTTCTTTTCAGTTAAATCCCATAGGACTTTCCCACGTGGGAGCTAACAGACAAAAAAAAAATCCCTTTGCACAGTAGGCTGCCCTGGCTACTTGAATTGTTAAGCAGAATTGTGTACTCCTGCTCTTGAAACACATGTATTGCAGTTTTCTGATGGGCACTGCAGGCTGAATCTAAGAAGCATCTATGTTTGTCATGCTGGGAAATCCTGTGAAATAGTGACTTTACATACTTCTCTCAACTTGGTGAGCTAAATATCCAAAAGCGGCTGTGGGAGAGATGGGAGAACGTAACCAGTGGCTGCTTGGTATTCTGCTGGGATGCTGCGGGGCAGCTCTGCTGGGCTGAACCCAGGTGCAGGCTCGAGGTTGGATGGGAAAGTGGTGCCTTGGGGAGATGCTGCATAGGCAGAGCAAGATGATGTCTATCACTGTGTTGTCTTTTTCGTGTAGCTGAATCCTGTTGCTGCCTTGTCGCTGGCTTTGCTGCTGCTCAGGCAAGGCTGCCCTAAGGCACTTGCTCTTTCCTTTTTGCACGCCTAGGTACGTGGCTGTGCAGAAGCAACTCCCGCTCTGACCTAGTGGTCTCCGCACAGGCAAGGCTGCCCCTGCTGTGCTGAAAGTAGCCTTCCCTGTTTGTTTTCTTTTTAGGTATTGTGAGTGTTGGAAATGCTGCTTTTGGAAAGTATTTTGGTAGCAGAGCTGAATGGATGTAGCGAACTCCCCTGCAGAACAGGAGACTGTCAATAAGTAACAAACGGGTTTCTCTGAACCGGTAGATGTACTACCAGCAAAGAATTTATTTTAAGGCATGCTGAAAGGCTCTTAAAATCAGAATTGATTTTCCTCTGCGAAAGAGTGATTAGAAACAGAATACATCATTATCACAGTTCATAGTAGTTAGGCCTGTCTTCTGTAGTTAAACCAGAACGGTATGGGGACAGGACAGGCCTGAGAATAGAAACAGTGGATGTTGCATTAAAAACCAAAACACTCCCCACTTTTGCCCTCCCCCCCCAAACCCTAGGTCTCTTCAGATTTTAGCAGGGACCCCGTGTCAATTAGCTCCAGTGACCACTGGATGTAGCTATTGCTTCACAGAAGTATGGCCAAGTAGACACCTTTCTGGCTCTCTTTTGAGGTGACTTAACAGAGGTCACTTTTTACATGTAACTTCTGCCACTGGTCAGTCTTTTTTTTTTTTTTCCCCTTCTGTGTATACTTTTCATTCCCTCCTTCCCATGCTTCTTAGAATATGAGCATGTTATGTTACCATTCCTTTTCTTCATGGATGTTCTTCCGCTTATCAGCAATGAAGAGGACATGGGACTACGGTGAATACTCTAACAACGCAATAGTTACCTGCTCGTAACTGCACTCACCTCTTGAGTGAAAATGGAGATGGTCCGAACTCTCCGTCTATAAAGTCCCAGTGTAGTTGTTCATGAAATGCAGGCAGTGGCTGAAAGATCTGGAAATGAAAATATACTTGGCCCTTTTTGTGTGACAAAAACGTCAAGCCAGGTTAGATATTACAGCCTTTATTTAGCTGTTTATACTCAAAAGCTCCTTCTGTTCTCCAGGGTTGAACATGAGTACCATATTTCAGAGGTAACGTCAGAGAATATATGTATCTTGTAGGTATTCTGTGGACAGGCGAGAAATCTAGGAGCACTGGAAATGGACTGAATTGTAAAGGAGAACACCATCACGCCCCCAAGTATACCATTTTTAAATAAAAGGTGAGAGCTAATCATATCTAAAGGGCACAATATGGTATTTCCCATCTTTATTTAAAAATGCAAAACTCGAGTATTTCTGAGTCAGCTAAAATTACCAGATGATTCCCTTGGCACATTGTTGTTTGGAAAACCATGAGTCAAGTTTCAAATGTAGGAGACTGGAAGTGTTCAGAGCTGTATACTTACCTGTACTAGCGGTTTGCAAATACTTCAAAGCTTTCCACTTTTATTTGGCAGGAAGCAAACGTGATTACAAAAAATAAAATAAAAAACCACCACCAAAACCTTCTTATTCAGCAAATATGCAGGAACACTGACTCACTGTTAGAGAGGATACATCTGATACATTTAGCTTGCATGTGGCTGCACCATCTTAGTAGTAGTCTAAGGAAATTGTGCTGATTTGTGGGTTTGGTCACAGTTGCTGGAATTTTTCTTTCCACACATTGATAAGTGCTACCAGGTAGGTTTTGGGCTCTCTAGCTTTTATCATTTGTTCTTACGCCCTTTGTTAGAGCTGTGCTTGAATTTACAGGTAGTGACAAATACTCCTCTCTTTGAAGGAAATCTTCCAAGGGCAGCATCATTTTTCTTGCTGTCTTACTGCAGACTTGCTGGGGCCTGAAATCTGAAATTGGGGAGGGGTGTCGCCACCCAGCACTGCTCAAATCTAAGCAGCCCAGGGTGGTTCACAACCTGCTTGCCTCCAGCCTGCTGCAGGATCAAGGCTCATCTGGACTTCCAGGTCAGGATCTGGAGAATAAATTTCTTGCTTCTGTGCTGCTGAATTTTTCTACCTGTAAGGAATTTACAAGGCTGCCCATGTAGATACTTAAGCTTTATTTTCTAATTCTATCTAGCTTACTGGTATTGGTACAGCACGGTGTATCATTGAACCCTAGCAAATGGGGCTAGAAAGGACAATAAGTTATTTAGCCTTGTCTCTTTCCCCAAGGCAGGATCAACTAGATCTAACCCTCCTTGACAGATATGCAGCAAACCTGTTCTTAAAAACCTCCCGTAACAGAAATTTGACACCCTTCCTCAGGCAATCTTTGCCAAAGCAGAACTCTTCTTACTGCTAGAAAGCCTTTCCAAAGGACAAGCCCGGATCTCCCTTGCTGTAACTTAACCCCTTGATTTCTTGCCTTATCCTCAGAGGACATAGAAAAGAGTTTATTTTCTTCTTTGCATCGGGCTTTGGCATAGTTCAGGGCAGTCATTGCCTCTCCCCACATTCTCCTGTGGGCTATGCATTCCAAGTCTTTTAACGTCCCCCCCTGCCCCGGTCTACTCCCCTCAGCCCGAAACCGTGTTTTCTGTATCTCTGATGGTTCTCGCTGCCCTCCTGTGGGCACTCTCAGGCCGGTATATTGTGGAATGCTTTTTTTTTTTTTCCCCTCTTGTGCTGGAATGCCCATAGTTGTCTCTCAGCCAAGGCACACTCGACTTTCAGCAACTAAACCATAATTTTGGTTTAGAAGGCTTTAGGGAGACAATGCATAAATAGTGTCTTGCTACCACTGTATACTCACTGAAAGGGGAAAATGTTGGAGAGTTGCCTGGCTGGGTTTTAGACAAATGGGATTGCTTGGTTGTTTGCTTCTACGGCAGACAATAGAGAATAAAGCTCTGCAACAGGAGAAGAGGGGAGCTATACGAGTAGCGTATTGTGCCCACATGCGAACTTAGGCCCTCGGGTGCTAAACATGCAAGAGGCATCTCCAAACAGTGCAGTGTTTGAGCCAGAGCTCAAGTATAAAATTCCTGGCGTCCTAGCGGCGGAGCTCCTCCATTGAGATCATTGGCATTAGCAAGAGCAAACACCAAAAACGTCCAAGAAACAAGACTGAAAGAACTTGAACACAGTAGCTCTCTAAGCTGCTTCTTTCTAATGTAGCTTTATTTTTATATGACTGTTAGGCTGAATATGAGAAGGATCTTGCTTTCCCCCCGCCGCCTTCCCTCCCCTTTACCATGGTGCATTTTAAATCAAGCTGTCCTCTGTAGCTCTGCGGCAAATCTGCACATTTCTGGTTTTGCTCTTTCAGAGGATAATTTCTCCTGTTTAATGAGATCTGAGAATGAAGTCAGGCATGAGTTGGAGAAAGGTCACAGCATGTGCTCAAAGGTATATTAACTACTGTTGGAGCTGGCATCCGTCGACTTCCATGAGGACAAAATTAAGCAGCAAACAGTAAATACTTCCACTAGCACTTTATTACAAGCAGGACCATTTACAATGAATAAGAATTTAAGAAGCTTCAAGGATGAAATGGGGATGCTCACAAATAAAAAGAAAAATCTTACTACTTAGGCTTAGAATGTGATTCCAGTCAAGGTTAATGGGGAAACAGTTAATGAGGGGTACAGAATCCAAAGGCTGCATTGATGCCATATTGTGCCTTACACAGGTAATTAATGCTACTGACTACTGCTAAATGGCTCTACCTGAGCACATTTTCTCTAGCAGGAACTTTAAATCCCCCACACTGTATACAGGAGCACTCTCCTGATGCTTTACGACTCCCACTAATGCTGAACAGGCTAAATCAGGACCAATTTTTTCCACTAGTTTCCAGGATGGTGATTTGCATCCATCACCACCACAATGCATCCATCATTCAGGGCCCAGTGGTGCAATGGCAAGTTTGGCATCGGCTTCACAGGGGGCAGGATCAGCCCTTGAATGCATATAGTGAGAGAAGAATGACATTTTGCTACTTAAGCAGCCTCTCCACAGCAGGAAGTGCAGTGGAAAAAAGAGACAGCTCCCTCTTGGCGAGACTCTTCTCTATTGTCATCTTCCTCTTGTAATTTTTTAAATTTATTTTTTGGGAGAGTCACTTTTCTACGAGGTCCAGGCAAATATTGCCACTCAGTGGCCAGCACAGTGAAAAATGAAAAGCAGCTGAAGGTAAAGGCGGGCCATGAGCCATCCTGTGCCCAGGCAGAGAATAAGGATGCGACAGCCACACGGTCAGCTAAAACCAGCTTCCTCCTTTCACATCTGCTCTTGGAAGCTGGACTGTGCCGAGTGCCTGGTCTGGGAAGAGGAAAAGCAAGATGAGATTATTTTGAAGGAAGGAGGGAGACTGCATAGGGCTTACTGTCTGGTTCTGTTGTTTAAAAATACTTTGTTTTCTCTTCCTCACACAGAGGCTTCAAAGTAGGGCATTTGTACACACTGTTCTTTCCACTCAGTGCTCA
This sequence comes from Phoenicopterus ruber ruber, assembly GCA_009819775.1. Lineage (NCBI taxonomy): Eukaryota > Metazoa > Chordata > Aves > Phoenicopteriformes > Phoenicopteridae > Phoenicopterus > Phoenicopterus ruber. Next base: position 9,727,899 of record CM020217.1, read on the forward strand.
TTGTATTGACAGGAATCGCTTCAGCTGAACAGTTTCATCAATGTGCTCGAGCCTGTTTGTAGGTGGCATCCGGAGGGCAGATTCCACTCTTATCCAAGACCTAGGCCTATTCCATTACTGTCTTTAAAGCATCTCCCAGGTGCACTTAGGCATTGTTTTTCTTCCCAATCCCCTCTTCCCCCTCCTTTCTCCTTCTGTTGTTCTGAATAAAACGGTTTGAAAAGCCCAGGCCAAATCCTCGATTTCTTTTGGGTGAGGAGTAACGGCTTTACAGGATTAGCCTCCAGGTTCCACCTGCCCTTGATGTAATAGGGGTATGAAAACTCGCAGGAGGGACAGTCGCTCCAATGCCACGTTACCGCACAGCACTGATGGCTGCAGGATTGCACCTATTGATCTTGGTGTAAGAGAAAGCGTTTCATCAGCCTTTAATTGGGCCGATTCCTAAACAGAATGGGGTCAGAGCGGGTTGTGCTGCTGAGTCTAAACAGCCTTACCAAGTAGAGGTAAATGTCTCATAAACAGGTCACAATTTATATCCTTTTTGAATCCTCAGGATCTGGGATTTACAGCCTTCCTGGAAATCTTGTGCTCTGGCTTAGAGGAACAGAAAAATGATGCAAGGTTTGTGCACAATTCCAGCACGTGTGTGCCTTCCCCTGCCTTTAAAGTGGTATTTCACTTGTTTTGACTTACGATCATGCACTTCAAAGAGTGCCTCTCTGTGTCCCTACAAAACCACACCAAGCCAGTAGCTTTCCATGTGCCATCCTAGTAAGTTTGACCCCAGACAAGCTCCCCGCTGGATTCTTCTGTTTATGGGATCTTCCTCAGCACAATTGGAGTCAAACCAACCTGCACAAGCTGAAGATTTGTCCTCCAGTGTGAGATGGGGAAAAAAAAAAAACCAAACGCTTTCTTCGAGCGTCCTGTTCTTGTCCAGCTCTCTAACACTTGTGAAGATTGGAGTTCAGTTAATAAATTTCTCTCATTGCATTCAGGAGAGGCTCATAGAGTGACTGAATGAATCTGAGTTATGCTGATGACGGACTTTTCTCTTCCCTCCCTTCTCGCATTTCTAAATGCTGAACTTTGAAAATCCTAGATTGAGTTTGTATTACTTCAGATGCATCATTGTTTTCAGGGAGCATACTTGCAATTTGCAAGAAACTGAGTGATTTTATTGACTTGGAGAAATAGATGTGAATTAGAAGTTTACTTAATTCCTTTTCTAATGTGTTTTGGGTTTTGGGGGGATTTTTTTTTGTTAACATCCTTTACTCATCTACTAGTTGTGCAGTACCGATTGGAGAAGACAGAGCTAAGATGATAACAAGCAGAATAAATTTAGATATATTGGAAACTTCACATGAAATGAAACTTGGTTATGCTAATCCTCTTGCCCAGCTTCTGACCCTGTAGGTTTATAAATGGAGGAGACCTGTGTGTTTCCTGCTGTAGCCTAACCTTCCCTAGTGTTTTGTTCTGCCAGATTTTAATGTCTTTTTTTTAAGATGCAACCTGTTTTCAATAGTGTTTAGAAGCTGTTTCAACTGTATGAACTAGCGTCCTTGGAGGATTTAATCAATGGAGCGGAGGATTTGGCCCTCTCTATTCTAAATGCTGACAATAACAATCCTATTCTGGCTAAACTAGCATGAGGTTAAGGTTAATGCAAAGCTAAATAAATAAAAAACAACTCCCCTCACCGCCCCCAACTTGTCTGGCAAGTGTAGGAGAGAGTGGCTGGTTTGCAAGCAGGAATGCTTGTGAACCTGTTTGTAGGGTGGCTAACGTGAAAACCTTTCTAATCCTGGTGACTTTAACTTGCTTGCATTCCTTTGAAGGTCTCCCTCCTTGGTGGGTATTGAGGCTCTATTGCCATGACGCATTTTCATACTGCATTCCCCAGGAGTTAGCACTTGCCATGGAGACCTGCACTTTGTCTTTTAAGCAGATAAAAAGAGAGGTCAGTCAGATGTAATTCCCCAACTCCTCGTATAAACAATTTAACCGCTGCAGCAACATACTTGCTTGGAATTACTCCCTCAGATTCAATTCCCTTTTCCTGCTCCACTTGTAAAAATGGTTAGTGTCCTCTATAAACTGCTGCTCAGCCAGGTCCAAGGCTTGCTGTGGAGTTGTAGAATAAATGTTAATCTAATACAGGTTACTGGGTCAAATGCAATCACAGGCTTGTGGGAAAAGCTTAATACTGTTCTGCTTCTTCTAACACAGTAAACCTGGATATTATATGATAGGTTAAATACCACTGAACCATGGCAAGAATTTTCTTGAAAGTAGGATTTAGTACAAAGGAAACTACACTGGAAGAGTGACCTAGGATTGACTTTGCTCTCTGAGAGCATTCTAAGAAGCTGAAGTATGCTGTGAAAATTATCTCCCCAAAAACATTAGGTACAAAAATCCCTAGGTCAGGGGATGGCCGGCTACAGCAAGGATGATTCAGCTAATAAAAGGCTGCGTGTGTTTTTATACTGCCGCCTTCTCTCTGTAGGAAAGAGCATTTTGCTTTTTTTTTCCCCTTGCAGTGACTGTGAAGCCAGCATGATGTGGCTAGCTCCAACTTCTGATATCTGAGATTGTGTATTTACACACTTAAATATATATCTTTATCACTCGTTTGTGAGTGCTGACAGTTGCTTATTTCCTACAGGCTGGCTTGTGTTATCCCTTGCTGTCACGTACCTCTCTGTCCCGCAGCGATGTCAGTTTGGCACGATATTTCACCGTCTTTAGTGCAGGTTTTGTTTGTACTCAGCACTGCTGAGGTCGGAGACTGAGTGAAGTCATTAAGTAGAGGATCGAGGACACGATCCTGCACACAGGCCTGGCTCAGTATGCGCTAATCTGTACCAGCTGACGGCCTGGGCCAGTCTCTTTCCACAGCATATTATGTTATCTGCTTCTCCTCATTTAAGGAGTCCTTTTTACAGTCCTGCTGTTTGATTACAGAATGGGCACAAAGACGAGGGGTGTCGGGGCCTCCATTTTATACTTGTTACTTTAGCCAACTGAAGTGATAAATTGTGTTAGCAAGAGGACCCTGGATGATACGCGGGGAGAGAGGACACTTCAGCATGCCAGGGCTGTGAGAACAGCTGAGCGCGGACACTGCTTGGATCAGCCTGAACTGTTAACAGAAGTGAAGTGGTTGCGCTGGGATGAAACATGGCATATGAATGTACAACTTTGCTAGTCAGTTAAAAAAAACCAAACCAAAAAACAAACAAACAAAAAAACCCCGCATTGCATCATGGCACTGAATGATGGTTGTATTTGCAGAGCAGTGTTAAACCTTGTTTTACATGTGGATGGTGAGAGCCAGGGTCAAAACAGCCTGTGGCAGAGGCAGGAATATAGCCAAGTTTTTTGAGGTTGGTTGGTTGTTTTTGTTTGTGTTTTAGTTTTGTTGTGATGTTTTATGCTGAAGACAAACTTCCTGCACAAGACTTTGAGTGCCGTGTACAGCAAACAGTGCATACCTTGGCGTGTCTCAAACATTGCTTTTCAAATTTTAATTCAGAAATGCAACTTCTTTGCATTTGCTGCTTCTTTGGAAGAAAAAAAGGGAGAAATGTCTCAGTCATTACCAGATACTCACTCTGTAGGGCTTCTGTGTTTTGTTTTTTAAAAATCCTTTTTCTTTCCTCAACCCTCCTTTCCTTCAGCTGCTCAGTACCCCAAACCTCGGTGGACTGAGAGGTGTCATAGCTTAAAATGGAAATGCTGACAGGTGTATAAGTGAAAAGTAAGCATCTGGTTATTTTTCTACCTCCCTCCAAAAAAATTGGGGCGTATGGCAGTTCTGATCCACCTTTTATAGCTGGTGGATTGGTTCCGTCCGTTAAGATTTCTTAGATTTCTTCATGCTTCACCACAGCAGATGCTCTTGGCACACGGAGGGCTCTGTGTCTTGGCGAAAGTTCACGATGTCTCACCAGTGTCAAAGTGTGGTGTACGTGGCTCTGTCCCTTGTCAGGCCCTGAAGCTGATGCACGAAAGGCAGGAAGAAGGCTGCCCAAAGCAGAGCTCACTGATACAAATTTTCTAGATTCTTGCAGGGGTGTTTCTTCTCCCTTTAAGGAATAATTAAAAAAAAATTGTGACATTTTAGAAGGCCATTTGCTAAGCTCTGTATGTTCTGTGTATTTTAGTGTGTGAACAAATTAGATTATGAAAGGTAATGTATTAGTGATTTGACAGTAATGTGGAATCTTGGAAGCATTAATCGCTAATGCGGTTTCATAATTTCAGCTAAATGATCTCGGTTGAAATGCAAGAGAGGCAATTGAAAAATTCCTCAAGATTGCAGTGAAACCTTGTACTGTAATGCAGATTACTTTGATTTACTGCAAAATACTGCAAGGCAGTAGGAAATGTTCACAGCAGTTGTGTTTAATAGTTACAGTAGAGATGTGTGATGAAATGGTAAATTCATATATGTATTTGTCCTGTAAAATAGAGGCTCATTCTTCATCTTCATATTGCATATTAAAAAAAATAATCAACAAAACTCTAGGTAACAACATACTGCTCTTATTATTTGTATTACAAAAGTATTTAGAGACCCTAACTGAGATCTGGGTCCCAGGAATCAAGGGGCCGTTTATATATGTACAAAGAGACAGTGCTTGCCCTGAAGAGGAAAATTGGAGGACCTTAACCTCACCCATGGGGTTGCCCCCCACCCAGGTATCCATGAGCCTAATTTGTTAGTCCCGTTGCCTCCGATAATCACCAGTCCTGCAGTAATGAAAAGAAGGGTGATACCTGCATTTGACAGGATGGAAACCTCCCATATTCAAAACTGATGCCCTGGACATGACCTGTAGATCAGTTGGCAGAGAGCTCACTGTCTGTGGGAGAAATACCCCAAAACAAGCAGGCGGCTGCTCTGGCTGCAGCGGGGTGGAGCCACAGACGGATGCTCTCGGCAGAGTAGCAGGCTGGCCCCTGTGTGACAAGAGCATGGATAACAGTAATGAGTACGAAACACCTCTGCTCCTGGGTGATTTCTTCCAGTAGATGGGAGCGGGGTGGTGGTGGTGGGATGTTCAGATTGCAGCTCTTTGAATAGGAGCAGTGGATTCATTCTTACCAAGGGCGTTACTTGCTTTCATATTTTCGTGTAAACGCTAACCTGCTGAAAGCCAGGATGTCAGCTGTATTCTGCAAAGCTTTGCTCTGTCTCAGTACCATAATGATCTGCCTGTGATGGCAGGTCGTGCAAATCTTCGTGTCTTTTCTTTCTTGTGGGACTTCATCATCAATGAGAGTTGACCATGGGGGCATTTAAATGGGTATTCGGAGCTAACACAGCAACCAAATTAATTCACGCTTCTCCTGTAAATCCCAGCAGACTCCATACCTCTCCTGCAGGTGTAAAGTTAGTTGTGGGTGTTCTTAAGCTACAAGTTTGTCTTTGCATTCATGGGGCCAAAAAGCTTTATTTTATTTGAAGTGGAAGCTAGGTTTTTTAGGTCTCACATCTCTGCTATTGTGCAGAAAGACACCTGCTTACTGAGTCATCACCAGGCTGTGGTGTTTACCTTCAACGTGAAACATTATCAGCTTTTGGCTGATGAATCCTGCATTGTGCATGGATTAAATATCTCTTAAAGCCCATTCTGTGGTAACTGACTCCACCGTTAGTTAAGAACTGATGCTTCCACAGTGCAGCATTTCTTCAAGTAATCTTCTTTCTGCTGAGTAATCCTGGTGACCTCGGGAAGACTTTATTCCTGCCTCTTTGCGTAATGTCTAATGTATGAAGTAAGTTTTATTTAGGAGAGTAAAGGTGAGAGGATTGGGCTCTGTTCCAATGGCAGCAGTATTGGCTGTGAAGTGTTAAGATGATATCTGACTCCTCTTTTGTCAGAAACCATAGAGTACAGCTGTTTAATGCATATTAAGTAGTGGAGAAGCATAAAAAAGAAATTTCCCTGTTGAAATGACTTTACTCGCTGTGAGGAAAAACAAGGCTAGCCCTCATAAAACCAGAATTCTCTTCAAATCAAGAAAATATTGCACATCATGTTAAAACTACCATGTGACGCTTCTACCTCGTTGTGAACTCTCTGGAGGGTCTGTATTTCCCAAGTCAATTACAAAAGCCTGGTAAATAAATGGACAGCTACTGTTTATGAAGAAATTTCAGCAGAAACAATATGGACTCTAATTTCCCTGCAATGCTAGAAAACTGATGAGTTTCTTTGTGTAAAACTTTTAAAAGGACTCAGTGGGCTCTTTATGTCTGCCCAAAAAGAGCTTTTCAAGCCTGCCCGTGAAGTTATGATTGTCCCAGCAACTTCCATAAATGTCTCTCTGTATCACTATCCCTTTTGACTAGTGCTGCTGAATCTTCAAGAAATGGCAGAATCTCTCATTCTCCTTTTTAAAGTGGATGGTGCTTAAAAGAAAAAAGATGTCTCTGCATTTGAGCTAAAATACAGAGACTTCTCTGAGTCTGCGTGGGTGCAAAGAGAGAGCAGAGATTTGTCTTCCAGTGCAACGGTTTCAACACCTTTTATATGATTCATTCGTTGTTGTACTTGATGGGTTTTACAGAGCCTAAGGAAGCCCCTGGTGCTTTTCAGAGCATGTAGAAGGCATCTTCCTCACCTTGAAGAGTTCTCATTTTCCCACTGGGCATGTCCATACTGGGTGGGGAACGCAGCTTGAACTCCTGAGCTAGCAGATTCCTCCAAAGCAAAAGCAGTATTGCTGTGAAGGACTGTGGAGTGGTGGTTAGTTTTGCCGAGACATCTGTCCAAGTCCTGGCCAGGTGCCACGTGAACGTGGCCCTACTACTTCTGAGGTACAAGTGAGTAGCTCCAGTAACTCTACGCAGGGTGGATGTCGTCATTCACTTGGCAGTGATGTGGGCAGCTGGCCATGCTCTTTTTTGCTAGGTGTAGGCATACAGACATCAGTGATGATTCTACCGAGATATAAAGGTTTCTTGGATCAGAAGAGACAGCCACCTTCCTGCAGTGGAAACAAACCCCTCACTTGTTCCTACTGCTGTTGAGACTTGCTTATTTTTGTCTTCATTTAAGTATTACCATTTGGAGCAGGAAAAATATGCTTTTAGAAAATGCTTTAAAAAAAAATCTGAAGTGTTTTCGGCATTACAAATCAATTTTTAGCAGAGAGCAATAATAGATTCATTTTTGTGAGATGTCACTTTGAAATGAAAGTACAGAAAGTATTTTAATTTTTATGGCTTTCGTGAAGAATAACGGTTGGAGGAGAGACAGGTATCGTAAAGTTACTTGCATCCTAAAAAAAAAAAAAAACCCAAATGCCAAACCTAAAAAACCCACCTAAACTGGAATAAGACAGCATCCTATCTCTTCACACATGCAGGTTGAGTTCACCTGTTGCCCTGTGCTGTTTTTCTGCTTCACTGAATCCAGAATCAGGATGAAGGTTTCTCTCCTGATACTTAAACCCCATGGGATATGGGTGTCCAAGAGATCATTCTAGCACAACCCTACGTGGCAAATGTGTTACAACAATACAGCAAAACTCCTTAAATAGTATTCTAGGGCTTGTGAATGTGATCAGAAACATTTTCTGACATGGAAAATAGGATCAAGGTTATTTTCCAAGGCAGTCTATGTAGTTTACCTACATAAAATGAAAAGAACAGCCAGGTTTTCAAACAGCTGTAACGAAAACAAGGCTTTTGTAAAAAATGCGAAGGCAATATACCATTTAATGAAAACTTTTCATTGTAAACAAGTAACAAGCAATACTGGAAAACAAAACCGAAGTAAACCTTAGTTCTGCTGCAGGAAAAAAAAAAAAAAAAAAAACAAAACACGTGGAAAAACCTGGAAATGAGTTGGCAAAAAATGTGTGTATAAATGAAAAATGAACGTGACTATTTTCTTCATTATGCAGTCTAATGAGGGCAAGGACAGGGGGACTAATGATAACAAAACCATCGTACAGTTTTATTCAGATCTTAGTGTTCTTGGATTTAATGATGGAAGGTGTTAGAAAGATGAGAGCATTTTCACCAGTATCTTAATCAGCAGCTTCCCTGCACCTAAAAAGTGGTATGGATGTGGGATTTAGCCCTTCCCATAGAAGGCTTGGCTTTTGGCTGGAGGTGCCAGGTTAGGACATAAAAGACTGTCTGAAAAGATCCTGGGAGCTGTGGAAAGAGCTTCAGAGCAAATGAAAATATATCTTATATGTGCACAGATTGTGGCTAAGCTTTCAGATGCCACTTGAGTCTCAATTCAACCCAAAGTAAAGACCTCAAGTTTCTAACTTCTCATTTCCTCCTCTTATTGAGGAGATGCTCTGTAGCCTGCACCCTGCTCTCCCTGCTGCTAACCTCTGAGCTGCCTCCAAGAGCTTTCTTGAAAACTGGTTGGAGCAAGCCACTAGCTGACAAATTTTCTTCTGATGATTGGAAGCCTCTTAAGTGTGGTTCTACCAGAAGGGTTTTCACATGTAATCCAATGCATCTGGCACCTGTCTGCTTCCATAAGTGGTGAACAGATATTGGCAGCCCCCTGTGAAAGAAACTCAATACGCTAGCTGTTCCTGAGTGCCTAGGCACAGCAGCAAACATCTGGATTTTTATGTCCAGACTGTGGGTAGAGGGACAATCTTAAAAGTTGTGCTATTCTTTGTTTCCTTGTATTTTGAAAAGTCTGATATTTGATACTTTGTGACAGCTTGCACAAATCATACTCTTGCAATACCTGAAGTGTGCTCAGAAATGCAGAGGATCCTCAGGTGGCGTAAGCCCGCGTATGCGGTCAGCTTCATCAGAATTGCGCTGAATGGCAACAGAGAATTTTGCATGATGTTTTCAGGATGCCATGTCAGGGGGACAAGTCAAAGAGCATGAACAGTGAAGTGCCAAAAGGTGAAGCACAAGGTTAGATTATCTTTACAGTTAAGAGATTTTTTTAATCAAACCTGTGAAAGGTGTGGTGAGGGTAGGGAGGCTATGTGCTGTGATGCTGTCCTGAGTCTTTCGGGTTCTGCCAGTTTTTTTTTTCTGCATACCCTTTCATCAGGCAACAGAAATGTTTCTATTTGTTCCTTGGAAAAGCAATTCAGCAGCTCTGTTTGTTCTTTTGTAATGTGTCAGGCAGAATGCAAGATCAAAACTGTTCCAAGGGAGAGTTTAGGAGTTTACACACACCTACACAGGAGAAAACTTTAAGTTTTTTTGCTTTTGTTTTCCAAACTAAAAGCCATTGATTTAGAAGAAAACAGCATGGCAGAGTCCACAAGTTGGATGTGTAAAATGGATAAATGTAGGCTAAAGAAAAGATGCACATTTTTAGTAGTGAAGCTAAATCATCAGTGGAAGAATTTCCCAAGAGATGCAATAGATTGAATATTTAAATGAAGACTTTCTGAATGAAAGAAGTCCCTGAGGTGGATTCTTTGGTCTAGATTAGAGAGAAGGTCAAAGAATTATCTAGAAGATAAATGGTCCTGTCTGGCCTTAAAATTCATGTATTTATTAAAAATAAACAAAACCCAAACAGATTTACAGCCTCATTTTCCCTAGTACTTTAGTGAAGAGAAAGCAAGCCAGCACCACAATACGTTTATTCTTTCTTGGCACAGGAAAGGAGCAGGGTTGTCCTTGCCTCTCGGACAGCAGGATTTTGTGGGTGTGTACATGCAAAGATCTAGCCAAAGGTAGAGCCTTTATTAGAGTTCTGCTTAATAAATAAAAAAGATTACTGCTGAGTGGGTTGGGTTTTTTTCAGGCTGTTAGTTTTAGAGGTGGAATGATCTAGGTTACTTTACCAGTGGCTTACTGTCAATGTAGATAATAAAAAAAAAAAAAAAAAAATTATATATATATATTTATGTATCTATATAAAACAAACTTGTGATAACTTTGGCTACCTCAAACTGTAGGTTGTTTAATGGGTGCTCCTTAAATGAGATTGGTTATGTGATATATAATGCAATTCAGATAACTTTACAATATCCCAAGCTGAATAGCTGGTAAACAGACACCTGAAATTACTAGCTACACTTAAAAATGTGGGCACCACCTTGAAGCAGAATCATAGCATCAAGCAGATGCTGTTATGTCATCCTCATGGGGATAGCATCCCAGGAATCCAGTCCGTGGTCTGTTTGATGTAGGGAGAATACAGGGCCCTCTGAGGCTGCTGAAAACCCGTAAATAGCACTGGGATCTGAAACATATTTCCAGACAAAACTTGTTCTGCCTCCCAGTAAGCAGTAATTTTCTACTGCCAGATTTGTGTTAGAGCAATCTGTATGAGATCCAGGTGTAGACAAATTCAAAGTTAAATGGTCATCTCACTGTGGCTTGGTTTTAAATGAAGTGAAGAGTAATGCATTAGCTCATCCAAATAACGTACCTTATAAATTGAAAACACTGCTGAGAGAATCTTTTAGGGCAAGTTTTTTAACTCTCTAGCACTTAATTTCATGAAAGTGTTGGGTAGCTGCAAACCATTCAGTTTTTAATGGTTTCAAAGTGGACACTGATTTTTGGTTGCCTAATTTGCTGCTTTAAGATATCCATGCTCTATTCAGTCTTACCTTCATACAGTTTCAGTGAGGACTGCTGCATTTAAAATAATGTACAAGGACAGAAATGAGCTCATTCCTAGGTGACAATATAATATGATACGGTGATACTTTTTTTATAATAAATTATTTTTCCTTGGAGGGGTAAGGAATGGTGAAGGTGTTTGCTGCCTTTCTTCTTGCCTCTTGAAAATACCATTAAGCTGCGACAGAGTATATTATGCCTTCTGTTTTAATTTGGAGAAATAATTTTTTTATATGCATTAATTATCTATCTCGCCTGAGAACTGGCTGTTTGAAGACCTGATCCAACATCCATTGTTGTAAATGGAAAGCCTCCTCCAACTGTAAATATAGCTGGATTGCCGTTTCCCTGTATTTGACAAGATTTTCTCATCAATGGAGTGAATCCAGGGGCTGGCTCATAGTCATGCTCAACGTGGTCATTTTCCTCTTTTTTGCTCTTACTGTGTCAGTTTTGAGGATGTCTCCTTTAAAAGGAAGTTTGAGATTTTAGTTTATTTACAGAATAAATGTCAGACTTGAATCAAATTCTTCATAGATTTTTCACTTCTCATAAGTCTATATCAGAAATAGTACCAAAACCACCTGAAGCATCCATTCATACACCTAGATATAGTTTATGGGGACACTGAAAGACACTGATGTTATCTTTTTAATATTGTGAGGAATAATCCTATTAAAGAAGAAACAAGGAAAACTGTTATGCCCACAAGGCAGAATTATCCAAAGTTGATTGGAGCAGCTCAGGTTACCCTACAAAGCCCAAGCTGTGTGCTGGCCTATCTTTCCATCAGGGCTTGGTGAATGAGCAATCATTTGTGGATTCTGCTCATCTCTCTTTGCGAACTTTGTTCAGTGGAATTAGATACAACTTTGACAAATTAGAAGTGCCCCTTAGCCCCACTGTCCCGGCCACAGCACAGTCTTCCAATTGTGCCTGGTTTTCTGAAGTTCAGCCGCGTCAGAGCTGTCAATGGCAGGCCTTCCACAAGGCTACACTTTTTAATAAGGGAATCTGTCAGCACTGACTTTGCCAGGTCTTGCAGCCTTCTCTTAATCCACAGTGCAAACTGCCCTTCCCTTTGCCTTCCCTCCGTTGTGACGTGCTTGGACTCTGAAATAAATATGTCCTTTGTTTACAATGTGCCTGCAACAAAATTAACCTTTGGGATTAATTGCAACACAGAATGGGCTATGTTTCATCTTTCCTTATGGCACAAGTTTGGGATTAAATAAAACTCAGCCACCTGCCTAACCCATGTCTGTCGCTTTTGTCGCTGCATCCCTGGTTTTGCTCATAGTTTCTTAAAAGATGGTGCTGGTTACTGAGCTCTTCTACTTTTTGGAAAAGTTAATGGAAATTTCAAGTAGTGGCCTTTGGGACCAATACATCTGCAGATGGCTTGGGGTGGAGGGAAAGTAGGATTGAGCAGTGTGTCTCCCAGCTTTACATAAAATCCATGAGCAGAAGTGGACCAAGAGTTTGTGGTTCAGCTCAGGAAACCGGCACCACGGAAATGGGTACCACTACTGATTTATACTACTTAGCAGTATTGGGGGAATCAGTCTCGCCCAGAGTTTTCTAATCTGTACCTTGCTTTATTTTTTTTCTTTCTCTCCTTGTAAAGAGTATTTGATAAACCTCTCATACTGTTGAGACTGGAAATTAGCAGCATGTTCTTTGTCACAGAACTGAAAACTGTAAGGTCTTTACTCTGCCCTGCCATTTCTTGTGCCCCCTATCTCCTGATGTGGAGGAGCTTCTCGCAGTGCCTGAAGGAGTCGATCTTTGTCCGAACCTGTTTGCTAAGAAGGGTTGTTGCAACCAGATGAAGTAATGAAACTTTAACATCTGCTTACTGGCCCTGTAGAGACTGGCCTGAGACAAGTCCTTCACTTCTGTATGGGCAACTGAACCCCCTGCTTGGTTATCGTAATAAATTTTTATGCATTGCCTTTGTCTCATGGTATTTCCACAACTGGTCATCTGTATTCAGGTCTGATGTCCCTTGGTCACTTCCTAGAGGTCAAAAGATGAACTTGTTGCTCTCTTCAGAAAACATCATCATTGGCTTCCCTCACTGCCACTGATAATAAATCTTCCCCATATAGGCAACTGTCATCTTAGCGTAGCTCCGAAGGAAAGTGAAGATTATCTGCCTTCTGTGTATATCTGTGCATATGCCCCCCTTGTTTTATATAACAGTTTAGTGTTGTTCATTCTTAAACCCACGTGAAAGAAGAGTTTTAAGCTCAAAGGTAACTAAGTTCCCCTGATGCTGTGGAAAATAAGAAGCTGGATAGGGAAGAGAGTCACTATCAGAGCCTTTATTGAAAGCATGGTTTCACTGCGAGTTCACGTGTTATTTAACACCAGAGAATCCACACAGGAAGGAATCTCATAATACTCCTGCTGCCAGAAAACCTTCAGACTTTTGTGCTGTCTTAGACGCAGAAGTCAATCAACTGCAAGAACCAAATAAGAAAGAAACCAGACTTCATTAGTTCCAATCCTCATGGTACTATTTCTTTCATTTATGGTTGTTCTGGAAGCGGAGATGGCTTCCCAGTGATGCATGTGCTCCACGCCTTCATCACCTCGGGGTTAGTGCACAGTGCTTGGGGCCGCTCTCGCAAAGAACTTCAGCAAGTACAGCCTGTAGCAACCTTTCTCTTGAAGGTCACCTACTATTAGCCCATAAATCTTGAGCTTTGTGCTCTGTTCTGGCTACCTGTTTATTTCAGGATATAATTCAAGGTGTTGGTTATGATCTTATTAAGGCCTTAAAGGCCTGGGACAAGGTTAGCTGAGAAAATTGCTTCTCCTTCCCACCCTCGCTTCATGCCCTATCATGGGAGTTATGATCTGTTGGGTTCCTGTGATTATTCTCCCTGCAGCCAACAACATGGCTTTGTCAGTGAAGCAGAGTGTGTGCCTCTGAAACACGCGTCTCTAGCAGCCTGAAAAGGTCCACGTTTAGTGAATGCAATATGAGGCAAACAACTTCTGTTAACATTTTGAAATTTCCTTGGCTTTTTTTCCGCAGAAGGATCTGGGGGCTCTGTTCTTTGGTGGAATACATCATTGACTCTTGTATTTGCCACTTTTTGCCATGTTGCTGTGGAGTGCCCCACTGTTGCGGTGTATGTTTTTGCAAAAGCATAACAGATAAAAGCTCATGCAAGTCTTAATACTGGTGGTTTTGCAATGAAACATGGCAGATGAGATCATGCCCTGTGACTGCTCATACTGTAGCTTGGGAAACCTGGAGCAGTGAAGCCTGAGAACTGAGCTTCAGAGACAGCTGGGGCGATACCGGAAAGGTCAGTGGAGAGTGCCGGAGGACTGCCAAGCTCCTCAGTGAGGTGGGAGAGGTTGAGAAAGGTGTGATAGGAAATTAAAGCAGTGAGGCAGCGAGAGGAGGTAAGAAGTGGGTGCTGAGACTCCCTTGGAAGCTCCCTTGAGGACCTTGTTAAGAGAAAGTTCACTGCAAGTCTTAATAGGGAGCAAAAAAATCACTTTTTTTGGATGGTGCAAACTTTTCTTCCTATGTTAAACCTTTGAGGTCCTTTGTGTCAACTCTTGTACACTTCAAAAAAGGTAGCAGTACAAAGTGAATGAAAAGATGCACTGTTTGTTAGATTCTGTGGGGTTTTTGGCGGTTGTGTGTGTTTTTTCTTTTTTCTTAACACATCTTTACCACCTCACAGCTGATCTTACTGCATCAATGCACCCATTCCACTGTTAAGCTCTTTATACCACACCTGTTCGATTTGCTTGTGTTAGGCTGCTATCAGAAAGGAAATGAATAACAGTATTTTACATTTTAAAAAAGAAAATGTTCTATCCTTCCCACTCCCTTTGTGCACAATCTGATCTTAAAGGTCTCACTGAAATTTGTGAAATCTGTATCTATAACACATCATTGGGTGGTCTTGACTTACACATCACAAGTTTTGTAACACCTAGAGCTAGCAATCAGAGTCAGCAATAGCTTTTCGGTGTGGGGCCAGCCAGAGAATGACAGTGTTTGCAACAGCTTTTGAGGTTTTAAAATATTTGTTTTTCTTCATCATTAGAACAGAGGAAAGGGCTCCTGAGCATTTCACAGGAGGGAATTTTGGTTTATGACTTCTTTCCTTCCCAGTGACAGAGGGTCTAGCCCAGGCCTCAGAGATCTTCCTATTGAAAACTTCACCGAAATAGATATCGCTGTGAAATGTTCCTGCTTTGACAAAACCAGCATATTTTGATCAAAAAAATATTGTGCTAAGAATTGTTCCAGGCAGCCCCCCTTGGAATGACTTTGATCACTCTAGTTAACTGTTTTAATTCAAGTCAGTTTTCCATGGCAGCAAGCTGTCTGTGGCGCAGATTCTGCTCCTGCCGGCGGAGCAGCCTTTTCCTTCCTTCAGAGCAACATCAAGAGCTGTCCCTTATTACATTTACCAGGGGAAGGATTTACTGTTCCATTATTCCATCAAATTATATAAATGAAATAGTGGTGATAATTCTAGCTCATCAATAGCAATACGTTTACTCATTATCTATGCCAGACTGAAGGTATATAATTAAACTATACGAAAGACCTTGAAGTGATGTTAGCATTTTAATACAGAGAAGTAGAAAAATTCATGGAAGGCTGAATCTCGATTTGGAATTTTACTGAGGTCACTGCAGAGCTTGTGACCATGTGTGATATTAGCTACACTTATGGATATAATAATGAGCCACACTTAAGTTCAGCTAAAACCATGTGAGATGCTGGCAATCAAACCTGCAAGCACTTGCAAAGAGGCTATTAACAACTCAAAAATGATTCAATGCTTAAGCAAAAACTGTGGCGTTACTCCTGCTTTTCTAAATACTCTTTGCTGAAGGAGCTTTGGCCCACTTCTGATGTACATGAGATCAGTTTCAAATAACCATGAGTATTGAAGTCACACCAAATTAGAAGTTGTGTGTGATATTTTAATGAGAAACTGGTGTGAAACTTGACTATGTTGACCAAAGACTGCTTGGAGACTTGGGGCTTGTTCTGATGAAAAATGCAAAGTAGAAACTCAAAGGTTGCAAATCTGTGTGGATGGAGGAAAGCGTTCACAGTGAGTTCAAATCAAGTTTCCCATGACCGTCGTGTTGGGTCTGGAGTTGGCTCTGGCATAGGCTTTCTGGCTCCAGGGTTTTTCAAATCCAGAACTTTAATGTCCCTTAATAAGTGGCTGGCCGTTCAGCGCAGTGAGCTGAAACTTTGTCTGGGAGAAGACTTGGAACAACCTACCGAGCAAACTTGTTCCAGCACAAGGTTAATGCACTGCATAAGCTGATTTTGGGGGCTTATGCAGAACCTTGGCAACCAGCAAGCTTTATGCTTAGTGCTAGTTGTGCATCGGCTGGGTGATGTATTTGAAAAGGCCAACCCCAGCGATGTTCCCCTCTGAAATAAATGAGAATTATGTCATTGACAACGTTTAAAAAAAAAAAAAAAGGAGACACAAAGTTGGGTTCTTTTGTGTATCATTTTGTATTGGCCTAAGTTTATATGCAGATTATGTGCAGCAGTAAGGATCAGTATTGTTTTATACTGTAGATGTACTCTGTGGGATTTAAGCCCTCTCAATTTACATGATATGAGGGGAAGGTGATGTTTCTTCAGTGCCTTCCATGATGAGACCTTCAGATCATACTGACTAGGAGCTCCAGAGGGATTTTGGCTCAGGTGCTGTCCCTGTGAGTGAGACTCTATGCAGTATTTTCCTGGTAGCGATAACAGTTTAGATTATATTTAACCCGAATACTGGGGCTGGGGTGTTACTGTTGTTTTTATTTGCATGGTTATTTTTAACCTGCTGAATTCTCTGGCCAGCTCTGTAACTGCCATGTGGAAACAAGTTATCTCAGACAAGTGCTGCTGCGAAAGATCACTGAATGTCCAGGCACTGCTTTAACCACCAAAAGAAATGTAATGTGCACCTAACCAAATGGAATCCGTGGTTGCATGTTCAGAGGGATGGCTGTTTCAGGTAGCCAGAGCGTTCCCAAACCTGCCAGCCTGTCTCTGCTCCATGCCGTCCCTCTCCACCACCCAGTGCCTTGTGCTACATTGTCTCGGGAAACCAATACAGCCTTTAACAACGTAATTTTGTAAACTGGAGAATTTCTCATGAATCTACAGCATAAGGGAGAGTGGACTTATTATACCTGTAATAACTGGGAGGTGGGGAGGGAGAGCAGTATGGCTCTAGTTGTTGTGCCGTGTCCTTTGTACAGCTGTTTATGTGCCCCTTTTGGGGTACAATTCTTAATCTACAATTGCTTTTCCTCTTATTTCCTTCCATCTTGTGTTTTTGCAATTCAGATAAACTACTGAAAATTATTCTTCTCTCCCTGAAACACAAAGTAGTCCAGCAGTAAGCAACACGCAGGGATTGCATAGAACTGAGAGCTTTGTCTCTGCACAAGGAAGGAGATGAGCATTGCCTCACGGAAGCAGCGTCCATCTCGCGGTCAAGTCTCTGCGCTGCGACTGGCTTGCGTGTTCAATCTTTGCCTAGTTCAAATGAGTTTCTCTGGGTGGGAAAGTGCCTCCCTGAGCCAAGGACCCGGCAGCGTGGGATGGGGCAAGCGCAGGAGCGGTGAGCACTGTCCCGCAGAAAGGACTGATGATTAGGGTTGTGTTTTTGGGAGAAGTCAGGAAAATTTTCAGTAGTGCTCTCTCTGCCTTTGAACTTTTCGTTATTCTTCAGCTAGGAAAAAAACCCATGTCCTACTGCGCCATATGTTTGGATTTTTTTGTAGCTGGTGTTTATGATACACTAAATATGCTGAGCTGGACATTATGAGAGTTGTGATAATATACTGCCCAAGGATGTGGTCTCTTCTCCTGTTTTACGGTCTGTGCTTCTGAGGTCTCTGATTCCCCAGAGCAGGAATACTACAACTAAAACAACTCCTACTCAGTCTTATCTGTACCGTTTTTTCGCTCTTTCCGTGCCACTGAGCTTCTACCCCATCTGTAAATGCAGGTTTAGAAACACGAAGAACTATGGTACTTGGAAGAAATACTAATGACAGAACAGTGCGTTTCTTGATTCACAGTTGCTTGCAAATTACTGATTGCTTTTGAATATCTTTGCATGTTGAATTTTAAAAAATGACTCACCATATGGGCAATATGAGTTGAACCGCCATGTTGCAGAAAACTCTGGTGAACATATTGGGGAAAATAGAAGCATTTAGTCTTTGAAGATTCTTTGGGGGGGGGGGAACAAGTTTAAGCTGAATCTACTGTGATTAATATTTTCCTTGCTCACCCTCTGTAGTTCTGCAACCTCAGAATAAATATGGGATGTTGCATTTCTGGCCAGGCACTGCTGTTTAGATGTGATCTGAGATGGCATATCTGCAGATACCTGCACTTCTGACTTCCCTACAGCTGCTCGTCAGGTCAGGATACACCATATGTCATGGCAGAATTGTCTCATCTCTGTGCTGGAGATGCTAAGTCAATCATGTAGTTTTTGCTATGACTTCTGACTGATGACAGAGCTGTCTTGGACAGAACGTACCATTCCTGGTACCTGAGTTGGCATATTTAGAATATGTTCTGATATCTCTGTGTAGCACCACGCTGTGCCACAAAAAAGAACTTAAAATATTAGTTTTGCAACATCTGGCTATACAGTTGCCACTCTTAAGTTATTTCCCCAGATGCAAAAAGTGGCAGCAATCCAAGAAAGATCCAGTTTACTTTAACAGGCTCATGAAATCCTTCTGTACTCTACTTTTCAACAGTCCCGGTGCATCTTTCAGCCATTTGTGAGTTTTAGCTTCAAAATGCTCCTGTGAAGTACAAGCTCTGTTTGCTAAATGGAGAATCGAGGCATGGGGCAGAACAACATGAAACCCACAGGTAGGCACGGACATGTCCGAACTCTTTGTTCGTGGTCCTGGTTAGCTGGTGAGTGTCAGTGCCTTGCCATATAGCCAAGCTCTAAGAACACAGAGAATACAATAACATGACTGCAATCCCTGTGCCCAGTCAGGGGCTGCTTTGCCAGACCATGCTGCCTGGGGATCTTATGGCAAATATACCTTCCTTAAAATTTCATTAAGAAGCTATGCTGCTTCACTAGGAACAAAAGTCCTGTAATTTTTGCAGCTTTCCTTGCAGTCGTGCTTGTGTTCTCAAACCCCTGCAGAACATGGCTCGGGATTTCCCACCTTCCCAGCGGTCCTGGACGGAGCTTTCCTTCTGCTGACGGGTTACAAGTGATCGCGGGTGTAGTAACTCATCCTTCTGAATCGCCTCAGTGACAGCAAGAACTAGCGATGACAGCCTGATTTAAAGTTGTCTGTAATATAATGAGCGTAACTGTAAGTAAAGGGGAATTAGCCAATTACTGTTGCTTAGGGATTGCTTTGTGAGGTTACTCCAAATTAATTGTTTGGGAGCTGAATTAGCGTCAGATGCCACCAAGGGACAAGTGGTTAATTGTAATGAGTTTTTGTATTATGCCACTCCCTAACAATAAGGCTGTTCTTGGGAACAGGGCACTTTATATGTCACAAGAAGGTGCTCATAATAAATAGAGGTTGGAATAAACTCGAGCTCTGGTAGTTTATTATTAGAGGTAGCCTAGAGAGATAACTGAAGAAATTTCAGTATATTTAACAGATGCTTATCAATTGCCACAATGGAAAGTGTTGTGAAAACTTTAAAAGGAGGGAGAGTGTCCTCCCTCCACCCCCTACCCTTTGAAGGCGCTGTGTGTGTGTGTACATAAACCCAAAACATACAAATGTCCCAGCTGACGTGTTGTGTTGTGACAAGTCATCTCAGATTGTGTCAGTCATATTGCCTTATGCTATATTAAGTGACATACTGTAATGTGATTGATACAACATGAAATGACACATCACTGTGCAAAATATCATCTGGAAAATTTAGGAAACTAGCGAGGAGCGGAAGCTCATCTTAGACTGTGGCCTTTCAAGTTTAGGCAGGAAAACTAAAGTAGTAAAAGAAACTCCCTGGAATGAGACCTGCTGCTGCCATTGAGAATAAGGTCAAGTGTACTCTACTACCTGAATCTTTTCATGGGTAATTAGTGGGTCGGTTTTAAAAAATGTTCTTGTTCCTTGGGGACTGACAAGTATCTGTGGGTCTGAATTGAATTTCTCTGAACCACTTGGCACATCATTAATCATTAGTGTATCTGCACCATACAAACAGAGCTGCAAGCTAAATGCAACCAGTTTCAGTTCAGGAAAAAAAAGCCCTTTCAAAACAAAACCAAAACAGACTGTGCTCCCTTTCTCCATCTGGATTCTGCTTTCCTCTCACCCCCTCTCTTTTTTTTTTTTTTTTTTTTCTTTTTTTTTATATAGTGACTGAAATCTCAGATACTGAGATGTGTCTAGACCCCATCACAAAGTCCACTAGGGTCTGGTGTGTCCTATTGCAACATCTGTGAAACTCAGCAGCATCAGTGGGGTCACTAGTAAGTGCTGTAGAGCAGCTTTTCCTCAGCAGCATCGCGCAGGGATTCCTAATCTGTGGGCATTGCCGTGGGTGGGCACCTGGCTTGGAGCTGGTGGGTGAACGCAGGCTGAGAGCTTCCTCCCCCGTACCTCCATGGCATGGCCCCTTGCTCTTACCACCTGAGCAAACTAACCTTGGGAACATATGTTGGTAGTATTGTGTTATACTGACTGCTGGAGCAGTTACTGAAGTAAAAAATTCCTGGAAATAGGAATTTCTCTGAAATGAGAGCATGAAAGCGAACAGGAACTGTTGAATTAGGTTGGCTTCACCAGTGGATGCTTGCTAGTGGGGTTTAGGGGTTGCTTTCTTACTGTTGCTGGGGAAAAATGGTCCAGGGACAAAAGTTTAAACCTAAATTGGTGCTGCCAGTGGGTAATAAAAGGTAGAATAAACCCAGGCATTTTGAACATGAAGATTATAGTCTACTCTAAATTTCAACAAAAAATCATTAGCTAGTTATCTTGTTATCATACTAGAAAGTACAATAAATAAAGTGGACAATAGTTAAGCACTTATAAAGTCAGTTATTCAGTATTTTTTTTTATTATTTTAACAGCCTCTCATCCCTTTCCTTTTAGTGGTGGAGACTAAGGTTTTTCCCTGATGGGGAGATAATAGCAATAAGTTGTCCTTTCCAGAGACAGGAGGGCTGTGTTGGAGCTATTATTGTTGCTGCTGTCTCAGAGCCTAATTCCCCCTCTGCCTTGAGGACAAAACAAGAAAAACACACAAAGACAAAGAAGGACAATGAAATCAGGGGAGTTACTTCTCTGTTTGATGCTGACTCTTACCTACAACTTCATGCTACATGGAGACACAGACAGACTGTGGTTTTATTTCTGACCAATTTTTATCTGCTTTGGGCTGTTTAACATTGCCTTTTCTTAAGTGTTGTTTACAGCAGTCTTAGCAAGCCTAGCAAAGCTGCTCTTAAACCAACGAGAAAAGAATAGAAATTTAAAAACAAACAACAAAAAAAGAGGGAAGAAAGAAGCATAAGGAAGGCCATTCTAGGAGGTGCTTTCATTTGCTGTTACAGATGTCCAGGGTTTAGTCAGCATCAGGGGAAGTGCTGAAACCATCTCTCTGGGACAAAGAAAGCTTGGCAGCGTCACGGGGAAATCCCCCAATTCTCAGTGCCATTTGAAGAAATTGTAAAAATAATTAGTATTTGTTTTGCTTGTGGTTTGTGTTAACCGGTAGAAGCAACCTGAGAAAACAGGTTGAAATGGGTCTTGTTAATTCAAGTAATGTAGGATGTATATGACTGGCCCAGGCCAGATTTGTTTTGTGATCATGCTGTCCAGGCATGAAACGAGATGCACAGATTACAGAGAAACGAGGCATTTAAGCTCAGCACTGCTTTAAATGGTCGTCTCTACAGCTCCTGACATGTCTCTAGCCAACTCTGAGCACTGAAAGAGTAAATTGGGTCCTTCCGTACTATCATTATAGGCTTGTTGCAAAGAGATATGGTCTTTGGACATAGGCGTATGGACAAAATTAAGTGTTAGTTGAACCCATTTGTATGCTTGCAGGTTTCTGAGGCAAGGCGCCAACATCGCTTTTATTCCTCATGTGACTGCTCTTGGTCCGGGTCAGATGGCCTGGAGGGTACAGGCTAGAGGTGTGCGTGTTGCAGAGCCGTGTGGCTACCAGAATAGCAGTGTGAGGGTCTGCAAAATGCTAAATGTTTCTCTGGAGCTTGTAACAAGCTTTTTTAGCTTATAGTCGGCCGGGAAACATTCATCAGGACAATTCTGCTGCTTCCTGGTTCAAACTAGGTCAGAACTATGGCCTTTCCTAAGGTATATCACTATTGCTTTTCCTACAAAGCAGAAAATGTTTACGAGGTTTAGTGCACAGTCAAGGGTTACAAGAATAACCAAAATCAGATTTGCAAACAGGTTTGTAAACAGATGACTTTGTTTCCTTGCCAGTGTTTGGCTTTGTCCGACACCAGGTACCGTGTAGCTGGATACTCCTAAAAATATTTGCAAGTCCAAACAGTTTCATGGTCTTTAATTGGAACTTCATTACTAATTCCATACTGAACATTATCGTTCCCCCATTAAAAGCAAAAAACAAAAAGAAAAGAATCAGTCATCTGCTGAAGGAGTGGGATATGTGCTGTATAAGCAGTCCTGTGGCTGGAATTGTTACCAGCAATTGGGCAAAATGGAGCCTGGGAAGACTACATGGATAATTTGTGAACTTAGAGGCTTAAATATACAGCCAGTTTAGTTAAATAAATCCAATTTCACCAGAGATAATAAAACCAGAAAATCCCAAAGCAGGCTATTTTTTTCCTTAGCCCACTCTTAAAAAAAGAGGAAGGGGGGGAATAAAGAGGTGCCACATCTGTCTGAATTTGGAAGTAAGTGCAGTCTGTCTTTATCCAAATCTCTTCTGAATTCACTGTTGCTGTTCTGTAAATGCCCTCATGGTTGAAGCACAGCACAGTGTTTGCATTGATGTGTCGTGTGGTAACACTGAATGTAGAAATTCATTAGTCATTGGTAAGAAAAAGCAAATGAGAGAGAGGATACAGGGCACCTTACAGACTTCGAACTGCCATGGAGTGCTACAGCCAATTTCTCAGCTGCTCTGAACTGGCAAACCCCAACGAGCTGTAATGGAGTATTTTAGAAATGTGGCCTTAGTTTCTTTTTGTTTTGCTCGTGCAAGATGTCTAGTGCTTTGTAGTAGCTAGTCCTATTTGCTCAGTAATCAGATGCCCACATGAACTAATTTAATAAATGGATATAGTCTTTTGTGATTTTTTTTTTTTCCCTTCTCTGCATGTCAGTGCTCTTTTTCTGAATGGAGTTCAATTATTATTATAGCATATATTACTTTGGATCATTTTACTGCACAATCAATACACATATCTGTATAATAAATATTGACATTACTTTAATGTTCTACAATGTTCAGTATGTCAAGACTATTTCAGTCAGAAGCCACCCATTACTGCTTGTTTCTAACATTTCCTGTCCATTCAGTGTGAAGAAATTTGCTGCCCAAGCTTGTCTTTTGCCCCGATTTCAAAAGATACATGGAGGTAAACGCAGAGCCCTTGAATTAATGCACTGGGCAGGATGAATTGGATTCCCTCCTCTAACTGTTCCATGTGTCATTTGGTCTCATCTGTGCTTTCTGTTTCTCCTTCCAACCATTTTTTATCTCATCTGTTAGAATTGGTAGGCACTTGGGACCATCTTTTGAAGCGTATTTCTACAGAGCACAGCACAACAGGGTTCAGATTTCACTTACAACTCACCTAATGGTGCTAATACATGGGCTGCTGTGGGAACAGTGATCAATGCGTGTTAGAGGAAGCAACACCACACACAGGCACATGAAAGATGAGAGGTGAGAACAGCGCCGTTTTGTTACTTCTCTCTTGTAATGTTTTCAAGAGTAGATGAACTAGGAGAGAGATGTACCATAAACCAGTGTTAGACGTTATGCTACCAACAGCACAAACTATCAATTGTGAGAAAAATACAGCATCTTTTTCAGTAATCAGAGGCAGATTTTCTCTTGCGTTATTCTGATGCAACTGTGCGGATTTTGGTGGGCGCTGGCGGTGGTATCTGGCTCAGCATGTTCAGTGAAACACATATGGCTAATCATTCAAGTCTGAAAACACTGGATCACAATTCTGTCTGTGTTGTGAAAGGCATGGCAAGAGTACTTGATGACTGCATTCGAGTTGAAAAAAAATTGCCACTTTTGGTGTTTCCCATCTGGGAGAATGTTGCCTTATTTGCCACCAAGTCGTCATAATATCTGTCTGGCATATGTACCATGTTAACACAAACACGTACATGTGTCTGCATATGTATAACGAAATCGCTACATTCCACCTTCTCTAGTGTACAGTATGGCAGCATGTCAGTAACAAGTATGAAAAATCATAATGTGTTTACGTACAAACACACATATATTTACGTCCATGAAAGGAAAAAGCCATTCAGATTGCCTGATCTTCCTGGCTCCCTCCGCAGCCTGCAAATTGAAGTAATTGTGATGATGTAAGGGAGGTATCTACAGCAAGGGGCTAAACACAGCCCAGAGTCACCAGGTTGAAAGACAAGTGTATCTAAAATTGCTAGGACATCACTGGCACCTTGGAAATACTGTTCCCAGGTGGCTGCTAGAGGAGATGCTGCAGCAACGCAATTGCACTGGAAGCCAAAGGGAGATTTCTTGCCGAGTCGAGGATTTTGGGGCTAGTGATCCTACTGGCATGGTTTCTCAAGTCTTTCCTGTCCTGTGCCAGTGCTTAAGGTGCAACATATCCTGGACAGTTTTTGTTCCACCATTGCTTATAGTTGCTGGGTTTTTGTTGCTCATAGCTTTGAATTGTCATAATTTTTATGTAGGCCATATTTAACTGTGAAGCTAATGTCTATATTGGAGTGAACGCTATTTTCTATGATTATCATTCATTTTCCATATACTTCTCATGCACAAAATTACTAGTAAACTACTAATTAATTGTTACTATTGATGAAAAAGATTGTTAGTAAGTTTTTTTGGGGGGGGAAGGAGTTATTAGTAATGTCTGTGTGGTGAGGCACTTGGCACTGGAGACAAGAAACTAAATGTTAAGGCAGTTTTTCAGAGCTGAAATCTCTTATTTCATTGCATCCTCTTTGTGATAACTTTAATTGAAATATTGCACTGGGGAGAGCAGCTACCCAAAACAGTTCCAGTTAGATCTGATGAGTTCAAATGAACGTACATTTGCATCTCTGTGTCCCTTATAAAACCCACGCTCTGTTCTTTTAATAAGGCTTGGATGAAAGACTACAAAGGTTGCTGGAGATTCCTGAGTTAACCAGGAAATGCCTCTTAAAGCACCTTGTTGATCTCATCCCTTGATCTGACATTCAGCTCACAGCATCTGTCTCTGGCCTCTGCTCTTGTGCTTAGTTAACTTTATTTGGCATTTTGACTGCCCCCAGCTTTTGTGATATCTAGTTCAAAGAGTTTGAAACATTATTACAGCATTTATTGCTAGGCCGGCATTACCTTTTGCCCAAGTGACAAGCTGATAGGGACCCTATCAAAGACAATGTCAGGAAGTGCATTTATTCATTGTGCAACAGAGAAGCCCCAGGTCCCTTTTTTTTCCTCCTTTTAATTTTATGACACTCCATGCCGAGGATGATCAGGTTATTTTCTGCTCCCAGAGAGACATTTTGAACTCGGTCCTCTTGAGTTGTAGCATTACTTGTTTTTTTTTCTAGGCAATGCTGATCCAATACTTCCTTTTTACCAAACTTTGCTAACATTGGTGCTCAGAATCTGGGAAGGTATTTCTGTTTTTCCAAGGTAAATGAAATTCCATGGACTATTTCTTCCTTCCTAAAAGCAAAGGCCAGCAGAGTTAATGTCACTTCTCAGCACCAGAAAAAGTGCTGACCCAGCTAGGGGCACCGGGATTCAAAGCTGGGTCCTCAAGAGCAGATGGTTTAACAGGCTAGCCCATTAATCAACTCTGCTTCCCCAAGCAGTATGTTGTACTTTTTTTTTTTTCCTTTTTTTGGCAATCAAGTGCTGGGTAAGAGAAATGTAACTTGTTGGGGTTTTGTGTTTTTGGGTTTGTTTTTTTTTTTTTCCCCCCAAGAGATGGCATCCAACATGCACGTGTCATTATATTTCTGTTATTTACACTTACTGAGCTAAAATGCAACAGATGTTTATAAGCGATTACAACTAAATTCTTCAGTAAATATGCTGAATGAATCCCATACATTTTCAAATGCTTTGAATGCTTCTCAGTGTGAAAAGAGAATTTGTTTCAGGTGGACAGAATAATCCAGTCCTGGGATTTACTGGTAGTTACCAGAGGTAAAAAAAGAGTCAGCTAACAAAATCTTTAGCACAGTCAGACAGGTAGAGGAGTCCCAGAGCCTATTAATACACATAACCTAAAATGAATTTCTTTCATTTCTGGTTAAGCCCCTGAATACTTGTATAAATGCTTGAAAAGGAATGAAAAGATATTGAAGGAACAGAACATTTCTATTACTCCCTGTGAAGGATCTTTAACTGAATGGGAATGCATTCCTGCCAGGCCGCCTGTAGAAGTAAGCTCGCGTGTGATAATTCCTTTACATTCACAGCCAATAGCTCGTGGACCCAAGGGATGAAATGATATTTTGATCTGCCTTTGTTCTTTCTAACCCCTCCGCATACTAACACTGTGTTTGAGTGCCTAGAAGCATGCTGTTCCAGGGCTAAGTAGGGTAGTGCTGTGGAAACTTGTGCGAGGAGTCCCATGTGAAACCGTGTTAAATGGTGGTACTTTTTTTTCTTTCTATATAGAGGTTTAGAGTTTGTGAAAGGCAGTGAATCAGTGGGGTTTTTTGGAAGTGGTGACTCCATCAGCTTCTCAGCATGTACTGTCTGTCCAGCCCACCCCACTTTCTTGCAGTAGGGATACCTTTCCAGGAATAAGAAAAGTCTCAAGGATGTCCACATCTTTGCCCCCTCTGCATAGACAGTATCATGTGGAGTACCAAGTGAAGGCATTCCAGTTACTGCTATCTGCCTTTATCTTTACCTGCTTAGAAGGAGCTACTTAAGATTACTGAGCAAGCATCAGTCAGCATATTTTTTAAGTCACTAATAATGTAGGCTGGATTTGTCTCGGTGATTGTACAACCCTGTGCCATATTTATACTTTTAATCCACCTCCAGTGAAGCTTTTTTCATGCAGGACGGCGTGCATTGTAGTGACATACATATCACTGCTCACATACTCCATCAAGATGCAAGTCCCCCACGTGTCAGATGATGCAAATAAATATTGTTGGCATCTCTCCGTGCTCCAAAGAGCTGCAAGGTGGGCAAGAGAAAGAGCTGTGCCACAGTGGGGTTATATTTATCCTCCAAGGTTAGGCATGAATAAAACTACCTCTGCAATCGAGGTAGAGAAGTAGCTTTTTGCTAAAGGGCTGCCTTTAAACTGGCTGCCTCAGGAGTCTTGTCTCTCTTCATTGAGTGTGTGTGGATCCTCAGCTCCTAACTCAGGTGCCTGAAGTTAGTAACTCTTTTGAGTGTAAGTTGCATACAAAGTCCTTGTTAGAGCCAGGTACTGCACCCAGGTCTCCCAAGCACCAGTGCATTAATACGTGGCTGCTCTTTTATAACTAACCTTAGGCTGAAGTGAATTGTCATCTAAATGAATAGCTGGAGTTCATTTTTCAGAGTAACCCTGTGCTACTGGATGTAACTTCTGTCCAATATTTTCAGTCTGTTAGACTAAAAATGCCCAAGGCTTCATATATTGCTGTTCATGACTGACTGACTACTTGGGTCACTTGAATATTCAAAGTAGATGAAAAGTAACTCTGCAGTTGTACGCAGTTTCCTCATCACTGCAAGGCTGAACTAAGGTACTTTAGGCTTCAGGCAATAAGTTATCTCAGGCCATATCATGAGCCAAATTCACCTTGAAGAGCACAGGTAGTGAAAACCTAACTGACTTCAATGAAGATGTAGCCCCTGTATCAGATGTCGGTTTGACCTAGAACGTGTTTGGGGTTGTTTTGATCTCTCATGTTTCATTTTGCTTCCATTTTTTTCTAGTCCCTCTCCGTGGTTTTACAGAGCAGAGATGAACTGTAAAAAGCTAGTAAACCCGAGGTCTTCCAGGCACTCAGCAAAAAAAGAGATTAAGCAGATGGGGGTTTTGGAAAGGTGGTGTGGTTAGGACGGGGGAGAAGTAGGAGAAAGTGTCTGGGATCTGAATGCTGCTTGATGCATGAGCGCTTCGCTGTTGTTGGAATTTTATCCTGTCATTCATTGTTTAAGTGTTCCTTGACTTAGTGTTTTATCTAAACGTATGAATAAAATTAAGATATTTTTGTATGAGGGGCTTGGGATGGAGATTCATTCCTTAGCACACGAAGCACAAGGAGTACACTGGGTAGTTTTAGACTTGGAAGTTCAGCTTGCAGAAGAAACACAAACCTCCCAAAAGGAAATACGTGAAATAAATTGTGACCCTCCCAAAGAGGTGCTCTATGCAATGAGTGCATTTGCGTGGGACACCTCACCTCTTAGATCCCTGTAGGAGATTTCCTTTGTTACTATGAAAATGAGTCCAAGCCTACATAAAATAATAATCTCTCCTAACCTGCTGAACACTAAGTATGGCTGGCATGTGTAAGCTTCTCCTTGGAGGCTCCTTCGTAAGGGTTCTCATACGAACACCAAAATGGTAATCCAGCTGATAGCAGGTGAGGATGTTAACCTGTACATCGGGGGGGAAGGAGATTCAAGAATACTTTGCATAAGTCATTTTTTTAAAACAGTGTTTAGTCTTGAAAGGCAAAGGGGCTTCTCCATTGACTCGGATGACAGCAGACTCTTGCCCTCAGTCTTTAGGTGGCTTGAAGCCTTTGCCAAGAATGTCCTGAAATACCATTCCCACTTCATTATGGAGTGGGCTTTGCAGCACTGTGATGCCATGGTGGAGACTGCTTCCTCTCAC
Organism: Phoenicopterus ruber ruber; assembly: GCA_009819775.1. NCBI lineage: Eukaryota > Metazoa > Chordata > Aves > Phoenicopteriformes > Phoenicopteridae > Phoenicopterus > Phoenicopterus ruber. The sequence goes on from CM020217.1 coordinate 9,756,564, forward strand.
AGTCCCATGGAAGCCAAGATTGTGAAGAAACTAGGCAGAAATCTCAATTTGGGTCAAATGACGTGTGTAATTTTAATATTTACAATAGATTGTAGAAAACCATATACTAATGACTTTATATTTCCTTCACTCGGAGACGGCCAAAGAGTATTTGTATTTGAAATATGGCATGAAATATTCCCAATCGTTGTCCTAAATAAACACGAGAGTGTTTGCGTTACCTTTTCACCTGTAGCAGATTAAAGTGCTCCTTAGCCATTGGCTGTGAGTGAAACCAAGATCAATCTCTATAATTCTACAAGCCATCGTATAAATATGTTCTGACTGTGTTTTTATACATTAATCACAGAAGATTATGAGGCACATGCCATATTGTGCATATTTCTTGCAAGCAAAATAGAACTATCTGCAGTTCTCATTGCAAAATTATGGAATGGACTGAATCATTAAAAAAACATACAGGAAAATCTGCTATTTCAGGACAGCTGTTCAGTATTTTTGGACAGCTGACACTTTTTTTTTTACAAAAATAAAGCATAGGTATTTTTTTTTTTTTTAACTAGAAACAGTGAGCCAAATTCATTAAGGGGATAATTTCAATTCACAAAATAGATCATTTCCTTTCTTCTCAAATCTTGCTGAGCAAACAACATTCCTTATTGCTATTCCACGGACTTTTTTTTGAGTTTCCACATCCAGACCCAGCAATAACACCCGTTTTCAGACATAAATGGCAAGGAAGAAGAAAACAGCTTGCTGCAGTTGTAACACCGTGTGCTGTGACTCTCTGTGCTCTCTCAATCCATCACTTCAGACACCACCACGGTGGGTGGATGGTGACCAGTGTACTGAAGGGAACCTGGCTGGTAATACAAGCAAGTTGTGCGCTGTCATACAACGCGTGGAGAAATCAGTAGTAGAGATCATGAGTATAAATCATTCTGGTTCAGGTTAGAATCTAGCCTCTAGCAAGTGAGGTTTTTTTAAAAAATAAATTAATCTGTAAGAATGCATGTTCATTAGACTAGTTTCTTGAAGTAATTAATTTTGTGCTTAGATATGGTCTTGAGGGAAGATATGGTCTTGAGGGACTTGTGTGCTCAGATCCGCTTTGACAGTTTGTGCCGCTGTTTTGGTGAAGGTATTGGGCGTGTTGACTTACTCACCTGTTTTCCTCACACCCTCTGTTGTGTTTAGAGTTTTACGAGTTCAGACAAGGCAGGGGTTCCCCCTTACTCTGTGCAAAAGAGGGGAGCCGGAAGATTGTATTCCTGAAGATAGGTATGCTTAGAAAGGGATTTTAGCAGTCTGAGGGGAACATCAGTTAGGAGGGTCAAAACAGATGCTTGCAGAAATCTTGTCGCCTTAAATCTATAAGAAAGTGGTGTCAGCTTTCTGCCGTGTAATAGTATCTAACACCACGGGGGAATAAACTCTCAGCCGAGATGAGAGGCCTTGTGAGGATGCAAGTCATATTGTGGGAGGGAAGGCAAGGAAAGAGAAGGGTGATATCTGAAAGGTAAGAGTGAAAGGCCTGAGAAACAAAATCTCTGCTAGGAGAGCAATGAGGTACAGCAATTTTCCTCCACTGGCCAGTAGTTTGGTTTCCCTCTCTCCCTCTTTCTCTCTCTGTCAAATGCCACCTGATCATTACCTTAACCAGCAGACAGTTATGCTACATTGCACTATTGTACTGTCAACAGTATCTGGGATATTAAGATTACCACAGTGCTTTTATGAACCAAATCTTGGAAACTGTAATACATCTCCATTAGTGGAATGTGCCTCACACAGCTTCAAACAAAATGCTTTTAGAATCAGATAATTAAGCAATATGGAAATGCACGTTTAAAGAGAAAAGCATATCCAAGGTTGTTGAGTTATAGCACAGTTTGCTTAGTGCCCAGTTCTGCAAGATAGTAAAGGTGTCTAAGGACCCCTTGCTCCCTTCAGGTCATGGGAAGTTGAGGGTACTCAGCACCCTTGAGCATCTGGCTTTAGCAGTCTGAATAGCACATTGCATGATTTCTTCTCACAGTGGTTCATAACGTTGCTGTGGGACTTGGACAGGGACATTTGTACAGAAGTTCTTGACAGCTTTTTTTTTTTTGTCCTTAGAAAAGCATATTGAAGATTCGCGGTCCAATTCCTTGCTTGCAGGCTGCCCTGATGCCAAAAGAACTTATCAAAGTAGTTGAAAGGTGACTCCTACCAAGTGCTTCTGATTATTGATTTTGGCATTCAACTTTATCATTAAACCCCCTTGGAAAACTGAGCTCTCTTTTGGTCAGTGCTCTTTTGCATCCTATCAAAGGCCTCCCTGTTCTTTGAAGGTTTTGGATACAAAGTAGGACTATGGATAAGGGCTGAGGGAGAGGTCTTGCTATTACTACTGATGGAGATCTAGAGGCCAGAAGGTTTGGGTGATACTGCCATAATGGAATAGAAAGCCTGTGACAAAGCCATTGTATTGAGTTGTAATTCCATGAGTTCCAGACAAATAAATACTCCTTTCGCACAATAAAGTTTCCTCTGTGTTAGTTAAGGAATGGCAAATGTTATGGACTACTGGAATCTAAGCACTGCAGGAAAAAGGGTGGAAACAACTTGAGCACAATAGAAGAAAGCTATGTCTGGTGTGTGTGATAAGGTTTGAGGAACAGGGGAGATAAAACTGCAGAGGACTTTGACTGTAAATCCTACACAAAACAAGAGATGAGGAGGAGAATGACAGAGGGACAAGAATAATATAGAGCAGTCACAGTGAACTCTTCAGGGCCTGGAAGAAAAATAAAAATAATCCTTGCTGCAAAGCAGCCTTTCCGTAGGGATGGTAGATGCAGGAGCCTCTCTTCACTTGCTTATTCTACCATTTATTGTTGCCTCCAGAGCAGAGCTACAGTATGGTGAAGTTGAATGTGGCTTTGCAGATGTCTTGGGACAACTTTCCTTGTTCGTGAGACTGTATCAAGCTTAGATGCAAACTAGAGCTACAGGAGAAAGAAATTGCATGAATAAAACTAAGGTCTGGTGAGAATAATGGGCTTGCCCAGAGGGGATTTTGTGGTGTTGGCATCGGTCCTGGCTGTAACGTTGTATGATACTGCAGTTTCCTTGCCTTTGTACTCAGGTCCTGTTTCTGTGTGGCTCAACAGATGTCAGAGGCGTGTTGTAAATATGTTTGAAAGGTGTCCAAGCACATCTGCAGGAGGTGTTCAGGATAAGCTACAGTGATGGGCAATTCATCGACTACCTGTTACAATGAATTTACCATCTATCACAACACTGATCCTAAGACCTTACAAGCTATTTAGATATGAATTCTCAATATTAACCATGGATAAAAAGTAGTCTCTGATTTTTTTTTTTTTTTTTTTTTTTAACAAATCATTTTAAAATTAGCTTTTTTACAAACTGTAATCCCCAGTCACAGAGGGGCATTTGGTTTGGCCAAAGTACTTTGCTGGAGCATACTGAGATGCTTTGCCTTAGAGAGATTTTATTAGAGGATGATGTCTTTCTGACATTGGCTAGGTTCAGCATCAATTTAATGTCTGCCATATTCCCATCAGAAGGGGGTAGGAGGAGTGGAAGGAGCCTGTTAATCCATCTAAACTAATAATGCCTTTTTGGCCTTAAAATCTAATGATCTAATTCAGTGCTTTGTCCTTGTGATCTGAGCACTTCAGCAAAGACATTTTTCTCTTGTAAAATCATTTGCCCACCTGGATGTCCTTGGGAAAGGCTTAAAGCCCAGGCTGCCACGTCAGATGAGAGCTGCCTATTGCATCATTGGCCTGTCCCAGATGTTTTTTGTGTCCGATTCTGACTTGTCCTGAGCGAGACATCCATCATATTGCAGAGGATTCCCAGCTTCAGCATGTCAGACAGTGCCAGTTATAATTATAGCCACTAAGGTCCACACCAGAGGGGTTAAAAGGAGATGCTGTAAACTTGGACAACCTTGCTACTGTTTCTGAGGGCTAGATTTATTCTCTGGACTACTTCAGTCTCCCTCCAGAGAGTTCATTGTGTAAGTCAGTATGACAGATTTATCCATGCTCACAGAGACGGTGGCTGTTTTCTCACTAGGCAGGTGGAAGGAGAAAGCAGCATAAAGACAGCTGCCAGCTGAGAGGTCACAGTTGAACTCATGCCATGGAATGGTCATAAATTATAAATCTTCCAAAGAGTTACAGCTTCTGCTCTTATTTCTGTCTTGTCCTAACTTTCTCAGCTGCACTTCTATTTATTTTAGGCATGTCATTATCGTCTGCAAAGGTCGCTGAGTGATTGCTGGGCAGAGTTTCACCCAAAGAGTACAGAGCACAGCCCCTGGCCACTGATCACTGAGGTTTCACACCGTATGTCCGAATTCTCCCTGTTGTCCTCCCCACACCTGACACTGTGTATATCTGACGCATCCAATTGTGCTTGGCATCAACCCATTTTACTTTCACGGCCTTAGTGTATGCTCTGGTTGGGAGTGTTATCAAAGCCATCCCCAGCAGAGTAAAGCCAGTTACTTGGTGGTAACAGGGAGAAATGATGTAGATGATGAGACTGGATATGCTCATTGAAAGTCCATGCCAACCCTTGGAGTTGTTCAAAGGCCTGCCCTTGATGTTAGTGAGATTAGGCCCTGTGTGTATAATCCTGCATGATGAAAAATGCTCCTATGTGGTGCAGAGCTCTCAAATCTCATTGCTAGGAGGGGAAGGAAGCATGTAGGAGGTAGGTTTCAACCAGTATAGATCAGTGTCGCTCCTTTGAGGAACTGGCACTCAGCACCTTGCCTGATTGCGCTCTTCAGTCAGCAGTTTTTGTCTTCTGTTGGTTCCCCCCCCCCCCCCCCCCCCCCCCCCCGGTAGCATCTGTGCATATCCTTCAGTATTTACCACCTTTGAATACTTGCACACTAAGTTTAGAATAGCCATTCTAAACTTCTACGAATAGCAGCTGCCCCATTGCTGCTCCAAGTACCGTCTATTCTTAGTGTAGCCAAATTCCCCACAAATTCTTTCAAGGCCTGACTCTGTCTTTGCTTAAGTGCGTGTCATTGACACCATCTCCCTCCAGCATTAGTCCTTCTACTGCTCTGTTTGCTGTTTCCATTTGTGTGATATACATGCTGTAGGCCCAGTTTAGTTACTCCTTCACTGAAGCAGTAGCATGTGTACTCAGCGTGAGCAATTCTACTGGCGTCAATGGAATAGTCACGTGCTTAAAGCCGAGCTGGTGCGTGCAGGGCCAAGTCCTTTAGGGTCTGCAGCTTTTATGGACTGAGGTCACTGATTTTACAATTTAATGTAGATTCCTTATGTCTTTGGTGAGGCTTCAGTTTTCTAGAGCTGTTTAAAAACTTCAGTTTAAAAGTAGAAATGCACATTGGGAGTGGTACCAAGTACTGCAGCCGCAGCAGGGGATTTGAGATATGCTGTGGGGAAGCATGGTGGCCACACAGCTCCTCTGGAATATTCCCTCGCAGGCACCCTTTCTGTCACAGGCTAACTTTGCAAAAAGCAGGTGGTGGAAAGGAAACCGGGCAAGCAAGAAGGAAGCAAAGACGACTGGACTTTTTATTGCTAGTAAAATTTCCTTTACTGCCAAAAGGTCTTTGAAGCAAAAATACCAGCTTGCTGGGTGGCATCCACAACCTGAATTTAGCTTTAACCATATGATAGCACAGTGTCAGGTTTCTGCTGGCACATACAGCTTCTCACCAAGTGCTTTCCAGGTTCTAAGCATCTCTGCAGTATTTCTTCCCCTCTCCCTTAGATTTTGGGATACATCGTGTTTGTTCCTGCAGGGTTTTTCTTCAGTTTTCCGACATTCCACTTTCTTGATCGCCAGCACTGGTATGATCTTGATTTCCTTAAGCATTTCTCTTTCTCCTCTGGGAAATTTATGTCTCTTTCTGGCATCTGTCCCCTCTCCTCTCTGCACACTCAGGCAAAGAATTAATTTCTTCCCCCCCCCCAAAACAATGCCCTCACTACTTGTGTCAATAAATTACCCTTGCCATTTTTAAGAGGCCCTTCTGTCTCCTTCACTGCCCTCTCCTTCCGTATGTACTTAAAAAAAAAAAAGTCTTATTTACCTTAACCCCTGCTGTGATCTTGCTCTGTTCCGTTCTCCATCTTTGCCTTTCTTACCATATTTTACACCAACTTTGCCCTCTGATCTTTATGCTCCACTGCTGGACCCCATATTTTATACAGAATTATGCTCATTTCTTAATTGTAAGTAATCCCATTGAATCATAGGATTCACTGTAAGCACCTTTTTCAGTACTACCGTACTTACTTGAGATTAATGGTGTACATTTGTCTTTTTCTGTCTACCATTCTTCCTTTTTTTTGTCTTGGTAAAACAAAAGTTAAGATCATCCATCTATTATTTTCTTAGAAGTTTGCAGGCTTACTTTTTCTGCTTAGTCATTAATTGTAAACATCATTAAATTACAGATATTGTTATTTAGCAGCCTTTCCATTCAGACCTGAATCTGCAAGTCATTTGAACAGTGCTTTAATGTGCAAAGGAGGGTGTGTGATAATAGATTATCTTCTTCTGTGTCTCAGATACTGAGAAAGTCTTAAAAAGACTAGAAATGTCCCTTTTTTTTCTGTACACAGTACCTGGAAGAGTAGGACTCTGACTCTGCAGGAAAGGATGAAGATACAATTGGAGTGCAAAGAGTTATCAGGGATACTGTGCTATAGTCTTATCCCCCACAGAAGACAGTCAATAGCTTTAAAATTGAGTGCATATGATAATTCACCCTTATGATCTTATACTTTAAAAGGGCAGGGTTATCCAAGGGAGCAGAGAGAGAGAGAAGGGAAAAAAGTGATCTGCCCAAGATTGCTCAGATCTGGCACTATTATGTAGGTCTGTGGAGTACCAGTTCAGTGACCCAGCCTTTCGACTGGGGCAGTAAAGGAGCAGCTTCCACAGCCCGTTTTCCAATTCTCTCCGTGATTAAGCTTGCGGTTTCTCCCTGTATGCTAAGCAAGCATCACTGGCTTTCACAAGCGTACCTAGACAGTTTGTATTTGCGCTTTCACAAGTGTACCTAGACGGTTTGTATTTGCACATGCCCCGCATGTAGTATTCCCCAAAGCCAATGTCACCTGCCTTCCGAGCCTTTACGGGAAGAATATTGGATTATCCCATGTGAAATCCTGGTGACCCACCTTTGCAGGTGTCATTTTGATTTTGAGCATTGCCGCAGAAGGTCTTGCTGCAGCAAGTGAACCTGTTCACATGCTAGTTTCTACGACTTCAAATGGATCTCGTTCACAGACTGAGAAGGTTGCAGTAATAAAGTACGAGTGTCTCTAAAGACCTAGATTTGATAAGTACTTATCTTTTGCCTTTCTTCACAGACTCATCGTACCTTCTACTCTCTGATTCGCTTTTAAAACTGGAGTATATTTCTCTTCCTTAGAAGAGAACACAAGCTGCAAATGATTGAGGGGCTCAGATCCTGACATAAGGCAAAAGTGGATTAAAATGCTTTTCCCAAGTTTTCTCAAATTTTACAAATCTTATCTGAAATATCATTGTGGTGCATAACTGATCCAGTGGTTAGCCCTGATGGCAGGGGAATCCATGGATGTTTTGTGAGGTTTTAAGCGTAACAGTCCTCTCACGAAGAGATTTGTATTTGTTAAATCTCTTAATTTATAGTCAGAAAAGAAACGGCATCCAGAAGGAACACACATGTTTTTCCCCTTTACATTTGAAGAAAACATGACAGTAGATTCTCTAGTCTAATTTTAACTAGACACTTGGTTTCAACATGGGTCTCCCCTGATGCCTTCCAGCCCTGAGTCCTTCCATGATGTAATATCTGCTACGCTGCAGCCATGGAGTCCAGACCCAAGGCTAGACATAGAGCGATGGCAACACCAGGCAATAAACAGCTGCTGTTGCTGTCAAAAGCTATACCAGGCAGTTGAAAGCACTATGGAACAAAAGAGAGTAAGAACACTTTTTCCCTACATATTTTTCTTCAAACTCTGCCTCATCTCTAAGTGAGACTTCTCATATGTGTCTGATCAGGTGTAAACAATTTCAAAGTGCAGTTGGGTCATTGTTGCTTTCCTACTGAAGTTCAGGCACACACCCTGATCTGACAGGTGTGCTGCGGTCTTGTATGTGAAAAGCTTTTTTTTTTTTTTCCCTCTTGACAGTAATAATGAGAGAAACTTCCCACCCTTGTCCTGTGCATCCTGTCTTAGATTTTTTTTTAACATCCCTTCAATTTCCATATGGTTGGAGAGATGCCAAAACTGAATTCAATCTCTCAGAAATCTTTTTATCCTCTTTTTTTCATCTGCTTTGTGTTTCTCCCCAGCCCCTTCCCCACTCCTCCACATTAGGTAATTATAGAGCAGACTCCATGGTGGGCATCCAGAAGACCATTTTAGATTAAATAAATCATTTCTTGTTTTCCACACAAGAGAGTTTTAGAAATGCCAGACAGATAAAAATCTACAAAGGCCTTGCTTTCCTTCCCCAAAATAAAATTATTTACCTCTTCAATTCACAATCAACAGGCTGATGTGGCTTTGCAGCTAAGCTGGAAGTAGCTGTAGTTGCTATTTTGTTGGAATAATATCAAATTTCCTTCTGTGCTTTGCATAGCTGTCACCCAGTGATATGATAGGTCCATGATTTATTGACCTACTAAAAGCACTTTCACTGACTTGTCATAATAAACTTTACTTAAAACATTAAAACATAGAACATTAACCAGCAGCTCAAACAGAGATGCCATACAAATACTTTCTAATTTAGTTAAGCTCTGGTGCAAATCCTGAAAATGAAGACCCCAGCATAACAGTTTTCTAGGATTTGTCATGCTAGGATCTGTTGTGTTAAGTAACAGGAATTATAAATACAAATGCCTTGAAGTATGAAGCGCTGACAAGAAGCTTGGCTCAATCTCAAACCCTCATCATTTTTGAAGGTCTTGCTGAGACCATGAAGCTGAACCCAGCTGTAGCAATCACGATAGATTTGAATTGCCAAAAGTTACTGGGACTTTTGCTCGTACAAGTTGATCTTGGAAGACCTGGCTATTAGGTCTGTCCCTGTGACCGTTTGGTTTATGATCTGTTATTGTAAAGCCAGCCAGGTTCAGAGGCAGGCTACGGCTGTGATGTAGACCGTGGCCTAAATGTTACATCAGTGTGAATATTACCTGCTTGGAGATGAGTACCTTCAGCTTCTTTTGGTGTAGCTGAATTCATTTGTGGTCTGGTCAGCTGGGTTCTTTAGTAAGTAATAGTTCATTTAATCTTAAGTAGGCATCTGTGATGGCCAAGAGGAATTCTGTCTTTAATTGAATGCATATATTAGTGTTTTCCCAGGACCCTCTGAGTTTAGATGGGAAGACCCATACTGATTTCAGTTCTCTTCAGGATCAGAGTCCCACACAGCAGAAACAGGGATGAAACACCACATCACCTCATAGTAGCAGTGGTGGTGTGCTAGAGCTGTTCAGCATTTTAGCTGGTTTCCCGTCTTGTGACGTGGGCTACATAGATCGTGCATTGCAGCTCAGCTTTCTCATCAGCTTCCCTGAAAGTCTACCCAAGCATCACTTGCCAAGCTGAAGAACTTACGCTTTCTTATTCAGCAATTCTCTTTTGTTCCTAATTGGTGAGCAGCGTTCCTTGTTTTGAAAGTCATTAAACTGTGCCAAAGTTGAGGATGGCTCCTTTCTAAGAACTACTTTCTTTACTAAATGCTCAGTATAGTTTTGGTAAATACTAAATAATGGGATGGCAAGGTGTACTCCAACTTTGTTTCCTTCTCTCATCTTTGTAATTGCTTTCTTTCATTTCTTTCTCAATAAATTAAGTTAGATCATGCCATAACTGTCTCCAAGACGGAGTATGCAGCTTTATGGATGATCCAGAAGATGCCTAGGGATTACTGTTTTGTGTGTGTGGTAGTCTACAATTCAACATATGTCAGGTTTACAGACCCTTTCATGTTATCTGATCCATGGCATCCCATGGAGATTTCCTGAGACACTTTAAAACTGGTGAGAAAATGCTACAAGAAAAGTATGCAGGTAACAAATCAGGGATCCGCAAATACTATTGCCATTGTGAGACTGCTTGAAGCTGGTCATACACATGTAAAATGCTCGTGATGAAAAAACTACAGATGAGTAGTTGCTAAGCTGGAAATATCAGGAAATAACGACTGCAGCTTTCTCTTCCAAGAGAAAGGGGTGTTAAGACTGGATGTTTTCTGTAAGAAGAAATAAAAAATGCAGCAAAACTACGTGCTCTCTCTCCCCCACATGCAAGTGCATAATGTAACAGCAATGGTTGTTTGTATCTGCAATTCTTCTGTATTAGTTAAGTGGAAAATAGATGATTTGCTGGAAGTGTGTTTGCAGCGTTGTTGCTTAGGATAATACGAACCAAAGTAGTCGTTTCTGGTTTAGTTTTGTAAGACTGTCGTTCTCTTTCATCATTTATAGACAATGATGATCAACCACCTCTTGCAGAGGGGGAGGCTATGGCTAAAACCAATTTGCAACCCTGCATGAAATTAATGACATCTCTGTTTTGGACAGATGTCCAAACAGATGCTGGGGAGAAGGTGATAGGGGTAAGTGTGTGCAAAGCCTGATGGCAGGGAATACTACCCAGGACCTGCTAAAGAGAGGTTTTCTCCTTCAATCAGATATGAACACGTATTGCAACGTATCCTTGGAGGGCGAGTCGTGTGTTGCTGATGGTGGGCACCTACCTCAGGTACCCTGTCTAGCAGCCAAAGTTCTTGTCCTGTTTCTGGAGAAAAAATGCTCCCTTGGAGAGCAATTAAGGGCTTAACGCCCCACAGTTAGATACCCACGGTTAGGTGGTGACAATCTCTAACCTCACCCTCTGTGACCACTACACCTTCCTTGTTGCAGTCCAGTTTCAAACATTTATCACAAGATCGTCAAATACTCTCCAGCCTAAAACTAGCTTCTTAATTAAGGAGGGCCATCAGAAAGACTCCTCTGCCTGCTCTCACCTCTGTCTCTCTTCATTGAGTCTTTTTCACGGGGCTGAGATCAGCAGTAGTGTTTTGATAAGAAAGGCATCATTTCGCTCAGGGCAGGGAGCCTAATTAATTTAAAATCTAAAATTCCCACCTGGGAATTTACTGTATTGAGAGCCTTATCCTTCAGACTTTCCATGAGCAGGACGTGTGCTGACTTCTGTAGGGGTTTCTTTCAGGGAAGGTGACAAGATGGGAGGTTGAACATGTTAAAAATACTTAATACCAAACAACTGGAGGTATTAATGGATTTTTGCAAACCCCTAGAATTCACTTGTGGTCAACTGAAAAAAATTTTCAGATGCGCAAATGACGCAGTCAGTTTTTCCATCCAGGCTTTTTTGTGCCCTAAATTGACATGGAAAGGTAAAAGATAGCTCACAAATTATGTTCCCTGGGCGGTCATAATCATACAGCTTGATTTAATGTCATACGTCGCATTTGTAGTTCTATCACGGGGGCCAGGGGGAGAAAAAAGAAGGTTCAGCAGCTTAGATTCAGAAAAACATTGCTGGAAGAATTACATTTTTGTATCAGTGGGTGAAAATGAATTTACTTGTAAAGGGTCAGAAGAGCAGCCAGGGAAAAGCCTGTCCTTCGGACTGAAGATTTTTACATGGTGCTGACTCCTTTGCCAAGGTTTCAGGATCTTACACTTGCTCTGCTCCTTGTTTAGCTGTGTTTGGTGAAACTGTAATTGTCACATGCTGATAGAGAGGGGGATGTTGGTTCATTTCCTTCCTTGCCTGGTTTTCGTAGTAGGAGGATGCATTGATTTTATAAAATGTAATTGCATTGACTGCTCTTGTTATCAGGATTGATTATATTGACTTGAGTTGCATGTTGTTATGTTTTCACACTCTTGCTTTGAAATATAGTTTTGCTTTTGCGGGTTTTTTCCCTCCATTTTGAGATTCTTTACAATACATTTTGAGTTAAGGTTCTTCTGCATTCGTTTTATCAACCGCTAGGATTGCTCTGAAATGCCATCAAATGTATTCATAATATCTACGTGACGGTAACCACTAGAACCAATTGCTGTTGACCCCAGCCATGTCAACCATCATAACCTTCCCTCAGGTTAGGGGGTCAAAGCCGGGAAATACATTTCAGCTTCTTATTCCTGTGTGTCACGTCCTTATTGCAATCCATTTCAATTGTTCATTAGGGAATTGGGATAGTTGAGAGTACCACAGTGAATAAATAATAGCAACTAGATGTCTGTACGGAATGACGCTTGTAGCAAAATGCAGGAGCTGTGCCATTGAGCCCTTGAGGTGAAGAAAATTATGAAGATTTCATTTTAGACGTGGTGGTGATGCATAGGTTATTTGTGGAAGTGTGTGTTTACTTGGATATGCACGAGGAGGGGGGGGGAGTGGTTTAAGGCTGACATTTTTGAAACTTGGGCACTTAGAATTAGGTACTTAACCCTCTATATAGGTATGTCAAAGGAAGTAGTCTGCTTTTAAGAGCTGATGAATACTGCAGTTACTGAAGTCTGGGAGTACTCAGTATCTCTGAAAATTAGGCCACTTCTATTTAGCTGCTCAAACATTGTTTTGGGATATGATTTTTCAAAGACATTTTAGAGAATGTGAGAAAATACAGTAGCCTCTTTTGAACACCTTTGCTTGAAGCATCTGATTTTAGCTACTTAGGTGGAATTTGAAAAATTATATACACTGTTGTAACTTTTCTCCTATCCAAACCAGTGAGAGAATTACCACTGATTTCTGTGGGAGCTGGATTAAGCTGATACATGCATAAAAACCTGACTTCAAAATTTGACTTAAATCTTAAAAGCCGTATCCTTTCTTTCTTTGTGAACCGAACTGATGCTGGATTCAAGGAACATTTACCCAGATTCCTTGCAATGGGAATATATAAAAGCCATTTATGCAGTTCCCCAGCAAAACATACTTTAGCAACAATAATTGAGAACTTTGCTTTCTGTATAGTTTTTGGTTTTCCTTTCTTTACATTAGATTTTCACCCTTTCTCCCACTTTGTGTTCTGTAACATTTTGAATTCCTTCTCTAAGTTGAGGTATTTGCAAAGGCTTTGAGAAGAGATCTGAAATGCCTTGGAAGGAGCTGCTAATAGCCTCAAAGACCAGATTAGAGGACATATACATACCGTCTGTGTCGTATTAGGTCTCAAGTAAAGTCTTGTTTAAAGTAAAATACCAACTGTCTTTTGAAATGCCATCATTCCCCAAAGTCCTGTTACAGAGCCCTAAATCCCGAATACAGTATCTCTGCATCTACAGGCAAAGGACAAAGGGTCAAAGACATAGTTTCTCCTTATTTAAGATTCCTCTTTCATTTTATTACAGGACCCTGGGGTAGACTCTCTCTTCAAGTCCAGTCTTCACCAATCACATGCTAATAACTTCAGCTGAAAGAGGGCTCTACCCTAATGTCATTATACTCCCAAGCAATGATTGATTGTGTTATAGTATGTTTTTGAAACCTAATTACTGTCTCAGTTTGTATTTGAGCTCATTAATCTTCTAGCCTGTAAATAAGTAAAATTGACTAAATAACTGAATTTCTTTAATGATGGGTTCAAGTTATCTTTATACCTACTGTTTTGTGTTAACCTTTTTATTGCCAGAAATTATTTTTTTTTCCTCAGTGTTTTCTTCAGTCCTCATAAGCTTGCACGGCTGGCAATGCACCTGTTTCAAACCCTCGTCTCACCGAATGCATCACGGGTAGTGAGCAGACAGACCCAGCCTGGCTTGCAGCCTCCCAGTCCTCGAGGCAGAGGGCTGCTTGTAGGGTCTCGTAAGAAGCGGTCCTCCCTACAGCCGTAATCTTGCAAAAATTAACTGGGAAAGCTGGTAGGAAGGTCCAGAGCTAGCTCTCCATTTCCCTTAAAAATCAGATAAAAGGAGAGGGGAATTCTTTAGAAAACTGTGTGTGTTCTGTATCCTCTGTATTGAAAGCATGGGCCTTTGGACTGATCAGTGATCTCCAGCTCTTCTGGGCACCCTTGTAATGCTGGATGCCCATAGCTGTGACTGGCAAAGAGGCAGTCAGTCCTAGGGGACAGCAGCAGGACCACAGCAGCCCGCTGTTTGAGCAGCAGTGCCTAGTCTTTAGGTCTAGGACCTTAGCCATGCATTCTGCCAAAAAGCATCACCAAGTCCTCATCGTGCCCTTACACAGCCTGGAGTGGCTCCTCAGTGTGCAGATTTCAGCCGAACGCCTCCCCTGTGGTGTTCAAGCCTTTGGTAGGTTTGACCATAGTTACTTGAGAGGTCAGCGCTCTCTGCAGTCCTTTTTTCTTACAAGAGCCTCATCTGCTGGATCCTTGCCACTGCTGACAAATAAATGAAGGCTCTGGCAATAGCCAGACTAAGCTTGTGGAACAAATTTCCAGGAAAAACAAGCATGACCACTAGCTTCAGCACAAGCAGAAACATATGGCAACTTCATCTCCTCGTTTTGGTTCCCTCCAGTAAACTGATTTAATCTACAGATACATGCACCTATTTAAATCCTCCTTCTACATGCCAGTCAGGAAGCGAGGAAACTGTGATTGATTATTTTCATTTATTGGGAAACACTCCGTCTGGACGACGGGGACTTTATAAGCACCCAGGTGGACAGGACATCTCAAACGCTGACGCGCTTGCCAGATGCGTTAGCTGTGACTCTAGGCCCTGATGAGAGACTTCAATTTGATCTGTGTCTTGCCGGAGCACTTAAGCATATGCTTATCTCTAGATATATGAATAGTCCCTTGAGAATGCCCATGTGCTTAAAGTTCGGCATGCATTTAAGTGCTTTGCTGGAGCAGGCTCCTAAGTCTTTCTGGGGATAATTAAGTCATGCCGAAAGCTATTTTACTGCCACATTTTCTTTCTGGTTCACAGGATGAGAAAATCCATTCTCATCAAAATACCAAGTGGATCATTTTTAACCTGATTATTTGTTAAAGGATTCATGTCATTTAAAGTGAACTTCTTTGCTCCTTCCTTCCATTCAATGGGTGCCTATATTTTTAATACATCCTCTTCTGTTGCTCAGCAATGAGCTATGCTGTAGTTGAGCCAAACTCTACTTATATACCTGGCAGTGCTAATGAAAGGTGGCGACCTTTGGCCACTCCTCCAGTCATGAACCTCTCCACAGCAGGACCAGATGGTGCTTTCACTTCCAAGGGTGCTACATTACCGAGGTTATGCAGGTGCAAGTGTATTTCTGGGAAGGTTTGCTGTCTGGGGGAGTGCCACAGTGGGATTGGTAGCCAGAGGCAGAAAATAGCCTTTGGGGGACAAATGTAAAAGAAACATACTCAGAAAATGGAAAATAGTGTTTGTGCAATTGGCGTTATGGAGCACAGACTAGATGGTTACAGACATAATACTTCCCTGTGTGCTGTAGTTAAGAACTGGTATACCTTTATGGTTCATGGGCAAATGAATTTGCTCATTCGCTGCTTTGAAAGGCAAGAATAAAAAAACCTTACCGAGCCAGTATGGCCACTCATGTAATGCTTCAGGATTTTCTGTGCACTCCCAATTAAGCGAAGGAATAGGGAAAACTCCAGGTTGAGAATCTGAAAAGGAGCATCGATCCAGTCTTAGACTGAACAACGTGCTTTCCACAGACGTCGCCAAAGGCATTGGAGTCAATGCCCAAAGCATGAAGTGGGGTGAAAGGAGGAGGGGAGCGGCATGTCTCGCTGTGTCCTCGGGCGCTCCTGGGTTGGGGTGGTTCAGCCTCAAGCCTCATGATAAAAACAAGTATGTTCCGCTTCATTTCCTCTTTCGGAAAATGGGGGTTGAATGCTAAAAGGCTAATTGCACATTGTTTTTAAAAATTAGTTTGATAATTCATCATATTGTAATTAAACTAATTAGAACACTATTCATTTCCAACCACCTTAATTAGGCCTCAACTTGGCAGGGAGCCCGCGAGACCAAAATGTTGCAATTTGTTAAACAATCGAAAGACTTTGATAACAAATGACTGTATTCAGCTACATTTTAGTTAATAAGATTTATATATTAATCTGGTTATACTTTGTTCCTTCAGAATTTGGCAGAGCTTGCAGGTCTTCTGATCCCCCTACGAAATTCCTGAAGTCTGAGTTAAAATAACTGGAAAATTTTCCCAATCTAACAGAGACTCTCCTGATTTTTGCACTGTAGCAGACGTTCATAAGGCTGTAATGCTTTCTATTTTTTATTTTTCCCTTTCTTCTAATCGAATAAATAGCTTTTAAAATAAGAATAGCTAGTTTGCGGAGCAGACGCAAGCCAGGGCTGTAGGCCGCGGTGCCGGGAGGGTGTCGGGGTGTCCGGCTGTCCATGGGTTTGCTTTTGGGGGCGCTGTTGGATCAGGCTGCGGTTGTTCGCCTGAGCGGCGCAGGAGACTCCGCTTGTACCGTTTTGGACCTGCAGCCCTTGTCACATCAGTGACAAATGCTTGGCGAGGGCATGAGCTGGCACCCCGAGCTCACACGAGAGGTGGAGGACTTCAGTGGCGTTTGGTTCATCAGTGGTGAATTTCCCTGCATGCTCTCTTTGACAGCATAATGAAGTGATAATTACCTAAATGAATAAATGTTGATGGCTGAGATAAATATCCACATTCCCTTAATCTATTTTCCTCTGAAATTGCTAAAGGAAATTTGGCTTTAATGGGGGGTATATGTCAATTTTTACAAATGATTGTAAATCTGTTTAGAGAGAACTTAGATGAGTCAGTCTCTGTTTCAGCAGTAAAAGTTACTGATGTATGAAGGCATAAGATGGACAAAAAAAATGAACAAGATATTGTAATAATTATGTTTCTCAGTGTCACTACCTTTTGCAACATCTGGTTTGTTTCTGTTCTTTCCACATCCTGCAGATGTTGCTGAACACATGAAAAACACTGACAGGAGAATATTTTATCCAAGAAGCAATTTCAGTGAATAATATAAAAGGGTATCCTCTTAACTCTCCAGAAGTCAAGTAAGCAAAGACTTCTAGTTTCATTGCTAGTAAAGATCAGACCAATAAGCAAATGGGCCACGGGCCCTCTAAAAGTGTCAGGAATAATCTGTTGTGGATGAAATAGAAAAGTATCTGGAAACAGTATGAAATAATAAATCCAGATTGAGTCTTATTCTGACACCCTTCCTGAGTCTTACTCCTTAAATAGTCCTACTGATATTAGAGGTTTGTGTTCAAGCTACTGATGTAGTATTTCCGTCCTTGTCCATCGCTGGTTCATATGGCAGAGAAAAGAAGGATTTGGGAAATGTGAAAAGCCTAGATACATACCATTTTTATACTGTGTTTCGAGGTTGCGTAGCATACTGATGGGTTAGGTTTTGAATTCTGTCTGTCCATCTACATCACCGGCATATCTGCCAATCTGCCAGACAGTGGTTTGTCCAGAAAACAGGGCACAGGACAGTGTGCGTGATGGCCATGCGATGCACGGACTCCTGTTGCTGTAGGCATAGGAAGGGGGGCTGGTTCTGTGCTTTGCCTTTACTGCTGCAAAGCTATTTGCTGAAGCTGCCTTTAGCTCTTAAATAGTCGTAAAATGGTCAGTTTGGCTGAGGCTGCTGCATAGTTTTCCATCCTGATGACCTGCTGCATCACCTGGTTTCTCTGATTTTCCCATGGGTCCAGTCAACTTTCTGAGTGCTGGGGAATCTCTTGGTGAAGGCTCGTTCACCAGCTTTGCGAGTGGAAGGCAGGGAAGTTGCAAACCGTCATCCAGCAACAGCATGGTTTTCTGCCGTGGCCTTGATTAGAGCAGCTCCCAGGGTTCAAGAGATAGCAGCACAGCCACTACTCTTTCCCCCCGTCATTTCGATGGGGCCTGTGCGTACTCCTGCAGTGCATTTGTGCTGCACAAATGGGACTGCACAGAAGCCTAGCTTTTCTCCCAGAAGTAACTTACCGTCTTCTATCATTGATGTCAGAGTTGGGACAGAACTACTTCTCTTGCTACCCCCTCAAAAATATAGATGGCAAAGGAGAAATCTTGAGGATACGGAAATTAATGGTAAATTGCCACTGATTTCTCTGTGGCTCGGGTTTCACCTCACACATTACATTCTGAAACGAGAGAGACTTAGACTGATCAAATGGGCGACTCTGAAGCAGTCCTCATCTCAACAAGTGCAGAAGCAAAGACCTTACCTGGAATGAGTGAGAAGAGTTGGGAATCCTCTGAAAAAGACTGAGGAAGAAAGACTACTGTATGTAATAGCTCTTTGTTAGGGGAAAATAGGACTTTATGAAGGAGATACTAGAAAAGCTGTGCTGGGACGTAGCAAACGATAGGACAGGGGTGAGCAGGCTGCAGAAAATACATCCTGTGATCCATAGCTTTTTGTGTAATACCTCCAACCGGTTGCAGAATAATTCAGAGGTGAATTTAAAAGCGCATACCTGGGAGATAGGCTGAGTGCCCGAAACGGACACCAGCTGCCCTTGCTGCCATAGAAAAATCTTCTTCAAAGTCTTTTCCTTTTATGCAGATGAGCATAAATTAATGGTTGTTTTTCAGTGAAGAAGCAGCGGTAGATGGGAAGGTGCATAAACAGGTGCATCTTTCTCTCCTCCTCTCTTGAGCAGCTCATTTTAATATACACCAGTTATTGCTGTGCATAATAATGCACATCTGTCAAACGCTTTCCAGAGTGCGTGAAAACACACCTACAGAGCTACAAAGCAGGCGAGCTGCGTAGTAGCTGTGCTGCTCCTGTAT
This sequence comes from Phoenicopterus ruber ruber, assembly GCA_009819775.1. NCBI lineage: Eukaryota > Metazoa > Chordata > Aves > Phoenicopteriformes > Phoenicopteridae > Phoenicopterus > Phoenicopterus ruber. The sequence goes on from CM020217.1 coordinate 9,775,370, forward strand.
TGCCAGTGAAGCTTCTCCAAGTTGAAATCTCTCCTGTTCACACTCCACTTCAGACCTGTGTTTCCTAGTGAAATACGTTATTCCTCTGCACAAAATGTAAGGAGACTCCAGTGACCACCAGTGTCCCTGATGTAATTCCATAGAAATCTCTGACTCCCCCTGAGTCCGACCCTGGCGAGTCCCAGTTCCTGAGGCGATGGGCTCCTGCCAGGAAAGAATGAGGTCCCCTGGGTCACATTCTCCCCCCACATAGAGCCATTGCAACCCTAATAAAGGAAATGAGGTTGCCAGGGTGTGGTTGGAGACAGAATTTGGCCGTATTTGAAGTGTGTGGAGTGACTCCAGGATGAGATCAAGAATTGGCCTCTCCCCCCAGCCTCCCCTTTAAAGTTAGTTCTTTATAAAGCAGCATACATTGCCTCACGCTTGCATTCCTGTAGCAGAGGCTGGGTCCAAAGTCCTCTAAAGAAGTTAAGAGTTTTCCTTTTGGATGCTAGATCAGGTTACTAGAGAAGACACACTATCCAACTGCAATAAACTGGTTCCTTAGATATATTTTTGTTCAGACAAATCTCAGACTTAATGCTCACAGCTGAATTTGAAGACTCCTTTTTGCTTTTACTTTCTCCATCAAGAAGTAAAGAGGAGATGCAAAAAATACCCCCAAAAGAAAACCCAACACTCAGTTCTGAGAGCCTGTATTTGGTTGGTGATGCTTTGCAGAAGTCACAGGGATTAATGAAAAACACAATTAGAACAACATCAGGCTGGGGGCCCCAGTTTGGCACTGAAGGATCCATTTGGGTATATCATATTGCATTATGTGATGTAAGAATGTGGACTAGTGTAATCAAAATGTAACTGCAATCCTTACCAAAAACACCTGTTTAACCTCAGCTAACCCGGGAAGAGAACTTCAGACTTTCTTTTTTTCACTTCTGCATCGGGGGCGTACTGGTGAACGCGCAATAATGAAGCTTCTGTTTGTAGATCCTGGAAATGGATGTATTCAGAGCTTGTGCCCAGTCTATTTTATGTTCTTTAGCTCTATGCTTACTTAACTAAGTTGTGTACTTGGGAAGACTGCCGAAGTGAGGGAAATAGAGGCTGAAGATCAAAGTATTTCATCTGTGATTTGATAAATTGTGGCTAGTGGCAATACAAGCATCTCCTGGCCCAAGAACAGAGGACTGTGAGGTACCAAATGCCCTGACGTGTGGAGGCAGCGAGGCCTTTTGGCACTTTTTGAGGAAAAACTGGTTTGAAAATGGAAAGCAAGTGACGACTAATGATCAGAGCTCAGGAGCCAGATCCAAGTCAAGATTGCCACTTTTTTTATCACTTTGCACACCGAGCCCTTGGAAATCTTCCCTTGGTGATAAATGCTAAATAGACGCAAAGGCAGGGCAGCTCAGCAGCAGGGAAGAAAGGTCGTGATTGTTCAAGTATCAATGTGAGACTGGAGAAAAGGTATTCTTGTCTCCCATTCTGCTGCAAACTTTTTGGGTTTTGTGAGATAAGGCAAATTACGTAGGGTGCAGTTAACTTCACCTAATTTTAGCTGTCTAGAATTTAGTTTAGTTTTTAAGTCAGTCACTGAAATTCCTTTTTTCTTCGGTGATTCATCCCACTTGTGCAGTTACTTGAGGATGGGATGATTTACCTTCTGATGGCATTTCTCTCCAACAGTTACAAAGGACCACATACAAATACCTGAGATGGGATGCTCAGCTTTTAGTTAACTCTCAGATGAGGTGAGAGGACTCACATCTTTATTCATGGCACCCCAGTTGGTTGCTTCTGTAGAGCAAGGACACTCATCCCTCCCTGTTTTATCAGTGTAAGTACTTGTAAGAATAAGTATGTTAAATTTTAAAAGGAATACCTTTCTAAGAGGATGCTGTTATCTTAACCTATAACAGGCAAAGTGTTTCAGGAGTTAGTGGGAAGCACTCACTTGATTTTTTTCATATTTCCTGAAGAGGGCTGAAAAGCCACCACAGATCCTTCAGAGAATTTTTTTTTTTTTTCACCTCTGTGTAGACTAAAGCTTTCCTTCACTTGCCGTGAGAGCTTGGTGTCGAATTGCTGCTTGTACTTTGAGCATCCTTACCCCCATTTGCCATGTTGTGGTGATAAATTTAGGGTGCTCTCTGCCTTATATAAGATCAGGAGCCCTCAAGGAGATTTCAGGCGTCAGGCTGTTGACCTAAGAGCGCCAGTGCAGGATGCAGGTTGCTCAGTGAAGAGACGTGGACCTGCAACTGAAGCTATATCCTGAGCTGGTGATAAATCAGCAAGCTTTATTGACTCCAGCAGAACTATTGCCTTGATTCCAGCCCAAAGTGGCTAGTGGATATATAGTATTTTTACACTTCCAAGCAGAATCTTGAGTGAAGTGTCAAAGCTTTTGCAAGGTAAAGGGGTAGTTTTGGAAAAGTGGTCAGTGATGGAAAGCCAAAAAGGGATTTCTGAGACAGTGTCAGACAAGTGAGAGACTTGGGCTATGTGTGTTAAAGATTTGGGGAAGGTGTTCTGGTGAAAGGACTCAGAGCTGAAAGGCCATACAAATCTCCTGCGTGGGGCAGCAAACTCTATTGCACCAAAACCCCCGGTTTGCTGTACCCTGATTCAGATGTGTGACCTACTGAGGCATTTTCTGCTTAAATACATCATGAGACCTTGTACAGGGTAGGATAGGAAATAAAAGGAACATCAGCATAAACTGAATCAACCAAAATGCTGATACCCCCACACCACCACCAGACCATACTATAGGGTATAGTCTTTATAGTATGTTCGGGCTTTGGTATAGAAGCAGTTACAGGGCCCGTAATCATTGCGTGGAGTCTACATGGTGCCGATCTGTACTGTGACTGATTTAACTAGCACTATATAAATCACTCATTCCCAAAGGCATTAAATTGCCAATATTTTTTTAAGCAGCTTACCAATTGTATTTTTTTTAATCAAAGCAAGGTGAAACAACTTCCTGTGTTTCGCTGATGTCTTGTTTCAGGGAACGCTTTATCTGAGACGGACAAGAGTGTATCAAGTTCTCCACGGGCTTGTCAAGGCAAATACTTGTCAATGGACTAAATACTTTTGTGAATATTAAGGAATAATCTTGCAAGAGGGATAAGAGCACAAGTTCCAGCTGACCCCTCCCGCCCCTTTCCTCAGCCCACAAAACCTGGAGGGATTAGTTACGTTTTGAAACAGATGCCCCTGTAATTAGGGAGGAAGAAACATGACTGACTGTTTGGAAAAGACACCTTTGGGTAACATATCAGCGGACCCACAGATCCATTACAAAAGTGCAATCTGACAAAACAGCTTAAGGTCTCAACTCGCTGCTCCTCTTTCATGACAGCAGTTTATATCAATGAAGATGCCTCATAGTCCTTCAGCCCAGAAAGGTTCAGACATGGGAGGGTCTGTGGAAAAATTTACAGCAGCCAAAAAGCCCAGTACTGAAATTTCTTTAATCTGATCAGACTTGTTCTTAACCCTGAGACATAAATATCCAGCACATTACACCTTTGATTTACTATTATGCATGTATCGGAGCAACAGTGGTCCTTTTGAATTATGCATTCTCTTAACAGAACATTAAACCTTATGGGGAGATGGAGTGGCCCAACACATAACTATTATCCTGACAGAGGGGAGGGTGAGATCAAGAGTAATGCTCCCAAGCTACAGAAACTCCAAGTTTTTGTTGGATTGCTTGAATGAGCATTATAAATAGCACTTTGTTCCTTCTCGTTAATAAATAGTGTTTAGATTGCGCACAAGAAACCTGATAGATGGCTCATCAAGAGAAGGAGGAGGGATTGTTATTTGACGTAAAAGAATAACAACATCCCTAAGTTCTGAAACTTGCCCCGAAACTGCTAAAAGCTTGCAGCAGAACTGTGCCTGGGCTTCTGAGGACAAAGCACACCTTTTAATAACTTGATAATCCATTTGTTATTGGTTCTTCATATCAAGTCATGCCCAAAAGTTACTACAGTACTACAGGAAATCAAGTTTGATTTTGTAATGTAGTCAAACGAATACTTTGGAGTGCCATGTCTAAAATCAATAAGGAAGCAGTAACTACATTTGCTGTCATATGATGATATTGATGTAAAAACATAATGGTCAAAATTATAAAATCAATTTCATAATTTAATCAGAAATGTTTATTGATACTATTAAAGCTGAATTCAATAGCTCCTGGTATGCAGTTAATTTCTTACCTGTCAGAAAAACATATTGAAATATTCTTTCTTTTAAATGCTTGGAGTTAATTCAGTGAAAAAACCACCAGCGACCTGTGGCTGGAATGGGTAGAGGGCGGTTGTTAGATGGGGAGATGGGTGGAACTTTTCTAGCGGTTTATAGCAAAATGTTTTACGCTTTTTAGAGCACTTTGTGTTTTATGTGCGCATACACACGCGTGTATAATGTAACTTTGGCAATAACAGTGCTATTAACTGCGGTGTCACAGCATGAATTCAGACCCTGGTGAAGGCAGCGGAAACTTTGGTGTCAAATGCAGCACAGCCAGGACTGGTGGTTGGATAAAGGCTCCAAGATTTTCCTCCTACTCCGTGACTGCGCGTGGGTAGGAGCAGAGATCTGAAGTGGTGGGTCCAGGCTGCGTTGTATTCCTGTACTGCGTATCCCTGGGTTGTGTAGCTGCTCCTCTGCGGTAGGCAGCGAGGACTGAAGTAAATAAGGATTTGGGGGGTGGGGGGGGGTGGGGGTGTGTGTGGAGAAAAAAAAAAGGTTGTTTTTACCTTTGCTCCTCTGACCCAATCTAGCTGATGTTTGGGCTAAATCCTACGACATGGTGTGCACTGCAAAGGCAGTGGAGCATGCAGAGGTGGCCGCAGAGCAGGTCAGAAGTGTGTGTGGGGTCAGGATTCACGGGTGAGAGTAGCCTGGGCAGGTGGAAGAGAGGAGAAGGCAGAGGGGAGGTCGCTAGGTGGAGGTGGTATCCACCGTGTGGATAGGAAGTGTTTTGTTCTGGGCTGTTCGAGATGCTCCTGTGAAGGAGTCTCTGAGCACACAGGGTAAAGCTGTTGCAGGGGCTGAGAAAGACACAGCCCCACTGTAGAAATCAGGGGGTCACCACTGAGGTAGTTCTTCGGGAATAAGAGGAGAAAGGGATTTTTCAAAAAAATGTATAAATAAAAAAATAAAAATTGAGATTGTTGTGTGATTGGAATTGGCTGACCTAGACAAGATTTCATGGACCGCAAGTGCCTAAGAGCTGGAGAAAGGATAGTTAAGACTGCCTAATTCTCTGTAGACTGTATGCATAATAGAATAAATCCATTAATCTCAGGGAGCAATACTGAATACGTACTTCATTACTGAACAAAAACTGAGCTGACCCCCGGATGGGTTATTTTAATGTATTTTTTCCATATGGTACTTCTGGTATTTAAATGCTTCATTTTCAAGGAGGCCGTCTGGTGAGAAACATTCTCTGTTATCAGAATATTTTTTCACTCTAAAGAAATGAGTTCTTTTGTATTCCATGTAATAGGTAAACCATGCTATCTATTTAGGTCCTATTTCTATATTTAGGTAGGTGAGCTTATAGGTCTTGCATGTAAGCATGTATTTGAAATTGATCATTGTAAATTATTGTTACAGTTGGTTTGGTGTTTTGGGGTTGGTGTGTTTGTTTACACACAGCTAGTGAAAAATTAGTACTTCTTTTAGGGCAGTGCAAAAAAATTTTATGTTAAGGTTTTATTACTTTGATGGAAAGATGTATTTCTGTTCCTTGAAGTGAATGTGAGTGGTGTGTATTTGTCACGTACAGATCTAGGTATGCACAGCTTCATCTATACTGAGATTCATATTCCTCGTGACTTTAAATCCTGTGTGAAGCTACTTTTAATAGGCCAGAAACCAGCTCACTGGTTCTGGGCCGACTGAAAACAAAACGCGACTGCTAACCGTGCCTTACTGGGACTTTCAAGGCACTCTGCAAAGATGGAGACCAGATTTTGTAACTGGTGTGACTTAAGTGTTGAGAGCCAAAACAATTTGTAGGATGTGATTTTTTTGGTGGATAAAACGTAGCTCTGGCTTCTCCTAAATCCAGGCTTAACACTTAGGTCTGCTACAAGCTTTCCGCAGTACCTAACCTGCAGTACCTAACCTGCAGAAGGTAGCTTAAACTGCCTGTTCGTCAGATACGAATCTTACCACAGATGCTCTGCATAGTGGTTGTGAAATAAAGAGGGGTTTACTACATGTATAAGTCTGTCTTTTTTTTCCTTTTGTAAAGTAGCAGAGACCATTTGGGAAGCCAACAATGAAATTCTCTGCTGTCATCTTTTCTTTCACTATATTTATCAGTAAGGAATCAAATAATCTTTTCTCCTTCCTACCCTAGAAAATGATAGGAGCAAGCCCAAGAAACCTACCTGTTTCAAGGTTTGTGGAGTAGGGTGTTTTTAATATGACAGGCGAGAAGATAGATGAGGTATTTTTCAAAGTGGAAGCAAATTTCAGTCACTAAATCACACACACAGAGCAAGAGTTCCTTTCTCAAACATTTCCAGAAATTCCTCAATGTCCTTGAAATGCAACCCTAAAATCTGAGGTCATGAAGAATTTTTTTCTCTGTAGACTTACATGGAGGATTTACATTCAACTTGATGAGCGAGACCAATTCTTGAGAATGTAGGCTTGTTCTTGATTTGCACAGACTCGTTTTACTGGACTTGAGCGTTTTAAAATTGTGCATCCGAGTCTGCTCTGCAGAAGTGCCTGTTCACTACTCAGCTAATGGAGAAGAACAAGAACTGCTAGAAGGTGCATTTCACCACTGACACCTATCGTAGCATGGGGTGGGCCATCCTCAGAAAACTCTCTCTTTCCATTATGGAAGGAGTGTAGAGGATGAGATTAGACCCGATTCTGACTTTACTATGGTTATAGGAGAACCACTGACCGTAGATTTTGGAGGTATGCAAATCCAAAGATGTTGTAAGCTGGCAATAAATGAACTACAAAGTTCGTAAGATTTTGATACCTATTAAAATGGGATTGTCTGCCTCAGTGTTTAAGGCTTTTATGTGAGATTTAACTGAGGGAGAGCAGCCAATTAGTTAAAGATTAGACTATGGACTAAATGGGGTTAAGATCTTTTCCTCGCTCAGACGTTGTTTTTCTGAGTGCTAATTGCTTGTCTATATTTTAATTTTCCTTCAGCATGAATAATGACAATAATGTGTAAATCATAACGGTCTTCTGTAACTGAATTCAGGAAGAATTATTAACTGCTATACTATGTTGGGTTGGACTGCATTTGAGAAATGGGAATGACAAGATTTGGTTTTCATAAGACAAGTAGCTGAGCCTTTGACATCTGATTTGGAATATTTGTCTATATAATACATACCAGTAAAGCAATTTGTATCCAGTTTGTATCTGAGAAACTGGCATATTTTATGACTGAGATAAGTGATTTAGAAGCTGATTGACCACATTGTCCTATGTACAGTAGAGAGGAATGAGCCTGCTGTACGGTGCCAGGGTGGGGAAGAATGGAGACTTTTTCTTGGAAATGTTCCGACATTTTGGAGAAGCATTTAGAGAAGCCACAGGAATGCCAAGATTAAGAACCTGAATGCAGAATATAAGCTTAAGGAGATGGTGATGGATTGCTTAATTCTTTTATTAAGAACCCATACTGTGCTGTACTCAGTATAGGTTACCATCGTTTCCAAAAGATGCAGTCATAACTGAGAAGGGACTGAATGAAAAGGGCTGTGAGATGAAACTAGGTCTGAAAAGAATATGAAGATTGACTAAAAATTTTAGTCTCCTAAAGGAATATTTTATGTGGCTCAACTAAGCTATATAAAATCTTAAATCATATAGTCAAATCTACACTTCTATCGTAGTGTCATAAAGACCATAATAAACATTTGGTTCTTTGTCTACCATGAAAATACAGTGCTGATGCATTTTGCTGTGAAATGTGGTAGACTGAGGTCATGGAGATATTATCAGATCTTTCATCGCCATGCATCCAGGCAAATAAAATGTGAAAATCAGTTTTCAAAGCCCAAACCCTCTAAAATGTCACAATGGTTTCTGAGTTTTAAAGCTTGAAATTGCAGCTCTTAGTGAAATGCCTTGTGCTGCACTGTTAACATTTGTTAGATGGCAGCAAAAAGGCCACCTAGAGCAATCAGGGTGATTTTGTTTGTGTTTGTTTTCATCTTCCATTAGTCTATGACAAAGTATGAAATTTGCAATTTTAACCATAACTACCCCATTAGATCTGTCGTCTCTTCCCGCAGTTTTTGTGGAATTCTGAATTCAGAGCAATGCCCATCTAGATGACGGTTCTTGGCCTAAACCAGGTGATAGAAATGCACCAAAGGAAAGCACATATGTGACTAGGAAGCACAAACATAGTAAGTCTGGACAGTGAGGAATCTGATGATGTCAAAACATCATACTGAATATGCTGTATGACCAAATGAGACAGACTGGGGGGGGGGACCCCCAAATCCCTAAGCAGTTAAATAACACCTTTGTTAAAAAAAAAAAAAAAAAAAAAGTGTCACTTTGTCATGGGGAAAAGCCAGGATACGTAAATAAACAAAAGAATGTTTAGTGTCACAATATGACTTGGGAGTGGTGCTAAAGCTTAATCAGCCATATAGTTTGCAAACTTTCCCACAGCTAAATTGATGGCCAAGCTTAAAATAACTCAGGAGTTGAGCTGAGATAAATTTGTGGATACTTGTGTGGCTCGTCTCTCCCTTCCTAAAAGTAGGAAACAATCAAGATCCTGCAAGATTTTTGGAAGAGCTGAAAAAAATTGCAAGAATGTTTTGGTAGGGTGTTCAGTTTCTGGACCTGTAACTTAAGAAGCTCTAGCAGAAGAAATGTTAATGCAAGATTAGTCTGGCAGCTTTGATCCCAAAAGAAAAAAAGAGGAGATCTGATTCAAAAGATTGGCTTCAATTTAAGGTTGACTTTTGAGTTCCTGGGGAGATTTTTCTCATCTAACATATATTAAGCACTTAGGAATTTGTTGTCTTTAACCTAATGGTATAGGCTCTGTCTGTAGTTGGTGGGAGAGAAATGATCACTTCCATGGAGTTATTCATCTGTATTGTCTTTGCTAGTTATTTTAGGATGGGCTGAATCATACCCTGAAGATACCTATCCCTCTCTGCTGGCTATAGGCAGCCTTGACGACTAGCCTAGACTTACATACCTAAGTTTTTGATGGTTATTGTGGATGTAGTGTGTCCTCTCTCAGTCATTCTGTAAGTCCATTTCTGATACAACACGTCTGCTTTTAATAATCCAAAGTAAAAAAAAAAGCTCCCTTTCTTAAATGATCATATTAACTAGGTGTGAAAAACTACTTTTTGGATCAGTTCACTAGCACTACAAGATTGTTTAACCACTCTAAATGACCTAAGGCGTATTAACCAAGATAGAGCAAGTGGGAAGGGGGAAACAGAAATACCACTTTTTGAAGTATGAAAGAATGGGATGAAAATAGTTCCTTCTCTTTTGGTTTTAATATTTGCTTTTGTTCATCTCTTGGACTTGAAAATCTCATCAAACACTCTGTCAGCACCTGTATGGTGAACAGAGCCCTTTAACAGGAACAGTAAAAAGAAGCCATCAGTAGTTGGCCCTGCTTGTAATTTTAAGCATATCATTCAATCCACTTACACCGGTAGGACTTCTCTTAATAGTCATTGAATGCGTGCATGTCTGTGAAAGGGCTTTTTCCTCCTTAATTATATGAATGTGAGTAACCCAGCAGAAAGCAGCCATATGCAGGTGGCCTGAATTCCACCTGTGTCCCCTAGAATCCTCGAATTGTTTAGGTTGGAAAAGACCTTTAAGATCATCAAGTCCAACCGTTAACCTAACATTGCCAAGTCCACCACTAAACCATGTCCCTAAGCGCCACATCTACACGTCTTAAATACCTCCAGGGATGGTGAGTCAACCACTTCCCTGGACAGCCTGTTCCAATGCCTGACAACCCTTTCAGTGAAGAAATTTTTCCTAATGTCCAATCTAAACCTTCCCTGGTGCAACTTGAGGCCATTTTGTCTTGTCCTATCACTTATTACTTGGGAGAAGAGACCGACCCCCACCTCGCTACAACCTTCTTTCAGGTAGCTGTAGAGAGCGAGAAGGTCTCCCCTCAGCCTCCTTTTCTCCAGGCTAAACAACCTCAGTTCCCTCAGTCGCTCCTCATAGGACTTGTGCTCTAGACCCTTCACCAGCTTCATTGCCCGTCTTTGGGCACACTCCAGCACCTCGATGACTGTCTTGGAGTGAGGGGCCCAAAACTGCACACAGCACTCGAGGTGCGGCCTCACCAGGGCCGAGTACAGGGGGACAATCACCTCCCTACTCCTGCTGGCCACACTATTTCTGATACAGGCCAGGATGCCATTGGCCTTCTTGGCCACCTGGGCACACTGCTGGCTCATATTCAGCCGGCCGTCAACCAACACCCCCAGGTCCTTTTCTGCCGGGCAGCTTTCCAGCCACTCCCCCCCAAGCCTGTAGCGTTGCCTGGGGTTGTTGTGACCCAAGTGCAGGACCCGGCGCTTGGCCTTGTTGAACCTCATACAGTTGGCCCATCGATCCAGCCTGTCCAGATCCCTCTAGCGCCTTCCTCCCCTCAAGCAGATCAACACTCCCACCCAACTTGGTGTCGTCTGCAAACTTACTGAGGGTGCTCTCGATCCCCTTGTCCAGATCATTGATAAAGATACTAAACAGAACTGGCCCCAGTACTGAGCCCTGGGGAACACCACTTGTGACCGGCCACCAACTGGAGTTAATTCCATTCACCATAACTCTTTGGGCCCGGCCATTCAGCCCTTTACGTGGTCAGCGCAGAGAGCTCGCTAGCCTCGGGAAACAACTCACATCTATGTCAGGTACTGAACAGGGAGCTGTCTAGAGCTAATTATAGGAAACACTAGGTAAAATAGTGACTGAGAAGAGATTTCCAGCAATAAGGAACAGTTCTGACCAGGAACGGGTTGAGAATAGTGTTTCAGAAATAAATTTGGAAAAACATAAAAGGTACTGGAGTTGCTAACCTACACTCAGTACTCTCTTGGATCCTGCCGAAGGATGCGTTCAGTCCTGATAGTTGATTCAAAGGAGTGATACCAGCATCGCGGTGTGGAGAATCAAACAAATAGCCCGTGTGTCTGCCAGTACTTCAGTTACTAAAAATCTGTTCTGCAAATGCTTTCTAAACCTGTGACAGTGTGGAGCTGTTTTGGTGAAGTACTTCCAAGGACATCATTGCAGTAAATAATTGTAGTTTACAAACCAATTCACTGACTGGGGGAAGGGGGGAAGATTGTGTACTGCTCCTTTCCCTGGTGTTTCCTGTGCCTGAATACCATAATCGTAACACATTTTAGCAAGATGGCCAAGCAATTTTGCTTAACTTGAAGTTTGCTGAGCTTTTCTATTTGGTGGGGGAGTCCTTAAGATGACATTCTGTTTCTCTTGCTTGGCAATTTTACAGTGTTTTGTTGCTTAAGGGGTATCTTCTGGTAATGCTGAACTCCACTTGCTGTGAACATAGAAGACACTGATTTCCTGAAAAAGGGTTTATAATTGTCACAGAACCGATTCCCAGGAGGTGCAGGCAAAGCAAGTGCTTTCATTTGATGTGGAGTTCAGGATCTTGGGGATAACAGTCACCCACATGACTAGATCATCTAATCCGGTCCTCTGCCCAGACCAGGACTGATTTTATCTTTCTTGATAGATGCTTGTTGAACTTGTTCTTATGAATCCCTGGTGCGGAAGACTTCATCATGTGCTGTTCTTCCCTGGTGATCTAATTCGATTCTGCACTCTTATGATCAGAAACTTGTTGCTGGTGTCCAACCTGAGTTTCTCAGATGGTGGTTTATGCCCACAACTTCTAGTTTATCCAATCTGGATGTAAAACATAGATTATACACCCTCCCCCCCCGACTCTCCTCACCTCCCCCCCAAGCTCTTTGATTCACAAGGTGGTCTTAACTCTTTTTTTGCTTGTGACTACTTGACTCTTCTTTGTCCAAAGTCAGAGTAATTCAATATGGGATACTTAGTGTCAAGGATGTCAAACCTTGTTCATCCATGGCTCTCATGAAATAGGACTCTTCCTGTCTCCTTATTTGTCTGTGCGTATTTGGTATTCTCCAGGCTCAGAGCAGTATCAAGAGCTGATTCTGCTGTTGGCTGGTAAGAAAATGCAGTACATTTCTAGAGGTCCAAAGAGAGATCTGGCAAAGATTTTTTTTCTGCTAAAAGCCTGCCTGCCTATGGGTGAATCTCTGCCCAGCAGATTGAAGCATGAGGCTTCTGCTCATGAAAATGTGATCCTTTATGAGAAGGAGAAAACTGTGATCTGGTGTTCTGGTTTTGCGCTCTTTTTTCAGTTCCTTTTGATTGGCAAGAAACGAGTACACACTTTAATTACATCTGGCCTTTTTACAACATGACTAAGCTGTCCAACAGATGTCTGCTTTGGGTCCGAACAGCATGAACATATGACAGGGAGGCAAGCAATAATCTCGGGGGGTTTCATCCCTCTTGTTTTTCACACAGATTTGGTCACACTATATCAAACGCCTGTGCAAATCCTTTATTCTTTTGGAAAGTAACATTGCCAACAAGTAGCTTCTGAATCTGGTCTCCTCTTACGACTTCCAAAGAATAAAGCCCTCTCTGGGAAGATGTCCTCAGATCGCATCTAGTTGCCACTCATAACCTGATGATGCGCACAGGGATCGAAGCTTTATAGGCCACACTCCAGCAGAAATCCTTAAGGAGGACTAGGAAATGGATACCATCAGGCCAGATTTGGAGGACTGGAAATAATTTACCCATAACTCTTGATTTAATCTATCTGTCTGTTCAAATTCATCTCTCATCTAATCAATCTGAACAAGAGGACTGAAATTCTGGAAATAGTGTGTTTATTAGTTTTAAAAAAAATAAATAATAAAAAAAAAGTTCTGGAACTATGTGTTTTAACAAGTTGTTGAGTTAGCAATTCTTTCTTACTCTACAGCCCGGCTCTGCCACACATACTGTAACTTTCATCTCCAGCCAGAAAACTTCAAAGTCCTTCTGAGGTCAAGGGCAGTGTGGCAACATGTATTAAATCAAGAGTTCCCAGATCAGTGTACGTTCTTGGATGTGGACATGGACTGCAATGTATGATGACATTGTAGAAACTAGACTAAGGTAGCCACTTGGAGAGATTAATGACTTGGGGCTGTACCAGCCTGCAGAGCGGAGAGGGTTGGCTTTTTTTTTATTTGTTTGTTTTAACTACTGTGATTTAAAGGGCAGAAGGCATGTACGTGACTTCAGTATATTGTTCTGCAGCTTGCTTTATTAGATCTACTCATTGGTGAAATTCACGTAATGCTGCTGCACAACCCAACTGGTAAGCAAAATCCTCTCAAAGCAGGGCAAGAAAACAGTCCTTTTCCAAATGTAGCTTTATCAGAAACATAATGAAAACCTGGTTTATAGGGTGAAACAGCCATCTGTAATAATAGTAAGCTTGCAGCGATGCTCTGAATTGCTTGGTTTTGCTCCCACTTCTAGTTTTTGTTCTGTTTGGTGTAATCTCATTTTCCGTTCATGACCGTCATATTCTTTCTGTCCTGAGAAGGAAATACAAGCTAGTCCTTGCCTGATGTATTTCTGCTCAGAGCGGTGTAACACAGGGGCTTAGCTTTATTAGACAGCAATAATGGTTGTCAATTTTCCTCCAAGGAGGCTGGAAAGAAATACAATGAAAAATTTACCTATTTTGCTACAGAAACAAAAACAAAGCCTTATAGTAACTGGCAAGAGTTTACACATTATCAGATGAACTAATATTCTGAAATTGTCTTCTTTAATCTTGGAATTACCAAAACTCACGGTGATAAGAAAGAATTTTTGCAAAAATGGAGCTGCCTTTGAATCCACAAAATAAAGCCTGCTTTCATCCCTCAAAAATACAAGCACTTTAAGGTTTTAAATAAGATTTTCATTACTGTAGACTCCCTCTAGGCTCGACAGAGATAAACAGAGGGAGGGTAGCTTGGCTTTGGGTGCATTGAATCATTCTTTGGAATTGCCTATCTGATTTAGGCACTTCAGTGAAGTGCATTCAGTTCAGCGTGGTGTGTTTAGCTAAAAAAGCGCACAACCGTATGTGCAGGGTATGTGGAGTACCTGACTATCTGCTTTGCGTGTGCAACTACACACTTTTAATTTTTCATAAAATTGCAGAAAGGATAGGGAAGAAAAGCCTTCACAACGTTTATGTGAATTTGCATGCGTTATGTTCCCAGTCTTCCTACCAATACTGTAAGGTGGTATGTCCATATACTATACATATTTAATATTTGCTTTGAAAAGCTCTCTTTAAATCCCGCTTCCAAATTCACTTAGAAACCTTGATTCTCAGGGTGAGCTTAGTTAACTAAAGAGAGAATAATAAAATTAATTCACAGGACAGATAATTCAGCTGCAGTTTCAAATATCCAATCTAATTGCCCCAAACTGCCAGGTAACGAAGTTGGAATGTTGATTTCTCAGAAAACCTCCTTCCAAATGAATCACCCTCTTTGCTTCAGGCAGAACTTCGCTGTTCTTCAAGTTTCCCATCTACCTCTTGGCTGCTCCTAATTTGGTATGGGTGCCAATCCGTCATAATTAGAGTGGGAATATGAAAACACAATTCAAGTGAACTTAAATAGTATTTCTGAACTTCAGCTAAAGCCTGGTTTAGATTTTCAGCCCAGGTTCAGGTAGTTTCTATTTTTGCCAAACAAATTACCTCATTGCTGAATAAAATGGCTATCTTGCTTCATCAGCATTGCTCTGCAAAAAAAAGAAATTAATCAGATTTCCTGACGTTCCATTAGCTATTTTTTTTGTTTCATTTAATATTTCAGCTGCCTCCAGAATGATTTTTCTAATACCAAAAGGGCTTAGTCAATTTTCAGGACTAACTACTTGCAAAATGTCAGTTTAATAAAGCAGGTTTATTGCTGGAACTTGGCACAAAAAGAAAAGCTGAAGCAATGTAAAAATGTATTTTGATGAACTTCAAAAAAAAAAAAGGGGGGGGGGGGGGGAGCAGTCCTGGTTGTTTCTGAATGCCCTTGTGTTCTGTAAAAACGGAGTCAATTGAGGCTACTCAGCACTTTTGGTGTTTGCATTCTTTGTGTACAGAAATCAGGAGGAGCCTGGGCATACCTGAAATGATAGACCGTGCAGTCAGTCCTTATCCAGCCCATCAAAATAGTCCGGTCTCCAGAGCAGTTTCTAATCACAGTGTGCTAAAAGGCCAGGACCACCACTGTCAGCAGAGGCATTTTTTGTTGGCATCTTTACAGCATTATCCAGCTCCGCTTTAAACTTGGTTTAAATCTATCTGTTGATGAAAGGTTTGGATATAAAGTTTGACACGGAGTTTTCTCACGTGTTTCATATTGGTAGACAGGGAATGGGCAACAGTTGTTGTTCAGTCAGTTTATTTGCAGGGATGAAAAAATGCAGTTTCAAAACAACTAAAACTATTCAAAAGATGACTGAAAAAGCCAAATGCTTTTAAATTTCTCATTCTGAAATAAAGTTTCAGGTCCAAATTAATCTAAATTAAGTATATGAAATAATAAAAAGGCAAAAATGGAATCAAACCAAGAAAATCCCCCTGAAAATCGGACGTGGGGAGAAATGCTAATGTTTTAATTAGCCCTTTCAACTGATTTTGCTTTTTTGTTTTATGGAGAAAGCCCCTTTCATTCTGGGTCAGCTCCAAAAGAGATTTCTTTTCATGTGTTTGTGGACTATCACGCTCAGATACCCATCTGGCCTGTATCAGCCACTGGTGCCCTGCTAGAGCCCCTGGTAGGGTAGGAGCGTATCGATGCCAAGCCGAATGACAGGCAGCTCCTTCTCAGAGCTTTTTCCCTCTTCACTTTTCCCCCCTGTAGCCAACCTGCTTGTGTAAGGTGAACGCTTAACTTTCCCAAACAGCCTTGTCTCGGGCTTCTTTAAAACTGCTAAACGAAGGAAATGAGGATGGAGAATTCAGTTTTGCGTGCGTGTTGGTTTGGCGTGAAAAACTCTCTCACCTGCCATTCATCAGAAATAGTCACCAGCTGCTCCCAGGCTAACGTTACAGTGTCAATGGGAGGTCTTTAGCATGAGAGGGAGAAAAAGGTCTTTGCCAAGATGTTAAAAAATGGAGTACAGTGAAACTGGAAACTTCCCTTGATAGTGAGCCCATTATCTAAGCATCTTATTACAAATTACTGAGAGCCCTTTTAGCAATTTTTTTTTTAATGTCTTAAGGGGATTTAACTAATTAGGCACAAAGTCTTATGCTTGGGATTTATTTGATCATATTTTTTCACTTAAGGTAGGGCAAGTTGTCTTTTTTTTTTTTTCATGTTCTGGTGGTCATTTGTGGACGAGGGAGATCTGGCGGAGAGGAACCCAGCTGCAGTTACTAATAACGTTCAGCAGTGCTGACTCTCCACACTTGCTGTATGCGAACTCCCGTTGGAGTCAGCCGAAGACCTGTGTTCTTGCTAGTGTGCAGTTCTGGCCTTGCTGCTCGGATTGACACTGTCACATAGCATCGGTGTAGCTATAGGACTAGATTCTGAATATACAAGGATGGCAAGGTTGGGTCATCAATGCTGATGTTGCTCCCCTGGTGTGGAGAACAGGAGCCCCCCACCTGCCTGATAGTGCAGACTTGGTAGTCCTGAAAAGCTCCAACTTGGAATGGAGAAGAAGCAACAGGTCAAGGACCTTAATAGGTGACAGGGAGATGCCTTTACAAAACAGCCTGGGGTATCTCAGTTAAGGATCTTCCCTTTGCCTGGTGCTTGTACTCAAAGTAGGCGGTGTGGGTAGCTCAGTTTGGAGTTGGATCGATACGCCTTTGTAGAACACATCGCCTCTCTTACTAGTACTAAAACACGTGCGTAGAGACAATGACTAGCCCTGGACTTCTGCACAGAGTTCACAAGTAGCCTTAGACCATACAGTGACCTATGAAAGGTCACTAAGAATGGGAGACCTATTGTCCGTGGATTTTAATAATAAATTTTAAATGTATAGAGCTCTGGATAGACTGAAAACCACTTTTAATCTGACAGTTCCTGCTGTTTTCATTGAGACCTCTGTGATCTCACGAGAATTTCCACAGCAACCAGGAGTAAAGTCACTGAGATCTTTGTATTTAAAGTAGGACCATACAGCAGGAGAGCGCAAAGGATATACTAGAGAGTACTGAGTGCCTTTGGCCTCTTGGACCTGCAGTGGGGTGGGAGAAGCAGCTTTGCAGACTCGTATCTAAAATGGCAAAGACTAATCTGTCCTTGCTCACGTATCCATCTGTAAAAATCAACACCGTGTTCTGGGTTGCAGAAATGCAGGAATATATTTGATGTATGAAATTGTTTCTCATTAGAATTAGTTACCATCAGGTGTTACTTAGCTCATGAAGGCTTTTTGAGAAGCATTTGTTTTGAGAAGCGTTTGTTCTCTTGAAAATGAAGAGTCAAAAATACGTTGCTGTACTTCCATTTCAGGGTTAGCTAATTCAGTAGTTTAAAAGAATTTTAAAAACTATTAATGGTCGAATCCTCAAGTTATTCTAGACTCATGTGAGGTGAAATTTGCAGTTGTTTTTTGATGAGGCATGGACTCCTCTGTTACCTGGGGATCTTTGAAAGTCTTCCTTTGGTTTGCTGCTAGTGGTTAACTCAAAAATCCAACTGTGTTCATCCAAACATTGTCTTGCGTCCGTGCAGCAGAACCTCATCCTCTTGCCTGTCGAACTCGGCGGCATTGGGGGTCACGCGTAGGTTTCCACAGAGCTTCACTTCATGTAAGGTAGAGGGAGACATTGGTGGCGCATTCATTTAACCCACAGTTTTGGTTAATTTAATTCCAAAAAACAAGCTGTGAAAGTACTAAAATCTCACTACTCTTGACTTTTACTGAACATGTTGCATGATATCTCAAACAACCAGAATCATCTGGCACCAACTATGTTTGACTTACTGTCGTACTAAAAGGTGTATAGGAAAAATCAATATCTGTTTTGTTTCACGGTAGAAGATCTCAGCATTTTGCAGCCTAACATATATTTTAGTGGTTTCATTGCACCACTAAAGGTCAAGTACCATATCTGTACCTGTGATTTCCTGTACTGCTTTAAAGCACATCCAGGGCCTGTAACTCTTTAAGCTCTTTGAGGGCACAGTCCTGTTATACTGAAACAAATGGAGGTATTTTTTGATGGCCAAAAATGAAATGTAAAAAAATAATTCGTGCAGTATTTTTTGAGATTTTCTTCCACTTTTTCTCATTTTCACATGTAATATCTAGCGGTGATTCTGTAAACTATGTGCTTAATTGTAAGCTCATGGCTAAGCCCATACTATAGCTTACAAGGCCAGGGACTCGGATGGCAGCGATGAGATCTGAATGGTAGCAAATTGTCTTTGTAGTAGATATTTCTTGATTATAAATGTTACAGTGCTTTTTAAGGAATTTCGGATCTTGCATATTTTCTTAGTGTTGTTTCCTGACTCAATTTATATTCCGTTGTGCAAGCCGTGTGGTAGCTCTGGTTTGTAGTATTTGCATTTTCTACCTTGTCTATTTGTCTGTTACCTGATACATTGTATTTTCTTATTAGGAACTTCTCTGGTGAAATATTTGACACAATATCCCATACAGCTAATTCCAGACAAATTTATAAAAATCAGATAAACCCCACACTTGTTTACTAACCACTTTTGCATTTTATTGACATTTCTGGTTCTGCCTGCTTTCATTCTTTATTTGCTGTGATGAAGGTTTTACGCTCCCTGATTTATTTGGTGTAGAGTACCATTATACATACGAAAGGTACAATATAAATCAATCAATAATAATAATAAATAAAGCAAAGTTAACATTTCACTTTATGATTTTCTAAGCATCAAAACACAAAGTCTCTGTTGACTGTCAGACATTAAATAAAGCACTACACAAACACACCGTCACACACTTCTTGTTACTTACTTGATGCAATTAAACTCCAGGCTTAAGGGTGGCCTCACAAGAGTTTATGACACATCTTTTGTTGTCCTATCTTTTACTTTTAAACTGTATCTTGTAAATCAATTTCTATTATAATTCTCATAAAAGAGTATTTCGTTCAATAAAGCTCATGCTATGGCAATATCAGATAACAGTACATGGTTCCCCTTAGCTTGTTTGTCTGAGCCGTGCAGGACATGCGTATCTCATAAATTGCTCTCCCTGTTTGATGATGCATCTATGGCTGCTTGCAGGAAACTATATTTTTGTTAAGTTGAGAAGCCTGTAATTCTTAAAGTGATCTCTGAACCTTATTTAATGCTGCAAAACACTACAGGAAAGGGGGCTGAACTTTAATGTCTGCAAGGGGGAAAGTAATAACTTTCCCCATCTCTTCTGTAAGTGACTTGGGCTATGTGATGAATGCAGAACCTTCACTCACAAGGTTTTCCTGATATTATACACTTGTAGCAAATAAGGTTAGAACCTTTAAAATATAGCATTTAGTAATGTGCTGGAAATAGCTTCTTCTCGATTCCTTTAAAGGTCACTGCATTTGCTTTTCAGTCGTAATTTTAGTTCAGGCCTCTACAGAGTAGAACTGAGAACACGCTTGGCAATGTTCTCTCAATTTCCCCAAGACTGAAAATAAAATGGCATGGGACATTCATATATAGTGAACAAGCGTGTATTTCGTGTGTGTGTGTTTGTATGCATGCATACAGAAAAACCTTCAAGTTTGGGAGTAGGTTACTAGACCAAACGATCAGGCATAGACACAAAACACAGGGAAAGAATCAGTTTAATATCCACTGTTTCCCTCAAATCTTAGCATGACCTCACTCCCTTCCACCACCCAGAGCTCGCGGATCTCCAGCCTCCTCAGCCAAAGAACAGGCTTGTTAACTGACCTTGTAATCACATTTTGATTAATAATACGGCCTTGCTCTGAAAAAAAGATGTGCGTTTCTTTAATGATTTGCTTAGGGCATCTAAAATGAGGAAAGACGTTGAAGAGTAATGAGTGGCTGCAAGATAAATTTTCCTCTCACACTTAAGAAATACTCTGTGGTTAGGAGAGCAATGTGTTTCGTAGTTGGCCTAAATTTGCCAGTAATGCTAATGTTTATTAAGAATTGAAGTTTACTCATTAAGGACAGGTGTGGAATATTCGGCTAAGGTATTACATGTTAGAGTAGGGTTAGAAGATGGATGTTGGGAGCATCTATGAAGTATGGGCTGGCGGAAGTAGCGTTTCACCTGAAGTGACGCGGCTGAGAAGCAGCGAAGACGGGGTTGTGGAGGAAGGCTTTCGATTCTTTTTTTCTGGCTGTGGAAAAGTCACGTAGGCTCAGATCCAATGAATGTTGAGGCTCCAGACTTCTAATTTCAGTGCAAAGATTAGGAGCCATAGTAGCTGTCTGGAAAGGGGTCGAGATGCTAGAGGTCATTGTTTCAATACCTAAGTTTAACAGATTCCTCCGAGCAGATGCCGTGACCCTGAGTTCACGTGCCTTTGCTCTCAGCATGGGGAATGGTTGGCAGCTGAGAAGAGGATGTAATTTTTTTGCTGAAATAGGTCCCGAGCCATAATATTTTTTACACATGAACTTGTATTTTAAGGCTCACCCTAGGCTTATAAAACAAATGCTTTTTTTAAAGCACATAAATCAAGTTGGATGCCAGCTGGATTTTCCCGGGAGAATATTCATATTCAATGACTGAAAGGATTTATTCTCTGTTTACATTTATGAGATTTGGCAACAGTTAATGGAAGTAGAGAAGTCAGCTATCTTCCTTTATAGCAGGTAACTATATCTCTTTGGCTGATCAAGATTTACAAACATCTTCCCAGTTGATTTATTTTGTGAACATTACTACTGGTCTATTTTGAAACTCAGAAGAATGATGCCAATTTTCATTTTTGTAAATGAAGGGGGAGAATTGGTTTTGTCAGGTACCAGCTAATAACTTTCCAAATACTATGTTTGGGGGGTTTCACTGGACCAGTTGGAAGATGTTTGGCCTGTTTTATATTAACCAAAGGACTCAGAGCTGCATTTTCTGAAGTGACTGCTGAGAATACCTGATAGTTTAGGTGTCCAGATAAGACATCTGGTTTTCAGATCTCAGGTGCTCAGTATGTGGAAATCTACCCTCTATTGGGTGTCTCCGCTTGAGCTCCAAGTTGAAATAGTCTGAATATTAGTTATCCTTTCTACCAAATCCTTTCTCTCCTCAGATACCCTCTTTGCTCTGAAAGCGTCTGCGCTTGACAGCCGTGCTGGACACCCTGCAACAGGGTGCTTACTGTAGCTGAGGTCTTGGATGCAGTCCTTCAGCTGATGTGGATGGTAATAGGCTGGATCAGATTGTGTTTCAAAACCACTCAATCCTAGCAGTGTGGCAGATGACTGTCTGCATGAGCTGATGAACAAACCATAGTTGAATGTCGTGGAGAGGAAGGCTCATTCAGAAGGTTGTGGCACCCCATAAAAGGCTTTTATTTTTCTCATGCTTGTGGCGATCCAGGAAGATGGTGATTCCCAACTACTTCAGATCAGTGTCAGATCCTCAAAGATCTTGCGGAATGATACTCTCATTTATGTGAAAACACTGTACTTTTCACTGTCTGATATGTCTTTATGGACCCGCTGCAGAGAATTGAAGAAGGCCTTGTAGACTGCAAGTGGTCCAGGGCCACACTGTAAGAGATCACGGATTAGTCCGTTATGCTTTCTTGACTGGTTTACTCTTTTAAGCTCTGTCTTGGTTTATGTGCTCTGCATTCAAGCCTAACTTAGGAATATACCTGATTAATTACCTCAGTGCATTTGCTGGGCGAGGCATTTCACAAAGATGCTAAAGCTACAATGACGTCTTTAAAAAGGCCCTAAACCATTGATCCTGTCCTTCTAAAAAACACTCTTTGCCACAGCCAGATCACAAGCCACTTTGGAGATTGAAATACCATCATATATTCTCCTTTGCGTCTATAAAGGCCTTGCAACCTGAAGACAAATTTCTTTGCCAGTTTCTTGACTGGAGGAGCTAACCCTGCTTACCATCCCTCACCGTGCAGAGTGCTGCCAGCCTCCCAGCACAGAGGGGCCATAGAATATCTTATTCCATTAACACTTGTCTGTGTTCTGTGTTCTGCATATTAAAGCAACTGAGGAGATCAATTATCTTCAGCTGGGGATGCTAAGCCTTATTATGTCTTTTTTTTAATGTTTATCCAGAGCGCTATGAACTTTCATTCTCCAAAGGTAGCAATCAACAAAGATAAATTGAGTGGCAGAAAGCAGCTACTTAACTCGCCGCTTGCTCTACTCGGCGCAGGGGTCTGAATTCAACAGAGGTGAGGCTCCAAAATGAAAGCTAAAGGAGGGGCTGGGAGGCAAAAACCAGCTAGTTGAGATCACAGAGAAAGAGATGTTAATGGCAAAGATCACATGCAACAAAACCAAACAAAATGAAGCAGCTAAAGACAGTGATTATATAGATCTGAGCAGACTGTTGACTATGTGGAATTGCAATTATCTCTTAGGCTCCTGGGACCTTGCTCAGGGAATCATTACTACAAAACTAAGAAGATTGTTCTCAGGTGCAGAACATATTGATTTTGCTGTTTGCCAGCATCCTGCAAAGCAACTGACCGTGTCATTTAAGTGTTCGTTAACCAAACACATCAATAAACATAAAACTTTCAAAAAAGTAAAAATCACCTCATAAATAATTATAAAGGAGTGAATTATTACCTAGAAGCAAGTGTAATTGATGTCATTATAAATAAACCACAAAATATGTCCTGTCCCAAGCTTAAAAATGTATGAAGGCATCCATCTACCTTGTTAAAAAATGATAGTTTATCTTGCCAGGAGGACAGCTTTCATAGCTGCCTGATTGGAAGAGGTGTGTGCAGAGAAGAGATTACATTGTAAATATTTTTTATTTGCTTTATTTTACCTTTTTTTTTTTATTTTTATGTGAATTCAAAGCTTATAAAGAGAGAGGGACAGATAACATTCGTTACAGCCAAGCTGCAGGGAGGGCAAGAAGAGTTTCTCTGTGCGGTTCACATCAGCCCTGACCTGCAGTGCTCCAACTATTGTAATCCTTGACCTTTGAAGAGCAGCTGTCAGTAACAACAGGCTTTTTCCCCCTCAGTTTTTTTTGCCCTGACCCAAGGACTGCAGGGACAAGCAAATTCATTTTGAATGTGTGATGTGAGGTAATCAGTAATGGCAAAGCACTCACATCCTCTGTTCTCCGATATTGCCTATTCACCCATAACTGCAATTAACACTAGCGAGATATTAATGCAGGAGGAAATGAGACCCTTGGCTCTGTGTTGACCGATGTCCCAACATAGCTCTTAATCAGGGGTCCCTTCTTCTCCAAATAGTGAGACAGAGACAAACCCGCAGGGTAGGTCAAAGGGGTAAAGATGAAGGCTTTAGATTTTCACTGACTGGTAAGTGAAAGGGACAGATGAATCCGTTTGGTAATGGTGGTCTTTAACCACGTATTATTTCATACATGAAAGAAAACAGTTGAATACTTTCTTTGTGTGTACGCTCATTTAAATAAGCACAAATCTGGGGCTGACCAACTCCCAGAGAAGTCGGTCGAAGACTGTCACTTGGATGTGAGATAGAGTTCACGTGTTCCTTTAAAGGAGAGCTTTTAATAAACTTGGAAACTTCCACAGCTTGTCATCTGAAGTGGATGGGAGAGTCTCTCCATCCCCTTTCCCCTGGATCCTGCATGGATCCATACAGCAGCATGCCTTCCCAGGGCCGCTGGGTTTGGGGATGCTCTTTATAAATTGTACGTAAACTAGAGATGTGACTTCACGTTGTGGGATTTTGTGAAATGTGATATTTCTTTATCTATCAGAGTAGGCTGATGTATCAGAAAACAATGTTTTCTGTTTTAAAAGTCTCAGTGAAGAATCTGAAGGACAACTGATTTTGTTTTAATTTTGTGTATGTCCAGTGATACGTTTCTTTTCAGGTCAGATTAACGCTAGCTTGTGGCTCTACTTGAACCCTTGCACATCCTGAGAGATTTCGGAGTCAAAAGGGGCTGTTGGTTGTTTTGACTTCCCGGCAGTTGTTGCTCTGGGTTATTCACGTTTCTCTTCTCTCCTGCATTGCACCCCCCTGGCTTCTGTGGGGGTCTCTCTTTGCAGCTGTATTTTCACAGAGAGTCTTGAGACTCCTGTTCACATAATAAAATCTGAGTTTTCTCCGAGAAGATATTCTGATTTTTTTTCACCCTGGTTCAGGAGTAAAGCCAATCTCAAAACATCAGACTTTCTCACGGGGATTTCAGCAGCCTTTGCTTCCAAAGGCCTTCCATAAATTCGGAGTCCCATTTTGCTGTCAGTTTTGGGCAAGCTTAGGAGCACATGGGCACTGCCTTGGAGAGATGAGAGTATGAAAAAACAGAAATGGAGGCAGGGTGAGGGACTCATACAGAAAGTCCCATGAAAACATTCCCCTGATAATTCCATGGGACTTCTTATAGATCAGTCTGGGCAAGGGGAGGTACTCAGAGAGGTCAGGGCAATGTTTGTCATGCAGCTTATTCGTTTTGTTTCCTTTTCCTACTCAGACTCTTTGTTTATTCATTTACTTTATTCATGTAAGAACTTCTTCAAACATTTTTCGGAGCATCTGGATTGTTTCGGTTTTGACAAAATAAATTCAGGGATGATATTTGTGCAGGAGATAATTATTGGCAAAGGAGGAGTGGATATGGTGAGCAGGGGAGGAAGGAAGAAGGTGGAGGAATGTAGAAAGGGAATGGGGAAAGAGAAATAAATACAAAATGGATGAAGAGCAAGACTAGGGGAAGTTAGTGAGCTGCTTATTAAAAAGAGAGACTCTTTTTTCATAAGAGAAAAGGAAAATTACAGGTTGGCGTCACCAAGTTTATCCTGCTTATGCGCTTGTGCCTTGATTGCTTCCATGTCTGACACTGGGTTCCCAGCTAATGCTGACCACTCAGTCTAGCAACACTTCTGGAGGACCTCAAAGTTTAAAAAAAAAAAAAAAAAAAAAAAAAAGCAATAATAATAATAATAATCCCCTTGGAGATATACCAGACCTGGTGGGTCATCCGTTTATCTTAGACACATAAGTTTTTCTCTGGAAGGGCCTTTTCTGTCTGCATAGACTGTTCTGGGAGTGCAAATTACCAGCTCAGCTTGCCTTATTTTCAGACAACTGATTTTTAGTGTCTAAAGTCAAACCTACTCTAAAAGTTATATTCTTTTTGTAGAGGTCACAACCGTGACAAGCTTTAAGTTTTCACTGCGTGGCACTGTATAGCATAATTAATAGAGTTGGCTGATGCACGGTCTCACGGGTCTCACTCCTACTGGATTTGCATTATTGTAACAGTAATAATTTTAAGTGTATTTGCAATCTGCAAAAGAGGAGGAGGGGATGGAGCACAAAAAGTAAATTTGGTTCGTTAAAAAAGAAGTGATCTGATCATTTGACTGATTTATCAGTTGACGTGAAACAAGATACAGTGCAAGATTTCAGCTAACAAAGCAGGAAAAGGGGTGAGTTCTGGCATAACCAGCACTTCAGTGAAGCAATGGAACTGAATACTTTCATATTGCAAGCCTGAAGTTAAGCAGTAGATTATGCCATAGAAAAAATAGGGAGTTGACTTGGATCTGCAAAGCTTCAGTTTTGAATTTGGAGCTTTTTCCTTTGCTTTTCTAGACTGTCCAGCACTCCCTCCAGCTCCCACAACATTTTCTGGCACTGTCTCCATAACCCTGGTTGGAGGAGCTTATCTAAAGCGCTCCATCGGGGAATGGAAATAGAACATATAGTGCAAGTTCCTTGGCTCATCATCCACTCTGACAACAACCACAGCAACAACAAGAAGCTGGACTTATTTTTACTACTTGGCAGCAGAACAGCTTTGGGAAGAAAACATTTCTGAAATTACATTTTCATTAAAATTTGAGAAAACATTGGAGGGGGAGCACAAGGAGGTATGTTTAATGGTACATTAAGAGACCTATTTTCAGTTAAGCAGAGGCATTCTTGGGAATAACATTTGCCCCTGGACAAATCCACAATGCAACAAACTCAAACTGAACCTGCAATTGAATTTCATATCCACAAAAGTTGTTAGCAAATCATGCCAACAAAGAGGGGAGGGCAGTCTTTGAACTACGAACCAGAATAAATCTCCATTTCGGCTATCGCATCTCATCACATCTCAGTAAATAAGTCATTGGTTTTTACCTTGTAGTCATACGGAAATCTTTTATATCAATTTGTATCTTTTATATAATAATGGGAGGTTCTGTATTAAGCAGTGATACTGTACTGACTCACAAGTTAGATATTTTTGACAGACTAATTATCTAGATGATAAGAATAGTTCCCACACTTTGGAATAATATGAAAAAAAGAGGAGCAAATTAACATTTATTAAGTGCATTTGAAAAATAATAGTTATTCATCACTTCTTGCAGTTAGCACTGTGTTAATTATCTCTGCCTAGTTCATTTGCTCAGTCGCACCTAATGGAAGACAGCAGCGTCTGGAAACAAAAACTATGTCTATTGAGAAAATTAAAATTATTGGAGGAAATCTGAAATTTATTCACTTAATTCTACTGCCTGAGCTTGTTCTAAAAAGACTTCGTTAAGCTACAGGATGAAATCCTTTTACTCCAGATTTGCAGAGCTTTAAATGAGAGCAGACCCTGATACGTAGGGTTTTGGGATTTCTTCTATGTGGTGGAACATCTTGGTTCTGCACAACCCGAAAGTTGGCTGGTTCCCACATTCCTAATGATGACGTGCAGGAAGGAGTTCAGCGCGTTGGCTGTTGATTTGTCAATAGCTTAATTCTCCATGACAACCTCCCCAGAGGAGTGAGAAAAGTCAATAGCACAAAGTTCACATCACCTTGGATAGCTGATGGGAGGCAAAACACAGTAAAGAAGATAGAGGCCATAAACTGTGATAGGCAATGATTAACCCATCAAACTGGAGAAGTATAAAGAATCATTAAAATGACAAAATACAATGAGTCATTTGGTGCTGATCTAATTAAATATTATTCCAATGTAAATCAGTGAGTTACAATCTGAGAGCCGGGGGAAAAAGGCATTTGACCTAACTAGTGATTTCTGAAAAGTCCCTATAATTATCTTCCTCTGCTTGACATCTTTGTCATCTACCTGTAGCTCATTTCTGTGAATTTGGTTTTGGTCAGGACAAGCTTGATCCACAGCCAGGCAGAGGCAGTGGAAAGGCTCTGACTAATTTCAGTATGCTTTTTGGCACAGCCAAAAGTTGATTGGTGATCAATTTGGCAGAATGGAGTTTTTTTCCAATTGGAGATGAGGATTATTTTTGACCCTGAGTGTGTGCTTAACTCTCATTACCATTTCAGAGTCGACATGGTCTTTATTTCTAATGGCATTGGTGGTGGCTGTTGCAAGAATATGGACGTTCAGGTTTGGCTTTGGAAGAAGTTGAGATGAGAAGAGCGATATGGATTTCAGATCTCTTTTACCCGGGCCCCGGGGCTCTGAAATTCCTTTCTTTAACAGGAAAATCAGGGATGATTTGTTTTTGCCAGGACTTCATTAGTAGTAATTTGGTTTCATAACATCAAAACAGACTGGGTTGGTTCGGGTTTAAGTTCCATTTTATCTGCATGCTCCAAGTCTGAGGATGAAAGTTCTTGGGCATTTTCTAATTCTTTTGTTGATTTTTAGTGAAAATTAATATTTGTGAGCTCATTTCTTTGGAAGAAGTTGAAAAGATGTGGATGATACAGACTTCTTATTTTCCGCTTCATATTTGGACTTTGTTACTCTTGCTGGTTTGTGGCTTCCATCACTGTTATTCCCTTACCTGTATCAACTCTAGTGCATAGGGCTGCCATATTCGCTCCCTGAGAGTTTAGCAGCTGATGAAGTATGGAAACAGATTCTTCTAGTTTTACTTCATGCAGAGAGCCAGCATTTCTGATTTTACTGGTTTCATCGTCTGTATCTAGCCAGATATTAGGTAGCCGTGAAATGGGATCAAGAAGACTGATGACCAGCTCTTAAGGATGTTTTTTAAAATGCCCTGCTTTAATGCAGTTGGCCATATTGTTCACAGTGTGTGGTATAGTTTCACATGAGTTCACGTCACTGTGTTGTTCTCACCAATTTATTATTCATCTGCCACGGCTAAAATATTTATAGGCTGTAAGGTCTGTTTCTTCCCAAGCACCTGTAGTGCTTATACACAACAGTAACTTGGGCATCTGTCACAGCAGGCATGTTTGGTGGTTTTGGCTGCTGTTCCACCATCAATGACCCAAAAGGCTTCCTAAGTGGCCTAATTATGAAATGATGCTGACCAATAGCACATTTACATCACTCCGTTATCAGCATTATTTTTAGCGTAACTCTTTCACTTACTATCCTTCTGATCAATTACCCATGCCAGCGTCTGCTGTAATGAATGTCAGGTCCCCATCAAATAAACCTCTCTTATCCATTAGTAATTATTGGCCGTGGCCTTCATCAAAAAGAGTGAGCTGAAAGTAAATGTTCAGATGGTATTATTTGACTAATGTACCACTTGAATCTGACCTCTTCTTCGTGGTGCAGTATAGGCTGATAAGGAGTCTTTCAGAGACTTTGCTCCTTTCTACTGAAACATAATCTCTTTCATTAAAGTTTGAGTTATTTAATCACATCCTTTTCAACGAGGCCAGCTTTTCCTGCAGTCCAGGAAAAGACTGCCATTGTCAGGGCCTGCTTCAATCCCTCCAAACCCTCGTCATCTTTCTTCTTGGTTCGGTTTCCATACAAAGTCCTTGTGGTTTTATTTTTGCTATTTTCAAGCTAGTTTTTCATTCACTAAAGCTTTCCTTCATTGCACCTTCCTTAAATCTGTCAGCTATTGTCACTCTTCCTTCTGTCTTTCTGACGATGCTGAGTTTCAGTCTTGATAAGGCAGGTGGGTGTTTTGTGGGCAGTAGAGGGAAATCACAAAAGTTCTGTTGTCCATGGATGAACATGGCTTAAGGCCTTCTCTCTTCACAGGCACGAAGCCTCTTGCTCCACTTCTCCCTCTGTGTAATAATTTTTATTTTAGAGTTAGGATTTGTAAGTGTTTGCTGGGACATTACACTTTTGCTTTTATGTTGCGTCTAATGGAACAAGTTTGCAATTAAAAAACTGAGAAGGTTCAAATAGCTGCAAGTGGCCCCAAGCTTTACCTCCTATTATGCATATTTTTAATTTCTAAATTGCTCTTTTTTGTCAAAGTGGCCTGTTTTCGCTGAAAGCATCTCACTTGCAGCTGCAAAGTTCTTGATTTCTCCCCCCCCCAATTTTCTGAGGTTTTCCTCTAGATATGGCTGTTTTCTACTTTTCAGTGATACTGGAAAACATCCTGAATGTTTTCAGGACTGTGACCATTTTACAATACCTGCGTGTCTCTCCATCCCTGGTGCTGTTTCCTGGTAGAGAAGATTTTTCTATATCCAGTCGCACGTTAGAAATACAAACCTCTTTCACTTGACATAATGAAACTAAATATGTTACAGTTCAGCACTCTTATTTTTAAATGTGTCATCTGGGCATGCGTAGGTGTTTGCCGCAAGCCTGACATGGCTGGTTACCATTCAGATCAAACATGGTCGTCTTAGTAAGCAGGTAATTTAGAGACTACATCTTCTAAAACATACTTCCCAAAGCCTACAAGCTCGATTGGCTGGAATAGCTGAACCTTGTGGCAAGTGGCGTTGCTGTTTGATATTGGGAGGTAGAACTTGTACTGCTCATGAGTTTATCTCCACTGACTGTTACTCCTATAGAGAACCCCGCAGATGTCTCGCCTTACTTCTTACCCAGTGGATCACACACACAGAAAGACTTCAGCCTCTTTGTTGAGTCTCCCCTCCTTGAGAACACTGCTGCTAGTTGCTTATTTGGAGATATAGCCCGTTTAGCCTCCAACATAAGGGGAAAGGAAAAACTGGAGTGTGATCACAGGCTCAAGGTCGCGCAAGCACGTCTGCTGTGGTTCAGCAAAGCTCTTAAAGATTGGCTGAACTTTAAAATGAACTACAAGTAGGACAGTTTCCCATGCATCAAATCGGATGTGTGTTTTAGGGGCTTTGCTAAATGAAGACCTAAAACCTTATGACTTTGCTTAGTGAGGGGTGAATGATTGTATGTGCAGTGTACCTCTGCCTCTGGTGCCAATCAAGTTGTACTGGAAAAGAGCTCCACAAAAGAGCGTCTTATTGTGAGCCTGAAATTGATTCCCAGCCTGAAAATTGCAATGACCGGCATCAAAACTCCATTTTTCTCCTTTTTCCCCGCTGGCCAGTCAATGGTAAGACCAAAAGCTTGTTAGAGACCTGAAACCGGTAAAAATTTGTAGCAGCCGTTTCATGCAGCAGGGCTGCCTGTGCTGTTGTGGTATCTAATTCCAACCCAGACAATTTTCTTCTCGCTAATGGAGAGGAGTTGAGAAGCAGTGATTTAGGGCTAGTGGGAGGGACAGATGCAGGAGAGTAGCAGTTCTGGCTCTAACACTGTGCAGCCTGTTGTGTAAGATTAATGACTGTGGACTACTCTCTATTTTTCTCTCTCTACAACTGTGAGCAATCGCCTCCAAAATCAGCCTGCTGCTGGCTAGCCAGCAAATAGATAATAAGATCCCTGTGTGTTAAATATGCACAGCTGCACGTCTGACATTGCTGATCCATCTGCACTCCCAGATACCACGTGCCAGCTGCCTTGCTCGGGGTGAACGAGGAAGGGATCCATTAAAGAAAGAAAGTCCGCAGCGTAATCTCGGCGCTCTCCCCCTCACCGTCGCTGTGCTCTGTTGCTCCATGTGCCTGGAGTCTCTCTCCCCTCCCCATCCTTCTTTTGGCTACGGAGGTTTGAAAGCAGCAAACACTTTTACTTTATCATTTAAAAAGTGAGCTAGGTTGCCAGGTGGGTTTTCCCTGAGCTCCTGCAGTGCTAATTTTCAGCTCCCCAAGGTGGTGATTCAGAGGAGCTTGGCCAGTCAAGTGAGTCACAGTGCTTTCCTACATCCCTCTTTTATTGCCTGACACTTTCATTCAGTAAGAAAACTGAACAGCCTTTTCCTTGACTTCTTTCTGTCTGTATCTCCCGCTCTCCATCCTCTGCCCCTCCGAGTAGCCTTGTTTCTGGCACTCTCTTTGGCAGCTGGGAGAGAAGAAAACCAGCGTATTGCTAACACTCTGTGCGCTGATGCCTGCACTGGCCATAGGGGTCTGATAGCAGCTCGATGAAGGAAGGGATATCGGCTCTAGCCAAGAGTTTCAAAACCAGGAGCTTTCAGCATTGCTCTTGGGTCCGTGTTCAGGCACTGAAGTCAGTGTGGGCTGTTCTTGCTCTATGCTTTTTTGAAAATCAAGCCTCCTTGATGTTGGTGCCAAGGTAGAGATAAGTTGTGCCTTCTCGTGGCTCTGCCGCTGCCTTCTTGCTCCTCAAGGCTGCAGATCTTGGCCACTGAGGGAGGGAGAGAGCAAAGGGGGGAAGGAGAGCGTCAAAATCTGTATGGAAGCCACTGACTGCACTGAGGAGTGTTCTGCGGTGCTTACGGGCCCAGAGCCATGCTAAACACTGCTCTGTGGTTGCTGTTTCTGTGTGAACTAGCTCACATCTGGCCATGCTGGATGACAAGAAGAGCGCGCTCCTGTCTACATCCAGAAGGCCGTGTAGAAGACATGTTCCCAGCAAAGTGCCCTTCAGGATCCTTGCTGGAGGAGGGAACGGGGCATGGAATAAAACAGACTGTTATCTGTCTACAAGGGCTCTTATTTGGCCTTATCCTTAATCTTTTACTCGCAGCCGAAGCTGTGTACCATGCTTGTAAATGAGGAATGTCATCACTGTTCTACTGACAGATGTATAAATCCTTTAAACCATGATTTTATTATGTAAACTTTCTTGCCACTGGCATCCTGTCAGTACTCTAGTGGGAGGGCTTTCCTCCCCAGGTGTAACTGTGCAAACATTATGGTTATGGCACAAAGTCCAACTTGGTTAGATTCTGTCACATAAATATACATCGAGTTAAATCAAACACAGCTTGCGTCCTGTTGGAAAAGCCCATTCATAAGCGGTTGTTTGAGATCCATAAGATAACCCAGTGTGTAAAGATAGCCAGTTCCTACAGCATTGTTCATGGGAAAATGTGCAATGAAAATCAGTAATCAAGCTAAAGGTAATAGGTGACCAATGCCCCTGGATTTTATATGCCTGGATTTCCAACACTCCCCCCTTTTTTCTTCTTCTTCTTTGTTTCTGTGGTGAGAAACAGTTCTGTAAGTGAAGGAATACCCAGAATCTGGGAGGGAACCCTTCCAAAACAGCGTGTTACAGACAGTCACTGTCTGGGAAAAAAGGAAATGATAATACTTTGGAACGTAATGACATTTTGTATATAAAATAATGGAATTGGCAAAAGTATCATACAAGTGCACATGCTTCGGTTTATTGCTAAGTGAATGTGGGAATGAATCCCCTCCTCCCAGTCGCTCCTATGTTTTAAAGTGCAAAAGCATTAGCAATATCTAAACCCCAACTGGTACAGAAAAGTTTAGCAGAATAAGCTAAAATGGATATAAACAATTGCTGGGGAAATTAAGTTTCTCACAGTCTTTTGGAGAATTGGGTTTGCTATGACTACATACAGGATACTGCCCCAAAATACAAAAAACAAACACAATACCCCATTCGTGCTTGAAATATTCTGGAATCTGTGGTGAGCAAGACATTTGTGTTCCCCTGGTGATAAAGACAGCCAAATAATGTATCAAATATACTTGCAAGGATGTATCGGCATTGTTAACATTTTTCTTCATGCTTTTCAATTTATTTTGTTAGATAAGTGTACCGGACTTGTTCCTGATCTCAGCCAGATTTTAAATGGGCACGAGTGTGTCGGCTCCTGATGATTATCTCTGTAAGTGAGAATGGAGCCAAGGCAGCACCTAGAAGTGAGTTTGAACCAAACTTTGGCATCCGTGTGATTTTTTTTTTTTTTTTTTTTTTTTTTTTTTTTTTTTTTTAAAGACCCTTTGAAAAAGCAGCACCCTCTTTCTGAGCAGAACAAGACCCTGAATGTAAATAGATTTGAACATATTCAGGACTGCATTTCTAAAGGACACCTGTTGAAGCAATAGGTATCTCAAATCCTCACGCATATTTAGGCATCAGTATCCCAATAAATTACATTTGACAATCGCGTACGTATAGACTCATCCCATCTCACTTTTTGCAGTTACAAGGTGTGCCTAAATCCCAGGTACCTCTCTGATGGGAACAGAAAGGGGGTCTCAACTAGAATAAATCACCGTCACAGAAAAAGCTGTGACTCTTCATCGATCATAAAGGCAGCGTAAGATGATTCAGGCTTCTGAAGCGGGCGCCGTGGTTAACTGCCCAAAGTTAGGTGGACCGGTGACCTTTTCTGAGGCGTTTTGAACCCCTGGTCTGCCTGGTTCCCACCATATCTTCGTAGTGCCTAGCAACTCAATCAGATCTAAGAGCCTACCTTAGATAGGAGTGTTTGGCCTCTGCTTGCACACGACAGCGAGAGACGCAGTTTAGAGTGAAAACCATGATTATTATAATTTTATGTATCAGGTTTTGTCATCTATCTATATACACAAGGTACTGAAGAGTGTGTACATAAATTAGGGTGTTGAACGCAAATGGGGCTAAGTAGATATCTAGCGGGTTATCTGACAGGCATAACTCAGGGCTGATTTATGCCTGCAGTCATTATAATGGAATGTACAGTTGTTTGGAGGCCAGAAAAGTCAGAGAGTTTCTTTTTTGACTTCAGTCAAATTTAGGCTAAGCCCCCTATAAGTAGTGCGTTTCTTTTACATTCCCAATGGAAAAGGCTTTGCTTCCCTTTTCTTTACCAGAATTTCCATTATGATAAAGATGAAGAGGATATAAGGTATCTCAGCCTTCAGCACTAAGGAAAATGGAAGCGCTGGAAACAGGAAAATACCTTTCAGAGTTATGAAACCATAAAATGTTTGCAAAAAGCCAGAGAACATATGAAAGTAGTCTCGTCTGGGGGTTTTGTTAAAAAAATTGAGACTCAGCCAAGATTCATTGAAACATTTACAGGGTGAACAAGGCAACTTGCAAAAGCAAAAGTGCAATTATCCGCCAGGAGTTTTTCCTTGTCTGTGGTACTTGTGCTCTTAGGACTTTCAGATATGTTCTGAAATCCAGATAGTAAATGTATTTGCGTCCCTCGCAAACCCAGAAGCCAGATCACAATCCAAATTTCAGTATGGCTCTAAATATCTCCCCTTTTGGCAGATCTGCTTCTCTTTTCTGGGCCCATTACTAGCTGAAATCAAGGACCAGGCTGTGTTCTTGCTTCAGTCTATGTAGATCTAAAGTAATATCTTTTGACACAGTGAAATTACACTGGGATAAATGAAATTTGAATCTGGCCTTAGAAGCGGTGCGTTCTGGAAAACCATGAGAAAGGTTAAATCTACATGTTGATGTGCCAATATACCACAGGAAAAACTGTTATTCTCAATATATTTCTATACAGCCTGAAATTCTCATCAGAGTTCTTGTCCAGTTTTATAGGTTTGTGAAGGCAGATCATAAAAGTTTCAAATTAGTGGGACACCTCAGAGGTAGTTGGCTGCATATTCGAAACATATTTTAAGAGGTGTGTCCTATCATTGGTAATGACAAAATCAGCCCTGTGTATCTTTGTACATAAAGGAAAATATGCATCCCAATGAAAACCGCTTTAGGCTTTTTTCACCTTTGTGTTTACGCATTTATAAAAATATTTCAGACATACCACGATCATTCCTCCTATATGTTTACAGGATTAAGGGAGAAAAAAAAAAGGGGGGGGGAAGAAAAAAGGCAGCCACTAAAATTAGCAAGTTGATGAAATAGTGTAAATCCTGCCTGCTGTCTGCTTTTGGGAGAAACTACTTTTGAGTCTTCTCTAATGAATGATGACATTTTGCATTCAAGGAACAAATGTGACTTTTCCTGCTGGCCAGCATTCTCTTGCTTACTCTTTCTTCTCTTTGGGTATACATAACAGAAGCTTTGCTAAGGAGGAAAACAGTCTTAAATGAATTGCAAAGCCCTAGATCTTTTTTTAGAAATGTTGTAACTGCATAACATTGTGGTCGTGAATTAAAAGGCGATACAGTGTACGGAGCTGAATGGTAGAGTCAGCTCCCTCTCTGCAGTGGGGGGCAACAGTTGGGACTCCCTGGAGCTGCAGCTGTGCAGGGAGGGAAACTGCAAAACCAGGAGTAACAGCAACTTTTAAAGTCTTTTAGATTATTCCCAGTAATCATCTGAAATAAAGATCTGCAGGAGGAGTGGTTTGCATGAAATGGAGAAGACCTTGCTGGGTACGTGTGCAGGACAGGGCTTGGGGTGAAATTTTCAACCTGTCCGAGTCTTCTTGCGGAATTGATCCCCATGGAGGTTCGGTATCTTCTCTCCACTCCTCTCCCTCGTGAGGTGCCCCTTTGACATCGGTCACAGAGCCAGCTGCGCAGGGCTCGGAGAAGGGTCCTCTGCTCGATTTGCTGAGTCAGGGAAGTGGTGTCCTTCTGCCGTTCCCTCCTCTGGTCCTGCTTTCCCCCAGGGATCTGCGCAGACTTGAAGCAGTGTCTTCGCTTACGGCTGGGAAATGCTTTTGCATATTTGTTTTTAATGGGAGACGGAGGCCCTGGGACTCCACACCTTCTCTAAAATGCCAAAGTTCTCGCTGCTTCTAAAGTGGGAACGCAAAAATAAAAAGTGACATATTTTAATTATGAAGTGGGGTGGGAGTGGGAAGGAAGAAATAAAATGCAATCCAACAAAGCCAAGATTTAGGGTGACATCACTTTCTATATAATTGCAATGCCAGCAGACACTCAATAAACATATCAGCATTGTTAAAATGATTTATGACCCGAATAGTTGAATATAAAATATTATCAATAGATGTGTCATCATTGATCTTTCCTGGGGCTAGCAGCTGAAGGATGGAAGAGGGAGATGATTTTAACAAACAATCCTTGACAGGAATCCAAAGGAAACAATGTGCAGGGACAGACAGCTGACAAATTCAGTATGGGGCCATTAAAACATGTGATGAATTTGCTGGGAAAGTATATATTTGTGGAAGAGGTGAGCTCATATCTACCATAAATTTGTCAGCCGTGACACAGTGTTCTCAGGCCTGGCATGAATAATGCCTAGCTATTTACAGGCTTTGTCTGGCAAAAGCTCTATCAGTCACTCCAGGGTTATTTACAAAGAAAAGTGTCTATCAGTTACAAGGACATGACTTTGCCACTAAAAGATAACAAAGGAGGAAGTCAGCCAGTGGCCTCTCCGTGCAAGATGCGTCTTCTCCAGAGAAGCTCTGGGCTGGAATGAATCAGATGGACTGCAGTAGGACCTCCTGGCAGAGTGCCTGGCATAGGCTGCAACAGTACATTTATCCACACTGATTAGATTAGAATTATTAATAGGGGTCTATGGAGTGGAGCAAAGGGTCATTTAGAGTTTAATTCTGTTCTCAGATAACTTCATTTCAGCTGATGGGATTGTTATTGTAGGGGTTTTATATGTTTATAGGAAACAATATACTCAATAATGAAGTCATGCATCCTTCTGCAAGATTAGGAGAGCTATTGTGTAGCTGGAGTGAAGTCTTCACAATTGTGTTAATTAAGTAATAGTGATTTGACTTTGTCTCCTCATAAAATGCATTTAAGAAGTGACTAAAAGCTGCTGAGAAAGTGTTCCCTCAATAGAAATATATAGCAAAACAAGCAAGAAATGAAAGCAGCCTTGGATTGAGTAAACAGAATTGCTGACGCGATGCTTTTACTTAAGACAGACAACGACGTGGCCTGGAGTTTCAGCTTCCTGCTGTGTTAATATAAATGCGTATCAATTTAGTATTGAGTATACTGGGGTCTTTTTAACTTGTCCTCAGTCCCGATAAAAGTGGAAGGCAAGATTATAGACTGTGGTATTTATGGCATGTTTACATTTGTCAGTCATTTGTTTCAAGCTTCAGACCATGAAGTTTGAGATCATGTCCAGCTGCTTCAAAGTGAGCATCCGAAGTTAGACATTGAAATCTGCATTTAAGATGATAGATTGAAATGGCCTGGTATGGAAAGATAACAGGTAAGGCTGGTGGAAATTCGCAGGGCAGGATTTGCAAGTGTTCACGAGCGGTGCCGATTAAGCTACTTTCTGAAGGAAATATGGGAGTCAATCTCATATCAAATGTTACGCACCAAAAATGTTGACCCACGTTCTTTTCTGAAATGCTGTTGTCCGGATTTCACACAGTGTGTCACACTGTTCCTAATAACACAGTTATGGTTTTGTCACTAGGTACATTATCTTCAAGGGCTTAGCATGTGGTGATAAAATTTTTCTGAGACGTTTAATTTTGCCTGTTTTTCAGTGGCAGGGAGCCAGCTTCTTACATGGTGTAAACTGGACTCTTTCCATTCACTTCAGTGGAACCGTAGTAACATACACCATTTGAAATCAAATTAAGCAGTAAGCATGGAATGTGAAAAAGCAGCATATTAATGCTTCAGGATAGGATTTCAACTGCAAGTGAAGGAAGTCTCTCGTTCATGACCCCAAGATGTGACCACAGAATAAATAATAAATCCTGACAACGGAAAACACTTCCTTATCCCGCTAAAGGTAGTATTCTCTGTTAAAAAGAAAGGTAATCCCATCTTAGTTTCTCAGGCAGAATGGTGCAGCTAGAAGTTCATCAAGCAGATGCTTAACAGGATGGTAATTAATGAGGATAAAGAAAGTTACAGCATTTCCAAAATGGCCGTGAGCTTGTGCAGTAAAGGATTTTTTTAAACCACAGGTGTTTATCTCGTAAGCTTTGCAAAAGCGTGTGTGACAACCCCATTGGTGTGATA
The DNA here is from genome assembly GCA_009819775.1 of Phoenicopterus ruber ruber. Classification (NCBI taxonomy): domain Eukaryota; kingdom Metazoa; phylum Chordata; class Aves; order Phoenicopteriformes; family Phoenicopteridae; genus Phoenicopterus; species Phoenicopterus ruber. The sequence goes on from CM020217.1 coordinate 9,813,532, forward strand.
AACTGTAAGTGCTCCAAAGGAGCTATCATGGTCAATTGTGTCACTGATATGTTGGCTCCGAGTGATTTACTGTGCGTGGTGTATAAAATAACTCAAAGGAGTTGCTATGGCCTGTTGATCAAATCTATACCGAAAGAACCCCAGGAAAGCAGCGAGACCTATTGCTCTAAAGCCGGTCTAGATACGGCAGGTTTTGTTACCAGCATGGTTAAACCAGCTTTCTGTGACTTGAAGCAGTATGTTTTCATATTTTTAAGTGGACGTGAAATATATTTGGGGATCACTCAAACGCTTTTACCCATTTTCTCTTTAAGTTTATTGTGTCACCGAGAAAGCAAAAGCAAATGTTAAAAGACATGTAGTTCATAATCTGCCAGCCGAGAAGAGGGGATGGAAAATGAAGGAGATAGACCTGCCACCGTGTTTCTCCTCCTTTTTTTCTTGGTCCACAGGAAAGTGTGCTGGTTCAGGAAAGAAAGATGCAGTTATTAAAGACTAAGTGTACTTGAAGGGAATCTTGTTCTGCGTAGGTCTGGTGTTCGTTTTTGCTGGGAGATGAGTGCTCTGAGAGTTTGGGAACTTTTGTTGTGAGGACTTGCGCCATCCACTCGCTCTGGGAGTGAAAAAGCTGGAGATCTGGTTTGGCTCTGTCCCGAGTCTGCTGGGAGTGTTTTGACAACTCTGGTATCCATTTGAATTTCAGCCACTCTATCTATGTGTCCAAGGATTTATGCCTTTTCCTGGCTGTGTGTCCCATGACTTCAGGAATTTGCCAGCCAGCGTGAAGATTATTTTAATGAAAATCTCTTTCAAAATTTGGTTTCCACTATAGGGGCCCTACTGCCAGCCCTGTTGATTCTCATTGACTCTAGCAGGAGTCAGAGGGAATAGTACTTTGATGAGACAGCTTTAACAAACAATTCAAAGCCTACAAAGACAAACAACAAATAATCTTCCTTAAATGAACTTTACGTCACATTTTCAGAAAGGTGTAATCCTGCTTATTGTCTTGGTAGGAAAATCTTCATGTGCTGGCCTGGAAACTTTGCATATGCCTCATTTTTATTGGACTTGTATCCAGCCAGCTGTTCCATTGAGTTTCTTATTTTCTTCTGAGGACCTCGTCGGCTGTGTTTCATTAGATTTTATCTAGGCTTTTGTGTTTATGAAGGTAATGGTAATACAGTGACAGACTTGAGAGCCTTGAGGTGGAATTTCAGGGCACTTCATCTCCTTTGGAAATGTCAGTGGCAGGCTGCAGATCTCAAGGCACTTGCGTGCAGCCCGGTGTCTTCATTCCTGCGTTGCAGGTAGGAAACTAAACTGCACAGGGCAAAACGTTTCGCTTGGGAAGCAGGACAAAATCTCACCCAGCCAGCCTAGTGCTGTGTCCGTGGGTGCTGTGTGGGCTGTGGGGAGGCTTGCAAGCACCTGATAGACACTTTGAGAGACCATCGGCAGGGGAGAAGTGAGTGTGAGCTGGCCGGGTTTGCCTCTAACCCGTGTCAGCCGTGGCCGTGAGGAGCTCGTGGACCTGTTTATGCAGCTCAGCTGGCAGGAGAGGGAGACAGAGGACAGTGCCCGGTGGTGTGGGTGACAGGTCTGCCTGTGCAGCCCTCCCGCCCTGGGGAGGGAGGCCTGGGCCTGGCTGGCCTGCTGGCGGCTCACAGGGCAGGCTTGCGTTTTGAAACCTGCTCAGTGTTGCGGTTTTCTGTTTTTCTGACTAAATATAATTTGACTATAAAAAAGCAAACCCTTAAAAGCGCCGAAGTGGCCAGAAGGATTCATTCCTCTGACAAGTAACTTTAAAAACATGTCTTCAATTGAGTCCATGTGTCCGCTTTCAGACAATTTCTACTGGAAATGCCTTCACAAGTAGAGGCATTGCTGTAAATAATCAGATTTCAAACACTACAACTCCTAGTCATTTTGAATATAGTCCTGAAGTTGGAATAACAAACATAAAACTGGCTGCCCTAATACAGAAAAAGGAACTGTAAAGCCATCAGTAAAATCCAAACCAGGAAATGCTGCTAACTTAAGGCAAAGTAAACTGAGAGCAATAAATCAAACTGAAACACATATTTTATTGTGGACTGAACAATACAGGGCCTGACGTTTCCACAGGCAAGGCACAAATATCCTTTTACTATCAAAACCAAAAGCTTTTAAAGCTTCAAAAGGAGCTGCAGGCAAAGGAGCAAATAATAAATGACAGGCAGAGCTGGTCTGACGGGGCTTTGCGGGTTGTGTTATAGAGGTCTTAGAAGATTCACAGATGTCAGCTCGCCCTCCAAGCATCACTGCTGACCATGTCATCCCCAGCTGCTAACACTTGCAGCAGTTTGGGGCAGGTGAACTAAAACAGCTTAACAAGTTACCTCTCTTCAGCTGAGCTGCTGTGAGCATCTGTGTGTGCGCTGGTAGCCCGCCTCCATTGCAAGGCAGAATGTATCAGCTAGTAGTTCTTTTGCTGAAGATGCTAAAATCAACCTTCTGATAAAGATTTAAGCTAACATTTTGAGCTTGTGGTGGGGACTGCTGGCAGGGACAGCTCAGCTGTGAGAGGAGGTGCCTCCTCGAGCTCTTCTGGCTTGGTTGCCGTTAATCGTGAGCTCGTGCCCAGGCTGTCGCTGTGAGCCCTAATTCTGCAGCCGCTATACAAGTGAGCATGTGACTGAACCCAGTGGATGGTGTTGGATTTTGCTGTTTAGCTTAATTTTACTTTATAGTTCAGTGTGTCAATTCCTCTGAAACCTTATACATGGAGCAAATACCCCTTGACTGCTGCAGAGCCTGAGCTTTCCCCACCGAAGGCAGGCAGCTTTTCAGAAACGGGAAAAAAGATCCTAGCTGCTATCCTCTTCTGTGTGGAGGAAAAGCAGAGAGGGCATTACAGCACGTTACGGTCACATCTGAGCAACCTGGGCACCTTGTCGTCCTTTTGAAACATACTTTAGGGTGCTTCATGGTGGTATTCAAGTCTTACCACTTCCCTCTGCGCCCCGGTTTGCAAAGCAACCGCGTGCTGGAGCTGGGAAGGTGACTGCAGCCGGCAGAGGCCTGTGGCCGCCTTTCCTGTGCCTCGTCTCCGTAGGGCTCGTCCGCAGACTGCTGTGGGTGACATTTGGCCCACACAGGAAGATAAGAATTAAGACTGAAAGGAACTTCCTAAGTCATCAAGTCCTGTCCCCTGCTGTTGAAGGCAACCACATCATATGATGTCTTTCAAACACTTATCTCGTTCCATCTTGAAACCATTTAGGTTTCTTGCCCTCACTACTCCTACTGAGAGGCTGTCTTTCTTCTCGTGGTTATAAACCTTCTTCTAATTTCCAGCCTAAATATGTCCAGGGCAGTTTAGGCTGTGTTTAATAGATACTGAGAAAATAAATTATTCACCAACTTGCTTTTATTTATGTGCATCAAGCTTTTGATACACATGTATAAGGCCCCTCTGCTGCCGTGTGTATATTGTGCTCATGGGAAGACGTCTGGGTGAGGGGGAAGGGGACCAGCCCTGCCGGGTGCCTGCTGGGTCCCCGGTTCGGAGAGGAGAGGGTGACCTGGGCAGGCCAGGGGAAAAGGGGGGCAAAAGGGAGCGAGCGGAGAAGGAAAGTGAGGAATGGGAAAGGAGAAGACAGCTGAGCCGGGGCAAGGGTCAGGAACAAGGTGTGAGAGGCAGAGAGGCCTGATAATGAGCAGCGGAGAAATTTTGAAACAGAATGTGGGGTGAAAGGCACTTTTAAGAAAAATAAATAGTGATGCAGGTAAAATATAAGCAAACAAAGGAATAATATTTGGGAAACTGGCAAGCAGAGGGGAAAAGATGTAAGGTAAAGGGGGAGGATTTGGGAAGAGTTTAGAGCAGGGGAAAAAAGAAACCAATTTGGAGATGAGTAACAAAACTGTTTCAAGCGTGGGGGTGTCCCACTTGTTGGGGCAGACTCCAGCTCTGCTGCACAAGGTGGTGGAAGCTAAGCTCTTGTCCCAGCGGCAGGTCCCAAGAAAGAGAAGTGCGGGCTTAGTCTTAAAGAAAAAAAAAAAAAAAATCTGTAGAGAGGCAAAACTGTGTTTTCTGAGAATATTTTAGTATTATTTCTGTGGAGGGTGGGAACTTGAAGAGGGAACGAAGGGTACAAAGTTGTTAGTTGATGTTTGCTGGTACTCAACAAAGCTCCTCGCTCCACTGGTCTGTGAGAAGTTGTCATCATCAATATGGCAAATATGAATAGTAAAGGAGAAGCCATCCCTTTTCATCAAAACACGCTTTAAATAGCGAAAGACAATTCCTAATGAAGCGGATAATTTTAAAAAAGGATGGGGCTTTTCCCGCTCCCCAGGCTAGCACCCTATGCCACCGTTACACGTAAAAAGATGCACAAATGAAGAGAGAAAAGCACGGGTCGCCAGGCATACGCATAGGCGATAGCATAGACCTTTGTACTGACCTGGCTTTAAAGATCCTACAAAGAGCAGTATTTACTCATAGTTGATGCCAAGCGTTATATTCCGAGTTAGTAGAAAGCCATATCTGGGGGATGGGGGAGGTAGCTGTAAGATGACGTGATTCTGCTTTGTAACGGTGTGTTAATAGCCATTAAGGATCCTGTCGTGTTGCAATTACTTCACACAGAGCGAATGCTTGCACGGGGGCCTGCACGCTCCCGCAGCCCGTACTGTGTAGGGATGGAGGCAGCACAGGAGGGACAGACATCAGCCACATCTGAGCCTCGAAACATTTAAGTATGGGCTTTACTTTGAGAAGTCCTGGGGACAAGACAGGTGCTTATGTGCAGCATATGTGCGGATGGCTTTGCAAAATCAAGTCCACTGTGCGTATTCTGCGCGTGGTGCTGACACGATATTAAGTTGTGGGAATACAGCCAGCGACTGGAGTGAGGATGACTCCGGCTTTGGACTAGCCGGTATTTATTATAAACAATAAATGGAAACGGAATTTTGTTCATCAGTGGGAGATCTGGTGATGATAATGTTGGCTCTCCTGTCAGTTCTCCTCCTTTCCTTAAAATACAATTTAGAAGCTGCTTTTTCCTTACTTTATTCTGGAACTCAGTGAGAAGGGACATTTTCTGATACCAGTTCCTGTATGTCAGAATCAAAACTTGAAACGCTTTCCTCTCAAGCTGAAGAGAGGCAAAGCCTTTATGTCTTTTAGATGAGACTGGTGTTTGCGAGTCCAATCCCAGTCTGCAAATTAGCCAGAATTCATTCAGGAGCATTAATCTTGCATTACTGTAGTTTTTTTAGAGGACTGTAGGTTGTTCCTCTATTTTTTTTTTTTTTCTCCCCAGATGCACACAAATGAAATCGATGTTTTCTGTCCTTATAGCACAAGAGCTAGTTTCCATCAAGCCAATTAATGAATGGGAGGCGATGTTCAGTGCGTATACCAGGGGCTGCCGTCTGATCGGTGAGCTGGGGGCATTGCCTACATCTTAGTACAAGTCATCAGGTGGCAAATTCACCAAGGAGTCTGCCAGCTGTTTAACTTCATTACAGTTTATCATTATGTCTGCCTCCTTTTTTTATTTCTACGTTTAATCACCTAATATCATTTTTATCGACTTGTCAGGGCGTGGGAGAGAGCGATGGGGAATTCGTTCACTTCCTCATAGTACATGTCTATTTTGGTAAAATATTATGGCAAGTTTATGTCTGTCCTACTTTGAAAAATAAGATTCAAGTGAACTAATTAAACCTGTGAGTACCAAAACATCTAATTAGTATTAACTCTTACCTGTAAACCCATGATACATCACTGCAAGATGCATTTCTGTATCGTTTAAAATGCATAATGAACCAATAACTGGTAGCCAGGCAGTTGCTTAAAGATGGCACCTTCCCAGCTCAAAACAGTCACTTGCTTTTGATTGAAGCATGTTATTGTCAGTACGACAAGACCTGTCACGTACTATCAGAGAGCTGATCACCAGTTCCGAAGGTATCTTCATCTGCAGTTTGACGAGGCATCAAGCCAAACCGCTCTTCATGCCTTATAGCTTGGCCACCAAAAAGGGACATGACTTCCCCGTGTGCCATTCTGGATGTGGAAATGTGTTGTGATTTCGGTGGAGAGCTAACAGTTGGTTAACTCATACAAGATTTTAAGCAAGCAATTAATAGGGAGGTTGGAAATTGAAATTCTAGCTATTTAACATTTGCCGTATATGCCATGTCTGGTTTTAGATGCTGTACTTGCAGTGGAAGTACATTCTTGCACGGACATCAATCTAGAAATAGCTGCTGTTAAAACAAAAATACATCCTGTAGGCTTCCAAGGTATCCTTGCATCCAGATATACTGTAACGTTATGAATTTAGGCTGATGCTATGCATGTAGCGTTGTTCATCTTTTGATTCAGAAAATGGCTAGTTCGACACATACCAAGGTGATACTAATCAGTCATAATATCTCCTTGTTCAAGAAGCTACTTCTCAACAGTGATCCAAGTTTCACTGGAGATTACTGTTTGCGAATAGACCATATAAATCACACTTTCCCCACCTCCTCCTCTGGCAGCTCTTCTGTCTAGTGGCTGTATTCAGAAAATTACCTCTATCCCAGAAGGTCCAGGACAAGTGCTACCAGTGGTGAGATCCCCTTCTATGGCATCTCCAGTCCGGGTCCCTGGGGGACTGGAGCTCTGCTGATTGTTCTCCAAATTACTGCATTTCTCTAACAGGCTTTAGTGTCTCAAAAATTCACTCAGTTCCTGACCTTCTCCGATCTCTCGGCTGGCAGTTTTCCACAATGCCATCAAACTGGATGCTGTAACCTTTTGAAAAATGTTGTTAACGTAGGTTAAAATCACAGATGCATTTTAGGTTTGATTTCTCTTTTAGAAATTCCAAATTACGCCGCATATTGGAAAGGCCTGGTTTGGCTCGGAGCCATTCTGATAGATGTCATATTGCTAAACAAGATGGGCTTAGAAATATGCCTAGATGTTTCCTTTTTTATTTCAAACAAATACAAGCAGTAGATTAACATTTGGCTGACCCTGGCGGCAATTGCTAAATGTAATGTTTAGAGCAATCTAACACTCTGATACTCTGCGGTCCTCCACAGTGGAACGTTGTTTTCAAACAGCTTTCCAAGTTGTACAAATCGTGGGCATTTCTACAACTGGAGCCTGACCTACTGACCAGCAGATCAACGGCATCCAAACCACACGGCCAGCCGACGTTATGGGTTTTTTTTTCCACCCAGTTGTGCGGGCAGCGGCAAGGTGTCCCTGTAGTTGGCCATTTGCTTGCAAGTAGTTGATTAAAAATCATACTTTTGTATCATTTATAAAGTTTGTGTGCCCAGAAAAGCTTTCAATGAACAGGGAAGCCCACGCCGAAAAGTGTATAAGCAAGCGATAGAGTCAAATCACGTGAGAGAAAATTAAATTTTCATGTCTCGTAAATGAAATATACATTAGGGACTCTCTCCAGCGACCTCCAGATTCTGTAATTTTTGGATCGGAGCTAAAGACCTAAATCATGTAGCCACAATGGCCTGTAACATGTATATGCCGAGTATTGCCTTGCTACGGGCCTGCAACGGTAAACAAATGGAACTAGTTTTGGAGAACTGCTATTGACAGTAAAATTCTAATTTTACTCCAGCTCCCAGAACAGATGTACCTCAGAGTCCATAGACTGCAATACTTAACTGCAGCTACTCAGCTGTGACCTTCAGCCTCAGGCTCACTGCAATAAAATTTTCATGCAACCATATGGAAGAATATTTTAATAGAGATTTACTGTCAGTAACTGTCCCAAAGGAGCAAATAAGGAAGCTGTAACATATTGCGTACAGTAAATCAAGGGGACTTCAATGAAAAAACGAAACCTCCCTGAGGCAAGCATCTTTAAAATTACAGGCAACACTTTGTACAAATATGTGTACAAAGGACTAGATACGCACTCAGTTAAGCAACTCAAAATGGTTTCGATTTGAAGATGTATTTATTAGAATTTATTTATTGTATTTTGTAAGCGCTAATGGGGGAGGGGGTCATCTTGCTGGGCTCACCAGCAACTGCTGTGCAAGTTTGGCTTCATTGGACGTGATGCAAAACAGGCAAAAGTGGAGAGAGGGAGGGAGCGGGAGCGCCGAGTCGATGAGTTCACATGGCAAATTGCATCTCCCAACAAACACAACTGCAACGGTGCTCTCTTAGCCTGTCTGACCATATTGGAAGATTTTAGTTAGGAGCAATTAACCTTTGCAATTGCTGGCCGCTTCCTGGAGCCTGGTGGAACCGGCAGGGAATGAAGGGGAAATTCCTGCTGGAGTGCTCAGTAGGAAGCAGGAAACGCCAATGCCGTAGCTTTGGAAGCGTGTCAGAGCTGTTCCCTGTTGGCGGTCCTCTGGGGACCCTCGTGTGGGTAGACCGAATCTGAGAAGCACAAATGGGCAAAGGTCTGTCCATTTGGAGGTGTTTAGAGACTTAAGAACTCACCTTTTAGGGCTTCATTCTCTTAGCTTTTCCATTGACAATCCTTTGTCAGGAATTTCTGCAACTGGATAAACGCAAACAGGAATCTGCATTTCCCCTCTACTCTCACACTGCACACACACTCGTTTCATTCGTCTAATGAAGCCAATAACATGACAAGGCAATAAATCAGGAACAAGTAGATTAAATGCTCATGGAGGTAAGACCGAGTTATCCTTTATAATGTTCAGTATTAAGTGTCAGGTAAAGAACAGACTACCTGAAGACATACAGGTGTATATTGAGCACACTGAATCGTGAAGTATGTGATGAAAGAAAGGCATAGCAAAGCCCAGTGAAAAAAAGTAGCCAAGTAGTAGGATACAAATCTGCCTTTCTGAAGGAAAAGTGGAGTATTGCATGAGGGACACCGGCAAGCCACGACGACGAGACAATTGTCGAATATGATTAATGCAGCATGAGGTTTTCCCTGGGTAGGTGCAGCAGTGGGGGTTGCCGTGAAAACCAGGTAATGCACACCTACACATGCAAATTCATATGGACTTACGTTACAAGCAATCAAAAAGCATCCTTTATGTGGTTCCAATGCTGTGGTGAACTCTGGTTACGAGGAGGTGACTGCAGCTGTCAAAGGCAAAAGTAGTGCAGGGTCCCTAGCTTCTGACTGCCGTTGCCTACAGCTCGTAGTTCCCTCTTTGCAGTTTCGGGATGCGCATGGATGGATGAGATCCCAGTTTGCCTAAATTCTAGCTCCAAAACCTCATACCCCAAACTCTCCCTTTCACATACACGTTTTGGAGAGACATGGGTGCAAATCTTAGTTTGAATTTGCCTTTCTTCACTCTAAAATTAAAAAAAAAAAAAGAGAGATATGTTATTCTTGGGTAAATCTCTGAGAGCAGAGGGCTTAAAGACTGTCTTTGGCTCAGGATGGCTGCGGGGACATGCATGTCTTGACGCAGCAGTGCTCTCCAAGCATGCTGTGCGGGGGAGCATTAACATCTACTGCTTTGGGTGGATGAGCAGGAGAAGTAGCAGGGGTGTATCTCAATGTAAAACGGTGAAGAAAGGAGCAACAGACATGCCATAAATCTGTGCAGTTTTTGGTGACTAGGCAAACATTGCAAGAGAGAATTAGGAAAAGTGAAACAAAACAAGATGTTCTCCATTTTTGCAAATAAACAAGCAGCATAAAAGAAACTGCGCTTCATCCTCATGTTTTCTAAAATGGAGTGCTCTGCAAGACCCTGCATTTTGACTAATTGCATGGTCCAAAGTGGCTGCTGGAAAGTAAAAAGCACTTTAAAACAGTCATTTAAGTCTGGACTCTGAAAACATTGCTTCTTCATGCCTTGTGTGATAACTCTGGAGGCTGCTGTTGTATGAGCAGCCTAGTTCCAGAAGAACTTTATGATTTCCAACAGCTATTTCAAAGGAAGGACAGGTTTTAACTTCAGAACATCTCGTGCCTACTCTGGATAGCAGTTAGAGACGTTTAAAAAGTCACTTTTACAAGAAATATTTTTAAAGTGCAGTTTTCAGCCATCTCATCTTGGTACTTTGCAAATTGTTTGTTTGTGCTCTAAAACAGGATAGAAAGTCATGGGAAGCCGTTCTGTGACTCTCCTTTGCTCCTCACACGTCTGTCTCTCTGTAAGAAGTCCTCACTTTTTCTGAACGCGAGTACGGCCATTTCGCTGAGCTCTTGCTCCCTGTGCTGTGAAACACCCGCTCCCACAGCTACGTGCGTGTTTGAAAAGGCAGGCAGAAAGTAGCTTTTAATGACTGAAAATTATGTCTCCCCCCAGACGAAGATCTCCCAGTATTTATTGGGTTTGTTTTGATTTTTGTTTGTTTGCTTGTCTTTTGGTACTAGCCCTTGTCTTGGATTCGGACTAACCTGAGGAATCTCTATAGGGTTTTTTTCCTTTTTGTTTCTCTGTTCCTGTTTCCATCTTGAAATGCTCTATTCAAACAGTGCCCAAACGAGAGGATTATAAAAGTTTTGTTTTGCTGATCCACTGTTGACAGAGGCTTTTGAGGAGAGACAAATCACTGACAGTCTCTGAGCATCACAGAGATTGTCTCTTCTTAGCTCAGTACCATTTAATCACCTGCAGGCATCCCAATTACCATAAGCAGAATTACTATCCCAATTAAGCAGCAGTCCTTGCCACTTGGTGTCATTAGGCTTAATTTGGTTCCTTGGGAAGTGTCCTGATTAAGTTGATTACCTGATTAAGTGGGTGTACTCTATATGATGGGCCTGATGCATCAGTGCTTTATGCCAGTTCTGCTTGTTGATTAAAGTGCTATTATGGCAGCGTAGAAATAGAGCAATGCCAAGGTGAATCTGGCCCGTTGCTTTTAGCAATCGTCGTCCAAGCTTGCAAAACACTGCATTTTTAACAAGAAGTCACTGGCCACAAATCACCCCTGGGATTAATTCTCCTGTTTCAGAGGAGATGAAATTGGGGTGAAATTGGACAGTTGGGGTTTTTTTCTAAGAACAAAAAAGTGAAATCTGCTGTTTGCAAGGGGGGTGGCTGATGTGGTGAAAATGGATTTGAGAAAGGCAAGATAGGAACATTTAGAATTTAAAGAGGAAGAAAAAAAAATCTAGCAGCTCAGGTTGCTACTATTTTGCCCTGGTTTTCCATGCTGGAAAATACTGGTGTAGCATATCAGCCCATCGCAACCATGAGCTAGAATACTGCTGTCTGAGAATACAGTCGCAATTATGTTTTTAAACTCTTTTTATGTCTGTTTGTGTTTCTTGGCTACATCTGCGTCTAACATGGAACATCAGAATATTAGGAGCCATATTCATTCACTGGTTGACATCATCAAAAGCAGTGATATCGTAAGAGAGGTTAATTAGGCACCAAAAAACCCCCCACGTTATTTCTGGCCCAGCCAGAAGTAAGAGGGAACAGAAGCCTAACTAGTAAAGCAAAGTCTGGGAAGACTTTCTTTTTTATTTCTATTTTAGAAATAAAAAATGTGAGATATTTCTTAGGTGTTCTATCTTTCGATATAACTGTGACAAATGACAGTAGTCAAAATTTGCAGGTTAATCTTTGAGCATTAACTCCATGCCTAAATAACACCTGCAATAGCATTCATCTCACCTACCTTTGGGCACGTTTGTTGTAGAAGTCTCTGCAGGGATGTCGTGTCTAGACTTCCTCCATAGTCAAGAAAGAGAAACTGGAATTTCTGGGGTCGATCTGACCTGGTACAGATGTCTGCTTTAGGACAAGGTGTCCTGTCAATATAAAGCAAGTCTCTTCAATTAGCTCAGAGGTTAATATCTATTCTGTAGGCACCCATACATACTTGGCAAGGTGAATCAAACCCCCACTCTTGGCTCAGGTTATGCTACTGGGCCGCAGACGTGCCCGCTACTTTCAGCAGAATGTGTTGAGAAAAGAATCTGCCCATCTGGCGTGAGATGGAGGGGTAATATCTCTGCTTACTTTTATCTCTTGTCCCTTTCATCCAGAACATATTGCTGCAACTGAAGTTAATACAGCTATTGGCAATGATATGAATATATTCAATTTTTTTCCTCCCATTAGGTTTTCTTGGAGGACAGGAAGCAATTTTCCCTTCTGTCATGCCATTTATCTAAGGATAAAGGAGGAGGGATGCAAACCTGCATTAAACTATCTTTGCTAACAGAAATCAGTTGTCCAGCAATATCTGTTTGATCTGTCCAGCTGATGGAAGAGATACAGCACTAACTAAGCTGACGCTATATTTTCCAGGCTGTTAGCCAGCTTTTATCCGTCTTACGGTGCAAAAGGGGGTCTGTATAGTCAAGGGGCAGAAAGAGGAAGGCCTGCCCAAAGGGCTAATCAGAGCGGCGGCCTAGTTTAGGTGCTTTGAAAGCCTAAATGTGATGAATATGGTAGCAGTGGATGCTCTCCATTTAAAAGATTCTTAAAATAGCACACAGCTGCCGTAATACCTGTGTCTTTCCTTCTTACGCATCCCTCTCTAAAATCATTCATCCCTAAATAGTCCTCATGCAGGACTATTTAGGGAATGGAGAGGTTTCTGTCTTCATATATCAGACGATTTCCAGGGAGCCTCCTTGTAGCCAGCATAGTCTAGCTGACTTCTCAGGTTGATCTAATCTGCGCTAGGAAGTAGCTGGATCCCACCAGAACAACCTAGACATTCTCTTTGGCGTTTATGATAGCTTCCTCAAAGCAGATATTCTAGCCCAGACCATATGAAGCAAAAATACTGATTTGGACAGCAGTATCCAAAAATGCCTTTTGAGGTACATGAACCTGCGAGATAGAGATGTATATCATTAACCAAATGTCACTGAAATCTCCTTTTCCTTTGGATAATTCAACCCACCCCCCATTCCTGTCAGGAGGGTAAACAACCTGAGCTGAGGAAATGATTTTGAACCTTGTTTGTAAGCACTTGTGGGCCAGATTGAAAACTAGGGAACCCTGTTATGGAGCTGGGTTGATACGCAGCAGCTCAAGAATGTAGCCCTTTGTACCGACATCCCCTACACGTGGACATTCAGCTCTTGTGACCTGAGCATGTGCTGTACATTATTTCCTCTGTCTTCGCAATCTGGCAAGAAACTGTAGTGCCCTGAAAGGTTACAGATGTGGCTATAAAGTTTGTGTGCATACTCGCTCAGCTGCATGCGTCACAGCTACGTGAGCCTGACTCCTCCTTGGAGTCACGTAAAGGAGGGACGGGGCTTTCTATCAGTAAATGCACCTTTAAAATAAGAACATAAACACCCACCTCAGCGTAGGAATCCCCAGGCTAGGTATAATCTGGGCTAGTGGGCTGTATTCTGTAGCCAAAGATGCATATGGGAGCGTTTTCTGCTTGCATATCCAGCTGCCTTTGGCTGCTCAGCCTGAATGAGCAGGCTCTTGATTTTCAGTGGCATCAGCATTCAGGGCAAGTCTGCAAGGAGGCTCAGCCTCCTGTGGATTTTGCCACACATACCTCAGCTTGGCTTTTGCTAAATATTAGGCATAAACTGTTTGTTTATTCTGCCTCTTTGTTTCTTGCTCGTGAAGGTATGATGCATTTCCACAGACGTCAGCAATGACATTCCCATTGCGTCAGTGTGGCGGGGCAGGGGCAGGCAAAAGTTTGCCCCCTGGCTCTTCTGAGTGCGTCTGCTCCCTGAGTAATGAGTGATCTGTTCCTTGTTCCCTGCGTGTGCCGCGCGTTCAAGGTCTGTTGTTTAGTTTTGACTGGCCAAACAGGCTATGAAGCATCGCTTCTCTTTGACTGGATAAACATCAGATTTAGGAGCAGGCGTCTAGTTTGAATATTCATAGCAAATGTACTTACAAATTGCTTACACTTTCTAAGACAGTTCTTCAGTACATACTTAGGGGTCACTCACTCTGAAAACACTGTTGCCAGCAAACTTGTTCACTAGAACACTGACAGGAAGAAAACGCGGAAAAGGTGAAAACATAATTGAGTCCGATTCCTTTAAAACTGGATTGAATGAATGAATGAATATTGCTGTAAAGTTATTTGCAGTAACCTCCCAGATGTCTCTCTTAGACTTTGGATGAACTTGGCTCAGAAGTACCTTTTCTTTTTTTTAGATTTTGCTTTTTATTAAGTTTTTGAACAACATTTTACAACCAATAATAAAAAGGAATATTAAATCTCATACAATCTTTCATAGCCGATAAAGAAAAAAGTGTGCCATATCCTATTAATATATCATGCTCTCCAGGAAAGCATTGGTACCTTAGAACTGGGAATGGGCCTGACCCCCCCAAATCCAGCACTTCCCTGCATTTTGTGGGGTAGGAGTTTTAGGTTTGTAGATGTGTATTCCTACAGTTTTCAGTGAGACAACGAGAATCCTCTGTGCTTTGTCATGTATTTATAAGATGGGATAAATCGTCAGGATGTGTCTTAGGAGATTTCCACCATTACACACCTCAGAAACCTCATGAGAGGAGCTCGTCTCCCAGAGTTCTTGTCTTGCTGAGGTCAAAGTCTTGTAAGAACACGGCTATTCTAAAGAATTAAATGTGAACCTGATGTTAGCACTGATTTAATCTTGCTCATAAACTTCAAACTCGAGCCAAAACCTCTCTACATGCGGATAGCAGGAATGACAGCTTGATGGATCTGAAACTTTAAGCGTTGTGTACAATTGGGATTGCTAAGCAGGATGAGAGATATGTAGAACCTTGGATAGTCCTGTAAGGATATATAAGCCCTTCACAGGCTTGTCAGATGAAGAGCAAATATGGATTTATGTGTTAGGATGAAGGAAACGGGAACCTTCCTACCAGTGAAGGTTAGGAAACTTCTTACATTTTCTCCAATGAATTGCATGCCCGCATAAGCCAAGGGGGTTCAAAGTCGATGTTCTGCATGCCAGGAGCCATAGCCTTCAGAGAGCGAAAGTGGTTCTGGGAGATCCCTGAAAAAGAATGAGACCTTCAGGTAATAAAGGATATTTTTAGGGATTTTTTTTGTTTATTTGTTTTTACAGTTAAAGGAAATTGAACCAAAGCCCTAGCATGATTTCTCCTCATGGATTAGTCTGTGCTAATTATTGCTATTAATAGAACTGTGAGCACTCAAGGTCCCAAACGTGCAAAGACTTGTATAGATATTTTGCATGCCTATTGAATCCAGAACTGACAAACAACTGCCTGCAAAGTTAAAGGTACATGTCTTTGCAGGATTTGGGCATGAGAAGGGGTTTGGAATTATGGTTGTTTTAAGAGCCTAAACAAAACAAGGGCTGGTGGAAAACATAAAAGTAATTCTCTTCATTCAAACGCGATTCCTGATCAATTGCCATCATTGAGGCTCTCTAGCTAAGTCTCGTACAGGAGAAAGTAGTAAGGAATCACAAGTGAATGACAAAATCAATCAAAGGCCAGAAAGAAAAACAACCTCCTTGTTTATGATAAGTATCAGTTCTGTTTCCTCTGCGTTGGCTTCATCCAAAGCCCGCTGTAATCAATAATATCTTTCTCTTGACTTCAAAGCACTTTGGGTGAAAGCCTGTTGCTGCACATGGTTGTTTTCAACTGTGAGTCTCTGAGCACAGCTGTACTATACACCGAGCTGTAGTACAGCAGTCCTGGACCTCACGCCGTGCACGGTGTCCTGCAATAATCCTAGCCCAGGTCTGCGACCGGCGTAGCCGCATGGTCACAGCGTGCTGCCGAAGCTGTGTCGTTCTGCAGGAACATCTTCTCGTGCCATTCCCCTCGGTACCGCTTCTGGTTCAAAGGGAAAACACACAGTGAAGGGCATCTCGGGAAGCATCCAGACCACCAGCCTCTTAATAAGCTACAACTTAAGGGGGAGTTACTGTAAAGAAGTGGGCGCACCTGCATTACCGTGTGGTTTTGGCTAAACAGTCTAGCCAAGCTGGTTGGGAAGTGATTTGTTTTCTCTCTTCTCTTTTAAAAAGCTCCCTATCACCACTCCACTATGCACAAGCACACACAATTGGTCGTGACAGTGTTTTGACCCTACCGTGGAAAAGGCAAGGAAAAACTTGCTTAGTTTTGGTCGATACTTGGTTTTCAGTTTCTGCAAAAAAGAGACTCTTTAAAATCGGACGGCAAGGTTAAAATGTGAATAAAAATAGAAGCATTTTGCAAAAGGAAATGTAAACCTTTTTTGGAAAAAATTTCAACTGCGTTTCCTTGCAGTATTTTGCTTTAACTATTGGAAAGGGAGGCAGGCAACTGTGCACAGTGGTTCATCTGGCTGATTTTATATACGTACATGTGGAACAAATCTCTTGTTAGTCGCTGGTTAGGCTTGCAGAAAACACATGACTTTTAGGGAGCAAAAACTGGTGGGACAGACATTATGCCTATGCAGAGAATAAAGCTGTTGTCAAGCCTTCTAAGAATCAAAATTTTGGACTTTCTCCTAAACATTTAGGTGAAATACAAAACTGGGATGTTTAGGCTCTTACGCTGTAGATAGTCATCTTGTGTGTTTAATAACAAATAACTAGGCTGGGATTTCCGGTGAAGTCCAGGTCTGCTAGGTGCCCAGCCTCAATAAAAATTCCCTTTGAAAACTATGGGTGATAACGAGGGTCAAAGCAGGGCTGTATCTGTGGCCCTAATGACACCGCACAATGAAAGGTAGCCGCGATACATTGAAGTATTATCCAAAAGGAAAACTTCAGCAGCCAGCACCTTTGACGGAAGGATACATTATGAGCTTTACCCAGAAGCTTTGTAGGGAACCCCCAAAGCATGAACATGGTGTCTCGTACTTCATGCTACTTTGGGGTCCAATATTTGAGAGATTGGCTTTAAGCACAGAGGCCTCAGTTGTAGTCCCGTCCTGTTTTTCATCTGCTGGGACTGGGTGGAAAGTAAATACAAAGATTTCCAAAAGGGGTAGAGGACCTAACTCTCCAACTCAGTTTTTTTAAAATTCTTTCTCTAGAACTGAAAGCACTTCCCACAAAACTTTAAAAAATATTTTATGATAAATTCAAATGCTGCTCAGGCATAGTTAGCCTTTAAATACAACCCTCATGCCACGCTGTTATTTATGTAAGACCAGGCCATCCTGATTGAGAGAGTGATGGTATTAAGAATAAGAACAGTGACTTGTAAAGAATGTTGAGGCTGCATCACGGAGCTGTTCTTCTGAGACATAAATTTTCATTAAAAAAAATACAGTGCTTTCTTTGCAAGGAATTGTAGAGTGCTTTAAAAGGCTAATGACGTTATTGGTAGGTGATACATTTTGCAAATGGAAGACAAGGAAGAGAAAACATAATTTCCTCTAAATTTAGCTTAAATTCTATTACCTCTGTTATTGTCCCATAGGCCAATGGCACAGCTTTCCTAAAGCATCTGCTTCCTAGATTATATGGTACAGTTTGTTCTTTCAAAGCCTGGTATTGTTTCTATGGAGATCAGTGGAAATGCTTAGCTCTTCATGCCTACATAGGGATTATGAGTTAAAAAATAAGGGAGGAATGTGAAGTTAGGCATGTACATACATACTTAGGTACCAGTAACTTGGAATCCGCTGGTGGATCAGCAGCTGTGAAAATGTGCTCCATTTCAGGGAGGTGAGTGCCAGGCTCCTGTGTTTAGAAAGTCTTGACCAGGGTCTGCAAGTTATTTACTGATTAGTTGTATTTTATCTTGATTCCTGCCTCCTATTTCCTTCTAGTTCAGAGAACTCTTGCAATTAATCACAGCAACATTTTTAGATATCAGTGATGAGGATTGAGTGGTGCTGGGCCCTTACTGTAAAAAACTTTTCCCATGTTACTAGACAGATACCGTAAAAAGCAGGTTGGGATTAGGAAGCGGTGATATTCTCACATTGCAGAGAGGAGGCAGAGGTATAAATAGGTTACGTGACGTTTCATCAGGAGCCTCTGGCAGAACTGGAAAGTGAACTCGGACCCTATTTTCTTGTTTGAATGTCTGTAACCCCAGATCAGCTCTTCTACCTTCGTCTCCCTCGTGGATTTTATTAGCGTGTGGCTGGACCTTGGTGTCCCAGTCGCTCATGGTAATTATTCAGCAGTGTCTTGAAGGACTTGGGTGCTGGAAGTATTAGATCTATTCTACATAATTTATATAATTTACTCTTGAAAGTCAGAAGGGAAAAGGAACCCCTAAGTTTTGATTAGACACTAAATTCATTATTTCACATTAGAATTGCCTTCACCAGAGGACCAAGGATACTTATTTGATTCAGTAACGAGAGCTCCAAAGGGTACTAATTTAGTAAGACTATTGACTGTTCATTACTCTGATGTTGCTCAAATAGCTGAGAGCGTGTGTGGTGTTTAATGTGATCTTAAACATTACTATCTACGGTAAATCAGAAACAGGGCACAAGTGCTATAGCTGCTGTTTAATGATGTATGAAAAAGCTGCCTGGTAAAGTGCACCATTAAGAAAAGCTAAAACCAGTGCTGAACAAAGACCTGATGAAATATTGATACCTTTGCAGCCAGTACCATTTCTTCTTACTTGGAAAGTGACTGAAGTCTGGTTTTCTGAAAAATCACATTTAAACTTGAGCAAAGTAATGCAACCAGATGGATGGGAGCAAATTAGCTATTGCGGGGGGAGGGGGAAACCAAGATAAAATAATACAGTTAGTCTTTAATACATCAGCGTTTAGTTTATAATCAGGAAGACTTCCAGTTCTGCCATTATTCCCTTTCCATTGAAATACCGAACCTCCCCCCACCCCATCCCCAACTCTTTCCTCTTTCTTGGAGAAAGAATCCCATTAAAAAAAGAAAAAATAATTAGTAAGTCCTTTTAAAAAGATGAACTAAAGGATGTAAACTTCATCTCACCTTTAAAAAGTGTAAAAAGACTGATGTTTGGGGAAGCTCTCCCCAGTCGGATGCCATCGTTGCCAGATCTTCTCTCAGAGGTTCTTGGGAAAAGCGTCACTCCCTCTGCAGCGGACTTGTGTGTGCTTAGCAGGGAGGACGCTTCTCATCTCTGTGCATGCGTATCTGAGAGAATCGCTTTGTTCAGCACTGTCATAAACGCTGTTACTTAACTCCAAACCAGTAATGTGCATCCACATTTCCCAGTATTTTGACACAAAGCTAGTGTTTGTGCTTGTGGACCTGACCCCAGGAACGGTGGCTTCATTTCTTTTAAGCTAGGGGAAGCACCTCTTCAGCTTTTCTTGAACAAGGGCTCAAACCTCTGTGCAAATTAGGCTATTTTTATTTTACTTTCCACTTCTCTGTTTCGTTTTTCCCCCTTCCACAAAGCTCATGCTTTTGTGTACCTGGGGCTGGGGTAGGTCAGCACTGTTGCCCTCTTTAGCTGCTTCGAGGGTCTTGTGTACAGGGATATGATGGAAGTTTTTAAAAGACAGGGTCCTGGCATAATTGTGGAAGCCGACAGGGGTTGCAGTACCTGTGCTTAGTGGTTAGAGCATCTCTCTCACACCAACACCATCTGTAGTTTGTGTTGGGGAAGACCTGAGGTTTCTCCTGTCCGACTGCTGCGTGTGGGCTTTGCTGGTCCCATAGAGCCCTGTGGCTCGCTCAGTCTAGAAAGAAAGAAATACAAAACCAAGAAGGCACCCAGAAATGGTCAAAGCAGGGAGTTTAAAAAAACAAGACCAAAAGGAAGTGCTTTTTCACACAGCACATAATGAAATTGTGCTACTCATCGACACAGGATGCTGAGGAGACCTGAAGAATAAATTGATTCAAAATAAATAAAATAATGGGATTAGGCAATTTTATTAGGAGAGGTCCATTGGTGATTATTAATGAAGTAGGCGGAACCTCCAGGTCAGAAAATCCTGGAGCCATTGATTTTAGGAAGCAGGACACTGTAACGAGGAAAGGATCGTGCTTCCCTGGCCCCATTTTTTCCCTGGGTTTCTATTACTGAGGCAGCTGCCAGGTGGAGGGACCCCAGGCTGAAGCAGAGCAGCCTTTCTGCTGGAAATGGCCTGAAACGATGAGCTTGATTCAGTCCAGCTGAAACCCACAGGTCTCTCTGCTCTGAGAGGGAGGTTGCCATCTGCACAGAGGAGAAGACAGGAGGTCCTATTTCAGGATTTGGCGTATATCTGCAGAGAGCCTTTGCTCTCAGCAGAGTCGCTGTGGTCGCTACAAACTACTTAGACTGGGGGAATAAAGGCCGGGCACATGGTTATTAATGTGCAGCGTGGGCGCCCTCCACTCTGTTGCTGCAAGAGGCCTTGTATAGATCTGCCTACTGCAATATACACGATAAATGTACACATGCACATATATATGCTGACTCTGGGAGGTGAGCAAAAAGAAAGAAGCATCAAGAATCATGTTCTCAATCTGTGCTCCAGCAGCATTTCCAGTTATTTGGGGCTGTGGCATAACATTTTCACAAGTGGGTATTTTAAAACTAAGTAATAAAAGGGATTTCGGAGATAATTGATGTAGATCTGTGGTATTGTGCAAGAAAGTGCCCTGAAGAAAGACCCTGAGACAGGCGGCTCATTCAGGTTGTAATTAACTCACAAAGAGCAGGTGAGGGGAGGGACAAGCCTCCAGCCTTTTCACTCTTCTCCTTAAACAAAGACGACCTTTACAAATATGTATGTATTAGAGCCTTTGGTCTGCAAATTTCTCTCTCACTCACACCGTCATAAAAGATTCAGAGGGCTGTATCTTTTTGATTACTAATTTATGCTGTTTACAGACTGGGTAAGGGGAAAAGAAGAAAAGCTCTAAAAACTCTAGGAGCTGTGCTTTGCTATTAGGAGAAACCAGCATTCGTCAGACAATGTTGTTCAGCCTGATACGGGATTTTGCTTAGCTGGAGAGGAAGGACCAGCCTGAAAGCAGGATGTTCTCTGTTGAGGTAGGGGCCAGTTCAGCAAAGCGGGTTCTCGGGAAACACACAGGAGGCAGGAGTGGTAACGATGCTGAGTTTAGGGAATACGCACTGAACAAGACTCACTGTGAGGATGAGTCTGTGGCCAGGGCTCATGGTTTCACCCCGAATTTGGGCAAGTCTTGCGTTCTTAGCTTCAGCCACCTTCTTCCCCTGTCCTTCCTTGGACCAGCCGGAGGGTGGCCAGGCGCAAAATGCTCCCCTTTCCCCAAATACACTAGAGCCATGATGGCCCACTTGTATTTCGGAGATGTCAGGAAGTGTTTTGTCCACTTCAGGTGTGTGTTTGCCAGTGCCTGGAACCAGGGTAGCGTTCTGCTCTTGCCCTGCTGTGAGGCTGCAGGTACAGTACCACTCTCATCATCTGCTCTGCGCTGCTGTAATCCCTGATTTTCATTTTTCAATACCAAGCCCCAGTTTTCATCAGTGGGAGTCAAGGTGTGCAAGGTGTCCAAGCCCTTCACGAGACCCGTCTGGGACCTCTGCAGCTTCATTTCTTTCCTTATTGCTCTTTTTCCTTTCCATTAGCCAAGGAGAAACCTGACTTTCTTCCTCTACAGCAGTGCAGTCAGCATGTTGAAGGTCTACACGTTATAATCCGGTTGCATCTTTTTCCTGGATTTCTTGAACTCATTTGTTCATCTAAATATGTGAGCAAAGCTTTTCCTCCTTTGCCTTGAATGGATCCAGACACCCTTAAATTAAAATAAAAAATGGCATTGGGGTGCTGTCACTACTTGAGAAAAGCCAGAGGAATCAAATTAAGGCCATCACCATCCCTAATTCACACATTTGTGGGAAGGAAAATTGAAAGTTCAGCACCATGACTGAAAGATGGAGTCCCAGTTTGTCATCTTCTTTTCTTAAAAAATACATCTTAGTGATTTGATAGATCCCAGGGATCCCTGCCTCTGAAACAAAGAAACGGGAGATGCTCTTTTGCTGGTGATGTAAAATAGAAGCCACAGCAAGCCACTTGAGGATGCATCTTCCATTGGGCACGTAAATAGTTGCACTGAGATGAGTTGCTTAAGGTTAAGCATGAATGCTGGCTAAACTGGGGCTCAGACAAAGCATTACAGGGAAGATGTTTCCATGAGAACACGAAAGAATGAATAAAATCAGGGTCATACTTTAAAATATTGGTGGCCATGTGACAAACGTAATTTAGGGTGCAGAATACACATTTCTGTTAGCATGTGAGTGGGCTCAGCTATTCTTTGTGTCTGTAGTGTTTTGTTCACTAGTACACACACAGTCTGCAGATGCTTTGCTTTTAAAATGTATCCCCGGATCTCTTCTCTTTAACCTGCAAGGAGTTTTGTCTCATGACTACCGGACTAAACCAGCTTCATCGACAATTCACTTTTCTTTTTGAAAATCAAAAGAGCTGAGGGAAACATTTTATTAAAAGGAAAGGCTGGCTTTGACATCTGTAGAAGGAGGACGAGAGTAGCTGTCGTAAGTCGATCTTGTATTTTCTTTTCTAAAAGTTTAACGGGACTCAATGGTCAGGCCTGAAAATTTGCAACGCGCCTCCAAAACGTGCGAATGCCCAGACACCCGCACGCACACGTGCACGCACAAA
This sequence comes from Phoenicopterus ruber ruber, assembly GCA_009819775.1. Classification (NCBI taxonomy): domain Eukaryota; kingdom Metazoa; phylum Chordata; class Aves; order Phoenicopteriformes; family Phoenicopteridae; genus Phoenicopterus; species Phoenicopterus ruber. Next base: position 9,835,994 of record CM020217.1, read on the forward strand.
AATCCGCCCGTAACGCCAACACATGCTTCTCTAGTTCAGAATAACCTCCTTCCCTGAAGGGCCACGTGCATAAAGTGCCAGTACATAACGGCTCATGTAACTGAATTTTAAACTCCTGAAAATAGCAGCTTAGATTGGAAGTGCTGACATAGGCTTAGTGACAGCAGTGCCAATTTAACAGTTGTATGCACTATGGAGTGTTCTTGCAACATTCCTCATTTGAAAGACAATCTGTGCGTGGTATAGACTAGTATGGTTTAAAAAAAAAAAAGAAATAGAGGGGGAAAAAAAAAACCCAACTGTGGTCTTGGCTGACAAACTCTTGTCAACCAATGCAATCTGTGCTCCTGATGTTTACTGCTTGAAGCTAAATAGGATATTTAGCCAAATTTCAATTCCTGCTACAAATAAAGCTCAATTTGTGTGTGTGTGTGTGTGAGAGAGAGAGATGATTGCTCATTTAAATGACAACTTTATATATGATAATTACAGTCATTAATGAAGACACACTTACTTTACCATAGATTATGAGGATAAAAGAAGATCGCCCAAGAATCACGTTCTGGTATAGACTAGAGTCAATAAGAAAATTAGTCCAAATACTATCCGGAAAATTGTTCTTAAATAATGCCCTAAAGGTTAAAGGAACAATGGGTGTAAATGCAATGGAAGACATTTCAAAAACACACTAGAGGTCACTGTTGCTACTTGAGCAAAAGCTGCTTCTGCTTCCTTTTAGTTTAAGACACTGAAGATCAAACATTTCAGCAGGAAAAAAAGTACTTCTGTTTCTATATATTTCAAAGCATGTACAGTTTGATATCCTGAAAAAATAAACAATATATTGATATGGAACGGATGGTCGTGCTACGATTGTGGAAATGGGATGTACTGTATGTATGAAGAACTTGGAGTCATAGGACAATACAGTTCTATTTTGTGCAGCATCTTTCATACGAATGGCATCCCCAAACACTTTATAGCTTGTAGCATTAAATAATATAGCTTTAAATTACAGAGATAAATAATCAGTGGGAGAGGAATTAAATGTTATGGGCAAGGGACAAAAGAAATGTTAGATATCTGAAAGCTGTGCGAAGGCATAAATTGCAAATCAGAGCCAAAGATAAATGAGGAAACCAAACAATTAAGTCTTGTAATGCAGGAGAAAATACCTCAGTCTTTCCAAATTATTCATGAGCTGGGTATTAAAAGGGAAGCAGTCGTTTTATATCATAAATACAGTCCTATGCCTAAATGTATTTATAAATATATATATGTGTGTGCGTGTAATGTGTGTGCCTGTGTGTGTATATACATTTATATCCAAAGAAGAAATCCCTCTGAATGCCCAAGGGTGTAGACACTCACTATAAATGCAGGACTAGACCATGGTATGTTACATTTGTTACCACCTTCAGCAATTAGAAGGGGCTGGATTTAGAGGAACGTTTTTACTCATTGAGATGGAGAATAAAATCATACACTTCATAGAATAGGAGTATTACCACCATGGACTTCAGAAGCAGACGGTGAAACATTCCTGCAGAATGCAGTTCTCTTCTCCGAGATCTTGGTTGCCTCTTGAATGCCATTAAATTTCATCAGAATCGGTTTCTCTAACAGCTCAAGGAGTTAAGCTACCAGTGTAAATAATAACGAGTAGTGCAAGTGAGTGAGGAGGCAGGTAGAGGGAATATTTTTGAAGAACCATCATTGTGTGTTCAGTCTTCAAGCTCTAATTATCACCTTATCTTTCAGAGCTGCCGCTGAATTGGATATGGGTTTAGGGGATTGTCCAGGGACAATTGCTGTATCTAATGAGTCCCTTACCTGCTAATGTCATTGGGATCAGAATTTCCATCTCCACGGGAACAGTGTAAGAGCTTGAGACACTTTTCCAGCTTTCTCTGAGGTAGTGTTTTTGAAACCCTGTGGATTTTACTTCCATGGATCCGTTGCCCCTGCTAGCAAGGAACTCAAGGATTATTATCTCATACCTGCAAATTCTATAATTTTTAGTGGTAAGGCATATCTTTTGCAAGTTATCTGTCATCTTATTGTCCCTTTTGTCTGTATGCCTGGGATTTTCGGTTCTCTGGCAGCTCGCTCAGCTGCTACACTGGCTGGCTGCAGGATGTCTGGACAGTTGGCCGCTGCTACGAGCACACAGATCGTCTCTGTATCTCCTGTCTGTTGGTGGCCTGGCATCACTCGGTTCTAGGGTCTTCAAACGTTGGCAGCTCAGGATCATCCCCAAAATACAACACTGAATTACAGAACTGAGAAAGTAGCAGCAAGAATTTATATACGTAAATTCTGTATGTATACAATATCAATTTATAGATTTAATACAAGTCAGGGCTATGTTAAAGCCTTAGGCTGTTCTGTCTTTTTTTTCCCAGAGTTGTAATATTTTTTTTTTTTTGCTGAGCCAGTTTCTACTTAGAGCATTAGGCATGGCCCTACCTTTTCATGTGACTCCACCCAGACCTGCAATGTGTTATATTTAGACATCTAAAGCATTCCCTGGTACCAAAGCAGCTTTATTATTACAAAGTGGAAGTTTCTTTGGATAAGGATACGTTAGCAGCTGCTGAGGGACAACACGGTCAGTTTTCTGCAATGGTATTTGTGTGTCTGTAATTTTCCCTTTGGCCATCTTTGAACTGAGAAATGCTCTTCATTCTAGACAAAGCAATGCTAATGAGTGAAGCTGCGGTAGAAAACTGGGGAAGTCACCCGAAACAGTATGTACGAGCTGGGACATTCAATCTTGGATGCCCAGTCCGAGGCACCTTAGAGAGATCTCGCTTTGAGAGAGCTGTCCAAGCATTTTGTGGAAACCCATCTCCTGTAGCTCCTTGTGGCTGTGAACTTACATTGCATGTGGCCTGAGAGCAGGGTACGAGGGGAGGAGGGGATAAATAACTTACAAAGACTGGCAGAAAAGTTCAGTTGTCTGCCCCTGGTATGCCCATTCATGTCATTTTTGCATTGGTCTTTGTGTTAACACCTGGTCTTCAGTCCTTTTATTTGGTCTTTACTTGAACAAACCTCTTCTCGTCAAAGCCAGTAAAGAAGAGAGGATCACTAGGGATGACAAAACCTGTTGCAAGAGGAGTCCTTCCTAGTTTAGGGTAAGAGTGAGGGATTCTGTGGAGTAAGAAAGGCTCAGCGGAAGGTCTCACCCTTTCTCTTTAGGAGAAAACACAGGCCAAAGGATAAGATGCTTTGCCATTAGCTCTCATGCCTAGTTTATCTTCTCCAGGTTTAGCAGCAAAGTCCTGTCCCTCCTTCCTTTCAAGCCCCCCTTCAAATTCCATTCCTACCATGCAGCCTTTGGCGAATCTTATAACCAGAGACAGAAAATCCTATGTGCTCTTTCCCTTCTGTCATTCATCTTGCATCTCTCTATATCAACTGTGGACATTTGCTATGCAGACACCTTCTCCTCTTATGTGTCAAAACCAAGACCAAGATGATGTGGTTGCCAGTGAATTACACCGTATGGCCCAGCAGCTTGGCTTGGGAATCAGCTCGTGAGTGAGCTGGTGAATTCCCAGCCCTGCCACCAAGCTGGGCAGGTAATTTCCTCTTTCTGTTTTCCCTCTCATCTTATTTTTGTACTGTAAATTCTTTAGAACACGGAATATCTGTTGCTCTGTGAATACACAGCACCTAGTCTAATAGCTGCTAGACATTACTGCAGTGCATTTTAGAAATAACTGGAAGATGATTTAGCATTTTTAAGGACTACAGTAATTATTTCCTTGCCAGCCTTTTTTTCCCTGATTTTTTTCCCTTTGTCTATTCAGTGATCGCTTTCTCTGCATAAGAGCAGAATCTGACTTTCTTTATGAAGCACACAATGAAAATGTGAAAACTCTAGGTACTGCCTCAATATTATTGAGAAACAATAAAAACATGCCTTAGTATCTAGCGATCACTGCATGTGTGAGAGAGAGGCAGGAAATAAAAGAATCATGTTGCATGCCCTTACTGAACAAATATTAGCTCTTCAGGGTACTGTATTATCACAAAGCACTTAAGAAACCAAAATTATTGTAAGTCTGAACCAAACTTGCTCAGTTTTTTCCCTGTCACACAGGCTCAGCTGCTAATGTTATTTTAATCAAAGATTTGATCAACAATATTAGGCAGATAGTTAGCAGTGAAAATTAACACATACGCTTCTCGCTAGGGAGGAGATTATTATTTTTAAATCTGCATTTAGTTTCCCACTACCTAGAGTGATTTCTTTGTAGATAAGCACAGCGGCCAAAATGTAATGTGCGGTATCTCAGAGTCAGTAGAAGTAGTCCCAGTACCAAAAAACTTGCTTCCTCAGAGTAGAGGTTTGAGGTTTTTGAAAGAAAACAATTCATATCAGTTTTAGTGTAAGGAAGCAAAGGAGCTTTCCGCTTCACAGCTTCAGGTCTTGCGTGAAGGCTACTGGACGAAGGCTGTTTCTCTTGCAGTTGGATTCATAGAGTAAATCATATTATTAGCCTTTTAATTAAACCTAGGTAGTGGAAAATTAGAACAGCCACTTTAGGGATAAGAAACATTTGCTCCATTGGCCCTATTTTCCTCTCACAGCAGGGTAACTCAAGCAAATATTCCTGTTTCCTGGGAGCGTCAGGGAGACAAGAAGTCCAGGCGGGCCCAGGGTCTGCTGCGCAGAAGCTAGCCCAGGTACTGGAGGCAGCCCTTTTCCGTTCCTGCCTCTTGTTTCTCCTTTCCCAGCTGACTCGGGCAGACGGCGTAGCCGAACTGCGAAGAGCGGCTGCCTGTCCCTCTTGGGAAGAGCTTCCACCGCCCCGTGCCACAGCCTGGGCCAAGCAAGCGAGCTCTGGAGCGGGATATGGGATTTCAGTTCCTCTGAATGGCTGGGGGAGAAGCCTTAAATCAGCGCAGTGCATTCACATCCAAGTAGGTAGCGTGGTCCAGAATCCACATAACAGAGCTGAAACATGATGGCACAAGACATTTAACTGATGTCAAATTTAAATCCCTATTAAAAAGAAGTGTTCTCTAGTCTGCACCAGGCCATCCATTCTGGTAATCTCATTCCATATTTCTTTTATTGTTGAAAGAAGACGTAGATTAATGATGGAATGAATCCCAGTAGAAGGAACGTGCTCCTTATAAGGCAGGCTTGGGGGAGAGATGGTGGAAATCGTAACATAGGACGACTTTGTTGGCAGAGAAAGTTGCATTTGTACCATTTATGTTTGAAAATCCTTCACCCAGGTCAGCATAGTTCAGCCAAATTAACTCCATCTGGATAGATGGAGCTGAGGATTACCTGTCAGAAAAAGACCTAGAATGGCATATTGTAACTTAGTGCCACATTTTAAAAGCCTCTTAGTGACTGTGGCGGATCCGTTCAGACAAGGGGGGTGGATGGGAGAGGTACAGCGAGGACTCCTCGCGCTGAAGCACACCAGCAAGGGGATGAAAAGGTCTGAACAACGCCTCTTTGTTCAGCCCTCTCTCCCGGCTAGTCCGCCCCGACTTGTTGTTGCCTTTCAGAGAAATATGGTCGTGGTTCTTGATGGTCTTGAATTAATACACAGTCTTGCTAGACAAGTGAATGTTTGCTATTTGCACCGCTGTCAACACGTGAAGTTTAGTGAGATTCCTGTGATGATTTCTAAAGCCTCGGGCTCTGGAATCACATGAATATAGACTCATCCCTAGCTTCTTGTAAAAAAAAAACAAACAAAAAAAACCCCAACCCAAAAAAAACCCCCCAACCATAAACAAAAGCTTTGATCTTTAGGAGCGTAGAAGAAAAGGACAAAAGTGCGGTGCCAATTTGCCTGGTAAAAACAATGCATGGCAAATGAAAATAAACAATGTATTTATAACAATCCCACAATCTTAAGGCTCGTCTCGTGATGGAGAGAAGAGGCTGGTGTGGTCTTTTGAGAGGTTCGAAGCACGATAAAGCCGCATCGTGCTGTAGGGAGGCTTGTGGTAGCTAAATTTCTACTGGTCCAGTCACCTGTGGGTATTTAAGCTCCAGTTAATGTGTAGGACCGCGGGTGTCCACACAACCTGCATCAGCTGGCAGATCTCACAAAACAGGCATTCCCCTACCACTCATGGGCAAAGCCTGGGCTTGTTCAAGGGCACCCAAAACATCAGCAGAGAAAGGAGGTAGCGCTTCCCGCTTCAATTACCCCGCTGTTAGAGCAGTTACCTGGGAGGTGAGAGATCCCCCTCCCTCTACCTGGGGATATCTGTGCTCCCGTCTCCTTTCTGTCCTGTAACTGCTGTCACGGGCAGGTGACCACGTACTCTTGGGTACAAGGCTGCGGTATCAAAGCTGGTGGAGATGCAAAGATTTGTTAAATATTCATTGGTCTGCGGAGAGAGGCAATATGACTGTAATCCAGAGGGGAGGAAGGGCACATACTCTGGTCCATCTTCAGATCTTGGGAGCAAACTCAAAAGTTCTCTTTTTAAGTAAAGACTTCTTTAGCTACTGGAGTCCTACTAGCCATAAGAAACGTATGAGAGTGACTGTGAACGGACCACGTCCTCCTAAGGTACCTGGTAGCCTGGTATTAAAGGCATTCCCAAGTCAATATGTGTTTAAGATTGGTAAAGAAAGACTTAAACCATGGGGTATATGTCCCCAGAGTGTGACATGCAGGGTGGACAGGAAGGGGAAGGACATGATCGTGTCCTTGTCTTTTTTTTTTTTTTTCGTACAGGTTGTGTAATGTAGCTTTTTTTTAATGTATTTTTTTCTCTTCCCTTTTTTTTTTTTGACCCCCAAATGGAGACGTTACAATAATGCTCTGGGTCAGAAGAAACCTTCTGTTACCCCTATAGGAAAATGTTTTGGATTTTTCATGGAGGAAGAGGAAGAAGGAAAAATACTTTGTATCAATCCAAACAGATTTTATTTTTCTATTTCAGCCGCTGAAGTGGGTAAAAAAAAAAAATCAATGATTAGTACAGCCCTAATCTGGAGATGTATATTTTAGGGATCGCATTATGCTGAATATGTGCATTACATACGCAAAGTAAAAATCCATGCCATTATTGTGCCTGTTCAGTAGCCACTTTTCAAATTGAAATATCTCAGCAATTTTAAATGACGTTTTTATTTTTGCAAAGACGCTAAAAGCAATTAGAGGGCAATATTGACTGTTCACTTGCCAAATTCCACTGTTCCAATGAAAGCTGCTTTTGAGTTACTGTACACAAGTGCAAAAAGCATCCCAAATCATTTTACATACATTACAAGCAAAACCAAAAAGAAATCACCATTTAAAAGAAAAGAAAAAGCCGTTTATAAAAGAAATGCTTGCTCCCAAGTTGAAACCATGTGTCAGCCTAGAGCAATCTGTTAAATTTGAGTTATGAACCCCTGGAAAAAAATAGTTGTTTGCAGTGCAGATGCTGAGCCTCACAATTAAAGCAGAGGCATGGTGAGAAGAGGTCTCGTGCTGATGTTCTGCATAGAGAAAGTTCTCTAAATGCCTTCGGTGGGAGAGGTGATAAATTTTGTGTCTTCTCTGTCAGTAACATTTGTTATTTACCTGTTTTAGCTGTCTCTTTCTTAATAAAAAAGGAAAAATATGAAACGCTTGCGTATGACCGTATACAAATGACCAGGATGGATTGTCTGTAATTTTAAAAAGTCATGATCAACCCATCTTTCCAGAATTCAAGGCTACCTCCAGTTCACCTGAAGGGCTATTAATTTCTCCTCAGCGTGAATTTATGCAGCAGGATCATTCTTAGAGAGTTGAGTAAAGGCATAGATAAGTCATCTCAAAACTTTTCTGAGAAGCTAAAACACAAGATGTTGTTTGTATCCAGGGAAAACTATCAGGATCCCATTGTGAGGATTCTTTCAGCTGGATGGAGGTTGGTGGTTGGTAGGTTATCCAGGCTGACCTGGCAGGAGATTGCAGCAGATACCATCGTCCCGTGGGGATTTGTTCTCCACCCACACTTTGTCCGTGCGGTGTAAAGGGCTGGTGCCTTTGGGATCAAATTCTCGGGGTATATGGTTGTGTTAAAATGAGTTGAGTTACGCTGTTGGGGTGAATCGTAGGCTTTACTCCGCTATCTGCCATTAATTTATCTGTGGGCTATGAGCCAACATCTGTCTTCTCTGCCTCAGGGCTTGATTCTCATTAATACTGAGGCCTCTTTACACCTCCTTGGCAGTGAAAAATGACCTTGCAGCAGAATTTTATTTACACCCGTTTCGTGGCCCCCTTTTCACTTCTGACACACTTTTCTGCCTTTTCAACGTGTTGCCCTGAAGAACTCGCGAGTGTTTTGCTCTTGGACCTGTGTTTTCGTTACTGTGTTGTCTGTCCTCATGCATGGAAAACAGAGATTTTATCTGCCAGAAATGAATGAGGTTTTATCGTAATGGTCCAAGCAAATGTCATGATTCAGAGTGTAAGAGGATCAACAGCATGGATGAGTTGCACAATAAGTCTGTGTAAACAGAAGCTGGGACGTGAGGAGGCGGAATGGCTTGCTTTCCTTTCAAGAAAAATGTTATCCTAGAAACAAACCAGGGTTAAATTTTCTGAATTGGGGAAGATTCCCCTTATTTTACGAGGCTGAGTAGTATAAATAGAAGTTTCTCCGCTCTTCTCTGTCTCCCCCCACCCCTTAGGGGAGCTGGGTTTTTTCCTGGGACATCCCAAACAGAAATTGCTATATCCCTGATATTTTCTGGTGTCTGCGAAAACAATTTTCTCCTTCATTTCAAAATAACAATTGAGTGCCACACCATGTGCCTTTGAGATATGAGACAGGGTAACCCTGTTAAGAATTCAACCACAGCCGTGCAGAAAAGGAAAGGGGGTTATTTGAGTGGAGTGACACAAGGGCGACGGTTAGTAGGCTGCACTGAGCCATTGTTCATGGGAACATAGTCTTTATTTATAAATTATAAGTAAAGATCTGCTAACTGCCCAACTGAGGACACTTACTCGTCTGCGCACTTCAGTCCAAGTGCAATAAATACAGATCAAATGTTCACCATCCATATAATAACAAGGATCTGATCCAAAGCACATTTTTATTTCTACAGGGTTACCTTGGATCATGTTGTGTTTTGTTGCGTTATATATGGATGCGTCGTTATTTAAAGGAAAATAAGGGACAGAGCTGAAAACAATTGTAATTGCCAGTTGGAACTCTTGAGGCAACTGGAGACACTGTCTGAAAAGTAGCACCTTAGCCAATATCTATTAATACATTTTTTCGCACAATTTACAGTGCCATTTATTTTACATCATTTTATACTGTTTTCAGTTAGCTCTTAAAGTTTTGAAACAATTAAAATGGAAAATTTAAAAAAAGCCTACTGTCGGGGATGCAAAGTAATACCCAAAGCTTCTACTGACTTCAGTGGAAATTGTAGGTGCTCTTTGGCTCTGGGAACGCAGCATTTATATTTTGCTAGGTAATCATAAAGAAACAGATCGCATAGAGCTTTGTGCCAGATTCCCCATTATGCTACAGGAATGTACTGATTGCGAAACGAAGAGCTCAGAAACCAAGAAGTGACGCGATGAGTGTGGCAGGCCTGACCTTTACACCTCTCCCTTCCACGTACGCATTTTGATTTGATCTTTTATTACCTAACCATATACTGCTTTCACGCAGAATCCCTGCTTAATTGAGAGCACCAGATGGATGATGTACAGCCAAAAAAGCAGTTTGTTTTGCATGCTTGTCATTGAGCACAGCTTTAATTTATTACATATCCTTCATCCTGGTGTAAAATAAGTTTTGGCTTTTTTTTTTTTTTTTTTTTTTTTTTTTTTTTTTTTTTTTTTTTGTTTTTGTTTTTAAATAGACTTCCCCATGGTGCCCATTTTTGCAGGATCTGAGCGTATCACAACCATTAAAGGTTTTACCTTCAGAAGTAGCCCTGGGAGTACGTTTGTCCCAAATTCACATGCATGGATTTAGGCACTTAATTTTTAAGCACAAGAATCTCCTCTGGCTAGCACATATTCAGCACAGGAAAGTAGATGCCTCTGGAGAGCAAGTCAATAATTAAGGGTGTAAGTGGAGTCCTTGGCATGTGCTGGTGGAGGCATCTGTCTCTCCCCCGTTATCCTGGGGTTGTAAGGGACATTTGGGGACAAGAATACACCAGGGTCACAAAGAACCAAAATACCTAAGAGTCGGCTAAGACATTTTCTCAGGGAACTAGCTAGGCTAGTAGCAAATATTACTATCCCAAGCTGTTCTTCATCACTCATGTCCTGGAGATTATTGTACTCGGGAGCTCCATCAGCAGCAGAGAGGCAGTGTGTGCTCCCTGCTCTGCCTCGGCGCCAAGCCAGCAGGTTAGCTCTAACTGCCTTCCTTGCTGGTCTGCCTCAAAGCTTCGAACCACATCGAAGGCAACCCATGTCCTGTTGAATGGCAAAACTCCGGGACAGTACTTCACTGCACCCACAAGTTGAGCTTTTTCTTGCTGGACGTACCTTTCTCTGTCCTTACAAGCCACACTGCAGCATCCCCAGGCTACACATAACAAGGCAGAAACAGAGATCCTCCCAATACTATTTAACGTACTGACTCTCCTGTTTCATCTCTTTCCTGCCTGAAAACTGACAAAGCAGGATCATGCAGGACTTAAAAAGAAGAAAAAGAGATCTGTAGACTTGTAACTTCTCCACTCTTGGGACACGAGTAAAGTTTCTCTAGAGGTTTTATTATGGATGGGATGTGTGTCATGTCATTTCAGATGGCAGTGAAGTAGATGCCTATGTCTAAGCCAGTCGTTTGAATGTTTCATCTGGTCAGTGGTGGGAAACGGGCACTTGGAGCTCACGACTGATTTGACCTGTTGTAGATGCCTACCATAGCAGGAGATGATTCACAACCTGGGAGTACTTATTTCTGTCCACCGGCTATAGAGAGCACCCTGGTGACTCGCTCAGAGCTGGCTGCCTGCACTTGAACGTCTACAATTGGGGTGGACTCCTGTTCTTCCCGACTTTGGGGTGCATCTGTCATATTTTGGGGCCCCTGCTCAACAGAGCACCAGAGCACATGCTTTACTTTAAAGTGCTGCTTCCAGGCTTTGCTGCGGGGAGGTGGCATTGACCACCCGCCTGAGTGCCAGGCTGAAGTAGCTCCTTAGTGTGCTTTTTACGGGATATTTACAAAGAATAGCAAAAAATATTCCACTACCTCCAGCTGTGTGCTAGACAGAAGAAAATTCAGTGCAGATCCATTCGGCTGGATCAAAATTACAAAAACAGGAATAAAAAATGGGTGCCTAAAGTTAGCTTTTTAAAGCCCTGTTTAAACTCATGCATCCAAGTCCTCATTTCCAAAGCAGGGAGTAGCTGTTTCTGTTACAGTTGCTGCATTTTTCATGTATCTTTGTCAAGTTTTAAAAATCCTTTTTGCGTCGTTGAATTTAAGTATATTACAGAAAGGTACTTTTTGCAGCTTTAGGGGAATTTCTTGGAAAACCTCTGTACTGTCATCTATTACCATCAGTGATGGCACACGTAAGAAAAGGTACACAGAGAAGAAGGGTGTTTTCCTTACAAAGACCATCACAGATTTTTTAAATGAGGTAGAAAGGAAGACTTTTCATGCTGTCTTTAGTTAAACTGGACAATGTATTTGTTTTTCCTGGAACAAATCTTCCACGTTTCACCTAGAAAGGGGGAAAAGTCTTAGCTTTAGCTTCTGTATAAATATTTGCACAATGTTAATTCTCCAGTTTGCATGTGATCATCTTTAATTGCTTTAAATAATCATAATAAAGAAAAGAACCACTGAATTTTTTACAAGAAAGACTGCATGCAATTACGTACGGAGTTTGAAGTAGTGGCTTAAATGTACGAAGTTAGTTGAAATACGGAAGGAATGGATTTGGCTCAGCAAGTTTGAGATGAAACAGAGCTGTTTCTGGAAAGCCATTACAAGTGTCAGTCTGGAAGCTGGCTATCTCTGCACCTGCTAAAGAACTGCATTAACACCAGTTTCCACTGCACGATCTTTTGACTAAGAGTAGGAACAGCGCAAATTTGGGTTTCAGAAGACCCTACGGATGGCAAAGTAGGAGAGGGTGAAGCTACACTGACTTCAAGAAGGTAAAAAAGGGTAGAGCAGCTGACAAAGGGTCCACTGTATGTTCACAGGGTTTTGAAAGCTGGGCTGATGTGAAAATTAAGGTCATGGACTGATGTGACAATTAAGATTGTCTCCTTGAAACCTCTGGCAGCTGCCCTGACAGTCCCGGTTGCCCACCTGCTTTCAGACTTTGCTCCAGCACCTGCCCAAGAGAGGTGCATTCCCAGAGAGGGCTCTGTGAGAAGGCACTGAAAACTTGACAAACTGAGCTAGAAAAGCAAAAGCAAGATCTGATAAAGGAAAAAAAGCTGTTGCACATTGTGCACTTCTTCAGCAGCTGAGTGTACAGAGCAGTTGTATCAACCCATTAAGTGACACCCTTACTTGCATAGATGAGATGTTATACCTGGTTTTTACCCTGCTTATTTCTTACTCTTCTCCCTTAAGGCTAAGTTAAGACTGTTTAGTTGCATGGAATAGGTGGTTATGAGTGTTTTCTAGGCTGCGACTCTTTACTTTCACAGAATAGCATTTTGATTCAGGGGTGGCCCTTCGGATTTCTTGGTACTCTTTAAAAAGTCAAGAGCTGCTCAGGGTGAGTATCATCGCTTTCTGCTGCTCCTGTACTGACATCCACACAAATACCAAAGGGAAGGTGTCCGAGCCTAAGCCCTCGATATGAAGGGGGCTCTGAATTTTAGAAGCATCCCCCACCCTAACCATGAGCCGTCTTGAAAACCTGTGCCTGAGCAGCTCCAGACTTTCTGGGGTTTGAAAACTAACTTCAGATCTGATATTTGGCCCAGCTTCTTAATGAAAATGGAAAATTGCATTTTGAGCCTCAGCCTTCCTGAGGAATAGCCTGTGCCAAACCCAATGAGCTTGAGATAAAAACAAGGATTTGCAGGACGCTGTGTCCCATCTCAGGCAGAGGTCAGTGGGAGTTTTGAGCAAAGTGGGACTGGCCCCTCTAGCTGGAAACTTCTTTATTTGCCTCCGAGCTCCACGGCCGCTGGGGTTTGAGACCTACGCAGGTGTGCGGCAGGGAGTGAGCCATTTGTTTTGCTCAGAAGAGGATATTTGTGATGAGGGAAATCACGGATTTTATGTGCTCGCATTTTTTCTTTCCTTCTTAGGCAAAAAGGGAACCTTTAGAATGCCAAAATCTTGTCTTAATATTTCACGGAAGTAAGTATTTTGTAAACGCACGTTGCAAATGGCACTATAAATTCTCCACTATGGAAAATTGCTATCTGGTTTGAAACTAGGCAGGATAAATAGAACTATAAAAGGTTACCTGGAGTAAACAGATAGGGTTTCCAAAATGTACCACATGAGATAGATTGGAGCTCATAGTAATCTGTTTTCCATGCTTAACATACGCTCAGCATCAGCTGAACTCTGTAACTGAGCTGCCATCTGTATCAATCCCGTTCCTAGATGTCACGGCCCTGTTAATGAAATCTGGAAGTGGAATTGTAAATGGATTCAGTGAATGGTAGATGTCAGCCATTGCGTGATGGGCAATCATCAATCATCCACTGTCAGTTATTTCTGTCTCAGTGAGTAAGCCTTTATTTAAAGCATAAAGTAAGAATGTTGCCAGACCACAGGAACAAGCCCTGAGCTGTTTGCAGGTGCTGCTATTCACAGCTGCCAATTAAACCCCTGACATTTCCATAATGGCCAAGAGGCAAAGCATATGCACTTGATATAAACATTTTTGTAAAAATTAATCTCAGTTTATCAATACTTCACTTTTTTTCTTTTTTTCCCAGGGCGACGTACAACATCCTACTTGGCCTATTGTTTGTTTGCTGTAGAAAGAGAAATACGAGTTGGAAAGCAGCCAGGGCGTTCATTTCCCCAGGATACACAGTAGATTCCAGTGGCTTGTTTCAACCCTTAATTGGGGAGGGAAAGCACAGTAGTGAGGAATCCCACCTCTGGAAAATGTAGCGTGTGCCCCTTGCCCCCCAGCCATGCGCACGTGCTCAGCTCCATCGCTTCACATCGCGCGCTGGCCCTTAGCTGGGTAAAAATGTAATGCTTGGTCTGGCAAATGCGGTTCCTGGAGTTACCCAGCCCATTGTGGTTCTTTGCTGCTATACCAAAATTTTGCCTTATCTGGATTTTTATACAGTTCTCTGGGCGCATTACTGCTGGCTGATCCTTTTCATTACCCCTCCGCTATCTGAAAAACAAAACAAAACAAAAACCCCAAACCACCAAAAACTAAAAATGCGAGCACTTTTTAATATACGCATTATTTTCTTTTGGGCAGGAGAAAAAAAAAAATTGTCAACTCAACTTATTAGAAGCATTCATCAGTACCGCTGCAAATTTATATATGTATTTCATAAAATTGCCAGTGACGAGCTAGCTTTTTTTTTTCAGAGAAAATATTTTTGTGGAAAAAAAATTTATATATTTCTACAGAAAAATAAACTGCCTAGTATTGCCACCTGACATTTATAGTTTGGAGGACATAAAACTTTTCAGAGGTCCCTTTATTTTTTGCTCTCAGCTGTTTATAGTTCTTCAGGGGTACACTGATCTATAAGTAAATATGGAAAAAGAAAGGACTGCATTCACATTTTCGAGGAGATTTCATCACATGCTGATTGCTCTACCCCATTTTGCTGCAAAGTCTAGACAAGGCAGAACACTGAGTGGGAAACTGGGTAGCACTGGGGCATAACTTTGGCCTCTTCAGGGATCTGCTCGGTAGAGTACCATGGGATAAAGCCCTGGAGGGAAGAGGGGCCCAAGAAAGCTGGTTAATATTCAAGGATCACCTCCTCCAAGCCCAGGAGCAATGCATCCCAACAAAAAGGAAGTCAGGCAAAAACTCCAGGAGGCTGCATGGATGAACAAGGAGCTCCTGGACAAACTCAAGCACAAAAAAGAAGCCTACAGAGGGTGGAAACAAGGACAGGTAACCTGGGAGGAATACAGAGAAATTGTCCAAGCAGCCAGGGATCAGCTAAAGCCTGATAGAATTAAATCTGGCCAGGGACATCAAGGGCAACAAGAAAAGCTTCTAGAGGTACGCCGATGATAAAAGGAAGACTAGGGAAAATGTGGGGCCTCTCTGGATGGAAACGGGAGACCTGGCTACCTGGGATGTGGAGAAGACTGAGGTACTCAATGACTTTTTTGCCTCAGTCTTCACCAGCAAGTGCTCTAGCCACGCTGCCCAAGTTGCAGAAGGCAAGAGGAGGGACAGGGAGAATGAAGAACTGCCCACTGTAGGAGAAGATCAGGTTTGAGACCATCTAAGGAACCTGAAGGTGCACAAGTCCATGTGACCTGATGAGAGGTATCCATGGGTCCTGAGGGAGCTGGCAGATGAAGCTGCTAAGCCACTCTCCATCATATTTGAGAAGTTGTGGCAGTCCAGTGAAGTTCCCACTGACTGGAAAAGGGGGAAGGTAACCCTCATTTTTAAAACGGGAAAAGAGGAAGACCTGGGCAACTACAGGCCAGTCAGTCTCACCTCTGTGCCCAGCAAGATCACGGAGCAGATCCTCCTGGAAACTATGCTAAGGCACATGGGAAATAAGGAGGTGATTGGTGGCAGCCAACGTGGCTTCACTAAGGGCAAATTGTACCTGACAAATTTGGTGGCCTTCTATGCTGGGGTTACAGGGTTGGTGGATAAGGGAAGAGCAAGTGACGTCATCTACCTGGACTTGTGCAAAGCATTTGACGCTGTCCTGCAGGACATCCTTGTCTCTAAATTGGAGAGACATGGATTTGACAGATGGACTACTCAGTGGATAAGGAATTGGCTGGATGGTCGCACTCAAAGAGTTGCCGTCAACGTCTCGATGTGCAAGTGGAGACCAGTGACGAGTGGTGTTCCTCATGGGTCGGTATTGGGACCGGCGCTGTTTAACATCTTTGTCAGTGACACGGATAGTGGGATGGAGTGCAACCTCAGCAAGTTTGCTGATGACCCCAAGCTGAGTGGTGCGGTGGACATGCCAGAGGGAAGGGGTTCCATCCAGAGGGACCTGGACAGACTTGAGAGGTGGGCCTGTGTGCATCTTGTGAAGTTCAACAAGGCCAAGTGCAAGGTCCTGCACGTGGGTTGGGGCAATCCCAAGCACAAATACAGGCTGGGTGGAGAATGGCTTGAGAGCAGCCCTGAGGAGAAGGACTTGGGGATGTTGGTTGATGAGAAGCTCAACGTGACCCGGCAATGTGTGCTTGCAGCCCAGAAAGCCAACCATATCCTGGGCAGCGCCAAAGGAAGTGTGACCAGCAGGTTGAGGGAGGTGATTTTCCCCCTCTGCTCTGCTCTGGTGAGACCCCACCTGGAGTGCTGCGTCCAGCTCTGGGGCCTCCAACACAAGAAGGACATGGACCTGTTGGAGTGATTCCCGAGGAGGGCCACAAAGATGATGAGAGGGCTGGAGCACCTCTCCCGTGAAGCTGAGCGAGTTGGGCTTGTTCAGCCTGAAGAGACACCTCCCGGGAGACCTTCTAGCAGCCTTCCAGTACCTAAAGGGGGCCTATAAGAAAGCTGGAGAGGGACTTTTTACAAGGGGGTGTAGTGATAGGACAAGGGGTAATGGCTTTAAACTGAAAGAGGGTAGATTTAGATTAGATGTAGGGTAGCAATTTTTCACTCTGAGGGTGGTGAGGCACTGGAAGCGGTTGCCCAGAGAAGCTGTGGCTGCCCCATCCCTGGCAGTGTTCAAGGCCAGGTTGGATGGGGCTTTGAGCAACCTGGTCTAGGGGAAGGTGTCCCTGCCACAGGCAGAGGGGTTGGAACTAGATGATCTTTAAGGTCACTTCCAACCCAAACCATTCTATGATTCTGTGATTTTGTAGTTGTCTTCTTCACTCTTCATGGTACCGAGTCATAAGTTAACCAGCGATTTGAAGTGTGTTTTCATGTGTTGTACTATCTGGTTGTAAAATTATGCACTACTGGATGAAATTAATTTCTGAAACCTATAGAGTTCTGTTAACATGATATATTTGGAGTTGATGTTAGAGGTCTTGCTGGCATGTGTGCATTAAATTGGATGTCATTTTTTTGCCAGATAGCTGTACCGGTGTAAGTGCTAATTGTCAGATGCAGATACACTGGTGCAGCTTTTATTAACGTGGCTTATTTTAGTTCACCTAACTGAAATAAGCCATCCTGCCTTAAGCACTTCCCTGGCAGTGGAAGTGTGTCTATACTGAGCAGTTTTCTACCTATCGATGTATCTGAAAATTTTAAGTATAGATAGATCTTTGCTCAATTTTCCATTTCTTTTGTCTGTGTAGGTGCCTCATGAAGTTCCACCTCGCTCCAGATTTCAGGGATAGGTGTTGCTTCAGAGACCTGGGACCCGTTTTGAATTCAGCTAATTCAGGTAATTTTCTAACATGTTTCTGAAGTTTTTTAATGCATTGTTTTTCATTGAAAACCATTCAGAGTGTTTGAGATCTACAAAAAAAAATAGCCTTTAGACATTAAAAAAGAATGTTAAACCTCAATAATGTTGCTCTAGATTCAGTCTGTTTAGAACTTGAAGGACCAAACTGGCTGAGTTACCCAGGGTGGGTCAACTAATCTCACATATACCACCTGTTTCCTTTATTTTAAACAGAAAGTGTTACAAAAGGCTGGCTTAAAAAAATTGAACATAAAAAACGCACCCAAAGTCTCAGCATCAGATGCTTCTCTGTGGAGTATCTTTGTGGCTGTAAAGTAATTTCTTGGGTTCTGGATGACTCGGTATTCATTATCACACAAGATGACCATCTAATTTCTGTACGTTCGTGTAAGCAGAAATAACTGCTGAATTTAGTGAGGTCGTGCGGCTCTGCTGTCACCTCCGACTCGGCCCCTCTGCCCTGAGGTAAAAGGCAAAGGTAGAAGGTAACTAACCCCCATTAGGCTCAGTTCCTGTGCTCTTGTAGATGTTACAACGATAATAATAATATTGCTCTGAGTATGTCCACATGACAATGTAGAAATGCCCAAGCTAGCTGTAAACGAACCATTGTGGATACTGGACGCAGTCAAGATGAGACAGCAGAGAACACCAAGAGGACTAATTTACCCTGCTTTTTGGCAGTGTTAGCTCCATATGGGCTAATTTATCCTGCCAGAAAGCAGGCTCATTTATGGCTAGCTCATTTATAGCTAGTCTGAGTACCTCATCGCTATACTGGAATTTGCAATGTAGACGTACTTTCTATTAAGGTGACAAGTGTGTGATTGTATTAAGTAAAAATATGGAGGATGGGATTTTGAAGGCACCTAAGGGCTTCTTTCGAAGGTCGTTTAAGAGGTTACCACCTCCAGTGATCTGCTTCGCAACTTCTGCTGAAGATAACTTTCCTCATGAATCAGCACATGGGATCACGTGCCCACCTAAGAGCCTCTTGAGTTTGCAGCACAATATTTTAGCTTAAATCACTGAAGAGGATGGGCTTGCATTAAGACACTAAATGATGAACTGAATCAGAGCAGATGTATCTATTGGTATGGCAGAAGCAGGCAGACAGCTTGGGTGATAATGCTCCATATTGCTCGTTTTACAGAGCCCAAAGAGAACTGGGTGCCAGGTCCCATGGAAATGTCTTTCTGCTTTAGAATGCAATAGGGGTCGGGTACCTCATTCTCCTCAGATCCTTTCAAAAAAAGCTGTCGGCAATATTTGTCTTTTTACGGTTGCGTAGATCTAGATGTCGCTATCTAGTCGCCTACTGTAAAGTCTGATCCCGCTAAAGAAGCTAAAGCACAAACCCAGCTTTCCAGCATGACACCAGTGAGATTTCTCAGGTGCTTAAAGCTAAACGTGTTTTTAAATTAAGATTTGTTTGTTCAAGCTTTACCTCCATTTACTTCAGGGTAGTTAATACACATTAACACTTCTGGTGCAAAGGGAGACTAGCATATAGAGAAAGGTTTGGCATTCAAGAAAGCAAACGAGTACCGGTAGCTGTTCTACTGCTGCAGTCACGTACGATGAGCTCCAGGCTTCTCTCTTGCTTCCCTGCTTCTGGGGCTGCCCAGCTATGATCTAGTGTGCTGACCTCACTAGCCAAGTAATGACTTTCAAGCTGCTGAATCCCATCAGGAACTTCATGTCTCTTGTGGTCGTCTTCATCCATGGCTAACTTGTATTATCATTGGCACGCTTAAAATTGTGATGTTATGTTTCAAATGTTTTTAAAGCTGAAACACACAAGCTCTTTTATTTCTCTTCTGCCTAGTAGGATTATTTCAGCTCCACACATGCAAAACCTCATATTATGCAAGAAATTAATCATATCAGGGTAAAGTAGCTACTGAAAAATTGCCAAGCACCATAAACATTGGTCAAAACGCAGACCAACCATTTGCACAGCAAGTAATTGAAGCTAGAGGTTCATTGGAGCGACGCGTAACTTTTCATTATGAATTAGAAAGCTTTTCAAACATAAAATGATATCTGAGAAGACTGCACTACCTAAAAGGTTTCAGTAAACACTGAAAAAAAAGTGTTAAAATATGCTGGAGAGATCAATCATGCTTTATGGTTACTTGCTCCACGTAGTTTCACACACATTCTCTGATAAACAATGTCCCACACACTCTGCCCAGACCCATTATTTTCTTCAGCACCAAAGCGTCAAGGGCCAGATCCTAATTTGGTTTAAGTCAGCAGAGCTCTGCTGAGGTTGACTGCTTGCCATTGATTTATGCCAGCTGAAGATCTGGCCTGAAGAGTGACAAAAATGTAATTTTATGTTTTATTTATGGGTGTAAAACAATAGTCCTAAAGGGAGCAGATGTTCCATGTCAAGGGAGGAGGTTTATGAAATGCAATTCCAGACACAAAAGCTAATCTCTGTGGTCAGGGAAGGCATGAGGCCTGTTTTACATGATGAGCTTTAATTGAAATCTTGCTCTTTTGTGTTCATTTATTTCTTCTATTTGGGAGCCGACAAGCATCATTTGAATTACTTAGCAGCTGCCAGACACCTTAAAAAGGAATAGATAGTTGTCTTAAACACCTGGAGAAGGTTGGACAATCTTCACGTATCTTCCCAGTACCTGCTGAAATGGTATTAATTTGGTATCACATATTTTTAATTAAGTGGTCACTTCACTAAAGAAATTTCCATCTGTTTCAGATGGAGCTGTGGGGAGAAAGATCATTCAGTTTTATGGAGAGTTTTGCAATTGTAAGATGTCTGGTTTTTTCCAATTTGGAATGAAAATCAAAGCATTTTGAAATTCTCTAAAAAACAGAAGGGAGCGTCTGCCTCTAAGTCTTAGGCCCCAGACCTCTTGCTGTCCCCAGTGCCGAAACTGTTCTCTTTGTGGACCATCTTCCCTCCGTAGATCCTAGAGCAGGAGTTCCTTGGCTGCTCTAAAGCAGTTGCCAAAAATGGAAGTTAGGGAGCTGAAAGAAAATCAGTGGTAACAGCCTGCTTGCAGGACTGTCACAGATTTTGAAGCACCTCTTCTTCATGTTTTCTTTCAACAAGCTGACTCCCACGCCACCGCACCCACCCTAAAAAGGAGAGAGCATTCAGCCCCCCTCAACATCCTTCTCTCTACATTGGAGAGAGAGGGATTTGATGGGTGGACTGTTCAGTGGATGAGGAATTGGCTGGATGGTCACATCCAGAGGGTACTGGTCAATGGTTCAATGTCCAGATGGAGATGGGTGACAAGTGGTGTCCCTGAGGGGTCCGTATTGGGACCAGTACTCCTTAATATCTTCATCATTGACATAGACAGTGGGATCGAGTGCCCCCTCAGCAAGTTTGCGGGCGACACCAAGCTGAGTGGTGCGGTGGACACACCTGAGGGATGGGATGCCATCCAGAGGGACCTGGACAAGCTTGAGAAGTGGGCCCAGGTGAACTTCACAAGGTTCAACAAGGCCAAGTGCAAGGTCCTGCACCTGGGTTGGAGCAACCCCTGGTATCAAGACAGGCTGGGGGATGAAGGGATTGAGAGCAGCCCTGCTGAGAAGGACTTGCAGGTGCTGGTGGATGAAAAGCTGGGCATGAGCCGACAATGTGCGCTCACAGCCCAGAAGGCCAACTGTATCCTGGGCTGCATCAAAAGCAGTGTGGCCAGCAGGCCGAGGGAGATGGTTTTGCCCCTCTACTCCGCTCTGGTGAGACCCCACCTGGAGTAGTGCATCCAGCTCTGGAGTCCTCAGCACAGGAAAGACATGTCCAGAAGAGGGACACAAAAATGATCAGAGGGCTGGAGCACCTCTCCTATGAAGAAAGGCTGAGAGAGTTGGGGTTGTTCAGCCTGGAGAAGAGAAGGCTCCGAGGAGACCTTATTGCAGCCTTTCAGTACTGAAAGAAGGTGTATAAGAAAGATGGGGACAAACTTTTTAGCAGGGCCTGCTGTGATAGGACAAGGGGTAATGGTTTTAAACTAAAAGAGGGTAGATTTAGACTAGATATAAGGAAGAAATTTTTTACGATGAGGGTGGTGAAACGCTGGCGCAGGCTACCCAGAGTTGATAGAAGCCCCATCCCTGGAAACATTCAAGGTCAGGTTGGATGGGGCTCCGAGCAACCTGATCTAGTTGAGGATGTCCCTGCTTATTGCAAGGGGGTTGGACTAGATGACTTTTAAAGGTCCCTTCCAACCCAAACTATTCTAGGATTCTATGTGCCTTCACCTTGGCTTTATATGGCACAGGCACATACCATGGGGAGATCTGAGCTCTTCAGAGGCACAAAGCAATAATCAGCTGAGCAGTGCTGATTCACATCTGATGAATTTTGGACCAAAAAGTGTAAGGATGAGATTTTCTCCCTGACCTTCTGTGTTCCTCCCCACACCCTTGCGGTCAATTAGGGTACATGGAGAGCTAGAGAACAAGCTGTGCTTATCAGAAGCCAACAGCGACGTCTAAATTGCAGCTTCAGAAAAAGAGGACAAGTGGAGCAAAATTGGAAGTGAATATTCCTGTATTCTATTAAGAGTAAAAGAGAGAAACAAAAATACAGATTGAGGAAAGCTGTGTATGAAGAACAGCATGGAGCAGGAGCTAACTCTCTTATCTGAATTTAGCTGGAAATCCCAAATGTAAAGTGTGATTTTGTTCTGAAGCAGGCTGAGCATGAGAGGTTTGAAATTCTCTGTGAACCAAAATTAGAAAAAGAAACCTAAGGCTAAACTGAAAATGAGATGCAGGGAATGCTGAAACATTTCATTCATGTTTCAGCGTAATTTTTTGTTAATTCATTTTAGAAATCTGGTGCATCTTCATTGTAACACTTTTCAACACAAACAGCAGCAACAACCACAACTTTCCATTCTAAAAACATCAGCATCAAAGCGGGAGTTTCCAAGGTTATAGAAATGCTTAATTTTTGTTAGTCTCCCTGGATAAGAAGTTAGTGGAATAAGTTTTTCAGACCAGCTTGATTTTGTTAGACATGGCATTTGTTCCCTTTCAAAGCCACTCTGAGCAACGTTTCCAGTTGCACATTTCCAAGGGCATGACTCACATCATGTGATGGGAGATGTCTATGGTACAGTCCTCACAGCCACACCAGTCCTCCTAGACTCCCTTAGAAGTCTCCCAGTAGAGAAACGGGCATTTCTAAGTCACAGTCTGACCTGTTTTAAACCTCTGCTTTAGGATGACATAAATTAGGCCCTGGAACTGTCGTCTTTTCTCTCCATCAGCTGAAAAATAGTCTAGGGTGACTAATGCCAAGGATCAAATGAATCCCACCCAACTACTCTTGTCCATGGGGATAGCTGCTGTATCATACTGTGGTAAAGCAGTTCACATCTCTAGACACCATATGCAGGCAAGCAAGAGAAAGAAAGTTTATGAACTGAAGTCACAGAAGAGTAATAAAATGCTCAAAAAATTGGAAGGGCTTAGTTAGAAGGAAGTAGGAAAGCACCTAAGTATGTATGAACGCAAAGTGCGGGAGGAATATGTTAGATGCTTAATTATCACTTGAAATGTGAAAACGCAACTGAGGGAGAATAAAAGTTAAGGCTTTCCAAGGGAACAAAGTAAAGAGGGTGGGTAGTGATAACGGGGGGAATAATTTTCTTATCAGATGATCTGTTTAGTCTGGGGAGTAGTTTTCAGGAGAAGCAGTAGCCTCAGAGTTTGAGTCATTTCATACCAGAGCTTGGAAATGCACAATAGAGATCGCTCCTGTCTAGGCAGGGAATGAAAAAATAGGGTCTACTGATCTTATCCAGCCCTCACTTCATTCAGCAGGAATCTTTTCCACTGACTCAAGCGGGATTTGGATCAGACCCTTTTTTAGCTCCTATGTTGATGGCTGTCTGAAAAGTCTTAGGAAAAGACACAAACTAGAGCCCAAGTATGACACCAAGAATGGCTTTTTTGGGCTGCTATAGGAAAAATGCAAGTCTCAGAAAATTATGAAGCAGGCGGCTGGCAAATCAGAGGGACTGTTTTACAGCTGGGAGCTGAGTCAAGCTCTAAAATGTCTTTACAGAATTAAATGACATTGAGCTTGGGTGTCGCTAATTCCCTTAAAACGGTAAGGAAACACTTCTTGAACAGCAGCTATAAGGGCAGCGTCATCGCTTGGCAAGTTTTGCTTTTGCCACAGCAGGGGGACAGCTCTGCGTATCCAGCTTACTTTATTTATCTGCCCAGTATTTGAGAGAAGTTTTGTTGTGGGTTACAAAGCATAGCTACATTTTATATCTGATTCAAAAGAAAACAATAATAATAGAAGTGGGAAAACATTTTTGTATATGCCTGAGTGATTCCCTTTGCCTGTTTTCAACCTACCGAACAGCGAACCTCACTTCATTCTACACCGCTCTAATTAATTTGACAGGACTGGAAACTTGCTCTTCCTGTTCACACTTATTATTCATCTCTTCAGAATGCCCTATAGGGAGCACGAAGCACAATAAAGCAGTATTTACCAAATCCCTCAATGCTAAATACACCTTTTAAGCTGACTCTGCACAATGCCAGCAGTGAGAAGATCTGACTAAAGGGCAGCCAAAGAAAAACAACATTTTCCAGAGCATCGTCTCTTTACACATGGCTAGCAAGTCTCAGGCAAGGAAACTATGTCTTTTTGCCCCCCTTCAAATTCTACAGTAGGCTCCGGGGATCCCAACTTATTCCTACTGTATCTGAAAGCTTTGCTGTAGCCAAAGCAAATGACAGAGTGATCATACTCAATAAGATCTGATGTTAGTTCACAAGAGCCACTGAGTAATTTCATACAGGCGTATCTTTTAACCTTTCATCACCCAAATTAGAAACATCATAACACAACATAAAACACATCTGAGAAATCCATCAGAGACAGGAACTCAGAAACATGCAAGTAGAAATAAGCGTTTTGAGAATTAGAAAGTGTTTTGAGAAAACACTGAAATTGAATGTTAGATTTCCTTTTTTAAAATTCTCATTGCAGAAAGGGACCTTTTACAAACACACGAGGTGATTAAGGAATTTAAAAAGTGAAACACGCTTATTTGCACACACTGGGGAAGTAACTCAGACATTTCATATTTTAAAAGTGAAGGATCAATGAAAGAGATTTTCAGCAGCAAGTTACCAGTTGGGTCCTCGACTCTAATCACCAGCTCCCTTTGCACCTTTATGCCTCCGTAAATCTCACCTTACGTGAAGCTAAAGGTTAAGTTTTCAAAGTACCCGAGAAAATTTCTACACAGCATAGGGCAGCACTGTGCAAATATACCCAAATCAGCTCTAAATGAACTAACTCAAGTACTGAAGAAGGATAGAATCGCAGTAGTAGGGCAGTTTTTCCAGCTTTTTGCTCTTAACTTCCAAATGTTGCTTTGCGTGGCATTCAGCCAGCGTTAGATGCCACAGTGTGCAAGTCACTTTTGAAAATGGGGACTTAAAGCCAGTTTTTGAAGATGTGTAAAGAAACGGATAGGCATTCAGTGGGATTTTGCAAGGCACCTGTGAAAATTGAAACTAAGTAAATGCACATAGGTGCTTTTGGAAATTAAGTACTTTAAACTTTTGAAAAATCTGAGAATGAGATTCCTGACCTGCTTCTGAAAAATTTATGTTGTCATCCTGAACCTCCTTATTCATGTTGGAGAGTAGCAAATCCCAACATGTTTCATGGACAAGCACGCACACATACACACACGGGCTTCCTTATTCTCTTTAGTCTTAGCTTTTCTCCATTTATCCACTTGTTGACCTATGGAAAATGTAATCCTGATTCTTTTTGCAGTCACAGAGATCTTACACCGATGTTACATTGTTCATCTCCGTAGAGGTATTTGGGTTTCACAGTAACGCACGTTTCTGGCCTTGATGCAAAGCCTAATGAAGACAAACAGGAGACTCCCGCCAGTTCAGCTTGGTTTTGGATCAGACCCTAATAAAGAAAGGAATTGGGCACGTTGAATTGTAGATAGAATAACAGCTCAACTCCTTCAGGCCTAGCTCCTCTCTGAATTGCCGTAGAGGAAAACCCACTCTAAACAGATTGAATCTGGAATAAAACCTTGGATAATTGGGAGCAGAATGGGTCCATTGACTTCAAGGGGAACTACTGCGTGAAAAAAAGGTGTTCTGGCATTGGCCTTTGCTGTGTTACATAAGAAAGATGGTTCTTGAAACTAATTAATCCTTGAAAAGATCAGCTGACCCATCTCATTGTTAGCAATACATTTTTAATTATTCATTTTAGTCAAGCATCATTTGAACACAAGTCAATTTGCAATTTCATTAGAGTACAGAAAAGGCCTGGGGTCTATTCCTGGTAAAAAGGAAAAAATCTCTGGCAAAATTTCATAAAGGATGTTAATCCTCTAATTAATTTTATGTATCAAGCAAGAATTAATGTGTCCTGCTATTTAAGCAGAAGTCATCTTGCCAAGAAGTGCATTTTGTCATACCTTTCCCTCCAGGAAAACCTCTTTACAAGCTTTGTGGCAAAATACCCTGGCAACTAATGACTAGCTTTGAAGCAACATTCACAGTCCATTTGCTTTGATGACATTTGGAGCTTTTTTCTCCCCTCCACCACTCATTCCAAAGTCTATTGTAAGTGTAGTGCTCGCACTGCACTGCCTTTGAAAACTAATCAATAAAGTAAGACTTGTCAGGTTGCATCTGAGGAGTATCACATCTTTTAACTCCTTTCTTGGTTGAGTTGCTGTACACATTTTTAAACTAAACCTTATGAACAGATTGGAGTATGTTATACTTACCATATTCACAGGCACACAAGTGGGACGCCTTCCTTTCTCTCCCTTATGTTAACTTCAAAAGCTCAAAACCTATGCCAGCTAACCTTCCGTAAAACTAACATTATATGGTCATCATGCATAATCAAATGATGGATTGCACGTCAAAAAGTCGCAAATAGTGAATGTTTACCCCTGTTACCCTATGAGAATTACAGTATTGCAAAAACGGAAAAATGACTTCACCCCATGCCAAAGAACTCCAAAGAAAACACATCCATGTTAGTAAATACTGAAACAAATTCTGATTAGCTCACTAGCATCAGCAGAAATCCTAGAGCGAGGGAATCCGTACTCACAGTGACGGAAGGGAGATCAGAATATGGGCCACAGAGTTTCAGCTTTTATTGTAACTTTTGACTTTCCTTAATCAATGCTAAAATCTTTAGGTCTGATTTCTCATTTCAGTGGCTTTGTGTAATGTGTCTCAACCGTACCTCATCTAATTTAATAAGATATAAGCTAAGGAAGTACTTAAGTTACTTATCAAGGGTTTCAGATGACACATTATTATTGTACTCAAAAGTCAATATTTGCTAATCATGTTAGTACAGGAACTGATCTAGGGCTACAAATCTTGAATTGCAAAGGCGTTTAAGATTAATTAAACCTATCTCCTCCTCACTTGACACATACACACATAGCACTCCCCCCTCCATTCCTTTTCTGGAATGGACAAATCGGGGTCTCGATAAGAAAAACCTGTCTAGTCCACAGCTTTAGGATGAAAAACTATTAAGTTCCTCAGCTTTCTGCCTCCACCGTTGGACGGTCATTTAGAGCCTGGCTTCAAGATTGGGGCAGCTCATGTTTCAGCATCTTGGGATTGTGCCCCTTGTCTTTGACACTGGTATGATATCAAGCCAATTTTATTCTACCTGTGATCTTTGCACAAGACTGCAGTTGAAACCAGGGGAGAGCTGCACACTGAGCAGAAGCAGAGCCAATCTGGGCAGTGTGACGCGGGCTGAGAAATCCTGATTGCTTGTTTCATTTCAGCTGGGATTGCTCATCTAACAGGCTCACGCTTTAAGGAGCTGAGGTGTTGAGCAAACCTTACTCCACACAGTGGCAGAAGAGCAGTGAGTTTACACGGTATTATTCATCCTAATTTTTCTTTTATCATACAAAATGGGAACATTAAAAAACGTTCTATGTCAGTCTTTCTCTGTTATAAAGCTGTTGATGAACTTGGCATGTATAATATGAAAAGATTTAGTGCATTTCCTTTAGGTACAATGCGAGCAGGTGATGTACAAGCTTGCACATGCAGAGCTGCCAGTGCACTTTCAGGCTGGATTTGCAACCCTTTTGCTATGCCAGCCTCGGTCTCCGCTGAGCGTACCATCAGCTGCTCAGAGGCGATGTCTGTGTCTGTACATGCGCATATGATAAGCGATGTGGTGACTTCCTGATATGATCATATATTTATTCAGAACCTGGCTTAGAATGAGATACAGATTTGCCTTGAAGCAGGAGTCTCTTAGGGGCTGAAATGTGGCTTACCTGCTACCCAGCATATATTATTGTAGTTTGCATATTATTGCGGTTTTCCCTTACTCCTTTAAGCTATTATTATACTGGTCTAAATAGTGTAGATTAAATGTTTATATGAAAACAATAGAGCAGAGTGGGGAACTGGAATCAGTCACATTAGGAGATATTCTGATCTACATAAAACTCGGGTAAAACACAACAGCGAGGCTATCTGCACTGGATTAGCCCAGATTTACACTCATAAATGGGATAGTAGTATTGGAAACCGCAGGTCTGATTCACCGTAGAGTTACTTGTAAAATTGGTGTATTGCAGAAGCTTATGAAGTGGGAGGGGTTCACTGTTATCAGGAGATTGAATTGATATTGTGTATCAAATCGTACAGTGACTGCTTGGGTTTTGATCTAGGCATGTAGAACATCAACATGCAAATTCAAAAAAAAAGTAACTGTTTTGAGTACTGTGGTACCCAGTCTAGTTACATCTTAGATCAAGCCAGTGTTAAGTAAAATACTCAGATGCATATTTTACAAAATCAAAATGACACGTTCTGTTTAATATTCCTATTACTATTGAACTATTAATCTGAATGTGCTAATAGTGGCTGTCGTAAAAGTCTAGCATCCAAAAGCCTCTAAGCAGTAATCCACTATCCTCAGGTCATTTTTTTGTATTCATTCAATTTAAAATATGAGACAATTTACCCTTGAAGGGTTTTTTTTTCCCTCTTTTTTTTTTTTAATTAAACATTATTTTATGCACGTCTTTTAACATACTAATTGATTCATTTAGACATGCCACACAGGCTGAGTTGCTAATCCCTTTATTTATTTATTTTTCTTTAAATCAATAATGATGCCTTTTTTAGCGTGCTTTGGAAGTATTCAAAATCTCAGCTATTTCTCTGTGTGTGTATCTGTTTGCCTCAGACGATTGTTAGGACAGGGAATGTCACACTTACCTTTACTGGTCTATGCAAACTCCATTTGATAATCTTAGCTCATCTCCCAGTGGAGCGCGTATCCGTGTCACAAATGTCACCTTTGAAACTGGCACTAATTGGCATTCATGTTGGAAGTCTCAGTGGAATGGCCATAGACACAAGGTGAAATTTTGGCTCTGTTGAAGGCAACAGGAGTTTTGTCATTGACTTTAATAGGGTCAGGACTTCTTCCAGAGACTGAACTGCCTCTCATACAGATGTTCATACTGGGCTGGGAGCTTCAAACCCTCTGTGTTTGCTCATGACTAATAAAATGTGTTTTTCTGCTAACCTTCATCCTTCCCCTGCCAGGATCTAGTCTTCTTTTTAAAGGACAGAGTGAATAAACCCAGATAAGACCTCCAGCTTCCTCTTGTACTGTCCTCTCCAAACCCCAGCTCCCTTCCTTCTCTTTATACTTAATCATAATGTTTTTCCAGGCCCAGTGCAAGTTCCCCGTCTTCTGTTACCTGTCGATTCTTCTTCCGTTCTTGCCTATTTTTAACCACTCTTGGTTTTCTAGACCCTCTGCCTTCAAGCATGCTCTTGCTCTTG
The DNA here is from genome assembly GCA_009819775.1 of Phoenicopterus ruber ruber. Taxonomy (NCBI): domain Eukaryota; kingdom Metazoa; phylum Chordata; class Aves; order Phoenicopteriformes; family Phoenicopteridae; genus Phoenicopterus; species Phoenicopterus ruber. The sequence goes on from CM020217.1 coordinate 9,865,363, forward strand.
AAAAAATGAAATTCCTTTAATTCTATCTGCCTTTTTAACAGCCCACTGATTTCCTCATGTCTCTTGTCTCTACGTTCTCAGAAGTTGCTGTTTGTTCCCACTTCTAAGTAGCTTCTCTGTCTCTGATTTTTAATAGACAGGCTTCTCTACCTCCTGTACTTGGCTCCGTCTGAGGACAATCTTTGCCCTTCTCTTTCCTGATCTCTCCCTCCCAACACTTGGCTTCTGTAATTCCCTCTTTCTCATTCCCAATTGGCTTGGGAGATGTTCCCTCACTGACAGCTCCTTTATTATTTTGTGCCTCCCTTTGCCACTTGGTCTCTCCATTGCCTCGCAGAGGTAGGCGTGTGAGAATCCTCAATGCATCTGCCCTTCGCTGCCAGTCACTCTGCTTCTCTGCCAGTAATGCTTTTGTCTGGACTTCCATAACCATCTGCTTCTGCACATCCAGTTGCCGCTTCAGTATTGGCTTGACTTCTTAAGGTTAGTTATTTACCACTTCTTCCTGATTTTTGATTCCTTCTATGACAAGGTGACCCGCTTAGTGGATGAGGGAAAGGCTGTGGACGTTGTCTACCTAGACTTTAGTAAAGCCTTTGACACTGTTTCCCATAGCATTCTCCTGGAGAAACTGGCTGCTCATGGCTTGGACAGGTGTACTCTGCGCTGGGTAGGAAACTGGCTGGATGGCCGGGCCCAAAGAGTTGTGGTGAATGGAATTAACTCCAGTTGGTGGCCGGTCACAGGTGGTGTTCCCCAGGGCTCAGTATTGGGGCCAGTTCTGTTTAGTATCTTTATCAGTGACCTGGACAAGGGGATTGAGAGAACCCTCACTAAGTTTGCAGACGACACCAAGTTGGGTGGGAGTGTTGATCTGCTTGAGGGGAGGAAGGTGCCACAGAGGGATCTGGACAGGCTGGATCGATGGGCCGAGGCCAACTGTATGAGGTTCAACAAGACCAAGTGCCGGGTCCTGCACTTGGGTCACAACAACCCCGGGCAACGCTACAGGCTTGGGGGGGAGTGGCTGGAAAGCTGCCTGGCGGAAAAGGACCTGGGGGTGTTGGCTGACAGCTGGCTGAATATGAGCCAGCAGTGTGCCCAGGTGGCCAAGAAGGCCAACGGCATCCTGGCCTGTATCAGAAATAGTGTGGCCAGCAGGAGTAGGGAGGTGATCATCCCCCTGCACTCAGCACTGGTGAGGCCGCACCTCGAGTACTGTGTTCAGTTTTGGGCCCCTCACTACAAGAAAGACATTGAGGTGCTGGAGCGTGTCCAAAGAAGGGCAACGAAGCTGGTGAAGGGTCTAGAGCACAATTCTTAGGAGAAGCGGCTGAGGGAGCTGGGGTTGTTTAGCCTGGAGAAAAGCAGACCTTATTGCTCTCTACAACTACCTGAAAGGAGGTTGTAGCAAGGTGGGTGTCGGTGTCTTCTCCTAAGTAACAAGTGACAGGACAAGAGGAAACGTCCTCAAGTTGTGCCAGGGGAGGTTTGGATTGGATGTTAGGAAAAATTTCTTCACTGAAAGGGTTGTCGGGCATTGGAACAGGCTGCCCAGGGAGGTGGTGGAGTCACCATCCCTGGAGGTATTTAAAAGGTGTGTAGATGTGGCGCTTAGGGACATGGTTTAGTGGTGGACTTGGCAGTGTTAGGTTAACGGTTGGACTTGATGATCTTAAAGGTCTTTTCCAACCTAAATGATTATATGATTCTATCATTCTATTCTATGATTTTCAGATCTTCATCTCCTCTTACACTTGCTGTCTCCTGGGCTGTCTCCTAGACCGTCTTTTCTCCCATCTTGCTGCCCCTTCTTCCGCCATTGATTGTCTTCCCTATCATGGTGGCGATCATGATTTTTTTCATCAACACATGCTAAAAATGTTATGATCATCTCTGTTCTTGATGGACGATGTCAGCAAGATCTCCCCACTTCCTCCCTTTCATCTAAAATGCTGCTTGCCTATGCCACCTTGTCTCCACCACCGAGCAGCTTCCTTGATTTTCTACTGCTTGCTATAAGAAATTCAAGCCATTAAAAAACCCTGTGAAATCTATTGCTTGAAGTTCTGCTGCCATTTATCTTCCACTCCATTTAGCCGACTGCTTCTCCCATTCTTCTCTTTTACAGGTTTCCTCCGTCCCCTTTTTTCCTCTCTTTGCACTTTCTGCTGTGCTGCTCCATAGACAAGGAAGCATTATTTTGTTGTCATCCGTGAGCAATTTTTTCTTTTGCTTCCTGAAATCTTTCATTAAAACTCACCTCTAAACTTTCAGCTGTCCCTTTCTCTCAGTCAAGCAGAGGCTTTAATGCACTAGAAGACAAAAACTGCGATACTAGCCAGAGCCCTGTTAATGCAATCTCTTCTCTCAGGCACAATCCCTTCTGTCCAGGCACAGCCCTAGTGAAGTCAATTAATGTCCACCACGTTACCTGGAGCCTATGGAGATGGTAGAGAGCAGTGATTGGGACTTGTATTTGTAATGCGTGGAAGGTGCTCAGTGTGCTACAATACATTGTTGTTAAGAATGTAGAATAATCACTATACTGAGAAATGAAACGATTGTATTTAGGGCGGGGGGAAGTTAAGCAAGCAGTGAACACCTGGAAGCCTGGAGCAAAGGTGAAAGCAGGAGTTGCTAGCTGTACAACTCCTGTTATCCTGCACTGAAACACACTGCCTACTGTTTTGAAAGATTTCCATTAAAAGTTAGGTAGGGAGTTCTTGGTACACATAATTACTTGTTGTGACTCAGAAAGCATTGCTACGCAGAACTTCAGGTCTTACTGGGTGAGTTTTTACGGCTAAAGCTATGTAGGAGTTAATGAGGTTATCTCAGGGAGTTTTACAGAGCAGGGTGAATTTTTTGCATAGGTTTTTATTTTATTCTGTGAAGTTCCCCCAGCCAGGCTAAAAGGAATGCTGGAGGAGTGCGACAGCTAAACTCCGTAGGACAGAAATAACGAAATATTTGTGTGTGTGAACCATGAAGCGAGATTATTAGAAATATTCCCTCTGATACAGGGAGGGTATATAATGCCACACGGTGCTACAAAATGTTGCATTCTTTAGTATCATGATCTAGAGGCTGCCTAGGCCTTGACTCAAGAGTCTGGATGTGCTGCAGACAAGTGAGTCATTTTCCAGTTTATGCAGGACTGCCTTTGATTCTATGAACTTCAGGTCAGACCAATATATCCTGTGTTCTGCGAATGACTCTCTTTTTGTGTCGAGATACAGTCTGGACAAGGTCTAGAGCTGTAGGCTTTAAGTGATAAGAGCTACAGAAAAATGAATGGAAGGATCCAGATCTAGATCTACAGCCTGCTTTCATGTATCCACGTACCACAACCTTTATGGTGACCCAGACTCCCTCACTACAGGAAACCAGATTAAATTAAATGCTTAGGGTCACTGCATGGCCTCCCCATCTCACCCTTCTTGTCCTGTAACCCACGTATTGTGCAGATCCATTCTTCTCACAGAGTGTGATAGGAAAGGTTTTCCTTTGGAAACCTTTCAGTTTTGAGTCAGCTTTGAACTCTGAGTCAGTTCAAGACGTCTCTGCAGTCTAGACAGTCTGAAGGTGACCACTGTCCCTCCACTGTGGCTCTGACCAGAACGGCACAAAGTCTTATCTTCTCCTTCCCCACAGCTGTCTGTATGCTAACAACAAGCCCAACTGGCTGTCACTCGGCAGCCAGGGCCTAGTCCTGCCCTCTCCATCACAAAATTGATTTGGATATGTTTATATCATTCTGCTTAAGCACGAGTTAATTACTGCAAATTCCTGGCCTCTGAGCCCATCAGGGCTGATCAAGCCTCATGACACCCTTCAGCGCAGCAGTGGATGGCCGTGCAGTACTGTATTTATCTAAGAGCACTGAAAAATCTGCGTGGCTTACCCAGGGCAATTCCAGCTGCCAGTAAATTTTTCCAGACACATTTAGAACATGCCTTAGAAAGGAACTTAAAAAGGCATCTCTCCGTTACCCAGTGGACCATTGCAAATACCCATCTTGACCCATAAAAGGTGAAGCACACCTGTGGGGCCAGAGTGAGAAATCACAAGTTTCCCACTGAGCTCAAAAGAAAGTTTGCACGTTCCTGCTGTGCAAGGACATTTTATGTATTGGAGGTCAACGTTCTGCGCATTCAGAGGAACAAATCCTCCGGTTGTGTAAAGTGTCCCCAGCTCCACAGAGGAGTTGTGACAATTTACACCAGCTGAGGTGCTGCTCAGCGTTTTTGGTTATGGGCCTTATTTACTCATGGCTAGTTAGAGTTCCCGTGGAGCTGTTACGGCACTGCGTGGGTGTAAATCTTTCTTTAGATGCCTTTGGAGCAGTTAGGAGATAGCATGCTTGTCTATAAAGTGGAAACATCCTTGAGCATAATGCCTGGCATAACCTTACAATAGAATGGTGCCATAGCGATCTGCAATATAGCTATTTTTACCTAAATGAAGATCTACAAATAATGTCCACTAAAAAGTGGCCACACAGGATAATTAGGTAGTGAAAAAATCCCTTTGTGTTCTGGCATAGCCCATTTCATTCGCGTCTGCGTCTTTAAGCGGTTACGTCCCTGAATAAACCCAGCTCCTCATCTACCCAAGAGTGTTGTGCTGACTTACCTACTTTTTCTTCTAGAAATTGTTTAGTCAGGGAATGGTGTCAGCCACTCTTTTATTGAAATAAGTTTGTTAAACAGTTGAACAGCAACCTTATGTAGGCAAGGCCTAAGGTACTGGCACAGAGCAACAGTTCTTACTCATTGCAGTAAAACAAGGTCAGTGTAAATAAGAATTTAGTTGTACGGCTAGACTGTTAAACACAACTAGTTTTTGTGTATTCACAGAGGTAATTCCCATCTCCCTGTGGTGGGACGCAGCTGTGCTGCAGAGGTTGTGTGGCATTTTCACAGCAAGGCCCTGAAATGCAGACATTGCGGAACACCTCCCTCTCCTCACAAGACCATGAGTGGTGCCGGCAGAAAATAGGGTAACGGTGAACAAGGAAACCATTACTGGCCTTTGTAAGCCTCCTTGAGATCAGCGTGCAGAAAGCCAGCAGTGAGTAGGAGGGAGGAAAAGCTCGGTCTCCAGAGTCTCATCTGTTGTCTGCTCCTCAGGGGAGGCTGGTTCTGCAAAGCACAGAATGACATTTCAATGTATTTTCTGGACATGGTATGTGAATTGCATGGGATACAAAACTGTCCTACAGAAAGATGTATTTCTAGGTAACACTAAGGGGAAAAGTAGGTCCCCATGAAAAAATATTTCCCTAGCAGTTTTTAGCTTTAAAGATATTAAGTTACAGTACAACTTCCCAAGAGTGTTCTTGCAAGTCATTTATACCATAACACATAAAATTACAGTAAGCCTCCATTAGTATTGTGGCTACTTTTGTAATCAGTTTTGAAGAATGTGCTCCATCAGTGGAAATATTTTGATTTAAGTTCATATTGAGGAGCAGTCTAAAAGTTAGACTCTAAATTAGACTTTAAAATAAGTCCCATGGTACATCCCCACAATATATATGGTATGCTGACTCTGTGTAATTAAATTCTTGTCTAAAGTTGTCATTAAGTTGCAGTAAATATTGAAGCTAGCTTCATTTTAAAATAGATTTACGTCTTGATTTTAGCTGATAAATATTCTTGTATAGAAAATTAATTAAAATATTCATACATATATATAACAGGGGGCAGGACTGGTGGTTTTAGCTGTTACGAGCAAGCAGACTGGCAGTGGCTTCTATCAGCAGCAAGGTAGCTGACCGACAACACCACGGAGAAAAGCACAGGCTCCCACACGAGGCTTGTCAAGGAATGAAAGTCTCAGGCCCTCTCCCATCTTCTCTCATTCCTAGGTCAGAAATAACACCAAATTACTTATTAAATAGTGAACCGCAAGACTTTCTGTGAATAACAAAAATTAGGCAAGTTTGGAGGGTGGAAGTAATCTTTTCTTATATGTGCTCAAGCCATCATGGGTACAACACTACCATTAAACGAAAAGGATGGGGAAAGTTCACTGAGTAGACTGGGGGAGAGAAGAGTCAGCTCTTTAGAGAGTCTAAAAAAATAACAGTATTTTTCAGAAGTTTGATGAAACTGAGTGGAATGATGGGGGAAAAAGTCACCAAAAATCCCTGTATCTGCAGAAGAGCTCAGGTGTGCATTCATTCTTATTAGTCCCTAGAGAATCCATGCTGGATTCTCATGCTGTGGGACTCAACCGAAAAAGCTTCAATTGGAACTTGCATCTTTTAGAAACTCCATTAATTAGTCTGTAGGAAATCAGGCTTGATTACTTTCAGTGCTCACAAAACTAGTTGTGTTTTTTCTGGAACACGGACAGGCAAATTGCTGAGATGACAAATATATCCGACATGTCTTCCAAGAATCTCTCTCACCCTTTCTTGAATGTTTCAATCTCGCCATTTCCCAAATGTATGCTTGTTTGACGTTTTTATAACTAACAGGTGTTTTATGTAGTTTCATTGGTGCCTCAGACTTTCTCAAGAAAATGAAAAAGGGTCTGTCTTTATCTGGTCTACACCGATTGACATTATCTTAAACCATCTTCAAATTTCTTTCCATTCACCTCCATAACTCTTTTTACAGGCTGTCCTCCAACTTTTCTTCGTATCTCTATGGTTATCTATTAGAAAACTGTCACTTGGGCAGACTCTTTTTAATGTGTTACATTGTCAAGATTTGACACTCCAATGCAAGTGTATTCAAACTTTTATGATCTCTAGAAATTTTTCATTGGTGATGTGGAGCCTTTCAGAAATTTCACATAGATAGATTGCTGTATGGCATGTATGAACTTGATGTTCTCACTCACCCTGCACACCCCCTTTAGAAGCAGTCCAAGTATTCCCCCCCCACTTCCACCGATTACAGATTGTACATCTTTAACGCATCAAACTTGGGATCCTTAAGTGTCAGGAGTGGATGACTTATGCCTTAGGAAATATCTGAGTTAAAGATCTAATTAAAAGTAAATGCAAATTTCAAACTCAGTCGATAGCTCTAGTCTCCCATAAAGGAGCAGGAGTCTGGTTGTTGTGGAAGTCTTAATAGGACATGATTCCTAGTTTGATCTACAGAGCACGTTTAACGACCACATCTGATATTGAGGGATTACAGTTACCAAGGGATAAAGAGGAAAAAAACCCTGAGGAGTTTCAAAAAAGCCCGTATGAGATTTGGATGGCAGTCTTCTGTGAAGGGCCCAGGTCAGCCTTTGTGACCTGGGAGAAAATTGTAGAGAAAATGAGTCTGTGAGACTTCACCCCCGGCCCATAAACGAGCATAGCTTTCTTTTCCTTTCTTACTGTTGGTTGGAAATCTGGCATTAAAAACAAACAGAAAATCTTCTGGGATCTTCTGATGTACCTCGAGTACTGTGTTCAGTTTTGGACTTCTCACTACAATAAAGACACTGAGGTGCTGGAGCATGTCCAAAAAAGGGCAACGAAGCTGGTGAAGGGTCTAGAGCACAAGTCCTATGAGGAGCGGCTGAGGGAGCTGGGGTTGTTTAGCCTGGAGAAAAGGAGGCTGAGGGGAGACCTTATTGCTCTTCTCCCAAGTAACAGGCGATAGGACAAGAGGAAATGGCCTCAAGTTGCACCAGGGAAGCTTTAGATTGGACATTAGGAAAACATTTCTCCACCAAAAAGGTTGTTGGGCATTGGAACAGGCTGCCCAGGGAAGTAGTTGAGTCACTGTCCCTGGAGGTATTTAAAAGACGTTTAGATGTGGCGCTTAGGGACGTGGTTTAGTGCTGGACTTGGCAGTGTTAGGTTAACAGTTGGACTTGATGATCTTAAGGGTCTTTTCCAACCTAAACAATTCTATGATTCTATGATGCTTTATGTTGGAAATAGAGGTCTTTGCTGGTTTGACTGCCAGTTCTGATGAGTGGCTTACATTGAAGTCACACAAGTTAGCATGCTGAAAATTGAGTGAGTGATATGGAAAACATAGTCATTCTACAAAATTCAGTTTCATGTATTCATCACTAACACCTATTCAAGTTCAATAACAAAATGGTTATTAGGGTTAATGTCGTCTTCATTTACAGCATTAGAGTTTACAAAAACATCTGGCCATACCCAGGTACTTTGTAGCTTATAACAAGCAACCAGGAAGTCAAGAATTCCAATTTGTGGTATTTCTAAGCATGTATTTCAGGTTTTTGCTGTAGAACATGAGAGATAATTTTAAAAAAAAAAGTCATCCTTTGCAAGTCATTATTGGTGGAAGAAGTGTTAACATATTTAATTCTATCAGGCTAAAGCCTGATAGAATTAAATCTGGCCAGGGACATCAAGGGCAACAAGAAAAGCTTCTAGAGGTATGTCGATGATAAAAGGAAGACTAGGGAAAATGTGGGGCCTCTCTGGATGGAAACGGGAGACCTGGCTACCGAGGATATGGAGAAGACTGAGGTAATCCAACGACTTTTTTGCCTTAGTCTTCACCGGCAAGTGCTCTAGCCACACCACCCAAATCACAAAAGGCAAGAGCAGGGACAGGGAGAATGAAGAACCACCCACTGTAGAAGATCAGGTTCGAGACCATCTAAGGAACCTGAAGGTGCACGAGTCCATGTGACCTGATGAGATGTATCCACAGGTCTTGAGGGAACTGGCAGATGAAGCTGCTAAGCCACTCTCCATCATATTTGAGAAGTTGTGGCAGTCCAGTGAAGTTCCCACTGACTGGAAAAGGGGGAAGATAACCCTCATTTTTAAAAAGGGAAAAGAGGAAGACCTGGGCAACTACAGGCCAGTCAGTCTCACCTCTGTGCCCAGCAAGATCACGGAGCAGATCCTCCTGGAAACTATGCTAAGGCACATGGGAAATAAGGAGGTGATTGGTGGCAGCCAACGTGGCTTCACTAAAGGCAAATTGTACCTGACAAATTTGGTGGCCTTCTACGCTGGGATTACAGGGTTGGTGGATAAGGGAAGAGCACGTGACGTCATCTACCTGGACTTGTGCAAAGCATTTGACGCTGTCCTGCAGGACATCCTTGTCTCTGAATTGGAGAGACATGGATTTGACAGATGGACCACTCAGTGGATAAGGAGTTGGCTGGATGGTCGCACTCAAAGAGTTGCCATCAACATCTCGATGTGCAAGTGGAGACCAGTGACGAGTGGTGTTCCTCACGGGTCGGTATTGGGACCGGCGCTGTTTAACATCTTTGTCGGTGACACAGACAGTGGGATGGAGTGCAACCTCAGCAAGTTTGCCGATGACCCCAAGCTGAGTGGTGCGGTGGACATGCCAGAGGGAAGGGGTTCCATCCAGAGGGACCTGGACAGACTTGAGAGGTGGGCCTGTGTGCATCTTGTGAAGTTCAACAAGGCCAAGTGCAAGGTCCTGCATGTGGGTCGGGGCAATCCCAAGCAGAAATACAGGCTGGGTGGAGAATGGCTTGAGAGCAGCCCTGAGGAGAAGGACTTGGGGATGTTGGTTGATGAGAAGCTCAACGTCACCCGGCAATGTGTGCTTGCAGCCCAGAAAGCCAACCATATCCTGGGCAGCGCCAAAGGTAGTGTGACCAGCATGTCGAGGGAGGTGATTTTCCCCCTCTGCTCTGCTCTGGTGAGACCCCACCTGGAGTGCTGTGTCCAGCTCTGGGGCCTCCAACACAAGAAGGACATGGACCTGTTGGAGCAAGTCCCGAGGAGGGCCACAAAAACGATGAGAGGGCTGGAGCACCTCTCCCATGAAGACAGGCTGAGCGAGTTGGGCTTGTTCAGCCTGGAGAAGAGAAGGCTCCAGGGAGACCTTCTAGCAGCCTTCCAGTACCTAAAGGGGGCCTATAAGAAAGCTGGAGAGGGACTTTTTACAAGGGGGTGTAGTGATAGGACAAGGGGTAATGGCTTTAAACTGAAAGAGGGTGGATTTAGATTAGATGTAGGGTAGCAATTTTTCACTCTGAGGGTGGTGAGGCACTGGAAGCGGTTGCCCAGAGAAGCTGTGGCTGCCCCATCCCTGGGAGCGTTCAAGGCCAGGTTGGATGGGGCTTTGAGCAACCTGGTCTAGGGGAAGGTGTCCCTGCCCATGGCAGAGGGGTTGGAACTAGATGATCTTTAAGGTCCCTTCCAACCCAAACCATTCTATGATTCTATGATTTACTAAAACATTTCCAAACTCTCACACAAGCCTTGGAGAACACATTTTTGTTTCTCTCATTATGTCCATTTTCTTCTGTTATTGAGGTTCAGCTTTCTGCAGGTCTCTAACACCCAAAGGTGCAGCTAAGTATCCAATGGGATATTCAAAACCAACTATTCATCAAGCTCTTTTTCATACCACTGTGAATCACCAGTGTGACTCCCCATGAGGAATTCCCCAGGTGCTTAAATAGACACACTTGGCCCTACAGCCATGATTCTGCAAAACACGCCCAGCATGTGCTCAGCTTTAGGTATGTAAGAAATCCCACCCTGCTCAGCCAAAACAAAAATAATACCCCAAACCTAAATTGCTGTGCTTGGTTAGAATATAGTATTTTATTTTGACATCCTCTGTTCACGGAGAGTGTGGCAGTGCATGCAAAGCTTCATTCCCATGTCTACATGGGTCCTAATTTTCCAGGGTTAAAACCTGAGTGAAGTTTTCCTTTAGCGAGGACAAGCTGCAAAGAGCAGACAACCTCATTAAAAAGGAAATCTATAAATCCTGTAGTCCTATCCTCACCTCTGTTAACTACATTGTTTGAGGTGAAAGCTGTTAACTGGGGCTTTTAAGTGTATGCGTAAATGCAACCGTTTTCCCCAAAAAACTTTGAAAATGCACAGAAACAATAACAATTTCTGATAAATGCAATGCTGTTTTACTAGATTTATGTGCTAAAGACAAGAGCTACTTACAACAATGAAATGCACGGGCTTGATTCCTTATTCGCCTGAGTCACTCCATTACCTCCAGTGCTTTAAGGAAATTGCTGCAAGAGTAGAATCAGGCCCTTAATGGTTTGCCAGCTACCTTACTGATATTACACCCAGACAATAGTCACAGAAATTTATATTTAGTTCCACAAGAACAGTACATTAGATATCCTTAAGTGTTTTATGAGGCAGGACTTTTCTGACTATTCTGACAAAAACACCAGTATGCGTAGTAACCGTAGCTTTGAACAAATATTGCCGTTATGATTTACAGCACAATTGCCAGAGTCTTCCTAGCTTCATCTTTGATGGCTACTTACTCAGGCTGTCATTTTTAGCTCCACAGATTATATCTGCTTTGGCCTCTTCCACAAACACTGGATTCACTGGAGTGTGTTGCAGACAATACAGCTCTCAAACAATGAAGCATTTGTGTTCATTTTCTTCTATTTTATCTTTGGAATTCTACTATTTAGGTCACTATCTGTTGCTTCCAGCTATTCTTTCCTGACAAATTGTAGCTCTTTTTAGGCTTAAAAAGATATAATCAATGAATTCATCTATGTTATTCCTCTGGGTATAAAGGTCTAGATGTAATAAGTGGTACACATAGTATAAGATTACATTGCTATTCCTGAACTGCAGCCTCAAGATTAATTGTGCCTTATAGGCCAAAATATGAAGAGCTGCTGGATGCTAGCCTCTCTGAAAATCTGATACAACTAACGCAATAAAAAACCAATATTACTAAATTTCTCAAATGCTTTAAACATGATTCCTCACTAGCATGAACTGGAAGGGTGGGAATGTATGTATGTATATTCCACAACACATGCTTTTAGATACAGATAAGGAGAATAATGATGAACGGATCCTTTACCTGATCATATCTGCCTTTCCTAAAAGAAAAAAAATCCACCACAGGTTTTACTTGAAAAAGATAATCCTTGGATTTTAGCAAGTAACATCACTCATAGTGAGACATGTCAATACCAGTGGAATAAAAATTATACTCAGGTATGGGGACATACAGGAATTCCATTTACATGTAAACTTAAGCTCACTGATTGCTCTGCTCATGTAAAAAATTACTATGCTCTGAATGAAACGAAGATGAATGCTTAAGCAAACAGTCATAAATTAATTCATAATGAAACATGACAGTCATAATTTAATTTAGAATGTATTTAAGATTGTTGTTACTATTTGTATAGGTCTTTTTTGCCTGGAGGAAGATGTGGCTTCATAGTGAAATGTCAGCTATTGAAATACCAAACTTCTTATGCGTACATGTGTATTAATTAATTAAAATGATGTAGATACTTTCCTAATGAAGATCTGTTGTCTACTGCAAGCAGTCAGACAAAAGCTTGCACAACTGAGGCACATGCAGTATCAGCAGGTCACCAAGAACTTAGAGTAAGCACGAGGGGTGCCGAGCATAACCTGTAAAATCTGTGGGGTTGTGAGGCTGCCGCTCAACTTCCTTCCTCGTAGGTGAGGAGGGGACGTAACAGGAGAGCAAGCAGTAGGGCTGCAGCTTGCGCATTTCTCATCTGCTCTCCGAAGCTGTTGGCTGCCCACGCTCAGCAGAGCGGCTGTCTAGGCCCGGTACTGCATCCCTAAAATATCTGTGAGGCTGCTTTTGTGGACGTAGAGCTAAGCACGTCTGAAACATAGTTCAGGCACCTAACGTCTGAATTGCCCTCTCTGCGTCACTGACTGCCTTACGAGCACCTGAAATGACTGTACGCCTAACCTATGCCCCTCAGGTTAGGCGGCACAAAGCCATCTCTAGCTACACCCCTGCTGCGTTGCTGCCTTTAATATCCAGATGTGTGAGAATTAGGCAAAGGTTAAACTCCTCGTGTCTGCACCCCTGTCAACGTCAGTATGCTGCCCTGTCTGCTGGGGCAGGTCCATGTCCAGCATCCTGCTGACGCCAGCAGTGGGAAGAGGCGAAGGGCAAGACTGGCACTTAGAGCACAGGCACTCACAAGAAAAAAGTGTGGTGTGTACTCTTTTCAATACGTATATAGCTAGACAGTTTATTTTTCATTAGATTTCTTCTAAATCCTTTGGATGTTTCTGACCAATCAATATGAATATATATATATTTTTTTTTTAAAGACAAAAATTCCTAGCTAGTGGAATTTTATTTTTGATAGTGTAGAAGTTATTATTCTTTGTAATTATTTCTAAGCCCTAATGAATCTTACTTCTGCCTGCATTGACTCCACCAGTGAAACTATATGGAGTTAAAGTATTTCTCTCAGTTTTTCATGTTTATCAAATTTGCCTAATAAAAATGGTATAGGAGTGGTTCAATTTTAACACAAGAATTTATTTCTCTGTTTCTAATAGTGTCAAGTCACAAAAAGAAGTGACTCTCTTCAATTTGTTAACTGAGAGATGGTATGGTAGGGCATTTGCGGATAGTCAGGGTGTGAGCAAAAAAATCTTAGTAGTTTGTCTCGACATCAGTTAAGAAACCATGATCCCAAGAACTTGTAATTTCTATTTGGAAAATAACGTTTAAGAAAACCCAAATTACAGGCCTTGAAGTGTAATATCTATACTAAAAATAGGTATTTATGAAAAGTAAAATAAAAATCAAAGCCCCTCTGTTATGATTAGTTTAATAGGGGAGGGCAATAGATGCATTTGCTGTAAACTGTGAAAATTAACGTGTTTCACACTGATCAGCAAACAGTCTTTAAATATGGTTAAGCAGCACATAGGAAGTACTTGGGTAAGTAAGTAAGTAAGTAAGTGATAGTAATTGGTCAAAAAGTAGTATCTTCCTCCAATTGGAAAGTTTGCAAAGGGTCCTTTCCACACCCCTCGTGGCAACAGAATTCCCCTTGCCATACATTGAGCTCTTATTTTACAGCTCAGGAGACAAGAGGGTTGGTTAGATATTGGTGTTAAAGGATTCTTACCCTGCTCTCAGGGGGAGACCAGTGGTGGTATTTTAGGCGGGCAGCTCCAGAGCCTTTCTATCCTGGGCACTGAGAAAATCAGCATCACCTGGAAGGGCAGTAAGCTGGTTTTAAACTTTGAGTGTGCTCAAGGACACGTAGTGGCAAGCGTTCAGGATGTATCATTTTGTATGCTGAGCTTGGGTATCCATAATGTGCCTCCTGTTTATCCCAATTTCAAACCTGATTAACAGTTAGTCCTTTTGCATCAGAGAATGAAACCTTCCTAAAAAAATACTCTCCAGCTCCCACAACAGTTCCTTTCTTTCCAGTTAGCTCATCTTCTCCAATCAGAAGTATAATTAACCAGATTATCCTTGAAAACAAAAATTATCTTGGTTCCTTTACAGAATTATTTCTAGAGAAACATCCTGGGGAGGGAAGGGTTGATAAGCTGAACACTGTCCTAGCAAAAGCCTAACTTTTATCTTTCTCAATAAGGTTTGACATTCTTGTGTATCAGTACCTTAAAAGCCAGTTTTATAACTCTCATATTTAATACTGATAGTAGAAGCCTTTTTTCATTGCCACTTTCTTGGCTAATAGTGCATCTGGCAAGTTACCTGATAGTTTAGATTTTTCTAGAACACCGCAAAGACAAGCATATCCCTCACATACACAGATCGAACTACTTTCTCAGGATAAATACAATTTTCACAACAGCCACTATTTGGGGTTTACATTTATTTGTCATATGGACGTGCAAATCTTCTATCTTATAAACTGTTAGAACACTGCCAGCAGCAGCTTGACAACACAACAAAGAGTCTTGCTCTTTCATGTTGTATTACTTGTTAAGGGTATTATTATGATGAAGTTCTTTGAGAAGCTGAAAACATTTTTTCTGGGTTAATTTTCAGTCAGATCAGTAAGCTCATCCAACTCATCGTATATTGCACGATGGCTAGAGCTGGCAGAAGGACAGGGAGCCACGGCCATAGACTGTAAGGAACACTTTTTGGGCACCAGCATGGTCTTTGGTGAACTTGGGGATTTGATTTCATAATCAACTAGCTAGCACCAAGAATTGTGATGTCATGGTTTAATTAGCTCCATCCCAGCCGAAACCAGGACAGGTGGTTAATACAAAAGCAAATTCACTAGTCTAGTTAAGTATTTCAGGACTCCACTGCAGATGGTTGTGTGTAGAACCAGTCCCTCCACCAAGGATTTCTAGTTTAAATGGATCAAAGGAAGCACTTCGTCACCAGTATAGGTAGAAAATTGGGGCGTGGAATAACTGGGTAAATTACCAAGAGAGAAAGTTTAGGTAAAGTCCATATGGAATTCCCATTTCACTCCTTTTTACCAGTTTCTGTACTGTAGTATTTTCCAGAACAGACTAGAAAAATGTAAAAACTTTTAATGATGATTTACAAATATACAATACTTACATTTTTAGGAGTTACAAAAACGGCACATACTGCAGACACCAAAAGCTTCCTCTAACCTTTGGTACATTTCGAAGTTATTTATTTACAAAGAAAAATTACAGTCACTTTTCATAGTGTCACATGTTTACATATAAGCATTTCTCAGTTGAAAAATATCTTGCAGCTTACCCACAGGCAGTTTTTGCAGTTTGAGCTCTGCACCCATCTATCACATCAAAAATTCTATCAGCCCCTGTTAAGCTGACATGACATTGCATTTTTATGTTTTAACAGCCTTTAGTTTGAAAAATAAGTACAACCCATAAGGCTAAACTGATTGATAGTTGTTGAGATTTCACCTGGTGTATTCTATCTTGCTCGTGGTTTGGTAAAATGACATAGGGTACCTTTTTTAATTAGCTCGGTACGGCGTGTTTAGCAAAAGGTGGTCCAATTTTGTTAGCTAGGGTATTTCCAACTCTTCATAAAGGGAATTAAAAAAAAAAAAAAAAAAGATAAAATATCCTTTCCAGGATGCTTTTTCACCTTACGAAATGTTTATATTAAATTCTTCCTCCACTATGTACAATTCTTACCTAAGGTAACGGAGACAAACAGAGCACGCTTTCCAAATCCTGTTCATTTCCATTAGTTTCCGATGTTGGACGTTTTCTAGATTGTACTTTCTTTAAACCAAAACTTAAGAACTTTCTTCTACCTGAGAGCAAACATTAGTATTTCTTAGTCTGTGTGTACTTGAGAGTCTTCTTATAGATTAAAATACTTGCAATAAGAGAAATAGAGCCAAAACACATACAGTCTGTTTTTGACATCATCTACTTACATGTGTTTACAAATGCTTTCATGCTCTTGATGATTTTCAGACTATACAATTTCAACACGTAACAGTATGTGAACTCATTACAATCTTCATTGTGTTGAAGGTAGTTTGGGACTACGTATTTACAACTGGTAGTTTTTAATTAAGACTAAATACCACCAGAGTCTTAGTTATGGTTCAGGTCAACATTTTTTTAAATTGAGAAATAGAAAAAGCTTCCCGTCAGTAGCTGTGAACAGAGTTTAAAAAGAGTCTTCCAGCATTACGGTATTTCCCTCCCCAAAACTTACACCATAGACAAAATAAGCTCCAAATTCAAGTATCTTTAAAGAATGCCTGCATTCTGGATTTTCTTCGTGCAAGAGCTTCTTGTTTTTTTCTTTCAATCTCCTCTTGAGAACATTTTCTGGTTTTTTGTTCCACCACAGACACTGTAAATAAAAACCATGTATTAGGAGCCTTCAAGTTTGTTCAATATGTATTTTAACTTATCTGTTTTCAATGTTTGAAGATCTATGGCAAGAGCACACTATTCTGACATACCAGGCACCCAAGTTAAAAATGGCTCATCTATCCTGTCCCCAAGGCAGGACGGGGGATAAGATGCATGACCTTTGTAGTGCTACTGATTACTACCTCCCAATGAAAATTCTGGGATGCAGACATTTGCTTCAAGGAAATTTTACTTGGCTGCCCTTCAAGTGAACCTTGTGACATCAGGAGTCAACACAGGAGATGGCAATGGGTTAAGAAAATTAAGGCTATCAGAGTGAAAAGGGCTCTACAATTTAGTGAGTTAGGCAGAGATATGGGCATAGAGATGGTATAGACACAGGGGTCAGATACAGTACAGGTGTCACACAAATAAAACCAGAAAGGTTGAAAAAAGGTCAAAAGTAGCAATAAAAATCGGCAAAGGAGACAAGAACATGATAGCTAACTCTAATATTTTATATGTTGTGTTACAGAACTATAAATTCCCATACAATAAAATCCTGACCTCACTGGAACCAACAGGAACACTCCCATCATTCTGAACACGTCAAGAATTTTATCAGTTTTATACACCAATTTCCAATTAATGTATTTTTAATAAGTAGTCTTTTGAACTGGATAAATAAAAAAAAGGGTCTCTTTGCTTCTTAAAAAAAAGGTGTCCATGAAAGATTACGTGTCAGTTTTTGAAAGGATGACTTAACATCTATCTTTTTGTTACAGCAATGTCCTTTCACCAAAAATTTAAGATGAGGACAGTTGTTGTTTATCCGTAAAGAAAATCTATGCTATTCTTTTTCATTCCTTTGTTCTCTAGAACATTCCACAGAATGACTAGTTATCTCTCCCCTCCCTCACCCCTTAACATCCAAAATTGCTACTTTCCATTTATCTGCTTCTTTGCTGAGTACAAAACGGAGATAAAAATACTGATTCTTTAAATAATGCGGGCTGATAGTTTGCAGGAATTAATTTTTTTGTTGCTTTTCTAACAGTGCTTCCTGAAAATGGAGGTTGATACAGTAGACTCTAAAGGCACGTTTTATCAAAATTAATATTGATTAAAACTTCACCAAGCCATGAGATGAAGTAAAAACAAGACTGACTGGCACTTGACTGGTTCTACATTTCCCTAGCAAGCAACACCAGTGCATGGAATATTTCCATTGTCAAGCGACGGTCTGTAAAGTGACTGACCTCTCCTCTAGATGAAAGGAAATGTTAGTGTTGAGACTGATAACACAAGAATATTTCACTGGCAATTTTAGCAACAGAGCAAACAACAATACAGGCTGAGGTTTCAGAGGCATTGACTGATTCGAGGTTCAAATTTCCAGGTGCACGATAATAATAAGAAATTGGCATTCCCTATCGCCTGCTGCCTTCTTTCCCTGTTCCACCATTAACTAGGGTTTTACGAATCACGGCTGAGATAAGTAACTTTTAATGTTTTTCAAAATGAACTGTAAATTAAAGCACAGATTCACACTACAACATTTACTACGCATCGAAATAGTGTATTTTTAAGTAACAATTTAAGAATATGGTATGCTGAATGCTGCCATCAGCCTATACTTGATCCTAGTGATTCTGCCTGTCTATGGAGAGAGAGCGTGAAGTATTCAGAGAAGTGGAATGAAAATGGCAAACAGAAGTCCTTAACTACAGGAGTTCAAGAGATGTGTCAGGACAATTCTATTCTGGAGAAAATAACCTCCAGATTCTCAGTAAAACATTTACTAATGCCTAAACCGAATGGATGAATATTGAAGCCTATTGTAAGTTGCAATACAGTATAAATTCCTCCTTTGACATTCTGATTACAGTAACAAACCAAACAAAAACAGTCTTAACAGTGATACAATAAAGACAATTACCTGATGTAGGCAGTGCAAAAGACTCTGAAAGGTGCCTCTTGAAAGGTGGTTTCTTATTGTCAAGCTTGCTGTGCAAAGTCACATTCACCTGATTGTTGATTCCTTCCAAACCCTGCGGAGTAATTCCAATGCCAGAATGACTCCCTGGATTTTCAGACCCTACATGAAGAGCACCCTGAGAACTGTTAGTCTTTCGGAACTTAAACTTTGAAGGCATAAGTGATGTTTTGTTACCAGAACTGTTATTTGGCATCTTTCCTGTATTATACAAAAGATGTGGGCTCTCTAATGTTTTGCTACTAAAAATGTTTACTGCATTAACAGGACTTGCTTCAGAACCAGTCTCTCCTGCTGGCACAGAATTTGACCTGTACCATTTTCCTGAAACACTCTTTGTAGTATCTTCAGAAGCAGCTTGATGACAGTTTTTAGACAGTGTGTATTTACATTCCATAGAAGTACCCGAGATCACAGTTAGAGGACTTGACACGTTTTTACAGTTCACTACGTGACCTGTTGTGGCCAGCCCATGCGTAACCTTTGATGAATTCCTACAGGAATTGTTTAGCGAGAAAGTGTCCTGTTTTGCATTTGTTTTTTGTGCCAAGAGGAGATCAGGTAGTCCTTGTTTAGATGCTGGGAAGCTGTTACCAGTATTTGATCTGGAATTAATACTGGTTCCTTGTATAGTTTTAGCTCTTTCATTTCCTTGCTTAACATCCTGGCTCTGAGTCTGCTTTTCTATATCATCACACACCTGATACAACAATTCATCATCCTCACAGTTTGCGTCCCAAAGACTATCGGATTCACAAAACATATCTAATATCTCATCAGAGAATTTCGGTTCATTCCAGTCATCAAATGACAGAGGACACTTCTTTGGTATTTCAGCTTGATTTAAGTGACCTGTATTAGCTTGGTTAACCACTTTAGTTAGATCACTAGGTTTCGTATTGGTAGAAACACTGGATGATTGACAGAAAATATTACGTGTGTTATTCCCAGGTTTTTCAGTCCATTGTCTATGAGGATTAGATCTTGAAGGAAAAGGAGGAAGAGGGTCACTTTTAGGCCAAATAGTTTCATTTCCACTCTTCACTTCAGATTGCGTTGAAACAGGAACAGAGTTCAAATCACTGTTTTGGGCACTTTTCCAAATAGAATTTATTTTATCTGGCTTAACATCACATTTGCCATGAAAGGCTGTGGTCTCTGTCTTTGAGTTTTCTGTCTTATATGGCTTTTGTAAAGAAAGAGATTTTACAACATTTCGTGTGTTTTTACTAGAATGTTTCAAAGGTGAAAACTGCAAACTGTTAGATTTGTGTATGCTCCCCAAACAAGTTACTGAATTGCTACTACTTCTTTCCTTTGTTCTGCTAGCATCACTGAAACCATGCACAGATGGATTTGCAGGAATTGGTGGTGCATCTTCAATACTTATCAATTCAGGATTTTGGGTTATTTGCATCACAAAAGAGTCATCTGCCAAAAAATCTGTATCCCAGTCATCAAAGTCATCATTAACTACTCCAGCAAGCTTACTGGAGGCCACCAATTGTGTCTTCGAAGAAGGAGGATCTTTTTTTGTCAATGTGCGAGTATCAGGTTTTGGAAAAGTCTGGTTCGCGCTTCCTAGTGCGCACAGAGCTTCTTTTTGATATGCCTCTGAATTACCATGTTGCATGTCTTTAATTTGCTTAGGAAGGTGTTCCTCCTCCAAGGTGCTTTTATTTTCATGGAAACTATTATTTAAAGAAATACCTGATAGTCCTTGGCTCAACTGTCCACTACACTTCTGGGTAGAGCAGTCAAAAAGAGCGTGAAGGGCTATTTCAGCCTCAAGGTCTATAGACTTTTGACTGCTAGATGGACAGGGCTCTGCAGCAGGGATGCCAGTGCTCTGTCCAACTGGTTTCAGGGACAGAGCAGTATCTGTTTCAGAAACTTCCCCAAGGAGTGATTTCAGGTTCTTCATATTTACTTCATCTTTAGAATTATTTAAAGACTCTGCGGCGGTCTGGATAAAGTCATGACCAAGCTTCTCTTGTTCCTGAACAGCATCTAGCTCTACTAGATTTTTATCAAACTCCTTAGCCAATTTCATGAGTTCCTCTTCAGGATTTTTTATTTTAAGATCTCTAGATTAAAAACAAAACAAAAACACACAGTAACAAACAAACAACAACAACAACAAAAAACAACAGAAAAGAAAGTCAGACCTACTGAGAAAGTTTAGCCAAGCTCAGTAACACACCCCTATGAGATGTTCATTCTCTAGTTTAACAACTACAGAGAATATGACCGAATCCCACCACTTTCAATAGGCAGTCAACATGCAATCTTTTTGGTAATGCCCAGGAAACATTAAGAAGAGATAACAAGCACCAAGTTAAAAGCATTCTGCATGCTAATGTATAATTACATGGTTCACCATACATAAAGGAACACCACATACCCTTTTTCTGGAAAGCCCAGCTGTGATGGGCAAGACAAAACTGTAACTTACCTTGTACAACTTAACTTTGTCCTAGCTCGCACTTTTACTACTCCAGGTGTACAGGGAATAGCATCCTCACCAATCCATGTCCCTAAAAGGGAGCCTTCATTACAGGCTGCTTTTTCATCCTGAATGATGAGATTTATAATGCTTAGCAATTTGATCTCAGATAAAGATTGGACTAGACACACACCTTGCATTAGTTAAAGTTGCTAAACCAATTAAACTGGATCAGAGCTAAACCAATACAAGATAAGCGAGATTACTGCGACATTGTCTACAGATAGCTGTATCACTTTAATTATATTGATTTAAAACAGGAACTTCAATTAAAATAACTGAATTTTACTTTGGTGCTCAAATCTAATACTCTGTTTACTTCAGGTTTACACATATTCTGCAATATTCACATTACAAGCTGTGATCTAGTTTACTTTAGTATACTACTGAGGAGCTAGTTGAGATGCACTGTCTTTATCCACTTAAAGCAGCATTAACAGATCAGAGAATTTGAAAGAAATCATATTCTGTATGCTTCTGGGAAAAAATTCTGACTTCTTCCGTTACAACTCATTTATACAAGGAGCCTTTAAACAGAAATAAGTGAAGTTTAGCAACTAAATGAAGTTGTTTCAGAGCTTCAAAGGTCAGGCTTGGATTTGAATTCTGAAACCTAAGAGATACAATACTGCAGTGCTGAATTGTCTAGAGGGCTAGAGCCATGGGATGTGGGAAATTACTGCATGTAAGCCAGCAAAAGTGATTTGAACTTCACTAACTACCAGGGTAGTTTTGGGTAGGTTTTCTTTTTCTTTGTAAATATATATATATATTTGTCTTTTAAGAAAAAAAGAACACAAGCAACAAATAGTTGCAAATCGTGGTATTATTTACGTTTGTGACAGGGCTGTAATCATTTAAAAGGAAGGAAGTGGCATCCCTTATAACTGATTTTCCAATTCTTAAGTATAGTTTCTCACAAATAGGCCAAATAGTGAATACATTTTAAATGGCCCTGTCAAATAAGGTATATTTTCCAAGCTAAATTCTACAGAACTGTTTTAGGAATGACATGTTCTCTTCTTGCACTTAATAAAAAGCAAACAGTAAGCCAACACTCTCATTTTCACTTCCCAGGCTGTGGGACACCAAGAGCATAGATCTTGTGGTAAAAGGGCAAATTATTAAAAATAATGAAGCAATGTTACTGTATTATTGTGGAGTCTCTCTCTCATCTGAGTCTTGTTCTTGTACTTCAGCAGTCATTCAAGACCATTCAAAATGCTTAAAAACAACTGCCAAGTAAATCCAGTATGTGAAGAATCTCTTCCCTTTTAACAGATGAGTGATTAAGGATAAATAAACACAACAGTATTCCTAAGACCAGGGGCAATAACTTATATTCTGAAAGTAAAACTTTCTAAAATGGAGCTGCTGCCAGTCCACTTTCTTAATATGTCCTTTTTTACAGCATCTGTGACTCGTAGAGCAACCAGTCAAATGCTATGCTTATGATTTTAATTCAGTCCAGTTTTATGAACATGTTACTACACACCCAATTCTTACCATGAGGCTACTGTAACTAAAATTGAGCCTTCACTAAGGCTGTAGCACTATTCTGTTTGATTACTGCATATGCAGAGCATTGTTTTAGAAAGTTACAATTACCTGAGGAGCAATACGATTAACAATTTCTGAAATTTCTACTGCGCATCCACTGGTAGACTGTTTGTTTTTTCCATTGCCTATGAAAACAAACAAAAAAACCTTCTTAAAAACTGTAAAACAATTCAATTTATGGAGTGGAGTATTTCTCAAATAATTAAAATATATGTGCTAAAATCAGAGCTTGATTCAGCACTACATTCAAGAATTTATGGGTTTTTAATAAAAATAAAACCCAACAACCTAACCATGATAACGGAAAGGGACCTTTTTTCAAGAAATTTGATAACTTTTAGTACGCTCCCACTGCATGCCTCAAATAGGAGCCCTGATGTCTGGATTTCGTTAGTATTACCTAGTCTGTGTGCAATTGGTGAATGAGGATCCCAAAAGATTTCTTGCTGTATATCGGTGTCATTAACAGGAGAGCTGAAAGTAGGTAGTCGGGATTTCCTACTCAATGATCTCTTTGGTGTTTTATGTAAACATGACTCTGTGTAAACAGAAAGATGATCCTTATTACAAAACAACAAATAAAAGGCCAAAATAACTTAGAATATACAACAGGACAAGGCATAAAGAAGATGCTTTAGGAACTTTAAGAATAAAAATCAAGTTCACGCTCATCAACATTCCTTTACATACAATGGGAATATTGTTCACAACTATACATTCAATGCAGAATATGACTCTTGTCTTTCTCAGTTGCTTGACCACAGAGATAAGAGTATTACACGATACTGACAGCTACATGCTCAGCATCTGATGGTAAGGATGAGAACTGTCAATCCTCCTACTTGACGAAATACTGACTTCAGCTTACGTTAAGAGAAAAACTATGTATACCTATATGGGAGAATATTTTGTATTCTTGCTTGCTGTGTCTTTCACCCAGACTCTGATTTGGGTGACAACTTTAATGGGCCCTCAAACTGTTCTGAGTCACAACCTACCTTTGTCTATACATCCTTCCCTGGGCCTTTTCAGCTAGGACTGTTAAAAGCAGGAATACAGCTGTTCAAAACCAGCTTGCAACTGTCTCAGATCAGTAAGTGAACTGAACACACTATGTGAAGCTCAACTAGTCACCCCTGCCCTTTAGAAATGACGTTGCAGATGCGGAAGCCTACAGAAATAGTTTTAACAGATGCAATTACTACGTGAGAAGCATCTTAGGAGATGCTTTGTACTTCAGCGCTTAGCACAGCCGGGCTTTATCCTCTCCTCGAGTGGATTAGCGTCGTCAGTCAGTTCTAAGTATCTGCCGCGGGAAGATGCTCTTCATCACTCCTTGACAAGAGCCCCTTCCCAACGCACACGGACGGGGGAGAGCGGGGGATTACACCGCACCGGCCCCCTCCTCACCGGCAGGCCGCGCCTCCCCCGCGGCTCCAGGGGCCTGGCGGGCTGGGCAGGGCAGGGCCCCCGCCGGCGCAGGGTCTGCGCGGGGCCCCCAGGGCCGGTCCCGCCGTACCTGCAGCGCCGCGCACCACCGCCTCCCGCGACGGCGACGGCTGGGGCGCGCGTGGCGCCTCCCCCGCGGGCAGGCCTCGGCCCGCGCCGCTTTCTGCGCGGCCGGCCGCCTCCGCCGCCGCCTCCTCCGCGGGGGGCTCCGGCGGCCGCCGCCGGGTGAGCTGCTCCTCGCCGCCGCCGCCGCTCCGCCTCCTCAGGGCGGCGGGCCTGAGGGAGGGCCCCTTCCGCCGGCTACCGGGCATGGCGCGCGCTGCGGCGGCGCCGCATCCACCCCGCCACCGCCGGCGCCGCCATTTTGCCGGGGAGCCAGCCGCGCCACCGCCGATTGGCCGTCGCCGCGCCGCCTCGAGCGGCCATTGGCCCCGCGCGGCGGGGGCGGGCCGGCGGACGCGGCAGGGAACAGCAGCTGGCTGCGAGCTCGCGCCGCTCGCGCCGCGCGCCCCTGGCCACGCCCCCGCTTGTTGTGAGGTGCTTTCCCTCCTTCCCGCTCTCGCGCACCAGCCCGCCCTGGCGCTGCGGAGGCCGGTTCTCCCTCCGCGGGCTGCCCTCGCAGTTACGCGTTCAAACCCTTGAGCCAGTAGTTCAGTGAAAGAAGAGCTAAGGCCGCCGCCGTCAGAAGGGCTGGATGTGCCCTCCGGCGGGCCCCGGCCATCGGCCTGGCCTGAGGTGGCCTCGTGTCCCTGAGGCGCCTCGTGTTCCTCTGAGGCGCCTTGTCTCTGAGGCGGCTTTGTCTCTGAGGCGGCCTCGCGCCCTTGATTCCCCGGTGGCTCCTGCCCCGCGCTGGCTGCAGCTGTCCTGCCAGCCCTGTGGTGGTCCAGGTCTCTGCTGAGGTCCTCGGGCCCCAGAAGAGGGGTGCGCAGTGAGTGTCCCTAAAGAGAAAACAAATCCAGACAGGCGTAAACCGTTTCAGCCCAGCATGGGAATTGGGGCTGGCAAAGAGAGACTTACGGAAGCCAAATTTGGTAGGTAAGAAATTAATGTGAGGTTTCTGAGGGACTGTGATATTACATCATTATTTAAAACAATATAAATGCAAACACATGTATGTATTACATCATAAGGTGGATATTTCCCCGCTGAGACACTCAATGTAAATGCATAAACTTATCTACCAAGCATATAGGGTCAAGGAGTGAACTACTATTACAGGTCAAGGAGTGAACTACTTGTATATTGGTTGCTTGCCTGGTTTTCATTTAATCAGTTTGGAGTACTTGGGGATCACACTTCATTTATAAGATGTGAGCAGTGGATTTCAGTCTAGGATCGGGAGTATGAGAAGTTTTAAAGTCACAAAAGAGTGATTCTCTGAGCCGTGAAACCTTTTCTTTCCACCTGAGGCCTCAGGCAGACAATATGGTTTTTTACTTCTCCGTTCTCATGAGTGTAATTAAAGCCAGTAGAAGACTTTTTAACAAGGAAAAAATTAAGTACTGTGTATTAAACAGAGAAACTGCGTTATATACATGGTTAAAGTATCATAGTTAATCACAAAAAGTTGTGATATTTGAATAATCAACTTGTTTATGTCATACCTATCAAATATAAATCTGAGACAAGACTGAAAAAATGGGTCAAGAACTAGGCTCCAAAATCCATCATAGACATCTGAACATGGTTACTGCCTTGTAATCATACTAACATGGGTAGATCTGTGCATCAGTACAAAGTGTGGTGAAGGTATACATGACATTTTTGCTGGTTTGCAATATAGTAATTAAAAGCCGTAATGCATCACGCAGGTACAGAAAAGGTACCTGCTTACCTGGACTCTTTATGCAATAGGCACAATGTAGATTACTTGCTCATTGTTTCCAGTTAAAATGGATACTGAGAAGAAACTCCGTCTTTTTGCAGTAGTGGTAGATACAACTTGAGCGATAACAAAACATTGAAATCAACACACTTACTAGAAAGTGCTACTAAAATCTTGATGTTTCCTACCACTTCCTAGTGACCTCTTAGCAGCTGGGTGCTGTAAAGTGGTCTGCTTTCATACTCCTCTATGTTAACAAGCATAGTCTGAAATACTGTCATCAATAATTAAAATTAAGTGACATCTGTGATATTCACCAAGTGCTATGAATTTTGCAGAGCCCTCTTTGATGTCTTCCTTTCTCTGAGCTCATTGTTCACTAATCTCATTCATAAAATGTGAATATTTGGCACAGGTCTTTCACACATTAGTGAGGTTTTAGTCATAGACTAAAAGCATTTTGGAAGAAAAAAACATATTTAACGTGCATCTAGTTCTGCATGAGGGATCTTGTTACATCAATTTAAGCGTATGCAAAGTTGCGTTACCAAAAGTTGGCCAAAAAAAAAAAAAAATTTGCACGTACAGAAAAGCTGAACAGGTTCATGATGGAAAAAAACCACCGCTTTCCTAATGAATAAAAGTGTGTGTATCTCATTGCAGCTTAAGAACTTAGCTCTGAGCCGATGCTGTTTATTAAGTTAAGAAATGTAATGGTAGAAGCCTGTGATGTTGAAGGGTTTCTCTGTGGAGCTGTAGCCTCAAGGAGGAGGGAGTTTGCGCTCCCTTGTCATGGTACGAGCAGCTGGATCAATGGCTAATTGTGGTGAGGCTGCGTTCCAGGGACTCGCAGAAAACTAGTGCTGCGGTTGTGAGTCCTACTTTCAAATCAAGAGGGATAAATAATGGAGGAGATTGAATGAATAACAAAGTTAGTTTAGTTTTTACTAGTACTATAAACTGCCCAAGAACTTTTCACTGTATTTTATGAAACAAGGATCTAAAATGAAATGAAATAAATGTGGAAGATCTGAGAAGTTTTCTAAGAATTTCCCATCGGTGCAATGAGAGCATTGAAAATAAGAGTGAAAAAAAGGCTCCTTTTTAAAGTTCTTTGAGCACAGAGCTTTAAGTGAGCATTTTTCTCTTGGAAAGAATATGTATCATTAGTGAGGTTTCTCAAAATATCTAACATTGCATCAACGTAAGTAACAAAGAGAAGTGACTTTATGTTATAGTTCATCTTTCATTCTTGTTAGCGCTGGAAAAAAAGGAAAATCAATAGTAGTGATTTCAATGAAAATATCAAGATTTGTGAGAGGACAGAAGTTATAAATAATGAAATTAATTTGATGAATATTGCCTTTCTCCAGAATGTTTTTAAATGCTCTGTGATATTTTCAAAGTGAGCTATCTTGGGCTTTTTTGTTCCCAAACTACATTTTCATTTCAAAATCGATTTCTTTTTAAGCACTGAAAAATAAGTAAACGAAACACACACGTGCACTCATAATTTGTCTCCAGTGAAAACATGTGTGTGTGCATTTTGATCACCTGAGACCAGGTGAAAAGGCAAATTCTCCAAGCCATATGTTCCTTGGATGATTTGTTTTTAGAAATGGTGTGGGTGCAAACTCTACAACTCAGCACAATTCTATGGTACTTTAGACATAAACATGTTTTCTGCTAGGGAAGGAACAGCTAAATAAAGAGTGTATGTAGCTGGACAGCCACGTGTAGTATGCATCTAAGGAAATATGATAAACAAGTCACAGTCTCTCTGCTTCTGCAGTTAGACTTCTGGCAAGACAGGTATCAAGAAAAGCCATAGGCTTTCTAAACCTGTGAGAACCTGTCTGTTTCTTTGGTTGTGTACAAAAGCAAATGTTAACAGAAGCAAAATATATCTACGGTTATAGCACTACTGCATTCAGTCTGCAGTTCTGCAGAAGTCCTCAGGAGATTTCAGTGATCCTGAGAACAGGAGTCTCTGGCCATGCTTCCTTGCATGGTGCAGACTGCCCTCAGCCTTGTCGTGTATTTCTGCAGAGCGTGGCTCAGCAATGCTGAGGGATGTGCGAAGGGGCACCGAGAGAGGTAACTTAAGTGCCTGATATCTTCTAGCCAGCTTTGCCCGTTCAGAGCCAGCTTGGATGTTTCTCTGCAGCGCTGCCTCATGCCGCGTTGGCGTACCCTGGTATGTCTGGCTTCACATCTGTCAAAAGGAGATAATAGCACTTACTGCAGCATGGCTTGTCCTGGGGATAGCCACGGAGCCGTTGGATACGGCAGTGAGGGGAAATATATGAACAGAGGAGTGAATTTAGGTGCTTAATGTAAGATGCATTTATAAATACAACCCTGGGGACCCAAACAAAAATAAACTAAGACACCGGTATAAAACTTAACTATGAAAGTAGAATATTCTAGCCACAATTTTCCACCTTTTTTCCTCCCAGAAATCCTACTCCTCCATATATTCTCTTAAGAAGCCTTGGAGTGTTTACTAAAATAGAGCACTACGTGATAGCAGATAGTTTATACAAGTTAACAGCAAGAGATATGTGTTTTGTTGCCTTCTTTGGGACTTTAGGAAAAACTGAGAGGGTATCTGAAATGTTAACTTAATGGACAATAATTTTTTCCATCCATAGGGGAACACAGGCATCGTGTGTGTATTTTTGCTTTTATTAATAGCATTTTGATAGCACAGTTATAAAGCTTGTCCTTGGCTTGCCTTGAAATATCATACTGACTTCACTTATTACAGAATGTTACTTTAATTTTCCAAGGTGAAATGTTCGCAAAGCAGAAACTGGTGAGGAAAATATGGCCAAAACAGTTACATATACCTTTATTTTTAAAGTGCTGTCCAGAAGGGTTTGCAGCAATTTTTGCTGATGCATAAATTGACCTAGACAGTAAATGATACATGACCTTAAAAATATCTGAAGTAGCCTTGCTTGAGAATTTTTAGTAGAGAGTTATTAAATGTCAGAGTAATTTACGCAAGCATAGCCTAGTTTATGCTTTTGCATTCTCTTTCCCTCTTTCTCTCCACCATGCCATCCGAGAACCATAGAAGCTTTAAAAATATTTTACATATATCTCTTTTTTTTTCTTATCGTAGAGGTTCATCTTATTTTATTTATCACACACCGAAAATCTCATCAAATGTGAGACTATAATGTAGCTCACAAAGGCCTGATCCAGCACAGCACTTAAGTACCTGCATAACTTCAGCGTGATGACATTTTCCATTGCTCATTAACTGGCATTTAAAGAAAATTTTCCATTGCTTGGTGTCTGGGCATTTAGAGGAAATTGTCAGCCAAAATGGGTGAGCCATTTAGAAGAATTAGGTCAGGCAATGAACAAGCTGCAAGTCGCAGTGGTCTGTAGGGAGCCCTGGAGGTTCAGGCCCCTTGCAGAAAGCTGGAGATAGCCACTGTGAGAGCCTTCTATTAGGTATTTATGATAATGTAGGCTTAATTCCATAGCTGTCCTCCAGTGCTCAGAGTGAACTGCATTGAGGAGATGAATCATAGTTGTGCAAGACTGTGGAGACCGCTGTTTGTAGAACTTATGCCTTAAATCTCAGCTGGGCCAGTTAGCTTCAGTGCATTGTTGCCTGGAGGCAGCTCAACAGCTTCTTCTTCTGGAACAGGTACAATAATCTGGGCATCTCTGCGTTGTGCTGGCTGACACTAGGTAGGCTTGCACCGAGGAATGACCGGGAGTCATCCTGAGCCAGTCATCCCTCGTCCGCTCACTTATTTGCTGCACCTGGCCTTGCTGCCAAGGAGCTTTTAGAGCTTTTCACTATTTTTCACTCATATCCATACTATTGTTGTTTGCTGTACCAAGGAGGTCATGCATCTTGGGTGATCCTCCCAGCTGAGATGCACCCTCTGCTACCTTATTGTTTATACATGAAGAGAAAAGTAAGGGCAGAATCAAAACCTGTTCATAGAAATCACAGCAGCAAGCTTTTCTTTCTTCTTTTCTTTTCTTTTCTTTTCTTTTCTTTTCTTTTCTTTTCTTTTCTTTTCTTTTCTTTTCTTTTCTTTTCTTTTCTTTTCGTTTTCCTTTTCTTTTCTTTTCTTTTCTTTTTCCTTTTTTTTTTCTTTTTTTTTTAAATCTGTTGATCCTGCTGTGTTACAGCTCCAGGCTATCAAGCAAGGAGTGAGAAATAGGTTTTCTGTTCTGCTCTCTTAGTTTCTGGAATTTTTTTTATCCCTTATAGGAAAACAAGTTAGAGGGTTCTTTAAAGAACAGGAAAGAATAGGTTTCCGGCTTGTTTGGACAGCCTGACAAATATTAATCTACTATATATCCTGTAGATGATTTCTTTCATCGGTGACAAAAACTGACCTGTATTTGAGACCTCGACTTGCTAGAACTCTCACATGCTACAGTGTAAATCAGTAAGTATTTTGTCAGCTACCAAACACAAAGCAGTGGATGGGCAGAGAAGACAGCTTTTTTGATCAAGCATTCTGGAGAAGACAATAGGCACTGCTTATTTATTTAAAGTAGGCTTAGCTTTTGATTGATACATCTGTTCCAGGAGAGTGTTTAGCCTGCGGTCCTAAATAGCTTACTGAAGAATCAGTGATCAAACTAGTATGTAATTCTCCAAGTGCAGTCATTCTCCGTTTTTCTCCAACGCACTCAGCGATTTCTGGATAGACTGTTTTTATGTCAAGTGTTCATAGCTTGCAGTTGAAAAAACAATTTCTGTTACCAAAGTGCTTTTTTTTGAGGCTTTTGTTTTATAAATTCTATACATTATCCTTTGAGCCTGTATCCCATTAACTATAAGCCACAGTTTACATGGAAATGCATAACAATGAAGTCTCTCTGTTCCATGTGCGTGTGTGACTCTCATTATGCAGCATATACTGCTGCTGGTTTTAATGTTGGGGTGATTGGAAGTTACTCTCTCCTAACAGCAGTTTTGTCATCTCTGCACGATGATTTGAAGTCTCTGACCAGTACCTGATGCCAGCATTATAGGACCGCTGCCCTGTGTGACCTAACTGCCATTATTGGTTGTTTCAGTGACAGGACCAAGCTTGGAGTGGATACAGAGGTTTGGCCCCAGGTCATGGAGCCCTAGTTTCAGGTATAAAGCAAGAGGAAAAATTATGTTTCCGATGCCTCACTTGTTTTCTGGTGGCACCATTTCTTTCCCCAGAACGGTTGGTTCTGGCACCTTCCTCACGCAGGACTGAGTTCTGGGCCCAGGGTCCCTTCCAGCTTTATACACCATGGCCTGATGGTCCTAATTCATAGAGTGAGCAAACAAGTGCCCAGATAAGAATTAGACACCCTTTTGATTATTAATTTTTTCATTTATTTTCAGATGGCTTTTCCTTTTGTCGTATTGTTCACACATAATGCGTCTGACTCTTCCTATGTCACACTACATCTTCGCAGTAATTTTCTGCGCTGTTCTGTCCCTCTGGATTTTACAGCAGTGGATCAGAAAGGAAGTGCAAGCCCTAGCAGAAATAATAAATCCACTGCCGGTCTTGAAGGTACTAATTTCTGCAAAACAAAATACTGCCTCAATTCTGTTATGGGCTAGAAGGAGTGATCAAAGTGAAATACATTCATTGTGGAATTGGTTTGCAAAGCCTGCTTCTAAACCATTACACACTCTTTCTAGATTTCTTTTTTTCCTCACAAAAGTAAATAATGCAGTTGTGTCCAGCCTGGCCTGTAGCACTGAGTCCCATGCAGCTCTCAGGAAGTTCAAGGATTGCTCCCAAACCAGGCCTGTGTCATGACATGGGCAGGGAAGCTGTGTTGGCCCGGCAAAGGGGTCACTGGAAAATACGAATCTGGGTAACACATAGGAGATCTGTGAGGGGCTGCAAGATGTGATACTTGTGAGTTGTGCTGGGAACCGTCCACATAGTTGCTGCACTGGAGTGCTGGGAGTCATAGTTGTCTCCCAGCTGCCGAATTGCTTGGAGCACTCGAAAGTCTGTGGCATATGTCCTGTGACTCCAACCGGAAGGCCGGGATGGTTGGTCATTGCTGGAGTAATCTGACATTTGAAAAAATATTTTAGGAACTGTCCTATAATTACAGATATTTCTAATCTATGCAATCTATCTAATTAGGTTCAACCATGCCCAATTCCTTGTCTGATTGTCTGAGCCTTTCCGCTTAACCAGTCAGGTTTATTCAATAAGGTGTCCTATAATGTTATTTCCTTCCTTGAGAGTATATGTTATCATCCCTGACACAGACTTAAGAATCCCTCCACTTTTTTCTTATTTTAACATCCTCTGTCTCCACAGTAAAGCCCTGTGCTTTAGTTAGGAATCACCTAGCTGAGGAGAAACCTAGGTGAGACTTTGGATGTCATTAGTTTTATTTTTAAGTACCTGGAAGATTCTTAAGAGACGCAGCAAGTATAGAGTAGGCACAATATAGGTAGAATCCCCATAAATTTAATACAAGTTGGTTTAAATTGTGGATTCAGATAGTTAACAAGATTAGAAATAATAAGAAATGAATACAGTTGCACAGGCGGTTGACTCACTATTACTGTCATTTCCTTTTGGCTTTGGTCATGGGGATAACAAGGTAAGAAATAACTGTTTGTTTCCTTTTATTGATTGGTTTGATATTTGAAATAAAGATGATCTTTTTTTGTCTGAACAAGTCTTTTGTAAGTTAATATTATGTTAATTAGAATGGATGTCTTCCTGAGCCTTATTTTCTTGTTCATTTGATCTAATTAGCTGATTAATTTTTAATTGCCTACTGAGAGATCTTTACCATATTGTGATTTGTGTTTTACCTTTACGTTTGGAAAACAATGGTACGCCTAAAATGACTCTAAAGTATTGTATTGAGGTATTTCTGCGAGGGATAATTGCAAATTATGATTTCTTCCTGCTTCCTAATTTTAGTGCAATCTACTTTGAGTTAGTGCTCATTAATCAAAAAGGTTTGCATAGTGTGGAGTAGTAAGAAGGTGTTTCAGTTAGGTAAGCTTCACAGTAGAGGGTCTGTGACTTCATGATCAAATGGAAATGAAATCTCTTGGCTGTGTACGAATACTGCAGTGAACGCTTCCCAACTTACAACATTTATTCTGTTTCTCCACAATAATGTTCTGAGATTCTCAGAATGAATGTATTAATAAGCTTAGAAATAGAAGTATAAAGTTCTAACAAGGCCAAGTCTTGATTAAAACTTATTTTCTCATGGTGGAAAATAAATCACAGTTCTTGGCAAGTTATTTCAAGTTATTCCCTAAGTGTTTAAAATTTGCACCTTATTTTTAGACTGAATTAGTCTTGCTGTAACTTCTAGCCCTTGGATCTTGTTCTGCCTTTGCCTGCTAGATTGAAGAGCCCTCTATTATCAAATTTTTGTTCCCTATGGTAAGCACTTGTAGACTGTGATCAAATCATTCTTTAACTTTCTCTTTGATAAGTTAATTGATTGAGCGCCTTGAGTCTCTTGCAATAAGACATGTTTTCTAATACCGTAATTGTTCCCCTGGCTTCCTCATAATCCATGGAATTTTTTATAGTCTTTCTTGAAACAACACCATGAACCCAGTGAAACTACTAGTCGTTTCACTGATACCAAATAAGATAACATAACCTCCCTACTCCTATTTGTTAGTGTTTGTACATCTGGTGAACATAGTAGCTTTTTGTTACTGCACTCCTCTAGAAGTCCGTAGTAATCTGGTTACTCGTCATGGCCTCTGTTCCCAAATCCTTGCCTCCTCTTTAGGATCTCTTTTTCCCAGAGTAGAGTCCTCCCTTATTAAGTCTGTCTCATTATACTCGTTCCTTTATCCATGGCCTTCCTGTTGACTATGCTGAAGTACATAATGGCTGGTTACGCTCACCTAACCCAATGTTCTTCTTCATTATTTTCCATTTTCTAGTCATCTTCCAATATTGTGAAAATGATATTTTTTTAACAAAAATGAAAGAGAGTCTAAGAGGCATTAACCAATTCCAATACCAGTGCCTTGTTCTCCAGTCATGTAATGATGGCTTAGATGTATCTGCTACATGGTTTTACAGTAGTTTAAGATGCCGTTCTGATTCATCACATCTAATTCTAGCTATCCAAAAATTAGTTTCTAATGGTTGGTAGTTTTCTAAGCTCTTAATAGACAATGGAGAGAGATGGAGACCTTCACAGAAAGATGTAGCGGACTTATCTGAAAAGTCATAAATCACTTTTTGACAGTACCTCTTTCTTTTCATTGACTATAATGGGAACATAGAGAAGTTAAGACAAGATGACAAACTTTTAGACAGCTATAATTACTGTGGATGAATCCCATCTCTTATGCTTTTTAGCTTTTCAGTCAAACTATGGTGTGGTACAAAGCCAGTTCTCTTACAGGCGTCCATCAAGATGGTTGCCTTTAGCAGTGCCATTTGTAATCACATCAGAAAATGATATCAAGTTAGCTTGACAAGATCTGTTTTCCAGAAACCCATGTGGATCAGCTTTAATTAGATTATCCCTTTTAGTTCTTTATCAAGTTAGTTATCACTTATATGCCTCTTTTGCTTTTCTATCAGATCTTTTTATCAAAGTCCTACTTTTTCCACTTTAATATTGACACACATCCAAATTGTGAAAAATCTGAGGCTCTGATGTCTTAGATTTTTTCATTTGCTTCCACTCCATCTATATCAGGTAGACTTTTCTCTGAGGTGCTCCTGCACTCCTTGATCAGTCAGCAGTAGGTTTCAGGATGACTTAGAGCCATCTTTTATAAGAAGATCTTCAGACGTCTCTACCATGCAGCCTGCCCATATGGTTAAGTCCTGCAGTCTTCACAGTGGAGGGTGAGGTAGTGGGGGGTTTTGTTTGGGGTTTTTTTAGGACTTAAAGTGAAATGTTTCATAAATATATTAGATTGTCTGTTTTTCTTTCCAAACTCGCAAGGTTTAAAAGATTTTTTTAATATCTGAGGAGAAGTTACCACATTTTTGGTTCTTCTTCTTCTTCCTCGTCCTCATTCCTTTTTCTCTGTAAAAGAGAGATGACCAGAAGTAAACAGAGAGACAATAGTGTCCCGTTGCCCTCTGACTGCAGAGAGGCTTACAGGGCTGAAGGGAAAACTATGACTTTGTACTTGCCTGTGTGGTAAAAGATGAAAACCAACTTTTTTTTTAACGTAATATTATTGCATGAGGAAAATGCTCTGGAATAAGGATTTCTGCCTCCGACTTACAAGGATGCTTGCAGAACAAAAGCGATAGGAGAACATGTACACAATGGTGTTTTCCTGAACAAGAAGACTCCCCAAAAGCTTGAAACTCTACCTGACAGACAAGAGAGATTCTTGCACAAGAGTTCATTTAAGTCAACATTTAACTTGAAAACTACTGGTGGCATTTTAAGTATCAATATGCTAAGCTACCTGGTACCAAAGTGGTGAACTGTAAAAGCAAGTCATTGCCATCCTATCCAGCTTGATCCTTCTGCTAGATTTGGAGTAGCACCCCGAAGGCCAAAAGGTCTTATATTTCATTCCAGCCACCACTGTTCATCTGTTGGGGGGATGTGTTGCCATTGTAGAAGTGGATCCTTTCACAAGATGCATAAGGATTTCTTGTATCTAACTGATGGTGGGCTGCAATGTCGCCAATTATAGGATTCATTTATTTTCTGTAAAGACAGATTAGAGAAATAATTCAATGACGTGTCCTTCTTCCTGGGTAATCCAAGGACAGATTTTGCTGGGAAGGCAAGATGGTGTTACCTGACAATGATATTTTACACTGACTAATTCTGAGTGTCCTAATAAATATCAGGGAAGCAGTTAATGCCTAGTGGGACCACCCACTGTTGGAGGTGAGTTTGCCTCAGTTGGAGATGTCTGGAATTTTCTTTCTTCTCTTTTCTTAGTCTTATCACTTCCTTCATTTTTTGCTATTCTCTGCTATTTCTGCCTCTGCGTCAGAAGTGAAGGTAATAGTTTTGCAGTGGCCGCACCACCAGATGGGCCGATTGGAGAGTTTCAGTTCATTAAGGGACTGGGAATGTTGGGGTTTTTAAGTTCTTACTTTGCTAGACTAGTGTCATATGGGACATTTGGAGAGAATATTTTCCAAAATGCAGTTTTATAGTCCAGAACTAATACCTTGTAACACAGCAAGTGCTTCACAGGCACACTGCACAGTTACCACTCCAACATCTTCTACATCAGCTTAACAGAATATTTGCACTGAAACCATTTCAGATCTTTGGGACAGATCACACTTACGCTCATTATAGCAGTTATCTAACCAGCAATGAGTTGCATCTCAACGTGAAGGTATTTATGTGATTACTTCTTGGGAGGTGTTCATCCAAGTGTAAATTACTCTGCCTCAGAACAGATTTAAGCTGGTGCCGACAGCTTGGATGACTGGCACATTGTCATTTTCATAACACACCTAAAAGGAAAGTGCCAAAAGAATGTAAGTGGCATTGGTGCAGTGAAAAATTTACAGTAAAAATTGGTCTCAAGGTATATCGGTAGAAATAGGTTGCCTTCAGTTAATGTCTGCTATAAAACAAGATTAAAAACGATTATTTTTTTTCCACACTGTTTTGTTCGGGGGGGTCTCGGTTCATGTGAAAGCAGTGCATGGTGATACTGTCATGGTAACACAAAATTGCATGGTTTACACTCCTTCTAGTGCATCCTTGTTCTCTTTTCAGTTGTCCCTGAACTACCCTTCCCCAGCTGTGCTGGTGTCATGAAGACAGCTTATTTTTTGTCCTAATCATTCTGTCAGAGGTTGCGTGGGGCCAGACTTCTGTGCTGTTGTGGATATTTTGCCCTGGTTTCCCCAAGAATAGAAGGGATATGCAGTCACTCTGTGTGCCAGCTAGTCAGTTGTGTTCCTCTCTTTCTGTTGTCCATTTACAACAAAATTTGATGAAAAAAAAGTATTTCTAAAATGAAATTCCTACTCGTATTATGAAAAGTGGTGGTTAAGAAGAGCAGACAGACCCAATTTATGACCCCCATTCCTCTGGACAAGAGAATCGCCGCACTAGAGCGATGCTACATGTGCTCCAGAGTTCACACATTACTAAACACATCTCACATGCACTTTATTAGACAGAGTATAATCCGGCCATGGGATGCAAAATCAAAGCGAGCCACACTTTGTAAGTTTACAGCTCAGGAAATGGAGAGAAGCTGCTTTCCTTCTGCTCACTAGAACAGAAATCCTTTTGAAAAGAAGGTTGGTTCCAACCTCTGTTTTGGAAGTGTGCTGCATGTGATTTCATCCCATTAGCTGTGATGGTCACCATTCAGTCCTCTTAAGTGATGACGTGATGTACTGAGGGAAAGGGTTGTTTCCAGTGTTATCAGGATAAATCTTACTATGAGCGCTTGACCAAGAACACACATGTTTTGCAATTATGTCTGTTTAAAGAAACCAGCCATTTCCCCACAGTACTGTAGAATCTTGTTTTTCTGGCAAGAGATGTGAAGAATTTGCAATTTCTATATATTATAATAGGTTTTAATGCAGAAATGGTTCACGTCCAGGTTTGTAAAACAGAAGGCGTGTAGCCCACAGTTTTGTTTGTTTCATTTATTTAGCATGGCATGGCTAGGTCCTGGAACTAGCTTATATGAGGTTATTACCCTATTGATTAAATAGTGTGATGAAAAGGGCATGATAATACACTGCTGGGAGATTATTGCCAGACACTTTGCAAACAAAGCTGCTGAAAGGAGAGCAGTTGTGAGACCTTCAGTGTGGTGGGTAATTAGCAAGCAAGTAGGAATTAAAATAAAGGATACATGGCGTGATACAGTGATTATGTGCAGATAAGTAATGTTTTGAATACTCCCTTTTGGTAACTCTAATGAGAATACATCTTAGTACAGGAAATGTCTGCGGGGACTACACTATCCAGAATCCTTAAACAAGCTGTGCAGTATGTTGTTCCTGACAGTGAAAAGAAAGCATGGAAGCGATGCTGCAGATCTGCCTCTTTTTCTTCAAACTTTTCTCTCCGAGTCTTTCTTTTCTTCCAAAAATCTCATACTGGTATAATGAGTCTTAGAGAAAAACAGTAAATTTGTGCTATTTCTTTGGGATGGTGCACCATTTTTTAAAAAAACACAAACAAGCTTTTCGGGGCCATCAACTGGATCTGAACAAACCACCTTTTGAGCGGGAAGCATCAGCTCCTACAAGAAGAAGGAGAGGTCTAAACCTGGGATGTACAGGCAGTAGCAAACGTGTCATTCTTGCATTCAGCCTAGCCTCCTCTCTGCCCCCCTGGGGAGCACAAATACGTACCTGTTCCTGAAATAAATCAGGGCATGTGATTTATTCTGTGGCCTATGTTTCACCTCCGCAACCCTTTCAGGCCTGCAAAACCCATCAGATTAGAGGCTTTCCAGGCAGCACCTCTGTTGCCTAAAGGGGAATTAAATGAAAATTTTCAGACTGTGGCATAGGCCGACTGTAGAGGAATAGATGGGTAGACATTGAAAGACATCTTGCTGGCCATGTGTTCTTTCTTTGCCCAGTTTCAAGCTCCTTTCAGTCATGAGATCCATCACGAGATGCTGAAAATGTTATAAATTGTATTGTAAGGACCCTTACCCACAATGTTATAGACCAGAGAGCAAGAGCTCTTTGTCTTAGTGTCTTCTTTCAGAATTCTCAAGCTGTCTGTTGAATAGACGAAGTTAAACAGCCACAAGAGCAGTAACAATGGGAGGGAAGAGGGCACCAGGGGAAGAAAAATAGGAGGGAAGGGAGAAGAGAGGAAAAGAGAAAAACAGTGCTGTTGTGGGCGAAAGCATCTATTCAAGGCAGAAGGGGGAAGCAGCTATGGTGAGGGCAAGGTAAATGGGGAATACTCTGTCCAGCTCTATTAACCTTAATTTTAGTTCCTCTTTTCCATTTTTCAGCTTAAGTAAGCAAGCATATAGCCATGTTTATATAATAGCTGGAGTAATGAAGATGGAATATACCAATTTGGGGCTAATTCTTGCCCTCAGGAGAGCACAGGGACTGCAGCTGTGGCCAGCCCCTACCAAAAAGGAGTAGTGAGGAGAACAGCTCCTTGTATCCGACTTCCCATTACATCCTCACCAGGGACCACCATAGTCTAGCCCTTAAAATAAATAGATGAGGTTAATTTTTCCAGCAGTAGAGTTGGTTTAGCAGCTCTCAGCACTGGTTCAGTTGTGCTCCCACTCAAGCTAATGAAGTGGTTTCCTTGAGAACAGTTGGACCTGCTGCAAACTTTTCGAAAAGCCCATTTATAGCCATTTTCAGTCACTGGGTTTTGAGTCTTGGGACCATCTTTTGTTCTCTTCCTATTTGATATCTTCACCTTCCAGATCATAACAGGCAGGGTTTTCCTCAACCTTTATCGCAATGCCGTTACGTACTTATGGCCATAATGTCCTTTGATTAGAGAGCATGGGAGAAGCGCGCACCGTGGCACATTTGACCACATCCTCTGAAACTGAGGTTGTGGCTGAGCTAATTATTTTCACGGCTGGAAGAGAACAGGCAATGCTGCCTAAAGAGTGGGAAGATATGTGTATGTGTGAGCGTGTGTTTGTGTGGTTATACCATCTGGGAAGAGCAGAGCCAGATATACTTCCCCTTGGCATTTTTTATGTGCAAATCCTCGGTAAAGATGTAACCAGAGAAGTCTCATTTCTCTGCCTGAAGTCCTGCGTTTGCCTGAGGTTTGGCGTGCTGGGGACTGCATCTTGCTGCAGAAACCCTGCCCTCTTGAATTCCTGTTCTGCCATTCCCCAACTGACGCCCTTTGCTTCTGTGGGCAGGGGGGAAGTTGCCCTTCCTCCTCATTGCTTGTTTTTGTTATACTAGCAGTATGAGGCACCCTTTATTTATAATCTGAACGTTAGGGATGTTGGGCCAATCTGGTGCTTCCAGCTGGCTGAACACTTCCTAGCGCTTTGGATGCCAGATATAACATAATTTATTGTGGAAAACAGTAGGGGTAATACACTTCTCGCTATCAAAGGTTAATGTAGAATATCAGCAGCTCTTCGGCAAGGATACATGAATTGTTGGATGGTCTGTGATTATGTGTCTCTTATTAAAACAGAAAAACAAACTGCTTTCCTTTTTAATGCTGCTGCTCTCCCTCTTCTTTTTTCCCTCCTTCCCCTCAGTTATTTTAACTCCTTCATTGCATTATGCAGTTTTCACACATTTCCTCAGGGAGAAAAAAGCAATTGTACTTTGTTTCTTTGGCATGAAACTGAGTAAACTAAGGGGGATTTTTTTTTTTTTTTTTGCTTTGTTTTAACTAAAACATTCATTTCTGTGCCAAGACAGAGTGAAACTGCTGAGTTAGCCAAGGCTGTAAATTGAACAGGTCCTTTTACCTCTAGAAAATATTAAAGCATCCTTCTGCCACTGAGCTGGCACCCGTTGCTGGATCAAGTGCTACTATTAACGGGAAATCGGGAAAGTACATTATCACTCCAGTGCTGTCATTACCAGAGAGTTTCACTGAACTATAGCATTCAGGAAAGCGAGTCTGCAAAGACCAGAGGAAAATGGCACACTCAGAGCAGGGGAAGGAAAGCTTCAGACAAGAAACTTAGAGATACCTTAGGAGTTTGTAAAGGTACCCAGCATGGGAGGCAAGTGGCTGCTTCTTTAATGAGGGATATGATAGGTAAAGTCTCCCATTGTTCTTCAAATACAAGTTAGGAAAAAACTGGTGTAGACTTTTCTAATGGGCTTGTCTAATCAATTTGAGAAGATCTGAAACCTGTCAAGGCAAGATTGTGTCTGCCTGAAATCTAATGAGGTTCATTCTGTATCAAGGAAGACCCTAAAGAGAGGCTTTTATTGAGAACTTTTTTTCTTCCCAGTAGAGTAAGCTGCCTCTCAGGGATTATTCTGTTAAAGAGGGATTTTTTAATCATCAGAAATACACAATAAACTGCATTGACAGCTTAGTTAAAGAATGTAATGGAAATGTATAGAATAATCAGTTAGTAAAGGTTGTGGTTATTTAAGATGTTAACTTACCGCTTGCCCTGGGTGTGGCCAGGTCAGCAGGTGGGGAAGCTGCCTTCTTCCTGCAAAGCCATGCTGAATTCACCGACTGTTTTGGCATCAGAGCTGTAGGGAAGGCTTAGGTGAACATTTTGTTATAGTTCACAGTCTGGGCTGCATCTGACTTCCATTTTATGGGATAAAAAAATGACAAATAATAGGTAAATTCAGTTCGTTTTGCTTCTCCTTTTCAAAGTTCTTCAGAGACTTGAAATAATCTTCCTGACACCCATGCAAGGTAAGCATAGCTATCGAGTTTTACAGATGTGGAAACTGAGGCACAGAGGGTTTAAACAGTAATATTTGAAAATACGGGTGCCTAAAATGAGGCAACTCAAGCCCATGGTCCAAATAGCAGAAGTCCTGAGCTCCTGATTTCACTAGGACACAGGGTAGCTCAGCCTCTCCGTGGGGCAGGCTGTGAATTGACATGGTGAAATCTGAGGGCTGCAGAGCAAGTGTGTCACAAGCATGGCTCCCCGGCTTGTGGTCAGACCACTAGACCAGAGCGCTCCTGAATGATTGCCAGGTCCTGCATGTTGTTTCTAGCCCTGTTTAGGATTTGGGAATATGATGTTTTTACTGATTTTTGCTCCCAACTTACCTGCTTTTAGTCAAGTCCCCTAACTCTACACCTGCTTTTTTTTTCTGTGAACAGTCTCCTTACAGGCGTGGTCAACTTCATAAGAAAAGCTCTATAGGAACATAATATATTTTTGTTTTCGTTTCCTGCGATAGGCTTCCCTCCAAGAGTTACTCATCAAGCCACATATTTGCTTTGCTCAGCACTATTTCTAGTAGAAATATTTCTTGTTTATTTAGTCTTACACAGGGGTCTGACATTCCCTTGTTACCACAACAAAGTCGACTGAGAGCTTGGAGTGCCCAGGGAATCCAAGATTATGGCCCAGAAGTTAAAAAAATGAGCACTGATCTTAACTGTGCGCCTATCTTTTGGGGCTCTGGTCAGGGCATCAGCACATTTGATTTTTCAGCACATCCTGAGCTCTGACGCTGAGTAGAGCTGTGGTTGTTCTGGGTATCTGAAAGGCAGCTCACAACAAACATCCCCAACCTGGGGCTCCCAAGGAGCAGATGTACCTTTGAAATGGTGGTTCTTTTGACCAAGCACTTATTAGTTTGACTAACACAATTTCTGTCAATTCATAGTATCAGTAAGTTAAACAATATTGAGCTACTATTTCACAATTCTTAGAAAATCATCTATTTCCCAAGTTACCTCAGAAAGGAATATTTCCTCCCCCCTCCCAAGTTGTTTTCAAAGAGGTTTCAAAAATCATTCAGATAATCAGACTTTAGTGCTGTGAAATTTTATCAAAGGGCACTCTTTCCCTGGACTCAGATATGAACCTATTTTGCCAATCAGATAAAACTTCCCAAGCTTTTTCCTAGCAGCATCAGTGGTTAACTTGATCTTATTGCACTGTAAAGGATTTTGTGCTACAAATCATTTTTCATAGAATCTCTTTGTTATGTTGGGTGAACTCTGGACAGATTATTTGTAAGAACATTTCCAGGAACATTAACAGCACATTGTAGTCTCCAATGAAATGAAAATGACTTAAAAAGGGTTTCTTTCAGATTAATAAAAGAGAGCATGTATAATGAAAAGGGCTGATAGGGAAATGTTTAAGTGTATTAATAGGCAGAGGAAATACCTATTAAGCAGAATAATGTCTGTATACCAGCCCCCTGTCCATTTTAAATTGTATATATTATTTTAGCTGTTGGGACTCCTTCCTTCCACCTTGTGAAAGCTGACAATTTTTACTTACAGCCTGGAGGTAAATACTGCAGTGCCTCAAAATGGAAGATGAAACAGGCCAACAGGTTTTCTTTGTCTTTTAAAAAAAATGGAATGTCATTTCTTCTCCCTCCCCCTCGTGTGTTCCTCCCCCCGCTACACCCCTGCTAGTATTAGCAGCTTTTCCTCCAAAAAAGCACTAGATGGTGCCCCTTTTCTTTGAGTGTGACAGAGCTGGATTTCCCAAGAGAGGTGCTACTGCCCTGCCGTGAAGATCATCAGGCACAAAAACTTGGAGGGTCTCCTTGCCCCTTAATGTAATTAAGAACCCAAGATAAGTCTCTTTTACTTCTTTCAAGTCTTCAAACCTGAACTAGATCCATCTTTAGGAAACCGTCTTGTTAAGGACAGAGAATGAGTCATGACTTCAAAGACTGATGAGCAGTAAAATAATTTTTAAAGAAGTGATTTCAAACCAAAAAGGAGAAAAAGCAGGGTATGTATCTCCCTCCCTGTTTTCAGTAGCCCAACACTGCAGCAGCAAAGAACATTTGCAGTATTCTTTGCTGAAAAGAAAACTTTTCAAGTCAAGGATCTTCAATTAGATGTTAGCTGGGCAATCTGATTGATACTAATTTGTTAATTTTATTATGACCCTTGTTAATTTGTTAATTTTATTGTGACCCTTGGCATTTAAGTGATTGAGCAGCCTTTTGTAAACAGAATTGATATTACAGGTCAATATTAATCTTTTAAAATAAAGTGCCAAACAGGGAATATGGCCTGGTTTTGTATTCTGCATGTTCTGTCAACTTACACTATATCTTTATTAAAAAAAATCTTATTAGTCATGGTTAGCAGATTGTTACCTAGCCTTTGAAACTGGAATGAATAATTGGTTAAAAGGATATTACCTATCTACAGCTGTATTTCTTTGTGCATCGGAATAACTGTTTACCTGGTACATGTCATCTTTGTATTTAGACAGTTGATGTAGTGTAGTCCCTTAAAGAAGAAGAAATAGATAACATGACATTGAAACAAATTCAAAATCAACAACAAATAAAATGTCTGCTTGCTAGGAATGAAAGTTGAGGCAGATATCAAACCCCTCGTTGTGAAACCCCTAAAATTTAACTGAAAAAAGCCACTTCCTTTAATCTGTTTATTTATGCATTTGAAATGGCATAAAAATAAACATTCTTTGAAGTGACCCAAGATAAATTAGTCCAGGTTTGTCATTTCTTACTATTTTTGTAAATGGTCCTTAGAAAATTAGGTCTGTTGGCATCTGGGAACAAAAATTCAACTGGGAAAAGAAGCTTTAATATGAAACAGAAAGAATTATTCCCATGCTCTGGCTGCCCTGTCATATGTCATGACATGTGGCAGGTTGACTGCTCATTAATTCTATTTATATCAGTATGATAATACACCCCACTGAGTACACATGTGTTAAAATATTCATAAATTATGTTTAGTGCAAGCAGATATACATTACATGCCAAAAGAAGACTATTATTTAAAGACAAAACTGGTAAACAGTCAAACACGGAAAAGTCTTTTTAATGTTGGTCCAGTACATTGTGTATCATCAAACTCATGTTTAATTGCCTTTACTTGCAGACTCTGTCTCCAGCAATGCAATATGCAATGCACCTTTATATTTTTTAACAACTTGCAAAAGAAGCAGCTTTTACTGAAA
This sequence comes from Phoenicopterus ruber ruber, assembly GCA_009819775.1. NCBI lineage: Eukaryota > Metazoa > Chordata > Aves > Phoenicopteriformes > Phoenicopteridae > Phoenicopterus > Phoenicopterus ruber. Next base: position 9,909,804 of record CM020217.1, read on the forward strand.
GTAATTGGAATTTCAGCAATTACTGTAAATGTCATATTATCTCAAAGCAATAACTATAACAATTTGAAATATTTAAAATGAAGGTTTACTTTGACCTTCACATATTTTAAGGTACTTTTTTACACAGCTGAAAGCTCTACTCTAAATATTAAAAAATTCAAATGCAAACTATTTTTGGAGGGAAATGCAGTCTAGCCCCGAAAATAGTTAATCTTAGTTAATAGTAAATTTTAAGCAAAAAAATAGCCAAAAATAGTTAATCATACATTGCTCAGGATATTTTGTATTACATATATATATTTCTTAAACTTTAAAAATGTCTTTTAAAACAGCAAAATGAAAAATAATTTTTACAAGTAGTTAATTTTGTATAGAATGTGAAAGTAATCTCAGAATATTAAAATGGCTATATCTGTGTCTTAAAATCTGTTTGTTCAGAATCAAAATGCTCTTCTACATGCAATCAATTTTGAATTGCTCATAGCCTTGTGTTAGAATGCAGAAGAATATTTAGACACGTGCTTTTTATCTAACAGGAAGTCATTATGAATTGTGTTGAATTCCTTAATTTAAAAATACTTTTAAAATGACATTTTAAATTTAAGAATGCATTTAAGAACTGCAGAAATTATCACAAATTACTGTGGATTAATGGCACAGGTGTTAAAATCACTGCAAGTTTCAAAATTATTAACAGAAGGTATGATATGGTACATATTTATTTGCAGTTATTGTGATAGCAGTTATCCTCCCAAGTAAGTACAAACCAAGCTGGTTTTGATATCCTGTTAGTGTTTCACATTTGGAAAACAATTTCAAAACTTTTTAAAAACATCAAATGTTGTAATGGGGGCAGTGAGAAGGGAGGAGGGGGTTGCTTCACGATGAAATTTTGAAAAGATATATGATGAGAGTCGGAGCACATGTACTTCGCAAAGGGCAAATAGTTACCCTGTTTCTACTCAGTTTTAAGGGATCTGAACAGGGGCAGGATGAAGTGACTGACTGTAAAGCGTATATAACCTTTCTAATCACAAAACCATACTAATGTTTCTAGCAGCAGTGAAGCACGTTGACTTCTGATAAAGGACGAAGAGGGGGCACAGGAGTGCGGTGTTACAAAGCCATCTCTTCGGCACATTTTGTAGGAACGATGGCTTGCCCAGGTGTTTGTGGGCAAAAATGTCGCCCCTTCATTTCGGCTGTACTGTCAAATGTGCCAGCCGAGTTGACGGTTGCCCAGCCGTACAAGTGGCTCAATTTTACCCATCAGTGAAATGGTTAGAAGGGGTTGGGAACATTCTGTTTCTTTGATTGAAAAGGCTGGTTTGAGGAAACTGAAACTTTTTTGCGGGCAGGTATCAATTTCAAAGAAGGTTTCGTCAGAAGAGATTTGTCAGCCATCGGATGGAATTTCTGGTCGAGACCAGAAGGAGATGGCAAGGTTGGAGTATCAGGTAGCGCCGCGGTCGGGGCACTCACCTGGAATGTGGAAAATCAAGGTTCAGGCCTAGGGACTTGAACGTGAGATTTACAAAGCGAGTGCCCTGAACACTAGGCTTTCGAATTATTTGCTTGCTGTGCATTTAACTGTTTATGCAAAGTGGAGCCATGCTAGCAGGAGATCTTGAACCATGATGTGTCGGATGGCTCAGAGACCCGATGGCTAAGGCACTCGTGTAAAATGGGAGAGAATGGCAAAGCAGGCAGCACTGAGTGCTTTACCTACCCAGCTTTTAAAATCTGTCTGTCCATCTCTCATTCTAGTGTATAAAATTCAAAAAGTCTTGGTCCCAGGGAGGAATGGGAACATTTCTGAAATCTCATAAAAGCTTTGCAAAATGTGAGATCTGCTTCTCCCATCCCACTGCTATCCTCTTTGCCATAGAAACAAATTGCAAAAATCCACTGAATTCCTGGGAGCAAACTGTGACTCATGTAATACAATTTGTCAATTGCTAGAGAATTTACTGGATATAAGGTTCATTGTAAGTATAAAAAATGCAGTCTCTTAATAAGACAGCTTTTAAAAATAAAATGCTTTCTGAATCTTAAGAAACTTTGTAATAATATAAACAAGGCTTTTAATCTTGGTAATGGTAGCAGCAAATTATATACACCATCTAATTTTATCAGACGATAACAGTTGTAGTTTTTATCTTCAAAAACAGGTTGTGAGTGCTAGAGGGGAATAACTCTTCATAGCAAAAGCTAAGTTAATTTTGTGTTGTCTTATGTTGCTGGCAAAGAAGCCTCTTTTTTTTTAGTTCATCTATTTTTTTCTGGGGGTTTTTTTTCCGTTTTTTTTTTTCCTAGAAAAAAGGAGTCATTTCACCCAGCAGTTTATTTAAATACAAAAAAATCACGTTAAAGAGATCTCTCATTATAAGCTTTCTGAAAGTTTGCTATGCACTTTCATGTAAAACTTGGCCTCAGTACAGAACTGCTGTACAATCATTTTCATCTGAGATTTGAACATATTGGAAGAACTAGAGCAGTTCTTTCTTCTATCCTGTCATTTTTTTCCCTTGGAAATGATGAGCATATGGCAACCACCCTCACTGGATTCTCAAACAACAGGAGGGACCTTATTTCGATTCCTACATCCTGTCATCAGTGAATCCCATGATATTTTGTTCTTGCAAGGCTAAAGATGTGATTCGCATTTGCCATAAGGACAGAGCTTAATGTGATGCCATTTTACCACAGGAGCCCTCAATCAGTTAATTAAACATGATATAAATCACTGCATGTATTTGTAAAGTAAGATTAATATGGCAAAGTCAGAGTAATGAGGAATCCTCACCATTGTCTGAGTGTGAATCACTGATACGAAGATTACCCTTTTTGAAACTGGATATCTTTGAGTGGGTTTTGTTGGCTTAATCCCTCAGACTGCTTTGTGCAACTTGAAACCCAGAGCTGTCATCTTTAGCCAAAATTTCAGCCATAACTTCCTCAGCTTTCACCCAATCATTTAAATCAGCATTCATAATACTTAGAAAGATCAAGCCTTTCAGCGTACCGCAAGGCTTCTTCATACCACCTGGGACATTGGCAACATGTTTAATAAATATTTCATTTCATTTCATCGTGGAGATTCTTCTTTTGTTTTTTTCCGGGGGATTTACAGGGTACCCACAGCAGCACATTCCGTCACTGCGGTCACTTAGGTTTACAGCCTTAATAAAAGGATTTTTTCTTTCTTTCTTGAAGTGCTATGGAGCCTTGTTAAACTAGAGCAATTACAGACACACAAGATAGGTGCTCTGGAAAGATCAAAGGCCCCCTAAAGACAGCTCTGTAGGATTCTGGAGCTCTCTTTGAAAAGCGCTCAGTTTACAAAGTAGAGACGTATAAAACCACGCATTAAACCCCCCGTGTTCAAGTAATGCTAAAGGCCTGACATTAGTTAATATGGAATCCACTTTAGCCACTCTCTTTTCACATCAAACTTTGAACCTCTCCGAAGGAAGTCTCCTGGTATATCAGCATGCTGTGGCACGGTGTGCCCCCTGTGACATGGTGTCTTGCGTGGAAAACTATCCTTTTGTTACAGAGCACCAGTCCTGTACCTTGCTGTTGTAAAACACCAGACGTAGGCCACGTGTGGTAGGCAGTCTTGACCCTTCGTATTTCAGTTAGAAGAGGGGTGTGTATGAGAGGAAAGGAAAAGGGAGGAAATGATGCTATCCTTGTTCTTGGACTGAATCCTGTGCTCATCAGGGCAGCAGAGACAGGGATCAGGGTAGGGGCAGATCCAATGAAAGAAAAAGGTACTGCAGCACCTGCCTTCTCCAACAGGACCTTTTGCTGGAGACCTATACAGTGGTTGAAGAGTGTCTCAGAAGCATTATGCTATGAAAGGAGCTGGCAAGAGGATAAGATACAGTCAGAATTCTTAAGTGCTTTCCGGAATCTGTAGACTTTACTCAGAAGATGCCTCCATCAGCTTGAGATAGGTATTGATAGCCCTGCTATGAATGAACTGCACAAGGGGTACTGTTTTAAGGCGTTGGTGGGTGCCCCAGCTGGGGCCGGGGTGCCTGGGGAGTAATTCAATGTCAAAGGATTAAACTTGCATCTCTCAACTCACAGGAGAATACCCTGCCATGCGCCGTCTGCTCCTTCATCAGAAAAAGGAGGAAAGGAAAAAAAGATACGGGCGCTTTCTGCTCCTTCCAGTGCAGCGGTGCTGCTGGATGTCAAAGATCACGAGCAGAGAGTGCAGTACTGACTCCAAGAGCCAAAGGGGAAAGGGATGTACGGGAGGCCAGTCCCTTTTCCTCACGTTAGTGCAGGCACTTGTCCGAACAGACTAAGCAGTGAGTGCCACATGCTCAAAGACTGTCTGATGTGCACGGATGGAGTTTGTGTACCTCCAGAAGTAGGCCATTTGTGTGTAGGGGCCTTTCAGATTGCTGTTCTCTGTTCTGGTGCCTCTGCTTACTCTTAGTTGATACAGTACTTAAGGGCTTAACTCTGTGAGCCCTAAGTCAGCAGCTTAAGAGCATGCAGAGCCAAGCCCTAAGGTCAGGGACTTCTGTGGCTGTTAAAGGCAACCCCCGGCTGAGCTTTTTGTCTGTCCCGATGGCCTTCAGAAAACCAGTAGATCCTGTGCAGCTGGAAGCACTGTCATTGCCGTTGGAGTTCTGAAAGGTCTGTGTTTGCAAATGTGTGAATGATGAAAGTAAAAAGGGTAACAGGAGAATCCCTGTTGTATTCATAACTTTTCTAAGCTGCAGGTGCATAAACATAAACATTTGAGATGTGCTGATCTCCTTTCTGTGCTCTTCAGTAAGTTAAAACAGTCAAAATTGAAACTGAAATGAAAAGCTCTGTTACGGAATTGAGACTGTTTCATCTGTGCTAGTGTTTTTCTCTCATTCATGTTCTTTTTAAGTTCACAGATTCAGAAGATTTGCTTTTGATGCAGCAGTTAATAAACATCATTGTGATACTGATTTGTGGATAGCTATTTGAGTTTTAGCCTAAAACTATGCATAAATTACCTTACAATACCTTGAAAAATGGCCTGTTTAAAGAACTTCACTTTTCTATGATCACTGTCAATAAAATTTTCATGATAAAGATTGCCATTATACCAAAATAGTATAGTACTGAAAGGCTATCAGATAAAAGACGTGTTTTCCTTTGAAGTCTTGCAAGTATTTCTAAGTCTGTTATGATGCAGGATTTTTATCATAAATGGGTTAGTTACAAAGAATGACTAAAAAGAAAATAACAGAAATAAGTATGATGAGCTAACCTTAGACAGGAAGCTGTATAATGTGTAAGAACAGTCTCTGGAGCTTGGTTATACCTGTAGGTAGATGCGCTGAGCGTTTGCTGTGACCATTTGTGAGTGTTGTCACTGTTGCCAGAGGCTGCAGGATTTTACCCATTTCTCTCTCCCGCTCTCTCTGAACTCTAATCAGCAGGGGCTGGAAAGCAGTTGCCATTTCCATCCACTGAAATGTCCTATAACAGGACTGAACTGTCCCGTGTCTTTTACAGTTTTCTGTTTAGAGTTGCTTCTTTTTCTACTCTGGGAATCCATCACTCTCATAAAACTCCAGTTACAGCTGCATTTACTTACTGTGTGGCTTGCTTTTACGGCTCTTCCAAACCTATATTACCTTTTACAAAACCTGCAACATATATCCCCATGTTCATTCTTGTTCTTATTTTTGCCCTATGGGTCATATTGCTTACTTAGCCAGCGCTGTCAGACCCTGAATAGCTTTTCTTTATTTATTCCTTTCTTACATTGTTGTGTTTTGTGTTATCTCTAACCTAAAATTCCTTGTCATTTACGATGAAAACTTGCAAAATGCAAACAGTTTACTTAGAGGATTAGAGTTGATGTGAAGGATTAATGCAGAGCTAAGGAATCTCCCTGCAAGATATTTGGATCAAATCCAGCCTGCACAAGTTACCACAAGTTGTAGTGAGCACAGAGAATGTACATTTTCATTGGTTTGGGGGATGTTTGTGTGTAATCACTCAAATCTTGAAATGGTTTTGTTTCAGTCAGGTTTGTAAGTTTTGGGGGCTGAAGCACTACAGTCATTTTATTTCAGTGTGCGCATCCAAGTGAATTTTACAATTGGTGCCTGAGCATTCAAGGAAAAGGCACTTGGAGCCAATAAGAAGTTAACATATGAAGTAGGAATGTCTGTGTGCGTGTCCAGCCAGGAAGAGGAAACAATGCCACAGGACTTTTGTCCTCACAATCGGCACAGCTCAGAACCCAAATAGAAAATCTGTTTCTGATCCATTTGTGGAATTGAACTACTTCATTCCCAACCATTTTGAATATTGTTGAAAAGATGGTAGTTGAGGCATCACATCCTGCTCATAGGTTCTCCATAGAAAAGTTAACCAGAGTGAAAATCCTTAAAGGCACGCATAAGATTATTGCCTGCGCACTATCCTCTTATATCCAGCAGTGCTGGCTGGCGAGGTGAAAAATCCTGTGTGTAGCTGGGAACGAACTAGCTAAGAATGCCTGAGGAACCTTCTATCTGGGAGTGAGAAGGCTGGACATTGTGGGAAGAGTGGTGTGGGTTCCTTAAAGACAATTTGCAGGTGAAAAAGTAGTCCCAAGTTCCTCGTGTTAAGCAGTCGTTTCCCCCAGACTCTAGTACTAAATAGAACATTTAATACTGAGTAGTAAATGTTGGGGTAGTTTCAGATGGAATATTCCAAGGATTAGAGCTCAAGGATTAAACCCTCGTGCTGGGCTAGTTGTAGAGCAGCCTACGGTGCTGGTATCTTTGTCTGTTGATCCAAATCTTTGATATAAAAGTGAAAAAAAGGATGAGCTTGAGAGCAATCAGGATCTCTGTTCATATGCTTTACATTAAATGTGTTCTAATTTCCTGTCATGTTTTTTGTAGCTTTGTAATCCTCCTTATTGTAAGATTAAGGTAGGCTTACGGGGCTGCGCTACAGGGACATGTACCTGAATTTGCCCTGAAAAGAGTTGGTGAATGCAGTCAAGACTGCTCCATTACGCTGGCTGGAGTGTGTTGAGGATCCGACCCAACTTTGGTATTTGGTGGTAATGCTCAAGTAGGCTTTAGTGGCTTTTGCTCTGCCTTGTAATTTCTTTGCAGCATAATAAAAAGCTCTTTAGAACATTGCTACATAGATTAATATAGAAAGTGCTTGTGATACTTTTATACACAGGGAGTTTAATACTTGGATGCAAGAGCAAATTGATTGCAGGCAATCCTGTGCTTCAGTACCCAGGAGTGAAAGGAATGATTACAATAACCTCTGGGATTTCTTCTCAGAAGTGGTTCCTGAAAACACCCACACTCACAAAGTATTGGGCACAACAGAGTATTGTTTCCCTCTGATGTGGAATCACAGAAACATATTTTACTTTGGGAGGTGGGAGGGGTTGAGGGGGAGAGGAAACTCAAGAGACATTAATGTTTAATGTTTTTAATTTTGTAAAATGAACAACAAAAAAGGATATGGTTTGTGAACGCCTCTGAGATTGTTTAAACTCTGGCAGCTTGCTGTCAGATGAGATGCTAAAAGCCAGGAAGGAAGAAACTGAGGGGCATACTGGGTAAACTGCTGCGATCTTGCCTTTGGCACCCCAGTCTGATGGAAGAGTGAAATAATGGTGAAACAAATTTGGCATGCATTGCTGTGGTCTCCACGAAATGACTTGCGCCACCTTGAATTGTATCAGATGGAACCTTGAATTGCAGCCAGGCAGGTATATTTCTCTTATTTGTGGAGGGTTCTAACTGTTACAGAGCTCATTTTCTTGGCCAGCCCCTGGGATAAGGACTACATTAATTGTGCCTTTGCTTCACTCACCCTTTCTGGGTTGCCCTCTTCTGCCCCGACAAAGAACATGTCCGTGGCTGAGGGCTTCCAGGCAGACAATTCAGCATCTCTCAGGGATGGGGAGTAATTCCCGGAGGACTTTAACACCTGCTCAGCTTACCAAGGGTGCATTAACCCCTGGTCAATGCTGAAGAGAGTAAGTCAAGTTATACAGGTTAGAGCAGTGTCTATATACACACTGCACAAAGGTGCTCAGGAAATACCACTGCTTTTCTGTGGCAGAGTCTGAAACTTTGGAGTAGGGGAGAGTGGCAGATAATTTCAAGGGGGAAGTAAATTCAGGAAAAAATTCAGTTTGGAATCTTAAAATTAGTTTGTTTCAATAAAATACTTAAAGATAAGCCTCTGGTATTTTAAAATAGTAAATAGATAATGTCAATGTTGGTAGTTTAGCATGCCATAAAATAAAAGCAAAGCAAGAAAATAGAAATGAGAATTACTGATCTTAACAGAATTAAACAATTTTGCCTTTTGAGAGTGTTGCATTAAAGCTTTTATTATGAAGCTGAATTTTTGGCAGAAAAAAAATCTGCTGATATTTCTTACTCCTCTTTGAGACTGACTGATTGCTTTAATTTGTAGGGTGTATGTGCTTAAAGTGCTCAGGTTGGTAGTATCCATCTGGTGTATACAACTCTCAGTGGTCAGGGCATTATAATACTGTGCCTCACTGGAGATTTTCCTGGAAGGGGATATAGGAGTTGCTCCAGCACAGCTCTGACACTGGTGAGACTGTGGCAAAGGAACAGATGTTACTGTAGGTGAATAATAATCTGCTGTTATTGGGGAGGGGGGGGTAAGCATACTACAAATGAACAGCACTGAGCTTATTTAGGTGTGTGCTGGTTTATACTGCGCCTTCATTTGCGCCGTCTCTTCTAGGAGCCGCCTTTGTTGTTTCTTTTGTGGTGGAGCTCAGAACCAAGATCAGGGTCCCCTGCAAGTCGTTAAAACCTGCAAGAAACTTGGGAGGAAAGGAGCCTGTCTATTTATGGCTGTCTGCTGTGTGGAGGGACCGGGTTTCCCAGTGAAGAGCTTTCTGTGGGCTGGGAGTCTGTAGCTTGGTGAGCCCCTGACCCATTTACTCCCCAGAAACTCTGTGGGAATGTGAAAGATTTAAACTAGTATGGCTCAGACCATACTCACTTTTCCGTGTCCCTCCCCTTTTGCTCTGGGCCCCACGTTTGGGACCAGGAGTTGCTGGGACAGCCATTCCTGGCGGACAGTGGGGTGCAGCAAATATTTGTCATCCAGGACAGATTAATACAGGAATTGATGTTATTCCTCTGGCAAGTGCCTGGGAACATACAGAGAATAAAGCAATGCTGGTATTTGTTTTACAGTGGGCTAAGGATGGAGAGACTCCAAAAGGTTGCCTAGAATAATGTGGGGAACATTCCGTGTAAAAAGAACTTATTTTATCTCTCTTTTCAAGCTTACTCACTCCTGTTTGTTTTCTCCCATGAGTAAGTGGAAAAGCACCAGGCTCATTACCTGCAGTCTACTCCCTAGCTCAGGAAAAGCACTGTCCCCAGCGGGGCCAAAACCAGCTTGCAGGAATAAAGACATTTCATTGGGTTTTTTAATGCAAGTTCTGCTACACCAATATCTCCAGTCTCTGTATTTGATGACTGTTGAAGATGCTTTCATTTCATTTGGATGATCTAGGTACCCTGTATTGACAGCTGCTCACTGCAGCATTACTGAAGAGCTACTGTGTGTTAGGACAGGCCTCAATCCATAGGTGTATGTTTTTCAAGCAACGGCAGAATAGCTTAGATCCATAGAAGTGGAGTTTTAAAAAATGCACTGTGCTCCTATGAATCAGCTTAGTTCTAACTAGTTTAATTTAGAAAAAAGCCTCTTCAGCAAATGAAATTTTATGGCACCATTCCCGGTTGGTCTCACTTGCCATACAGATTCTGAATGGCAGTGCAGGTCAGAAGTAGACCTGAACTTCTCACTATGAGTGTGGCTGGTATTCAGCTGCTGCAGTGACAGGCAACTTAGGAGGAAATGATAGAATAGATTAGAAATCCGGAGCTGGGTTTTGGTTTGAAACTGTATGTCAAGTACCTTTCAAACTATATTTTAAAGTGAAGCGAAAGGTGGGATCAAAAGGAACTCATTGTCAGCAACCATTAGACTTAAAATTAAACCTGCTGCTCTATTCAGTTTACAGGCATGTACTAGCGTGTTAGACTGCTGCTCTGCACTGTACCAACAAGCAGGCTGAATACCAAAATGCTGTAATACTGTTTCTACTTCTTTGGCCACTTTGCCACTGAAGATCTTAAGACCTTTACATCCCTGGTCCCATCAGCCACCTCACCATTCCTGCAGCATAAACTCCAGGTACTGAGCACTGCAAAACTTACCATATGGGTACAGCAGCCTCTTCTCAATAAGCAGTGGCTGTTTAAAGATGATTCAGAGCATGACCAAAAATAGATAGAGGATAAACTTTGAAAAGCCCAGCTTATTGCCAGGCTCTTTTCCTTTTGAACTGACAGCTCTGAAGGGAAGAAGAATCTGGTGTAGACAGTGAAAGCCTATAGCAGTGGCTCTGTTCAAAGTGTGTGACAGATCGAAGAAGTCAGGAGCTGAGTGACAGCAGAGCTCTCCAGGAGAAAGGAGATCTCTCCCAGGCTGAAGAAGCTGGTTCTATCTCTCCTGTGCTTGCCAGGAGACATTATGAGGCTTGTCAGTCCAGATAGCTCCCATTTAGGTAAACACTTTTGTTTCCTTGCTTTGGATGGGGCATTGCCTTTCCTGAGTGAAAATCCACCCATGAAATGCTTTCAGACCTGTGGATCTTCCCCAAAGGACCCTGCAAGTGCTCCTAATCTGTCTGCCCTGGTTTCCCTTCCTGCAATAACCTATTCAGATCTCCAGAATGAATCTCATAAATACAGAGCTGGGTTAAGGCACAAATACTCTCTGTTGATTTAACAAGCCTCTTGTTGTTGTTTTAGCCTAATCATGCCGTTTTGATGGGTTTACCTTGCAAGGGGCCCTATGTTGTGTTTCCATTGTGGCCAGCTAAGCTTGCTTTGCTTTCCACTGATGTTGTCCTATATTTAGTGTTTTGACTTTACGTGACCCTGACACTGTGTAGGGGGAGGAGGAGGAAAAAATGTATTGCTGATGGCTAATCCTATGCATTGCTCAGAGACTGCATCCACTCTAGCAACCTTTTTTCATGGTAATATTTTTTGTTAGCAGTAAAAGGATTAATTCTAGAAATCAAGCTCTTTGATTATGATAAGCATAATAAATATCTTAGACAAATTGCTATCCTTTTAAGAATATTAGTAAACGAAGACCTTTGCTCTCCTTGGCTAGGCTTGAGTCTGCTGGTACACGCATTCATACCATCTGCACTGTGTGCTAATACAACTCCTTGTTGTCTGGTCTTCCTGGGAATGCATTATATAGATTGCAGCTGGTTCAGAATGCAGCTGCCAGGGTCACGACTCACACTAAGATTAATCATTACGCCTGGGTTAGCTTCATTACTTCGACTACCCATTACATTTAGCAGAGATTATGAGATGTTGCTTTTAACTTACAAGGCTTGGACTAACACCTACTCACCTCAGCAACATGCTTTTATAGTATGTTTCTCTTGGTAAGTCTCCTAGAGCAGCAGAGAGTCTCTCTAGATGCTGTGCTTTCAGCTTGAGGAGAAAACCTTGCATCATTATGTGTGTGAAGTGGCGTAGTGTGGGATTCTCACATCTCTGGGTTCACTCCTCTGATGTGGACTGATTTCTTCCCAGTGCATACTGTCAATGCAGAACTTTTTGCCAGAGAAAACAGTATGATGAAGAGGAGGATGAAAACATCATCACCACCCTATTCATAATTAACCTTGCAATTTACCTAGTTCTCTGGATTTACTGCCAGGTATTTTGGGTGACAGCCATCCAAAGAAATGCGGTTTCCTAGGAAGGAAAGAGAGCTAGTACAAGTACTTCCACTGCACATGAAACTAAGATCGTGAAACAATATGACATTTCCCAACAGAAGCCTACAACATAAATTCAGCTAACGGAAATGAACAGGAGTCTAGCTCTACTACATTCCCCAAAGCTGAGCCTCTGAGGTCTTCTCAAGCATAAAGGGGAAAAAAGCCAAACGTACAGAAGATGTTTGAAGGACAATTGACTAAATGTGCCTGTGGCATTCCACATCAGAGCTATGAAGAGGAAACTTGAGGTTACCTTTTTTATGTACATATGGTTTAGGTTCCTGCCCCTTAGGTTCCTGTGGCAAAAGCTATTGTTGCTATAGAAAACCTGATTGCTCATGTATAGGGTAGAAAGTAAGAAAGAAATTATTTAAATTATTTTACGTGCTGTAATTACTTTATAATATTGTACAGGCTTCTACCTCACCAAGCTGCTCAGTCCTGAATACAGTGAGAAAAAATATCACTATGTCAGGGAGCCAGAGGGTCTGACAGCTACTGAGTGAAAAAACACCCTTGTTTAAGAGGAGAAACAAATTTTCAGAGGTTTCATCTGGCACAGTATGGAGAGGCAGGGCTTGTTTCTCTGGTGAAAAAAGTTCTGCTCTCTAATGGGCATCACAGCCAGAGGTTAGTTGCTTGCCAATTTTTGGGAGAAGGTCAAACTTCCTAAAAAGTGCCTTGTAGCAATGGGCTGGCTTTATCTCACATCAAAATTAAGCACTTAGCTGAGGTGCTTAAGCCAGGAGTCTGCTTGCTCTTGGCAGCCTCTTCTGTCAATGATAAGAGAGACCCTTCCTCCTGAGGGCAGCTGTGCCAGCAGGTATGTTCAGCCATGCTTTGCAGGTGTCCGTTCCTCATCACCAACGTTGAGGTTTAGAAAAGAAGCACCTCAGGTTGGCAGCTAAGGCTGAGCCAGAGGAATCCAGCTTGCAATATGAATATAGTTTAGACCTATGAAAATCGTGCACAGCAAAATCAGACCTGAGTTGGGTTCTCCTGATTAAGCACTTGAAAACTACCAGGTCTAATCTACTGGTCTGAAGGCAGTTGGCACAGAGAGCTTAGAACAAGTGGAAGAGCAGTACTTTGCCCCTGGAAGTGGACACACCGTGTGCTCTGGGCAAAAAGAGGAAACCTCTGGGGAGCCCTGTTTGAGGGGTCCTCATGCTAAAGCCAAGAACAGTCCTTTCAGCTAGCCAGGAGAGCTCTCAGGGGTCACCTGTAGGGCTGCTTTATCACGAGGGTGGAGCTGCAGAAGCCAATCAGGCATCAGGCTAAGCTACAAAACCTGGGGAAGGACTACCAGGTGTCTGAGATCTTGTCTGATCAGGGACTGATCTTCATACCCTACCTCAAGGTTAACTCAAATCCTAAGTGCAGGAGGGGAAAGAGCACCTTTAGGAGGTGAGTGTGTAATGGAGCTCTGCTCCCTCATGATTTCTCAAATGTTTGTTGGCAATCAAGGGATAGCCCTTGAGAGAAAAGGGTCAAACCCAGTGCTACCAGCCTGCTTGTTGAAGATGGGTGTTGTCTTCCTTGAGTTTTGCAATTCAAGGTGTGGTAGTTGGAGGGTAGACTCAGTGACTCAGGGGTCCCTTCTACATCCTGTAGCCGATGATCTTAGATTAAATTTTTGTGGTTTTCTTTTTTAAAGGTCTCAAAATGATTTTGTTGTGCATGACTAATGCTTAGTCATATATTTTTGAATCAGAATTGTGTAGTAAGTGGCTCCAGTAAGAACTGCAGGGCTCTTTGATGTAATGCTAAAGACTCTTTCATACAATGCATCTGATTTTTTTTTAATGCACATTCAGTACTCCCTTTGATTTCAGTCCTTCCAATATTTCCTGTGTTTCTGGGTGCCCAGTAATTCCCCAGTCTCACTGTATTGACCACTGTCTTCTATGCAGTGATGTAAAAGAATCCTTTGCTTTCAAAGCAAAACTGCCCTCCTCCTTCAAGAGCTGCGTGTAAGGATACTGAAAATGTAGCTCCCATTATAGTCACATGTATACAGCCTTATTTCCCCGTGTCTCACTTCAGCTCTAACCTCGTGAAGCCTGGGTTTCTCTCTGTGTTTAGTGGAAGATACTTCAGTTGAGCCTCTCCTTCCTGAAGAAATGGTAGTGTGCAGGCTTCATAGCAGTTGTTTTAGAAGCTATTATATATATGTATATATAGGAGGCTTAAAGGTGGGATTGTGCACAGTTGTTAATCTCCACAAAAATATGCATTAAGCGTCGAGTCTAAGCACAGAGGTGAGGAGCAATGATCAGTAACTTATCCTGGTGCCTAAGGGATGTGTGGCAGGAGGCTGGGCTGCAACTCTGCTGTCTGTCAGCAGATTTCCATAGGATGAATCTTATTGTACTCCAGGTTCCTCTGAGATCTGCCTGTAAACCTGAAAAATATGGGAGGTGAATGTTTCTGGGGTGAATTACAAGCCTCTGCACCTGAAAAATGTTGGTGATAACTCAGAATCCTTCTGTATGTTTGAACCTCCTTGTTGCCTTTTTATAGCAGAGGAAGATCCTTTCCTCTTTGACTGCATGTTAGTTTTGCATGTTATTTACCATCTTGCTATTGTGCAGTCATAAATTAATAAAGCAATGGCTTTGCATGCAGCCAAGAAGCTATGCACTTTGGCTTCTTTTAAAGGGATGGTTTTGGAGTTGGAAGAAAGGATGATGTTTGTTAGATGATGTTTCTTTAAACCCCTTAAGATTCTGATTTTCAGCTCAGTCCCGACCAGACCTCTTTGTAGGTCACTTATGTGCAACACCCTGGTTGCACCCATGACTTGGAGATGTCTGTATTCAAGTGACCTCAATTGCATTGAGGGAGGGAGGGAGGAAAGGGGGGAAGGAAGGATTGGGGGATGGTGGGAACCAGTCTGTCTGAAAATTGAACAAAATGCAGTTCTCTTTCTGGAGAAATTAATTCAGAATCAGGCGGGTTTAATAAATTCCCCAAATATAAAGGAATAGATCAATTTAGACAGGAAATACTGTTCATGGAGCAGTTAAGATTGTGGGCAGAAGTAAAAATGCAATTACGGGTATGGTTGCAAAATATGGAGGCAAAAGAGGCTTTGCAGTGAGATATCTGGCACTGTATGATCCAGTAAACGAACTTAAATTGGCTGCATTGATATAAAGTTTATATGAGAGTGAAGGAATCTTCTGGAAGTGATGGTCCCATTAGCAAAGTGATATGCCTTTATTAACGTTATGCAGCTGCAATAATCTTAATGGAGCAATCTAGTGTTCTTCCCAAAGGAAGATCTTATCTCATTTATTAATTGTCTTTCTAGTAGTTATGAGTTCATCTGATCTTGGATAAGTGCAGGCTGAAAATTTTGATGTTGCAGATAGGGAGCGGGTTTAATACAGGATGTTGGTAGCTGTGTTCTCAGCAAGGGTTTGTGCTGATCGACTTGTGTCTTGCTACATATATTCCATCTGACTTGCCTACTGGCTGTGTAAATACTTGGTTTGCATTGTAGCCTGAATTAGTCACCTGTTACTAGTGTGCAAAGCAAGTGTTGTTTTCTTTCAAATGCTGACAAGTGGCATTTAAATGTACCACTGTCAGGATACATGAGAGAGATTAGGTTGCCGTGCACATCTCTGATGCTTCTTCTGGCTCGAAAGTGAGGTAATGATTAACAGAGAAAGCGAAGCGGGTACAGTTGTAGAAAGCTCCCTCTCTGAACCTTGAGAAGGTGCTAATACTGACTGCAGTAATCGGATAGCAAGATTGTACAGGTCAGAGAAAAACTATGCCTTATTTTTTTTTTTTTAGCAGAAAAGAGCGTAGTGAGAATAGGATTTCTCATTTCTCTCATGACACTTGGTTAGAAAACAAAACAACGCCTGCCACCCCTGATTATATAGGAAACACAGGCTGTTCCGTATGTTACAGAGTAATTTTAAGTGAAGCTTGTTGGGGAAAAAAAACAGGTGCTTTGTTGGTGCAAGGTGGCACTTAGTAAAACCACAGCGGTTTCTTCCCAGTGTGGAGATATCCTAGTAGGGGCAGGCTGTGTTGCCTGCGGACTGGTTTGAGGAGGAGTCCTCCTGCGCAAGTCACCTGTGGCCAAGACACGCTGGAGGGGTGAGTGGAGGACGTTCACATCTTGTGTGTTGATAGAGCAGTCTCTCCTTGGTATGATTTCTCCCCTTATCATAGTAAAGGGAGGTACCTTAGGGATGAAGTGACTTGAGAGGTGTAGGACTGCAGGCTCTGAATCCCTCCCTGTCAGTTAGGGAGGTATTTTGGCTTTAAATCTTGATTTCCTCCCCCGGTTCTGCCTACCCTTACCCCTCTCCAGCAGAGGATTTGGATACCCATAGCAGAGGGCAGAATACCACCCAGTTAATTCTCTGGAGTATAGCTACTGCACAGCCTCCTGCTGGGGAGCTGAATGTATGGCTTATGCCCTAAAGCAGTGTATAATGCTTAGAGAACAGAGTGCAATTTTTTTCTTTGCTGCTGGAATAAATTATCATGTTGGAGTGCCATGCTTTGGACTTATCCCTAGATGGGCAGCACCAATAATGTGCATTTAGCAAATACTAATATTAAGTTGAAAAGATGCCTCTTGCAAATTTTATAGGTTTGCAACAGATGGGAAATAATAGCATTTGAGGACTTCTAATATATTGTTTTTTCAAGATTAACCCCAATGATGCTTGCCTCTCTGCATCCTTCAGCATGGTTTTTGTAGGTCATACAATGCTGCTGGTTAGCCATATGGGCCTGTTAAATTTTCTAACCGAGCCTAATATGCAGGACACATGAGGTGAAAAATTCCAAGAGAATGAAAAATGTCTCTGTCCCTAATTTTTTTTTGTCTTTGTCAACAAAGAATGCTAGTCTTTGCATTTATTTATGTGCCTGACACAATACCTGTAGGTCCATGTGCAATATTTAGTGTAAAAGTAAGGTGGTCTCAAGTTTTATTTATGACCTCCTGTGTCCAGTTGTTAACTTCCTCAAGAAATTTGTGCCAGGCCAAAACGTGATGTGAGATGCAAGGGGGATAGATCCAAACCTAAAGGACCTGTAGGACATGAGTAAAAGCATCATCTTTTCTCCGTAGACTTAGACTGCAGTACTTGTGCTGCATAGCTAAAGAACAAGTGAAGCTAGGAAGTTAAACTTGAGGGACTGTTCCAGAGTGAAGGCTGACTAGTGTTTACAGTTCTGTAATGCTGCTGATGCTGTAGGAATTGTTAAGTTGTGGAGGAAAGTATTTGTGGGTTCAGGACTTCATTTTTTTGCCCAACTGGAGAAAGAAGAAATCAGTATTTTGCAAAATAATAGTTTATTTCTTTCCTTAGACACACACAGGATGTTAAAGTTTCTGTAAAGTGTATTTATGGTGTTCCTCAGTGCTGTGAGGGCAGAGTACGTAATCATCAGTGTATAAAGAAAAGAAATCTGAACTGTTTTTAACTGTTAGAAGAAATGACAAGAAGGAAGTTTGTGCTGTTGATCCTCATCCAGTAGGTTGCCATGAGTAGAATTTGTACAGAAGTTGGCTTAGGTCCAGATTGCAGCAGAATTAAACACCTATCCCTGCACACACAAGTGCTTGTTAAAGAAGCAATATTGTTAGCATTGATAGTTGAGCAGAAGTTCTATTTCTTTTACTGACATTGCATGCAAACGTTTCCCTGCCCCCCCCCCCAACTGGGTACGCTATGACAGAAGAGGTGATGTAGCTTACTTCATTTGGCAGCAAAATTGTATTAATCTCTTGAGCTTCCAAACTTTGTTTTATTTTTGTCCTGGAAATTCATACTGGGTTTTTTTCTCCTTGTTTTCTTTATTCTAATGAGCCTGCCTTTATCCAGATTTTTAAGTATTTACAATGATGAACCGGAGCAACTCATGCAAAAGAGTTAAAGGGAAGAAGAAGTAGTAGAAAATTTTAAACTATCGTATTTCTGCAAAGTGGCCTTTTGTGAAACTTATACTACCATTCTCAAAAGAAAAAGCAGTTAAGTTGCTTAAGAGGTTTCAGATTGGCTGGCTGATCAATATCAAGTATTAGTAATGCTATATTAGCAAAGACCTACACTATACACTCAGGCCTTATTACCATGATGTCCATTTATTGATACTAACACTTGATCATATACAACAAATTATTTTGAAGTTATTTTTGATGAATGTTGTTCATATGTGTTATATGGCTTGATCTTGCAAACCTTTACTCGTGAGGGTAGTCAATTGTCTTCAAAGATTTGCAAGAATGGCCCATATGCAATACAACCTCGATTATCCAAATGTCAGGGGAGACATTGAATAAGTTCATATAATCGACATTTTGAATAATGAGGAAATTTTCAGTGCAATTAATAGATGTCAGGGGACATGACCATCTTTCAGATGACAGGGAGTTTTCAGAAAATTTAGATTTTGATAGCTGAGTTCCTAATGTATGTGCTACTGACAGACTGAAATTGCAGAACATCTGAAATGTGCCTATATATTCCTTAATAGCCCTTCTTGTGAAATCAGCCGGAGTTCTATTTACTGTGGTATTGGCGTTGCGGGTCAAATCATCACAAGCGTTTAGCTTAACGTTGCAGTAACTCTGCTATTAAGAGTTAGATTCCAGGAACACAGTGTTAAATCAATATTGGAATTGTCTGAAGTAAAATATTATTTAGCAATACATCAGTGTTAACTTTGGAATATGGTTTTAAGAAAAAAATAAGCCCATAAAAACATGAAAGTAAATAAAGTTTAAGGGAGGAAACTCCTGGAGGTAATGAAAGAGGAAGAGAGAAATCCAGACTCTCTTGTACGAATGTGGAAATACCCAAGGGAGCATCAGTTTGTGTCAGAATGACTCTTTTTTTAAATTTGGAGTTGGTCAGTCAAAGATAATCCAAAGACCAAATTCCTGTTTTCTGACTCCTGTTCATCTCTGCGCAGCCAACAGAAGGTGCTGCGGTGGGAGGCACTAATTTCCTTCCTCCCCAGATGGCTGCACATGAGCACCCCGGGATGCATATGGCTCTGCTGGCTCCCTGGGCAGAGAGCACCGATGGTGTCTCTGATTGCCTGTCCTCGGGTCCACGCCGCCACTGCGTAATCAGAGTTTATCTTTAACAGCTCTAACGAGCAATACAGTCTTCCTAGCTTTTCAAACGCTGATAAGCAGCAGAAGCAGAATTATGATGATCACAACTGATAGTATGCTGGGGGTGTTTGGGATTCTGTCCTGAACCAAAATACTAATGTTTAGGGGAAGCCGAAACCAACGCGTCAATTTATTTCGGCACAGAGATGAGCAATCGCTTGTTTCCTAGGAAACATGGGGCTGTGCATATGCAGCTCTGAATGTGCACCCTAATGTTTTCCTTCATGTTGATAGAGTAGAAAGTTTGTCCAATGAGATCCATTATGCTTAAAGCAGAAGAGAAAATAAATTTGGAAAGTTACACTATTTAAAAAGAAGATAGCAGCAATACTGCTGAAGTCATAAGGAAAAGGCAGAAATAATTCAAGAAAATAAAGGAAGTGTCCTTTCTGTCTATCTCATCTAGGAATCTGGAGATTTTTATAGTTGCAGAGCCATCTGCGAAGTTTCATTTATTGTGCAACTTTACTACCTTACCATCATCTGCTCATTAATCTGCCTTTTTTAGGTCTACTTCTGAAATTCTGAACCTCTGAGCATCTGTCAAATAGCTGCCACTGTTTTTGAAACAGTCGTATGATGTAGTGTAAAGGTTTTTATAGTAAGTCATTTTGCGTGATGTCAGTATTACTGAGCAAAAGCTTAGCCATTCATGAGATGCTCACCTCAAGCTTGTCAGTAAACCGCTTCCACCACACCCTAACTCTTTGTATTTCTTCATAGAAGAGTAAAACATAATTTGTGGTGATGCGTAGCGTGTCTCAAAATGTGGCTTGGACTGCATGGCAGCATTTGGTCCTCTTCTGATTTGAGCAGTGCGCTTGGGTGGCAATTGCCAAAAAGGGCTGAGGATTATTAGCACAGATCACTGACCCCAGCAGGAGTCTTACCGTTGACTCAAATGGCTGAGGCTTGGACCGAGGTCAAAGACTTCAGATGTTGGATTTAGCTTTAATATGATGTTTTCAGACCTGTCTGTTCTGTTGTGACCTGCACGCACATTGCTGAGATGAGCACAGGGAAAAAAAAAGGCATGAATATCCACCTTCTCAATCAATGTGTGGAATTCCTCAGATTCAGTACCACATCCTTCAGAGGTGGTCAAACGACTCGTTCTTCATTGTTAACAGCAAGAAAAAAAGGAGAACTAATCTAGCTGAAATGCATAAGTCAGGCAGCTGTGTCTGGGTGCATCTCACACTAATCCATACCTTTCCCTTTTGTGCGTTATTCTAACAGCAGGCGATCTGATGTGTTACCTGTAAATGCGCTTTGAATTCAAATTCTGGCTTTCTGGCCCCATTGGAGGTGAGGCAATCCATGAAGCCCCAGGAGCTGAATGAGTAGTGGCTACCTCTGTGAGTAAATGCTGCTGGAAGTAGGTATTAGCAGGTCTAAGGGACTCGAGTCCTCTTCTGCCAGATGGCTGGCAGGATGTCACTACCCTGTGTGAAGCTTATGGATGCCTTTGTCATTCCTGCCCTGAGGTTCCCTGATGTGTTTTTTTAGGCATTGATTTCATTTTGCTTGCTTTAGGTAAATCTCAGTAGCAGTGGATGATTCAGCTCAAGAATTGTTTTCTTTCGGGACTAATCATTCTGTCTTGATCTACGCTCCTAAATTTAGAGGTTAATCTCTGCAGGCTTCTTCTGGGGAAGGCTGAAGCTTCCACTCTGAAACCTCCTGTGAAAGGACTAACCCTAGGCATTTTGAATTGCACTCTGTCTGAGTCTTTCTCTCTTGATTATGTATGGGACTAAGGAGACTGTATTTCTAATTTAGGCAGTTACAGATGAGGTACCACAAGATGGATGAGCTGATCTAATAGCCTGCTGATACTTCCTAGCCATGTGTTCTTGCTGTTTCTCTTGCTTCAGCTTGGGTGCTTGTGCTAAAATGGCAGGAAACTACCTCAGCAAAACAAACGGAGCCAAGGCAACTTGAGCCCTCCAGCTGGGATGAAGGTGGGGACCAGAAATGATGGCAGAAAGAGGGTCGCTCAGCTGTGACTGTGATCCTTGGTATCCTTCTTCTATCCTTTAACTGAAGGTTAAAATTGTCAAATCCTGTTACTGCTGTGACTTTCCTCAGTCCTTTCAACAGCAGCAGCACTGACGTGGTGTTGCACTCCTGACACTGCAGAAGCCTCTAACTATGCTGACTGACTAGGGGCCAAAAGGATTAGCCAGCAATCCTACTGAGATAGGAACGAGGATCCATCCCTCTTGCAGGAATGCACTTGAATTACTGAGGGAAATGGCCAAAAATGTGTAATGGCCCTTTTCTAGGAGGAGACTCCTGGCCTCTGAGATGTCTTTCAGTGTGGGAGATGCAATTAGATGTGCCGTTTGTCTGAGAGGAACAGAAGGAGTCTCATCTATCAATAGATAACCTCTTACAATCATCTTGACAGTAGTTATTGTCAGTTAAAATCCAGTAGTACTTCTTTAGAGTTAATAAAACCAAAGCCCCTCAGTAAAGTGAGCTCTAAGATGTACTTCTTGTCTAAAATTTAAAAATGAAACCTCTGCAGCAGAAAGAATAGAGCTGCTGTTCTTGTCTGTCATCTCCCTCCATTAACAATAATTAATAGTGGAACAGGTGGAAAGTTAGCAATTTTTGCTGAGAAGAAAATATGTTAGATAGAAACCTGCCTATTTTTTTCCACAGCAATGCTTTGACTCGGTAATTTCCACATTGTCGTGGTTTAACTCTAGCCAGCAAGCAAGCACCACGTGGCTGCTCAGTCACTACCCCTCAGTGGGATGGGGGAGAGAATCAGAAGGGTAAAAGTGAGAAAACTCGTAGGTTGAGATAAAGACAGTTTAAGTAAAGCAAAAGCCGGGCACGCAAGCAAAGCAGAACAAGGAATTCACTCACTACTTCCCATCAGCAGGCAGGTGTTCAGCCATCTCCAGGAAAGCCGGGCTCCATCACACCTAACAGTTACTTGGGAACACAAGCACCATCACTCTGAATGTCCCCTGCTTCCTTCTTCTTCTCCCAGCTTTATATGCTGAGCATGATGTCATACGGTACAGGATATCCCTGTGGTCAGTTGGGGTCAGATGTCCCAGCTGTGTCCCCCTCCAACTTCTTGTGCACCCCCAGCCTCCCCGCTGGTGGGGTGGGGTGGGGTGAGAAGCAGAAAAGGCCTTGACTCTGTGTAAGCCCTGCTCAGCAATAACTAAAACATTCCTGTATTATCAACACTGTTTTCAGCACAAATCCAAACCATAGCCCCATACTAGCTACTGTGAAGAAAATTAACTCTCTCCCAGCCAAAACCAGCACACGCATCTTGAGTCTAAAGTGGCTGGCATGATGAGGGAGTTGAGACTTGAGCTATTGTCAAAGTGTCTGGAGTGGAGCCTCCCAGCAGTAGCGGAGAATACTGTGAGGGGAAATGCCTTTGAAACTGGACAGTGAGTAATGAAGTGATGGCCTCAGCCTTGACGGCTGAAATAAGAATTTGACGTTGGGCCAGAAAGTAAAAGTCTGAACTCTGCAATTAACATTTTGGACTTTATTTGAAATCACTGATTTTGGAGGTTATCTTCTTGTGTGACCAAACTAGCGCACATGCATGTGGCTCGGCAGGGGATGAATCGTGCAATGGATTACTTTGGGGCTGTGCAGTTGGATTTTGACAAATCCATCCAGTCCCATGCTGTGGAATGTGTGGACAAGGTTCAAGTTTGCACTGATGGAAATGGAAACCTCTTGCTATACTGAGCTCAGTTTGTTTTCACATGTGGTGTGTTGTCTATCTGGTATGTCTGTTTTATTTATAGCTATATAAATATATTTAAAAAAAAAAAAAGGTAGTTGGCGATTTTCACATCAATATTGTGTTTTCAACAGAAAATGGCTTATTAGCCAACAGAGGCTGCTGGCAAAGCTTTATCATTTGGATCTAAAAATATTTGGTTTTAATGAAACATTGGGAAATGAAAACTTGGAATTGTGGGGGTTTTTTCCTGTAAAATCATGAAGAGCTTGATGCATCTGTTAACAAATCGTTTTTTGTTAAAAACATTTTGAGTGAAAGTATATCACAGCTGGCTCAAACATTATATATGTATTATATATCTTATATTTTGTCTGCTGAGACCATGGAAAAGAACGACTTTGTGCATAGTAGGGAATACTAGATTTGAAAAGGCTAGGATTGTTGTTGTGGTTTTGTTTGGTTTTTGTTCTCCAGGGATTAAAAAAAACCCACCCTGGTAAATTTGCCAGTATTTTCATTAGATCTGGCAGCTTTTCTTTGAAACTCTGAATTCCAAACGGTGTTCCCTGTTTGCTTGGAGAAAGCAGGGGGCCCACTTCACAGTGTTTGCTCTGAGGTTGGTGCACTGACAGGCAGGCATTTGTCCACATTTTTTTTATTATTAACTAGAATAAGCAGTTTAATAACTGGGATTAAACCATCAGATCATGACAGAGTAGCATTAGCTGCAGAAACCAAGTTGGAAAGGATTCCAGATGTGATTAGATGAATACCTGCCCTTTAGGGGAAATAGTTAAGTGGGCCTCTGTTTTTATTGGTAAGGTGAATGTTTCTTGGGCCGTTCTAGGCAGGTATCCCAGGTTTGCATTTTCAAAAAGATGTTGGAAATCCCTTGTGCCAAAGAACAGACTGTATTCTAGACTTGAGCCAAAATTGTCTCCCTGATGAAAGTCAATGATTTTGTCAGAACACACAAGATTCTGCTGTCGCCTTGAATCATTTACGTTTTTGTTGTAAATGCAAAGGTGCGTTTACAGCATGCCAGTAGATGAATATTTCCTTAGGGGAAAGGGAGAGCGGGGAAAAGTTGTGATCAGAGACCTCTGCTGAAGGGCAGAGTTCCCCCTCCCACTGAAACACATAGCAAAACCGTACTGGTTTCAGTGGCATCAAAAATGATCACAAAGTTATACCTTCCCTCATCCAATGTAAGTAAAGAGATGTTTAAGTATGTTTGTCATGATTGAGTTTGTAGTATATTCACATACAGATCTGTATTCAGGGGTATGAGAGACTGTATTAAAAATCAGATGCAGGAAAATGATTTTTGGACTAAAAAAAATATCTGTTTAGAGATCAAAATAATGTAAAAACCTTCTTGTTTGACTACAGAAGTTCATTCTGCTAGGAGCTGGCAAATTTTGTCATGCCGTTTCAGAATGAATGCTGAGAATTAATTTTTGTCCATTGTTAACCACTTTGGACCGTCTTTGCAGAAGTACCTAGGTGCCAAAATAACTGTGTAAATCTGACCCTGGAGCGCTACAATACACTTCCCCCAAATACTACATTGCAATACTGTTCCAGCCTGTGTGATGGGAGATGTATTGCACAAAAAGACCTCACAAATCTATCTGTAAACAGCTCTACTGTCTGCCTAGTCACCGTGTAAGAAAAATGAAATGGACTTAGGGCACCAAGTTAATATTGGTGAAGAAATAAAATGTCAAGTTAGAGTATATGATCGTCTTAAAACCTCTCTGCCCTGATGGGTCTTGAGCACTCAGGCTAATAGTGCAAATGTGCTTAAACATCTTCGAAGGCAGAACACAAACGTAAGGCTTTGAGGGAGTAACTGTAAAGGTGACTCTTGCGTCCAGATAAGTTTAAGTAAGTTTTCCAGAAATTATCAAAACTGACAACGTGCACCTTTTCATTTTATTATATATTTGCTCTACCCCACTTAATTTAAAGGTTATGTTGGTGTAACTTAGTCTAAGGGACCTGGAGGATCACATAGAAGAGGGCAGAGAATGGCGAAAGTTGTAATAGTTTCAGTCTAACCCTATTTCAGTGAATACGTTTTTCTGCTGGCTCTTCTGGCAGCGTGCTGTGTGAGAGACTGAACCTTCGTTCCTTTTTCCCTGTGGTGTAGAGGATTGTTTCAGGTGATTGTAGAACCACTTGGTGAAACTCACAGGCTTCACAATACAGTACTGTATGAAGATGTTCTTCCCTAAGAGAAGCGTGTAGTCCTGAAAGAGTCAACGGAAGAAATTCTGCAAAATGTTGGGGTTTACAAGTTTCTCTTAATGGGTCTGGCCTGCACTAAAGTTTGTCTTTATTTTTTGCAAGTCCTGCATTTATCTGTGGCCTGGTCCAAAGCTTACTGAAGTCAGTCTTTGTATGAACCTTGATGGACTTTTGATTAGCGCTTTTAGAAAATTTGTTTTGGCTTCTGTTATTGCAAGATTTGCGTGGCTGACATGAAATTAAACCAGGCCACAGAAAGCACTTTATTTCCATCACCTGCAAGGGAAATAACATCGACATTGTTTGAACTTCTCAACCCTCATTTCCAAAATCCTTCGCTGCTACACAGCAGAGTCTCTGGCTGTTGTTCCTAACCAAGAGTACTGCTCCTCTAGTGTAACGCACAGGATCGTCTTAGTTAAGAGGATAGAGGAGGTTTGTCTGCTGGAGATCACAAAAAATGGGTGTGGGTCAGAAGGAGAAGGCTGTCTCAGCAGACAATAGGTGTTCAGTAAAATACAAAGAAAGCGAGGTATAGCAATATTCAGCTTGACTGACTTCCATGGCCCTTTTGGCAGTGGGGCTTTCCCTGAGAAATCCCCTCTGGTTTTGGAAAAATGCTGTCACAAGTTCTCTGAGAGCATTTCAACACCACACATTTCGGAGCTGGACCAGATTCAGGTAAAAACTGAGGGGTCACCACAGGTTGCAAGAAAGTATTTTTACAGGGGGAGAGGTCGGCAACTTAAAGTTGAAAGAACTGCTGTGGAGCAAAATAAAATCTCTCAAAGGTGGGTCTGACAGACTTCTGTTTGGACTTCATACAGCGGTTTCTGTTGCAAATGAAGGGCAGCCTCATTTGAAGGCCCAAACGTGAAATGAGCTTTGGAAGAAGTGGTATAAGCTACAGATAATTCATTTGTAGTTTGCTGTTTTAACCTACTTATTCTTCACTGAAGTATTTCAGTCTTCTCCTGATTGCCCCTAGGCCTTACAGAAGACTAAGTGGCTCTGATAAAAAGTGAGATCATGACAGTAATGAGGTAATCCTTCTTTTCCTGTCTTTCTCTGTATTTCTAGTGCTTCCAAACCAAATATTTAGGTTAAAAAAGCAAACAAAAAACCCCATCCCAGGCCCATAGGTGAACTAGTCTTTCATATTTTTATTACTGCTTTAGTAACAGTTTTCCCCACACCTGTGGCTTTAATGAGGCTTGAAAAAAATGTAGGAAAACATCAATATGCTTTTCAGTCTGAATAAAAGCATTTTGTTTTTTCAGGTTGGTCTGGAGCCTGTTGCAGTTGATGAGCCCTTCCAGTGGGCTTTGGATCAGGCCCCAGGTTTCTTAATTTTGGGGGGTGCAGGGAAAGGGAGTGCAAATGCATGTGGGTGCTTCAGGGTTGACTTTTAGAGGGGCTTTTGCAAGAGCAAGCTGCATTAGACCCTTTCCACAGAGGATGTACTTCTGCTCCCCACTTTACCATAAATTCATGGTAGGAGCAGCTGTGAAGGAAACACAGCAGGGAAAATCCAAGTGCAGGAGTGTCTTTGACCTCTTCTGCTGCTTCGTAACCCCTCTCCCTTTGCCCCCCGAGACAGGCACGCTTCCTGGGGTGATGGATGGCTGAGAGCAAGAGGGGCTTTAGCGTGGCTGATGTGATACTTGTACTTGGGAAGTTGCTTGAAACCGGGAGAAGTCAAACTGATGATGATTTTAAAAAAGAAACTAAAACCTCCAAACATCAAAATTTTGGCTTTTTAATTAATTGAAGTTACTTCACCTGTTCTTTTATTTTTGACTGTACCTTGTTTGGATGCTTGGAAAAAATTAAAAACCAGCCTTTTTCTTTTATATATCCCGAATTTACATTATATAAGCATCTGCTTACAATAATTGATATAAATCAGTCAACCTGTGGTAATTTAAAAATAAAAGTAAAAAGGCATTCCTTTTTTTAATGGCTTTGTCCTTAAAGCCATAGGTATGATTTTTTCCTCCAACTGAGATCGATATGGATGCTTTTGTCTCAAAACAGAGACCCAAGTACCAAATTTTTGAACAGATTTCTCCTTTGAAAATGCCGCTGTCACTTGAAAATGCCATGTGTACAATGCAGCTGTCTGACTTCTCAGGATTACAAAGAAACGAGACCACGTGAAGCCTATAAACAAGCTTGTAACTCAATGTGTAAAATTTCAATGTTTATTTCAAATGTTTTGAGACTCTCCTTTGCTGTAAAGTAGTGTGTTTGCTTGCAAAAACTCCCACCCTTCAAGTGATCATATTGAATTTTGTAGCTTTTGTCATCACTTCTGTTCACACACTCTTCCACAAGTCTGAATAATGCAGTATGTTTTTAGTATCAAACTTATTCCTGCTTTTTAGTCTTTAATCTACTTTTTTCCCTACCACACAGTTATATTTTGGGTTTTCTCACCTATTTTTAGTCCTTCCTAGCAAGTCTTTTTTTTTTTTTTTTAACCATCTCCTCCTCAAATGTGGGCGTCTGAGTTTCCCATTCTGAGCTGCCACTGAGACACATGCTTTTAACACATTCTTGTTATCATTAAAACAATCCTTCATGGCTAATTCAGCAAAGGGGAGGAAGTGACCGGCTGCTGTTGGTGTTGATGAATATGATGACTATATCAGTTTGTCATCTGGCATTACCATTGTCCTCTTCTTCAGCTGGTGTTCATTTGAGTTTATGATCTTACAGAAGTATCAATATGTGATGCTTTTATTCAAGTTTGGCCAAAAGAGATCTTTCAATAGAATAATAAATCCTCTTTGTTTCAGCTCTGTGTATATTGCAACACCAGCTTGTGATATTGTGATGAAAATTCTGTAGTCCAAACAGATTTGGTTCAGATCAGTGGTTGCATAGCAAATCTCCAAGGAATATTTATGAACAGATGACACCCTTACCAGAACCAGATCGGCACGTGAGAAGGCTTTTTGCTCCTGGAGGTGCTGTTTTTTATAGAGTGAGATGTAGATGCATTTAACACTCATATCCTCTAGTCAGGAGGAGTTAGGATTTCAGAGGATCTGAGCCTTGGTCACTGCATTTCCCAAAGAACATAGCACACTACCTGCATCCTCTTTTTAAACTGGAGTTAACGTTCCAGCTTCAGCTGGAGTGGTGTTGAGAGGAATGCCTCTCAACAGAGACAGCTGCTATGTGGCAAAGCAGAGCTGGCTGCCCTTTTCAATAATCTTGGCAATTTAGCCCAGTGCTTTCAGAGCGAAAGTGCAAAGGATAGTCGTTAGTGTAGCACAAGAAATGATCAGCATGGATCTTGTTATCACTAACAGATTTTTTTTTCTCTCTTTTAGGTCTTAAATGCCCTTGCTGGAAGAGGGAAGTTTGAACACTACAGTCTTCCTGGCTTCACTTCTTGAATTTTCTAATTGTTGCTGCTGGCAAGACAGACTAGGACCCTGCTCCAAGATGACCAGTGCTAACTCTGGAAAGGTATGTTTGCCATTTTTTGTATGTTCAACATATCCTTAGCCTGGCAATGGCCTTGTGGATGCAGTGGAGAAGCAAAGAATCATTAACTGCTGTGCAAGATGATGAGATGCTGCAGGGGATCTTCGCAGGCCTTATGGTAGGCATTTGAACATAGGTAAGCCCATTGCCAGGCTCTGTGTGGCCAAAGGAGTTTGGGAGAGGTTCATGCGTGTGGCACTTCAGAGTGTCATTGTACACTTAGCTGCCAAGCTTGATGCTTGTTGGTGTATAAAACCAGGTCCTCTGCGTAATCCATGGCGTCTCAAACTCTGCCCAGGAATCAAGACCTCAAGGATGTATAACATGCAGCTTTTCAGTGTGTTTGGCTCAGCCACACCTACCTTTGTAGATTATCTCCAGAAAGTTACTCAGTCATCAGCAAACTTAACTGCTGCACTTGTCTATGCCCTGTTGTTGCTGCCTACAAGTGAGAAGGGCTGTAGGATGACCACTGCTATTCACCTGGCTTTGCGGCACCGATGAGAACCAGAAAGGGCACTGTGAACGTGCTGCAGCTATGTGTTGCTTCATTTTCTTCTTGTATGAGTTGAAAACTGGCCTTTGCTTTGTTCAGAATTTCAGGGAAGGGACAGAATAAACAATGTTGGACTTGTGTGGGGCTTTCTTTTTAAGTCTATGTAAGCGCAGCGAACATTAATTGCTCATAAAAGTGTTTTCCCTCACAGTGGGAAATGAATTTTTTTTATTAATGGCTTCTCTGCTTTCAAATGAAGAGTAAAAAAAGGACTTGGAGAAGGACAGAGATGTGGCATCACTGAGAGATCTGTAATGCGCAAGCAGGGTGCATTGCTGGTAACTGTTTCCTCTCACAGTTGAGAATGCTCATCTCGTCACATGTACCAAGCAGAATACAACGGAGATTCTTTCTGGGCCATGCTTTTCTGGGGTGGAAGAGGAGAAAGGCTGGTGTTTTGAGGCTGGTCCTAGCCCAAGTACAGCCCTGGGAGAAGTGGAGTGAGGGGGCTGAGACTGCATTTTCTGGCTACTATCGAAGGGTCTCTGGTTGTGTCAGGGCCTGTCCAGTATTGTGAAGGTGGAAAAAAAAAATATTCATCCATTTCTTCATGAAGCTAAGGAAAAGCAGCACTGTGGGGCTGTGGAGCGTATCTCAAATGAAAAAGTAAGCTAAAATCAGCTTCCAGAAGAAGGAAAATAAAAGGCATATAGCCAAGGCATTGCAGAACCTACTTAGTTCCTACTTACATGACACTGAGCAATGGTAGCTCTTCTCTGACCTTGTACATATCCATAATCTTCTTCCAAGACAAATAAAACATGGAATGGTGACACAAGGTTGAGGGTTTATGTAGTCAAAAGCTTATCATAGCATGCATTAGAATGTGAATTTATTAGCCTGTCAAGTATTTTGATACCTAGCTATATGGAGTATCTACTCTTGTGAACTGCCAATTGTCTGTTGGTTTGTAAATGTGAGGAAACCTATGGGAAATATCCATGAGGTCAGAGCATATGTATAGGCAGGTTTGCAGCTTACCTTATGTAGGGATAACTCGTATACTTTTATACCGAAAGATTAAATAGATTCCTTCCAGCTAAAAGGGACAGATAGAAATGAAAAACTTCTGATTCATCAGCTTTCAGCAAAGTTGAGTAATTACAGTGTAAACAGGTGAAATACCAAACGTGACTTCACTTTTTGTTTATAATTCTAAGGAGTTTATGCACTTTCAAGAAAGATTTACATGAAGAACACAGATAAGTAAATAAATGGAGTGAGTATATGATTAATGGTTTTAAAATAGTAAATGCTTCCCATTTGTAACATTCTTGAAATATATTGGCCATGTAGGCCTTGTTTTTCTTCCTGCTTTACAAGGCTGTCTGTGTTTTGTTTATTTACTGTACAAATTTATGTTCAATGCCTCCTTTTCTGTTTAATCCACAGGAGAATTTTGGTCACTGGCAAGATGATTAAACTATATTAATATATGTTTAATTAAATCCTTTATAACTAAATATATGATAAATTACTGTATGTGTAATTAAAAGGAATGAACAAGTTGAATAATGACAAAGCAGGAGAATGAAATTACATGTGTGAGTGAGATCAAATGTAATGTTAAAAAAAAGGACCCGCATAGGCACACAGTTTCAATTTTTTTAACATACTGCAGGCCACAATTAACACTGCAACAGATCCATCCTATGAGGATGCGTGTTTACTACTGCTTGATATTGTCTGCTCACTACTGTCCTCATTTGTTGCTGCTCATCTTGTACTATGTCCAGAGCAGTGGAAAAAAATGTTATTTCTCCCTGTCGGTGTTTCTGCAGATTATAATCCTGACAGAGATGTAGTGGCTGTAAGGAGTTGGCAGCAAGGCAGCCTCAGCAGTAGGGACTGGGAGAAGTTGCTTTCTGAGAAATAAGGAGTCTGTAGAAGAGAAGTAGTTGTTCTCAGTTCACCTGCTAGTGACCATGCCATAAAAATCTTCACGCTTTGTGCAACGTGGTGATTTTGGCAGTGTAACTAAATCTTGGTTCTGTAGAGGACAAAAGCCCTACCTGTGTGTTAAGCAAGTGCTTCAGTGCTTTCTCACAGACAGGAATGTAGAATAGCCTGTCCAGTTCGAACAAGCAACAAGAGCTCATCTTGTGGCTGTTTCAAGCAGGGCAGTAAAAATGGGTCAACTCTGTGTTTGACCAAATTGGGAGTGGTTAAATGCAGGTAAACAGAGTGGCTGAAGAACATTTTAAATGTACAGTAAGTAGATAAATCAAGTTTGAAGGAAGAGATCCTTTCTAGCAAAGTTCAGTAGCACCAATGCAGTGGTTGCCATTTCAAGTTACATGGGGCTTGTTCAGAATGGCTACATCTGGATAAAACTTTTAATGTGAAACTTCTGGGGATCTAAAATATGTAAACGCAAGCCTGGTTACAGACTGGCTGACAGATAGAGCAATATTCCATTGTTCTCACTGCAAAATGAAAAGTCCCAAGATTTTGAATACCAGTTTGATATCCTTAGGTGCTTCTAACTGTTTGAGATTATATTTTGTTTAAAAATCTTACATTAAAAAGAGTAGAT
The DNA here is from genome assembly GCA_009819775.1 of Phoenicopterus ruber ruber. Taxonomy (NCBI): domain Eukaryota; kingdom Metazoa; phylum Chordata; class Aves; order Phoenicopteriformes; family Phoenicopteridae; genus Phoenicopterus; species Phoenicopterus ruber. The sequence goes on from CM020217.1 coordinate 9,941,387, forward strand.
TAGATGAAGCAGTTCAGTTTTGTAGGAAACCTATTTTAATAAACCCAGAAGGACAACAGTGGTCTTGATTCACTCAGACAAACAAGATTAGGAATTTCTCCAAACAGAAACTAAGTGCATGTTCGAAACAAATGAATATTTACTTTATGTATCTCTAATTAGGAGCATCCTGCACTAAATGTAGGTCAACACAGGCTTTTAGTCACTTAATTCCACTGTACCATTCTTAATTTTAATTTTTTTAAAATGCAAAAGAATAAAAAAGGGTCATAATTGCTGCGGGCACTGCGGTGGAATCTCTGTCCCGTCCCTGCCTTTGCCAAGAGGGAAGTTTGTGTCTGGAAAGTTCATGTTGTTTACTATATGCCTCAGTTTTCCTCGCTTGTAAAGGAAATGTTGATCTTGAAATGTGTTGGTAGCAAGGGAGAGGGAAGCTCAGCATATAGAACGGGTATTATAATTATACAATAGTCAGCTTTAGTACTAGTTCAAATGCTGCATCTGAATGACTTAATATTATGGAGATTTGTTATGTTAGAGATTGTCATTTATATAGTGAAATTAGGTGGTTTTGATTCTATGACTCAATTGCAATAAGTCTGCGTGGGGAAAAAGAAAGTGTCATAAGATAGTGATGGGCATGATTCAGAGCTCTGAATCCCTGTTAGGGGAAAATGTTTCAATCTGGCACAAAAAGAGGCTTCTACCCCAGTCTTCCTGTGACTGCTCTTGCCCAAATCCTTCAGCATTCAGATGCAAAACCTTAGAACCCTCCTGGATCTAGGTGGTGTTATTTCACCCCTTCATACATTCCCCCCTTCTCCCCCAAAGTTCACGGTGTTCAGATTGAGACTTGGACTCATCTTACTATGGAGAGGTGCAAGCCATAAAGCCCACATTAAGGGGCTTGAAATGTCTTTTAGAGCTGTGCTGTATTTGGCAATTTGTGTTCCTTTGGGGTTGACAGAATTTTTTTGGCAGTTAAGTTTTCACTCCCTGAGTTTTGCTCTGAGATTCAGGTTCAAATAAATCTGAAATGTGGAGCAGAATTCAGTCCAAGTGAGTGAGTTTCCCATGGTTTCTGTCTGAAACAATAAATCCTTCCTTGAAGAGAGAAGGGCAAACCTCTGCCTTGGTTCATCCAGAAGACTTGCAGATGCTTTTATGAACCTGGGTTTAATTTGGGGTTTGTAAGAAAGCCCTTTCCTATTTCTTCCACTCCTGTTTCAACTCCAGGGTATAACCCTGGCTGTGTCAGAGTTAACAGGAGTTTTTCCACTCCCATTTGCAGCAAAGGCAGGATTTCCCACCCTGAAGTTCTGCCTGTTTCTGTTTATTGCCCTTACAGGCCAAATACTGAGCTACTAAGTATACTTAGTGAAACACCTATGGATTTCAAAGCTGAATTTCAAAACCTCAGGATTTCATGCTATTTCCCTTAACTCTATTAAAATTGGAAGTGTATTAGCTATCAAATATACTAATGACCCAGCAGATGACAAAATTCAGTTGAGGAAGTCTAGCTCACTGAGGGCATACACATTCCTGGATCTTTTTTCTGCAGTTTTAACGAAGTCTCTTTGGCTGCCTTGAAAAATTCACATGCCCACTTCCCCGGCACTCATGGTACCATCTGTACACACAGCACATAGTGTACCTCCTGATTTTAGAAAAAAGTATTGTTCTGCTCTCCAACCCGCAGCCTGCTGTACCACGTAAACTGGAGCAAAAAACGTCTGTCTAATTGATCCTTATTTAATAAACAGTGTTATCAATGCCTTTGAGACAGCTGTACAGTGTGTGACATGGGGACATCAGGACATTTGCTGGCTTGCATTAATTGGCTTAGCAACGTTGTTTTTTGGCCTGGCACACCAGATAGAAAATTTAATTTACAAAATCAAACTGTAGTTATCTACATTCCTTGATGTCTTCCCAGGTGAGCTACTGGGCTTCATGCTAATAACTTCTAAAGCAAGCAAACTTTAGCTAATTATGTGCTAGTTTATTCTCCCTTGCTAAATTTTGGCAGGTTGCTTCTGTAAATTATGAAAAATAAATGTGAAATATGCAGATGTCTTTTGTTTGAAGCAGATGTTTGGTCCGCCTTGCCAGAATCTAATCAGCTGTTTCCCCGGAGTTTTTTTTTTCTCCCCCCACCCTCAATATTGTCCAAGAGCTTTATGAAAACATGAAGGGTTGGGGGAGTGTAGAACAATAGGACACTGCTTGATTTTCCAGCTACCAGACTTCAAGGTAACTCGAGGTAGATTTTAGGCTGTTGTCTTCTCTGGCTAAAGCCACAGCAGATGCTGGCAGAGGGCCCATAAGGCACAATATTGTCTGAGGACAGGCAGAATGCAAATGCAGCCTTGCCTGTAGTGGGGGAGGTGGTGGCGAGTTGGGAGGGAGCCAGGGAAAGCCGGCTTTGAAGTCCTGATGGTACCGTGTGGCCAAGACCCACTACTTGTGTGCTTCCCCCCCCAGGGAGCCTCACAGATGGGGGAGCTACAGATCTCCAGGAGCATAGTGCAGCTGTGTTAAAGGCAAGGCGGGAGGCAGGATCTGCTTCCTTCCCCGTTGCCCCAAATCACCCCCCTCCGTGCCCTGTTGCCTACAGCACGGCATGGAAGGAGGTTGAATTAGCTGGTGTTGCACCCTGGGCTAGGTGGAGCCTAGCAGGCGTGTTGCAGTACTCTGTTGCCATCTCATCCAGCACTACCCTGCAGCGCAGGGTCTGAATCTGCCCTTAGGGGTACTGACCATTTGCTGTAGCCTCCTGGTTGTATGAGCTTCTGGAAATGAAGCCCTCTCCAGAAGAGTTTGATCCACACTGTACCTCATACTTTGCTCCTGGCCTGCTGTGTAGCATGACTTCCAATCCACAGCTGTGCTGACGTAGCAGCTGTGACTCCCTTGCTATGGCACTCTATCCTCCCAAGAAGCATTTCTGTCTCAACAGCAGCGGTTACTACAGTTAGAAACCAACATAAAGTGCAGAAAAGGGTCTAGATGAAGATGCCTTGAACCTCAAGGACCATCCTCCCTGTCATTACAGCTCCAGCAGGCTCATCAGAAGTTCAGTAATAAGAATAGTAATTATTTTTTTAGTACAGTGCTAGCACCTGCATTGCACTTTCCATTTAAGGCTTTCACAGTAGTTGATTGCATGGATTTAAACTTCCAGCACTCCTACAGGGTAAGTATCATTATCCCCACTTTGCTTACAGGGAAACAGACACAGAAATAGGCTAAGTGATTTTTTTTTTCAAAAGGAGAAAAGATGAGTTTTGTGTTTAAAAGACTTGACTGGGGCTTGGCATCCTGGTTTTGTTAGTCCATGTCACAGCCTCCTACTGGAAGCATTTTTCCAGCTACTGCCAGGGCTCCGCTTGTGGAACAGCGGAGGGGGAGATATTCCTGCTACACAGCGTTGGGATTTGGCTGTGTGTGTTCAGAGCACTTCATTTTTGGGTGGATCTACTGATGGCTTCCAGAACCTGTGCTCTTACATTAGGTGCTTGAAGCTGAATGGCAAACGGCTGCCTGAATTGATAACGACCGAGCCATCTCTAGGAACCAAGAGGTACAGAGCAGTGGGCAACTTCTGAGCGATAAGTACTTCAGTACTATGGTGGTACTAATTTTTTATCATGGCTGAAGCACAAATCAAGAGCCTGTTGTGATAGGTGCTTTGGAAGCAATTAAAATGAATAGTCCTTGCCTCAGGGACACAGGTCTTGAGATTGTGGCAAGATGCTCTTTATTTGTAAATAGATTGCTGGAGGGAAGGATAATTCAGCAGTCTAAGACTGCTACAGAATTTTTTTCAGGAAAACTGAAGGGGGAGAAAGAACCGTTGCCAAACTTTTTTAACTGCTTTACATTTAGGGTTAAAAGAATCCATTTTTGGTCCTTGCGAAAGCATTTGTTTAATCTTACTGTATCATCAAGGAATTTTTTTTTTTTTTTTTAAAGGAAGCCTTGTAAGGCAGTATGAATATATAGCCCTTTGATTATTCAAAAAAAATTGTACAAATCAAAATAAATTTGCCTGCGCAATTTAAAATAATTAACCTTTGACAAACCTCCCTCTCTGGTAATGGAATAGTAACTATATGAATAAAAGATAAGTCGTGACATTCAATGAATTACAATATTCATCCCATAAATTACAAGATAAGATAGCAATATAATCTACATTTTTATAACTGTAAAATGTCCTGAACAGTAGCCCCCTGTACTCTTCAGGTTAATTTTTTCTGTTTCTTTGAGGTATGCAGTGTCTTTTTGTATGGAAAGCTTCCCAAGTGATGTTAAGTTTCCGCAGTGTCCACACAGGCTGTGACCCAGGCATTCCTTCCCTGCTCCGAAAGGGAGTCTTTGCCTTAACGGGAAACCCATGCTACAAAGGGATTCTCCTGAATGGTAACAATAAGTGCAAATTATGATCCTGGGAGTCTCCTGCTATATAACCAAGTACAATGCCAATAAACCAGGGGTGTAAACCACATGAGCATATGGACAAAATATGGTCTGAATGGCATGATTATGTTTCTCAGGCCATAATGAATTCATCCCAAGGTGCAACTGTACATCTGTTGTTATAGTGTTCATGATAGCAAACACTACAGTTAAGGTTGCAGTTTAACTCAAATTATAGCCACCTGTTTCCGTTCACCAACAACTTTTTTAAAAATGATTCCTTCTGGACTGATTCACATCAGTCCTAAAATGGTCATTCCCTTCTATATTTGGGGGAAAATCCGTTTGATTTGTAGAGTAGGCAAGCTGAAAGATTCCCCCTTCCCCCCCCGCAATTCTCACCAATGTATTTCCTTAAAAATAAATTAAACCCTCTGACTTTTAAGGGACTGATCCAACTTGCATTGATCTTTTAGTGAATGCTGTATTGGGCTTTCTGCAACTCACTTTGTGGCTGCTGGCATGGAGTAATACTGTGCAGAAACAGATCTGAATACTGCACGTGAAGCTGTAGCTGCTTAGAAGTTAGGAGTCTTGTCGAGACTAGTTTTCTAATATCTGTTCTCATTGTGTAGTTGGTAAGTGTTGCTTACATGACATTCCATCTTTCTTTAGCTGGGATAAATCCAAACTACTGTCTTTACAGACTGGAGAGGAAGAGTAGGATGCTTGAATCTTGGCAATTAATACCAAGAGAGATAAATTTCTTTCCAGAAAGTTTGCCACCCCTCTGGGAGGGATGATGTGCCAAAGAGACTATTGGCTATTATTGAAACTTTAAAAATGGCAAAAGAGGAAAATCTTGTTTCAGGTCTTCGAACATTGTATTCTGTTTCGGTGACCATCTTGAACAATTTTAATGCAAAAGTTAACTTTACAAATGTGAACCCCATGTTAAAGGAGAGTCTGCTACTCATCCTTAAATGGTGATGCATGTCAGTGATACATAAAACATTTTGAAGTGCGAATGAATGGGAATGTGATAGATTACCAACAAGCAATGTTTCTGGAGCAACTTTATTTCTTAGCAAGCATTCATAGTGTATCTGTTACTGAATGCACTCTGTTGTGCTTTCACCTGAGAGGGAGTAAACATGTGACCGTGATTTCAGGTTTCTTTTTGATACAGCAGTATAGGGAGCGTTGGGCTATTCGGTGCATCGCTGTATTGGGTTTCATTGCAAACCCCCTCTGACAGCTGTCCGAGTGCAGGAGGGAGATTACATGGTGGTTCTTGAAAAGCTAACTCACCGTGTCATGGTCAGCTCCCTCTCGGAGGGGCAAGTGCCGATCCCAGCATGGAGCCTGATGAGCCAAGTTAGACTCCAGGTTAATCCACAAGGGTTGCTGAGAAAAAAAAAATCCTTTCCTTGAGACGTCAGAGCATTATTGCTCTATTTCTCTGGCTGTGTGTTGCGTTCATTTCTAGAGTAACAGTAGGCAAAGTGCATTGGGGGAAAACAGAAGAGTCATGGAAGAGAATTTCTCTGTCCCTTTCACTTCTGCTGCTTAAGCGGTCCCACTCACTAAGGACAGGGAAGTTCTCCAGAGCATGCAGAGTGCCTCTTCCTTTTAAGTAATAGCATTGTTCAGCTTTTATAGACGTAGAATCCAAAATAGAGCTTGCAAAGGATATTCATACCCTTCTCCTTTCTTAGTAAGGGGGAAGCTGAGAAGAAAAGACTTGTCTGTAGCCTTGCAGCAAGGCAGTGACAGACTCAGGATTGGAACCGAGATCTCCATCCTGTGCTAACCCCTGGGGCTCTCCTGCCTCTGTGTACTGACTCTGCTGCCTTCACAGCTCTCCTTGCCCATGAAGGTGAGAGCATTAATGGGCTGTAGTGCGAGAGCTCTGCAAAACCTCTGCCGAGTGCACAAAAACCATTCCATTCGGCAAAGCGACTCCACTGTCATGCGTTCACTGTTACAGGCAGGGACAGCCGTTGTGGTAGAAATTGTTGGAAGCCGTAATAAAAGACTGTTTTGTGGGGTTTTAAGAAAATTTCTATAAGTTGCCACTTGAAATTAGGACTTGCACAGCCTTTTTTTGCTCATTTGCTATCCTGTCAACATATTTTCTACCAAGCTTCTGTTCTCTTGGGTGGGACAGGATGATGCTGGCAAGATGGGCAGATGGATGGCAAGCTGCCACTCAGCCTGGAGCTTGCAGTCCACATCTACCTAGACCCAGAGGGCTACATGTGGCATGATTTGGAGCCTAAAAGAGGAAGTGAACTTTCAGTGACTCATTTCTAATAATTCTTTTCCTTAGTTTCGTTAAAAGGTGCCTTAGTTAAAGCTTGTATTATCACAGTTATAAAGATGCATTGATATAATTATGTAGTAATTGCAGTAAATGATCAAGATGAAATCATTAAGGCAGCTTTTTGTGTTATTGCTGCTTAAGTTAGATGTCTTTTTTTAATGTTTGGGAGAGAAGAGGAATTCTTTTACAGCTTCAGTATTGCTAAAAATAAAGGAAGATTGTGCTCTTCTGCTGCTGCTTACTGACACTGTCAAGAATAATGTGAGTGAAATGGAACCAAAGCAGAGAAAAGTGTGTTCTTCCCTGAGCTCTAACTGGGTAGCATTATAGCTCATTTTATCAGGCTCTCAATCATGAAGTGGCCTTTTTTTTTCCTTGAACTTGCAGGCAGAGGAAATGGCTTACTTCACAGAATAAGGATATTTTTACGTTTACTCTTTAGCCATTTGCAGAGAAAATGTTATTTACATAGACAAATTCATGGGGGGGGGAAACAACACATGAAATCAACCATTCTCTTTTCTTTCCTTATGGCAATTTTGCGTGGATATTCTTCTTTCCTCTTACATCACTAATAGAAAACAACGGGAATATTGCTCCAGTCTGTCCCTCTTAATAGGCTTTTTTTCATAGGCACAGAGTCCAGATAGTCTGCCGGTGGCAATGCTATATTTGATTTCCGGGATTTGGTGTAGAGCAAAATAGTAACAATGATGCAACTTTTGTGTTACTTCACTCTTGTTTATTCTTCTATGCATCTTTATCTATGTTTTCAAGGGAAAACTTAGTAGTGGCTCACTCAGGGGATTGGTAATTGGATATAGAGCCTTTCACCTCTAGGTCAGTGGTTCAGATTTGTTACAGGTCAGTACTGCCTGGGAGTTGCTACCATGTGACAGCTGCTCGGTGGCCCTTTATGAAATGAGTTGGTGGTCCCAGCTCATTTCCTTGAGAGCAGGTGTCTTCAGCACAGATCAAACTTGAGGGCAGCAGTGCAAAACCCATTGTTGGTAGAAAAGAGGAATTGCACTTGGGTGTAATGCTCATAGTTTGTATGAACTTAAAAAAAAAAAAAAAAAGGCAAGAGAGCGAATACACGTCTAGATCCTCAGCTGGCGTAGATTTGGCATAGATCCATTAAGTGTAGCTGCAGCGATTATCACCAGCTGAGGTTCCCCAGACAAATGTAAATCTCCAAACAAAAAACGTTTCCAACATTAAAATAGAGTTCACTGTGGATGTGCTGTATTAGTAATCTAAAGGTTACTGATGTTACAGTAATATTTTAATTAAGACCAAAATTATAAATCCAAGTACCCTTAGAATTAAAATCACATTTAAAACAAATCCAGACTTGCTGAAATTTGGAATAACATTAATTCTTCCATCTAGTGATGCCCCAAGATAACCATACAATTATGGTTAATGCATTTTACTGTTTGTTGTCCCAAAGGAGATGAAATTGGATTTCAAAGATACATTAGTCTCCAACTTTTAATGACTCTGTGCTTTTAACGGCTTTGCCTGTGCTTCTGCCTAAACTTCCAGGGCAACAAAGCCAAGCAAGCAATTCTGAACCGTTGAGGTGTAGTGATGGTAGAAGTGAAGTCTTCCACCGAGGGAGCTCCTAACACTAGAGGAGCATAAATGTCTCATAACACTTACTTAGGCAAAACTTTTTACAGTTGAAGAGTAGTTTAGTTATCTCTGATATCACTTAAGCCTTGTTTAAGAGGAGTCTCAGTCTTGTCTGACAGTATCCAGGAGGAAGAGAAGAGAACTGTTTGCTCTAGAAAAAAAGAACTTCTGTTATGCTGAGATTTTGCTGCAGTATTTCAAATCTGAGTTACTCTAGTACTAATTTCAACTGGGACAGTAAAAAGGCACAGGGTGTCTAATTTTGTCATAAAAATGAGCTTGAAGTAAAATATTTATAAATTCTCAAAAGTCATTCTGTGCTTTAAAGAGCAAATGCTCTGTTTGGAAAGGGTGCATCATGGAAAGAAGTTGAACAACTTTGAAATGCAGACTTCAGCCTTAATTACAGAGCAGTGACTTAGAGCTTCCATTGCTTTAGGCTTAAAAATGATGGAGACGGACGAGTAGCCTCTTCTCAGTAATTGCTTTTCTTCATAATGTATAACTTATGCTCTCTTTCTTTAAACCCACTATTCCCATGTCTCGTATAATTTAAGGAGCAGACTGGCTGACTGGATGTTGCTATTCCGTACCTTAAAGCTGCTAGATGAAGGGATGAAAAGGCAAGCAAGAAAAAAAGTAAAGAGAGTTAGAATTACAGAATGAGCGATGAAATGGCATTTTAGGTGATCGAATCTGATGTGTTGAATGATCAAGCCATATTTTCTCTTGTCCCTTGTTTGGTTGTTGATTATTGACAAGGACTAGAAGACTTGCTAGGGATCTTAAAAGTCAGTTATCAAAGTGTTCTAATCCTAGCCTGAGCGTCAGATTCCTTCATGAACTTGCACCTTGTGTCATTCATAACTTAGTAAATTTGTATGTTGTTTGTTTCTCCAAGTCTGACATTATCTACTGCCTAAGAATAATTAGTGACATGATGATGCAAATACAGTATCCAAAGTTGTTTGCTTCAAAAGGATCAATTTCAGTATTTACAAAACTGAAGGAGATTGTTCCAGCCATTAAAAAAGGAGGCAAGCATTGCTTGTGCAAATACTTCTGCTACGTGTAAATAGAACAAACCAAGGCTCTGGAAGAAAGAAGGGTAAGATTTCCAGCTGCCTCCTTTCTTTCTAGCTGAAACTTGGAGGTACAAGCTAAGTGTACCTTATTCATTCACCCAGAAAAAGACACCATTTGAATGCACTCTCTGAATAGAAGGCACAATGATGATAGCAACGTCACACAACAGAATGGCTACTGCCAAATCGCTTTAGCCTTTCTGCATGATCATCAGGACCAGCAATCTGTTAACCAGCCCATTCCCTAGTTTTTGCTGCAGCAGCATGCTTTACTTTGAGATTACTGTTGCACCTAACAAGAAACAAACAGTTCTTGAGATGGTTTAGAGGGGGAAAAAAAAAATCAACAAAAGAAATCTCACAATCCAGAAGAGCCAAATATTGGAAGGTGAAGGGAAGATTAAGAAGAAATTGCCTGTTACAGAACTTCATTAAAGTCATTTATTAGCTTTGTAATGCCTAACAGTCTGCTGGCTCCAGAATTTTTTCATACAGGGGGGTGGATAAGGGAGCGTTTCACTTTCATTTGCATTCTTGATCCCTGCTGCTCTGTTTATAGCGTTGATGCTATTCATACAGTCTTTGCAATATTAATTTTTAATTTATGATGCTCATTAGGAGACACTTAAAACAGAACAATTATCATTTATCTTGATATATTATTTACTAAGACTTGCTGTCATGGTTAGGGACTTGTGATTAGTGGGAGGGGAATAGAAAACAGCTCCGAAAGGTGCTTGACTGAAGGGACAGGGGCTTAGGAAGCAGTTGTCACCACCGAAGGCCTGAAGTTCTGATGTCTAAGCAAAAGACTTGCAGCACCTAATCAAAACTCGGGAGGAACCTTCGAAGATGAGCCTGGGACAGTGCTTAATGAACCTGCAGGATAATATTAATGAAACTCACTCGTAAACCACCAGCTCATCAATTATTCATCCTGCTATCGTCCTGGTACTTTACTGTCTTCCCTTTTCGTCTCAACGTGATTACCTTTTTTTATTCCCTCTACCCTCATTTTCCTTTTGTGGATTTGCTGACATGTACCTCTGGTAGCACTTCTTCCCTGGGAAATTGTGTTTCTCGAGGCAACCGCACAGTATCCACAGGAACAAGAAGGGTAAATTGTGCTCTTTGAAGCATTTGGATGAATGTGCTGGATTTATTAAGACTTAATAAAGCAGATCACTGATATGACAGCCTTGGATAACCTGATTTGTTAAAGGCTACCATATTGGAAACTCAGGATCATCTATATGTTTCTTAATTAATTTGTAGTGTTTAGTAAGTTATTGTGACACATTATCTATATAGAAGTCTATGTGGCAAAACAGAACTTCAAATAGTACTGACCTACTAGGAATACGTAGGAGTGCTCTTCCCTTCTCCCCCTCCCCAAATTGTCCCTCATACAAAACTTCTGAGCATCCCTGCGTTAGTCTCCGAGTTCCTGGGGTTGTTTCTGTTGTATGCTTGTGCAGGAGAGAAGGCAAATTGGATGTTTTGGAGCCTGATAATTGCGGCTCTGCATCTGAAACCAATTGTTGTATTTTTAGCTGTTTGTTTTATTTAGTTATTTTTAGACTTCCTGAAAGGGGTATTATTTCTGTTTGTTTTCTGTTTGACATCAAAGCAGGAACAACAAATTACTAATTTCGTAATCTATTCCCTGGACACTTGGCTTTCAATTTTTTGAACCATTGCACAGCAGCAGTGGAACTGTGTGCACAAGACCTCAAGGACTGATACCATCAAACACCTTTGAGTTGCACGCACCATTCCCTGCCTCTGTTCTGTTGAAAACCTTGACACTGCGACTAATCTCAAAGGCAACCACTGTATTGATAAACTATATTTTCCAGGGGAAAGGATAGGGAAGGAGTTATAAATTCTGTGGTTCAGTAACTCTGGGTTCCCCCCCCCCCCGGATTTTGCGAGCTTGTATTTGGAATGTATTTATACTGAAAGGGGAAAACAAAAAAATCCCCTGCCTGGCATCATGGGAAAGCTGATACAATTGATACAATAGTCTATGATGACTTTTTCAAAGTAGTGTAATGAAGACAATGCACAATGCTATAGCTAGTATTTATGCTATGTAGCACTTTTCATCTCCAAGCCAGTTTAAAAACCTTAAGAGATTGATCTCTGTAGCACCCCCTGCGAGCAAGGTATGTAGGCATTGTTAGCCTCTTTGTTATGTTATGTTGTATCAGAACTTCATTAGGCCTTGAGATGTAAATGCAAAAGGCATGGGAGGAAGTATTCAGCACACAAATCAACTGCTTACGTTACTTTGCACCCTGTTGTAGACTTAGATCCTCTTGTAAAGAAAACACTGCATAATGATGATTCCCTCCCCCTCCCCAGCAAGACCAGCTCTGACTCCTGCTGTAAATAATTGCTGGTGCTTGGAGTTAGTCTTATGCTAAACCCAAGCAAATTTATCTGACAATATTTTTTCCTCATTGACAAAATATTTCCGAAGAGTTCCCTAATGTTATACTATATTAACTTATTTAGGCAGGATTTTGAAAACCTTTAGCATGATTTGGAGGTGTAAATCCTACACTCTGATGTGACATGAGCACTCGGAACTGTAGCCTGACCCACGTCTGAGTGAGGTGACACATCTACATGTCAAACTGCAGCCCCACACAGGAACTAGCTTGTCTCCTGGAAACCTTATAGCTGTGTTAGTAAGCCCAGGAGCTTGCCACGCTGTGATGGAGCTGGGGGATGAGTAGACATGCAGTGTTACGCTCGTACAGTGATAAATGGAGGATTCTTCGTGGCCCTGTGCTGCTCTGTGTAAGCAGGCACCAGGACTCGGATAGCCCTTCTGAAAATGAGCATTGGATTCAAATCATCAAGACACTCTAGGCTTTTCTACCTATTCTAGCTGGTTATACGGGCTTTCATTCATCACCTCTAAAGAACGTTTTTGGATTAGTCTTACGTCTTTCTAACCAAATCCTACCTTTGCTGCTCTGGTAATTTAATGTTGGAGTCACAATTTGCTATAAACCTTCTTAGCAGGCAGGTAATCAACTTAACGGAGTTTATTGCACAAGCAGCTGTTCAGCAATCTAATATTATTATTTTTTTTTTACCTGTTATTTGCAGCTGCAGAACAGGATAAATCCACGTTAGTTCCAGTCTCTGCCTGACAAACAATCTCATCTCTGCCATGTTCTAATTTTCGGTAACTTTCAAGATCTGGGTTCTGCAAACTATGAAGCACATAAATTGAACAAAATAACTTTGAACGAAGCATGCCTGCTTAGTTTCTCTGCTGTTTTACATACCAAAGTCTTAGCATTTATATGGCATGTTAGTGATTTTTTTTTTTTTTTTTTTTTTTTAATTTGGGGGGGGGGAGGTTCATCTGGTTTTGGTGGTGGTTAACAGAATGGCTAATGTTTCTAATGTGATAGGAAGAATCACCCCAGGTGTTTACAGCATTTCAAACAAGGCACCGCAACAAGCTGAGATGAATAGGTGTGTTTCTTCTAAAGATGGTGTGTGTTGTATGCTCTTGCAGTAGCAATACTGGGGCTTTTAAACCACAATCCTATTTCCCTAAAGCTTTCTTCGTGATAACATTCAGCTTTTTTGGCTTTCATTTAAGCTTGCAAGGGAGGGAAATTTGGTAGCGTGTGTGTCGCAGAGTAGCGTGGCACAGCTCTTTTAATGCTGGCCCTTTATAATCTCTGTAAGGTCATGTAACTTTTCTGATTTTTGCCTAGGGATAACTTTTCCCTTATTTTAACATATTTCCTTTTGTCTGGTTTGGCCAGTAATTGACTTTGTCCTTTTTTCATTTATTTCTCTGCCTCCTGGTTGTAGCATCTTCTCCCTGGAGTCTCAGGTTAGAAGTTTTCCCTTTTGTGAAACCATGACAGGTGCCTAATTGAATGATGAATGTCCCTTTATTACTCTGTAATTGAACTGCCAGCTTTTTGATTGGTTTGTAGAGATGCTCCACTCCTCATCAAGCACTGCGGGGGGCTCCGGGGCTGGCAGGCTGGGCCTACCCTCCATCTGTCTAATCGCATCTCTCCCCTACTTGGGTTTTGGGTGGGGAGGGGGTTCGGGGGGGAGGAAAGTCATAATAAATTATGCTAATTCGGCGTCGCTGTGACAATAAGAATATCGCATTGTTACGTGCGTGGCGGCGGCAAATGCGAGAAGACGTTTTGTCGTCGTGGCTGCCTGGCCTGACAGGCCCTCGATGAAGATTAATGGCCCTCACCTGAGTGACAGAGCGGGGGATTGTGGGGCAGAGAGGGTCATTCATCATACTCTGACAGGTGTCATTCACTCCGACAGCCGCACCACTATCGCCTGGCTAGTGGTTCCATTTTTCTGCCAGTTAAGCAAGGAGTTTAATAACATCCCCAGAATTAAAACTCATTCTTTGTAGCAGGTCTGACAGCTGAAAATAAGAAAATCAATTCTTCACATGTTATAGCCCAGTTAACTGACTAGGGCTTTGACTTTAATTTAGTCTTTGCGCTGAATTTCAAGTAGGGTGCTTTTGTAAGACATCATCTATTAAAATTTACCAGTAGCACTAACTTCACTGTTATTATTGTGGCTGGATTAAAATGCAGCCTTTAATAGTGGATGTCATCTTCATTTGGTGCAGGCTCAAGTGCGTACGGCTCTGGTGGGGGATATTCCACTTCATCCTCATTAGTGATGTTTATAGCTTCTCTCTTCATTAATATTGATCCCTTAAACTACAGAGAAAAACAAGACAGACACTAATTTGAACCATTTTGTATCATTAAACTGTTTGGATTTCTTGGTTTCAGTCATTCTGGTGAGCTGAATAAAATATTTCGGAAATAAAAGAGAAGGGAAGAGACAGTACAAACTTCTGGCAGCTTCTTGCTACTCTTGATGGGAAGAACCAGGTTAGCCTTATGGCCCTGAGCTGCTCAGGGTTATGTGCTTCTGAATGGGGCTGGCTAATCCTGGGGGAAGCTTGGAAATAGCCCCTGAGAAAACAGCTCTAAAATAACAACCTTAATACGTGTTTAATATTTCGGCTAGTGAAGCCAGGATACAAATGCTTGTTGCCTGTGTCGTTTAACTCATTAAAACTGTTGTAGCCCAGGGGCAGGCATGACTAGCTGGAAGTTCCTCTGTGGAAACACAAATGAAGAAGACAGATTGATGTCTGTTTGTTTAATTTAGGAGGTTTGTGAATCATCAATGTGATACCACTATGAAAAATGCAACCAGGATCCAAAGAAGTGTGAGACCAAGTATTTCCAGTGGACCTGGAAGCATTATTGCTGCTCTATGAGGCTGTATCTGCAGCAATGTGTGCATTTCAGGTCAACGTATTTGAGAAAGATTAATTCAGTCCGGAATGAGCGCCAAGAAAGGGCTACTAGGGTGATCAGGAAAATGCAGAACTGTCTTACAAGGAGAGAACAAAGGACCCCAGCTTGTTTGGACTAGCAAAATGAGGGCTGAGAAAGACTGTGACTGCTGTCTACAAATACTTCAGGGGAGGTAAACACAGGTTGTTGAGGAGAACGGAGTCTTGATGTGATAGCCTAGGGCACTGCTTCCAGTCCTGTGTTCTTATAGAGCAACCATAATTCGTCTCCATGTAGATAATAAATCAAGAACTGTGAGAGAAATTGCAAAATAAAGAGCAGATTCTTGTACGCGTACCTCTCAATCTCACTGAAGCTGTTCAGGTTGAGGGGAAGGAAGGGTTTTGTTTAGGGGTGGTGGAGGAGGACAGGAATTATCACACTTCAGGAAATTTGTTTCTGTCTCTGTTGCAAGTGAAGACGGAGTGTGGGACAACAAGGCTCCTCCACAGACACCTCATTTAAGTGCCTGGAATTATATGGGAGAAGTTTGTACACCTCAGTTAAATGTGAATAAGGAGTTCAGCCCTAATTTTGTTTTATAGAAAGCACATTATAGTATACTTTAAGATCTTGTAAATTTTTCCCACTGCTCAGTAGGAAAGGTTAAATTTTATCTTGTGGAGACTACACTGCTTTGAAAGGAAAAATTTGCTTCTCTGTGTATGTTGTCAGTGATCTGTGTTATGTTAGCAGTATAAATGAGTTGCATTTAAACAAACAGTGCAGAGGCAAACTGGGTACACATGTGTAGAAAAGCAATTTGACTATACAAAATAATAGATGAAATATTTCACAAGTCTCTATTTGGTCTTAGGTAGTTGCGTATATGTGGTGTTTCTTTCCAGCGCAAAGGAGAGGCAAGAAGTGAACGCCATCCTGGTTTGTGTTTTAGTGTCAGGTCACACCACCAGTGTTATACGGCCTAAGAAGCTGCACAGGGTGTACAGGTGCTCGTTGCATACCAAATAGCCAGTGCTTGCTGACAGGAGAAAAATGCCTTCCAAACTTTATTTCTAAATTAGTTAATCTTCTCCTGAAATCATTAACAAATGAAGTCCTTTCTTGTTCCTGCTGGTTATTGCAGTTGTTTGCACGTGAGGCATTAAATAATAAACTATCATCGGGCAGCCTCTGTCTTCACAAGAAAAATATTGTATGGATAATGCTGTATATGCATATTGGGGGTGAAGAAATGTCACTGACCAAAAATCGAATATAGTGGCATGTTAGAGACACGTCTGACGCGTGAAAATGAAGTAGCCCCTTGGGCTCTATTTGGTTCCAGTTTCAAACTGGATTGGAAGAGAAGAGTCAGCAATGCAGTTGTGCTGACATGATAAATTGGTCATAAGTTTGCTTTTTTTTTTAACTGTGTGCATCCAAAGTTGTGTTTATTCTGAATATTTTTTATGTGTAGCTGCATGCTGTATGAGTAAATAGAAAATTGAGAAAAGGAAGGAAATAGGTGTTTTCTAGTAGACTCAGATAGTTCTAGTCTTCAGTACTGCTCATAGAAATGAGAGCTGTTTTAAAAGCATGTGAGTCACTGACTATTAAGAAAGCAAGTCTTTTCATTAGACACTTTTTTTGCATAAAGAAACTCAAAATAAAGCAATACTTATGAACCTAAAGAAAAAACCCTATAATAATTTTCATCTCATTTAATAAGAGAAATATGATTAAACACTCCTGTTACCTCACTAATGTAAATGCCTCTGTGTTAAATTAGTTTGATTTTTCCCATCTCAGTTTGGCTGAGTGGATCTACACTCTGGACAGTAGATTCAATGAGACTTACATATGCAAAAAAACCAGGAACTTGGCAGTCAGAAATACCTGCTTTTAGAAATAAATTAACACAAGTTTGTCGGTGTGTTGGTGTTTTTTTGTTTGTTTTTTTCCTAAAGCTGCAACTATACATTTATCACCTATCTTTCCTCATCTTTATTTTAAGTCATCGACATTCTAATTCACTGACAAACAGTGGCTCTGGAATTTCCATATATTAATATGTTAGTGCAATTTATGTGCTCAGAGGCAGCCAATGACTTGTCAGGAAGATACTGCAGAGTCTTTAAGAAGTTTCACCCCGAACTGAAAGTGACCATTTTGGTTTTGTGCTTTCTGAGGTAATTTCCCAGAGAAGAAATTCTTAAAATCCAGATTCTGCTTGCCAGGCTTAGTCAATCGCAAGTAAGATATTTTTCTATTATCATGTATATGTAATTAAGTCTATATACTAATCAGTTACTCCAAATCGTAATAACTAAAGGGCACTGGAAAGTTTTGGATACTTTATACAAGTGTCTGCTGAAGACAGGATGGGATGTTAACAAGGGAGAGGTGGGAAAAGCGATACTGAAGGCCACTGAGTGAGTGGGTGACTACTATTAGTCCAGCAGGTTTCATCAAAATCTGACTGTTCTGCTTAATTTAACAGCAAAAAGTAAGAATATATAGAACTTGCTATGCGACATCATCAAATAGGACAGGATGCCTAATTCCAGTTTAGGAAGTGCTGACACTGGTGAATTGTGAGGCAGAGATGAAATTAGCACCCTGTTCTGCATTCCCTCAGACAAGCTGGCCTAGTTATCTTAAGACGTAAGAATGTATTAACCAGTGCAAATAAAAATAGCAAAAGGAGTGCTAAAGTAGCTTCTACTTAGCTGACTGTATTTCCTGTCCTGATTATTTTCACTAAGCCACTTCTTAAAGCACCACCGATAGTTCATTCTCTTTTTTTTTTTTTTTCCCCCCACCATGAATCCTGGCACCTGTACATCATGGCTTTGTTCTGGGTAACAACATCCGTATGGAAATCTTCAACAACGTTTTGGTTAAGTGGATTCTTATTATGTTACTTAAACCAAATGAAATGGGTTTCTAGAGCATGGCCAGGTACCTGGTTGGAGGTTTCCTCCTAGGATGGAGGTTTCACTGACTTTATAAAGAGCCTTGATGACTAGAGTAAATGAAATGTCTTGGGCATTTAAAGTGAATTTCCTCTCTCTTCCCAGTCTTCCACAAGGTCACTAACCTATCCAGAAGGAAACTCTTACTACCCATGCCTAGATGCCACAATGGAAAGTCTTGACTATTTTACACTCTTTGACTGTGTCTTGTACTACGTCCACTCACTACTATACCATGCAAGAAGAATCCTCTGATCCTTCTAAAATCAACAAAGTCACCTAACTTACCTGAATGGACTGATTTTTAATTTTATCATTAGATATTGACCATTGTATCAGCTGTTTTGCAGTTGTAAAAAGACATTCAGGTTTAATGCAAGAGATGCTTTTGTCCAAGGTAGCTTCAGATGCTGATGAAAGTGTAAAGGAAGTATTGCAAGTTCAATATTAAGTGTAGATGTTAACAGCAATGAGAGCATGACTTAAAGAGGAGGTTATGCAGGCAATGTGATTGTAGCAGTCTCAATTACAGTAGGAGTTAATTTGATAGGGATCATAGACCTACACTGTAGCCAATTAGTAGGATGGAACTGGAGTACACACAACAAAAGGGCTTGATAATAAGCAAAGTGCTTA
This sequence comes from Phoenicopterus ruber ruber, assembly GCA_009819775.1. Classification (NCBI taxonomy): domain Eukaryota; kingdom Metazoa; phylum Chordata; class Aves; order Phoenicopteriformes; family Phoenicopteridae; genus Phoenicopterus; species Phoenicopterus ruber. The sequence continues at coordinate 9,959,808 of CM020217.1, forward strand.
GGAACAGAAGCCAAATGAAAATGAAATAAAAGGCTGTGATCCAAAAATCTATGGTCTTGAGAACATGAGACAGCCTCCAAATGGATGATTATGGCATTTATCACAAGGTACATTGGGTCAAAATACCCATTAAGGTTGCTACAGAAATTTCATAAACAGGAAACTGCATAAAGAAAAAGGTGATTTGGAAAAGGAGAAAAATGCTAATCTAATTTGGTATCAGTTCTCTTGGATGTACAAAGGTGACATACAGGCTTATATTCATCCTGCCTATGTTTCAGACCATAACTGCTCATCTGAGTTAGGATCCTATTTGCCTTAGGTTTGGTGGTGGTATTGTAGCACAGAGAGGTATTTTTAGAGGCTGGCCCACCCTGGAGTGGTGGGGGAGCCACTCTGTTTTGGAGGTGACCATTTCCCCTGACTGGCAGGGAGCTCAAGGTGGGTTTCAGATGAAGTGCATCAGATTAAATCTCAAATTTGGGCACCGAGACAATACAGCGTAGCATGATGGGGATCTGTTCTGGCTGTAAGAGAACAAATGCAGGGGTGGGTACTTAACCCCAAACACAGGCACTGCGTGGCAGTGTCACCTTGCAGGTAGATGCACCTTCAAGGCGTAACGGCACAAAATAAGGTGTATGCTTTAAGGTAAAACGCTACGGCATGACTTCAGCAAGCTGCAGAAAATGTTACCAGAATCTAAGAGAGTTGTGATAATAAAGAAAGAGTTACAATAAATAATGTAAACCAGGTCGGTAATATGGGCTGTTGGTTCATCCTTGTGGAAACTGGCCTAACGGCACAGAGGCGGTTAGGTGATGGACCAGGGACACCTCTAGGAAAGTTAGTACTCTGCTACAGAGTGACGCTCCAAAAGTCTTCCTGCAGAAGGAATGAAAATGACATTACAAGAAGAAATAGCAAAAGCCAGACCCCACCACATTGGGATTAACGATTCTGAGGGTGTCCGAAAGAGCTGGATCAAAGAAAGTGCCTTTGAGATCATGCTGAGGAACCCCATGTGCTGCACATTGGAACCATGGTAATAGATTCATTTTAAGACCTGAAAAGACTGTTATGATTATCGCTTTTGTAATATAAACCAGAGAGCCTTATCTTTTAATTTTGCATTAAGCTGCTAATGTCTATTATGTAAGCGTACCAGATGCTTACACTGAGAAGGTTTCTTTCTAAAAGATTTCAAATTGTGAAGAATCTACCATCTTTTCCTTGCTTAAAGTGTTCCCTTTGTTAGTTATTAATTTCGTCTTTGTGGCTACCAACTATTTCATCATGTTACACATATTTCCTGCTGATTTAGAGATTAATATGCTGATACCTTTCTTTCATATTCAGAAGTGGATAACTCTTCCTCATGTGATATAATAATCAGACTTCTAACCTTCTTTTGGGTAACTCAGAAGTGTCAGGTCAATGTAATTGCCTTTAACCAAACCAGTAATTTTATTAGTGATTGTTTGGTTGATAAAACCTATCTTTTTTCCCATCGTAAACTAATGAAGTAATTAGTATTAATTAGCATTAATTATAATCTTCCTTATTTTTATACTTATCTCATCTAACATCAGCTTTTTCATGACTTTTCGTAGGGCTGATGTCAGGCTGTTCATCCTAGCATTGTCTGAATCATCCTATTTACGCTTTTTAAAATACTTTCCAGTCATTAGCTTTCTTCCAGACAGTGGAGGAGGCAAATCAAAGACATGGATGGAAAATCTGTGGTAAGCATGCCACAGTTCTTAGAACATTTAAGGAGTTTAGCTAAAGAGCTCCTGTACAGAGCCTGGGAAAAAAGCCCATGGTTAATCTGGATGTCTCTCCTATTACGCAGGTAAAGAGTGACCTGTTCCTCACAGAGCAAGAGTGAGGAATCTCTGAATCTGCCGTGAGAAGCTGCAAATGTACCCACTGTGTTGTATTGTGGCTGTGGATATGCAGAGCCCTGTGGTTTCCCTTTAGTTTTGATGGGGGTGTCTTTGGGCTTCAGAAAGTCTTTAAAACTGAAGATGCCTAGCCTAGAGAGAAATTCGTGCAAGTTGAATTTATCTTAGGTGGAAGTTTGTTTGGTTTTGTTATTAAACAAGCACAAATTGCTTAGAAAATTGTCCAGTTTGCTGTTGAAAGCCTCCTGGGTACTGAATTTGAGTTCGTACCTGTTGTGGGTAGGGATCTCCTGGTAAGGCTGCAGTGGTCAGTCCACTTGAAAGGCAAGCATAAGTCTTTTAGCACATGCTCCTCTTCCTCCTTATGATAAACAAAATCTGTATCTGGCAGGCTTAGGGTCAGTTGATACTGTTTTATGGCTATACATCAAGTGCTTGATACAAATCAGTTCAGAAAAAATTGCCTGGTATTACTCAAGATAAAAACCCTTATAACCTGTGTTATTGGCTGGGCACAATGTTCAGTTTACACCCTCCTGTTATATTTACCAGAAAGAGGATGGATGTTACAGTCCAGTTACCTTCATTTATTGCAGGGAGGGGAAATGATTTACCGAATCTTTCAGATTAATTTTGAGAATCTGCTCAAAAGGAAATGGTAGCAATAACATTTTCCCTAGTTCTTGTGGGTAACAGCTGATGTCAGGTTATTTTGTTACTCTTCCCTGAACTTTCGACTGCAAGTTCATCTATTTAAGGATTTGACACCTGAGAAATAATCAGAATCAGATATACAATATTAGTCTAGCGGCTTGCAGTTTTCCACAAGGAAGAAAAAAAAAATACTGTGCTGTTTAAAATATTCCTCTGTGTTTATGGACATCAGATAACAATCTAGAAACGTACTAACTCAGTTTGTAATACTACAGGAACCACTTCAAATATCATTGCCACTTTAATTCTTGAGGCATTAATGTTGATGATGAACATAAAAAAAAATGTTTTCAGTTTGTCAAAAGAAATAAGTATGCTGTAGTGGCAGAAATGCAGAAAATGCTAGTAACTCTTCCTTATAGACTCTCCATGGTGAGCTACTGGATTCCTACTCCATCCCACCTGCTTTTAGCACTCAGCTGAGGTACATGATAATTATCCCTCTCTCCCTATTGACTAGGTTTGGGGTGTACATGAGTCATGGTGTCATCCTGTCTTTTTGGATTGGAAATGACGTGTAGAACAACTAGGTTCTTAATTTAGCCACCTCAGTTAAGTGTCTGAAGTTAAGCAAAATGAATCTCGGCTTATAACTTCCTAACTCAGTGTCTTTCTTGGCAAAATGAAAGTGGTTGAGAAGAGTCCCCTGATTGAACAAAGCTCAAATGAGATTTTTCATCACGTTAACAGAAACGTAGAATAATTTAGGTCGGAGAGGGACTCTGGAGGTCATCTGATCGGCTACCCCTCTCCAAAGCATGGCCAGCTGGGATCAGGCTGCTCTGGGTCTTGTACAAGAAAGCTCTGAGTATCTCCAGCGCTGGAGATTCCACAATAGATATGCTTTTCCACCCTGCCCTGTGCCATAAATGTAAGCGTCAGCCTGTGTCTGTGCATATGCCTCAGCCTTAGGTTGTTATATTGCTTTATCCTCAATGTCTGCATGAAAGTCAATGAAAGCAATAGCTTACAGAAAAAGAATCAGATACAGCGTTTGAAAAATGTATTGGAGGCAAAGAGCTGCCTGTAAGTTCCAAGTATTTTTCAGTGAGAAGAGATCCATGATGAAATTTTAAAATGCATCTTTACAGGCAACAGCTGACGATGGCTCCTAGTGCACAGCTTGGCTTTTAGTTACTCTCTTACTAAAGGTTAGGTCCTTGTACAAGTGGGGGGAAAAAAACCAAAAAAAAAAAAGCCAAAATCTCATTAAATTGGTTGTGACTATGGTGGGTCATCCATAGAACTTGATAAATAGCATCGTGGTATGATTAAGAAATAAAACCAAGTGTTTTTCCTTAAAGTTCCTCTACATTCAGATAATTTATATAAGGAAAACAGCAGACTTGATGTAATAGGTGTACTTCTGAAGGTGAACAGTGTGGGACATAGTTAAAACTAATTAAATGGATCAAAACTGGCACAGAGACAAAGTGTAAAAATAAACGTAATCACAAGGGAAAGGTAATTCTAATTAAATTGTCCAAAAAAAGCCAATTAAAAAACTTTGTATTTAAAACCAAGCAAAATATCTATGTAAAAGGCCTTGGGGGGTCATTAAAAAGTAACTAAATAAGAGGAAGAACTTAAGCAGCAAAGGTGGGTATCTGCAGTCCCAATTGCAGTGGGATCTGGTTAAGCTGAAGTCTTTGGGATCTTACTACTATTCAAATGAGTGAAAATCTGTGCAACCACAGTGAGGTGGTTCCTTCCATACATACACATGCATTCCTCAGATGAACTATCATTTGCTTTCACAAGTATTGTGGTATAGGAAACTAAGCAATTAGTGATTTTTAAACTAGTGCTTTAAAACATCAGAACTAGACCCAAATAGTCCCCAGTGACTATGACAGATTACTAGCAAAACTCTCCAGATATACGTTGATGATAATAAATTGGGTAAAACTGTACAATGCATATAGTTCAAGTGCTATAAATAATGCTGCTTCCAGACTAAGGTACGTCGTCAGTAAATTTAATACTGTCTTAACCCATCAGGAGCAACAAACACAAGGCTGCTGAGAGACTGAAGGAATCAAGGGAGTTTGTATACAAGACTTAACAAAAAACATCACCTGATGACACCATTATTCTGTTGTCTTATGACACTGCCTTCCATGTCTCAGACTTTTACATTTATGACACAATACATATTGTGCCTTCCATTAACTGTTGTCTGGCGATGCTGCACTTCCATTACCTGTCACGTCTGTCCCTTTTTTTATAACCATTCTTATGAGCTGCTTGTTGTTGCATTTCTTTTTTATAATATAATGTAGGAGAGAATTTCTTGGCTCCCTTCCTGGACTGGCTCCAAGGTGTTTTAGGTAAAAGCTGACGTGCTTTTAAATGTTCTGTGCAGCTCCGGTGTTAGAAAGTCAGCCTAAACCCTGGAAGCATTAACTACCTGTTTAAGGCTTTAGATCAGCAG